>CM059807.1:3349554-3994554 GCA_030435695.1 Brachymystax lenok tsinlingensis
TTTATTTAAATGGAACAATACAAAAACAATAAAGACTGAACAGACCGTAAGAAATGTAGCGCACAATGAATGCACTAACCGAAACACAATAACCCACAAAGGCAGGTGGGGAAGGGAACAACCTAAATAGGATTCTCAATTAGAGGCAACGACAACCAGCTGCCTCTAATTGGGAACCAACTCAAAACCAAACATAAAGTCACCTAGACAACCCTAGTCACGTCCTGGCCCAAAACCCCATAGAGAACCAAGAGGGCTCTCTATGGCCAGGACGTGATAAACTGCTTCTTCCCTAACTAGTTATTGTATAGTTTGGGGCTGTGCGTCATTGTCCTGTTGTAGGAGCTGTCCACAGGGTATGGCATGGCGTTGCAAAATGGAGTGATAGCCTTCCTTCTTCAAGATCCATTTTACCCTGTGCAAATCTCCCACTTTACCACCACCAAAGCACCCCCAGACCATCACATTATCTCCACCATGCTTGACAGATGGCGTCAAGAACTCCTCCAGCATCTTTTCATTTTTTCTGCATCTCACAAATCTTCTTTGTGATTCGAACACCTCAAACTTTGATTCGTCTGGCCATAACACTTTTTTCCAATCTTCCTCTGTCCAGTGTCTGTGTTCTTTTGCCCATCTAAATCGTTTCTTTTTATTGGCCAGTCTAAGATATGGCTTTTTGTTTGCAACTCTGACTAGAAGGCCAGCATCCCGGAGTCGCATCTGCACTGTTGACGTTGAGACTGTTGTTTTGCGGGTACTATTTAATGAAGCTGCCAGTTGAGGACTTGTCAGGCATCTGTTTCTCAAACTAGACACTCTAATGTACTTGTCCTCTTGCTCAGTTGTGCACCGGGGCCTCCCACTCTTCTTTCTATTCTGGTTAGAGCCAGTTTGTGCTGTTCTGTGAAGGGAGTAGTACACATCGTTGTACGAGATCTTCAGTTTCTTCGCAATTTCTCACATGGAATAGCCTTTATTTCTCAGAACAAGAATGGACTGACGAGTTTCAGAATAAAGTTATTTGTTTCTGGCCATTTTGAGCCTGTAATTGAACCCACAAATGCTGATCCTCCAGATGTTTTAATTGTTTTATTTTACTAGGCAAGTCAGTTAAGAACAAATTCTTATTTACAATGACAGCCTAGGAACAGTGGGTTAACTGCCTTGTTCAGGGACAGAAGGACAGATTTTTACCTTGTCAGCTCGGGGATTTGATCTAGCAACCTTTGCCCAATGCTCAAACCACTAGGCTACCTGCCGCCCCTTCATTTCATACTCAACTAGTCTAAAGAAGGCCAGTTTTATTGCTGCTTTAGTCAGGACAACAGTTTTCAGCTGTGCTAACATAACTGCTAAAGGATTTTCTAAATGATCAATTCGCCTTTTAAAATGATAAACTTGGATGAGCTAACACAACGTGCCATTGGAACACAGGAGTGATGGTTGCTGATAACGGGCCTCTGTAAGCCTATGTAGATATTCCATTAAAAAAAAATCAGCCGTTTCCAGCTACAATAGTCATTTACAACATTAACAATGTCTACACTGTATTTCGGATCAATTTGATGTTATTTTAATGGACAAAAAATAAATTATCTTTCAAAAACAAAGACATTTCTAACTGTCCCCAAACTTTGGAACGGCAGTGTATGTGACCGACCGGCTCGATTCGGTCTAATGTAAAAATTGTGTTTTGTACATTGGATAAAAGTAGAGACTCAGAGCTAGAAAAGTGTATTTCATACACTACAGCTGAGGAACAATGGGAAAGTAATTCTGCTTTGAAAGTTGATAAACTTGTAACCTCACTTTTGAGAAAATGGCCCTTGAATATTTTTGGTACACCTACTGGAGAGCTCTTCTTTGTCTACACCCATTCAGCAATGTTCACACCCTCTTAAGCCTTAGCCCCGCCCATCTCTTTAAAGGATTCACATGTGAGGCCATGTGCTAAGTAGTTTAATAACGCTTACCCAGACACAATTGTCTAAATTGATGGGTCATGTGAAGGAAATGCTATTACCACCCCCCAGCCACATCTAGCTAAGTGAATGGGTCACTATTGTCTAGACATGTACACATGTTCATGAAATACAATAAATGGCTGTAATCACCCCCCAGAATCACCTGGCTAACTTGATGGGTCATGAAATCATCTGGCAAAGTGGAATATTTTGTTTTGACATGTAGCTAGCTAGCTAAACAATAAACCATAATCCCAACTCATTCTACTACCAATACAAACATTGGCATGGCTGTAGTATGAATCTGCAGGTAGCTAAAGCCAACAAACTAGGTTCAATGTCAGCTAGCTAACATTAGGCTATAATTAGCAATGCATTTAGATTTATTTGATTCAAATAACACAGATCATGCACGTTAACGTTAGCTAGCGAGCCAGCAAGCTATCGTTCGCTAGCTATTTAATAGTACGCTTTAACTTGCAATGAAAACAACTTTCTGACAACATTTGAAACTTAGAATATCTGAAAAATGTAGCTAGACTCTATTACCCGTGTATGAACGGAGAAAAGATTGAAAGAGTGATAATAAATAGAGAGACGGCGGAGGGAAAGAGGAGAAAGCTTTTGAGAAGAGGACTATGAAAGATAAAAGGAGAGAGGACAGAGAGAGTTGGGGGTTAAAGAAATGTAGTCAGTTAGTTAGTCCAGTCCAGTAATGCCGTGGGCTGCATGGTCACTGACCCGCCTCTTCACTGAACCCTAGACGTGACGCACACGCGTCAGTAAACGAAGTCAACAAACTAGTCCTAGAAACTAACAAGCAAATCTTTTGTAACCTTTCACTGCTGTCTTTCTTTTTCTCTCAAATATGTTCCCTCCCCTCTTCCCTCTCTTTCCCCCTCCCTCTCTCCCCCCCTCCCTCCCTCCCCTCCTCCCTCCCTCCTCCCCTCCTCCCTCTATTTCCCCCTTCCTCCCCTCCTCCCTCTCTTTCCCCCTCCCTCTCTCCCCTCCTCCCTCCCTCCTCCCTCCCTCCTCCCCTCCTCCCTCTATTTCCCCCTTCCTCCCCTCCTCCATCTCTCCCCTCCCTCCCTCCTCCTCCCTGTAGGAGCTGCAGGAGCTGCAGGAGCTGCAGGAGCTGTAGGAGCTGTAGGAGTAGGAGCTGTAGTAATATGAGCTGCAGGACCAGGCTGTATGAGCTGTAGTAATATGAGCTGTAGGAGCTGTAGGACCTGTAGGAGCTGCAGGAGCTGTATGAGCTGTAGTAATATGAGCTGTAGGAGCTGTAGGACCTGTAGGAGCTGCAGGAGCTGTAGGAGCTGTAGTAATATGAGCTGTAGGAGCTGTAGGACCTGTAGGAGCTGCAGGAGCTGCAGGAGCTGTAGGAGCTGTAGTAATATGAGCTGTAGGAGCTGTAGGAGTAGGAGCTGTAGTAATATGAGCTGTAGGAGCTGCAGGACCTGTAGGACCTGTAGGAACTGTAGGAGCTGTATGAGCTGATCTTGATCTGGAAAGACACTGTAGGTTTGTCCCTTTTTTAAACTGTATGCTGAAAAGTAGAGACAAAAGCACAGGTGCTAGACCGTACTAACAGACCGTTCTGTTGTGCATATGTGTACTGTACAATATCCTTACATTAGCATTTCCTGTCAGGACAGACTGTAAACAGATGACTGTGTTGGTGAACAGCGAAAGTAATATCTTCTCTTTAGATGTATGGGTGCGTTCAGAAAGTATTCAGACCCCTTGACTGTTCCCACATTTTGTTACGTTACAGCCTTATTCTAAAATGGATTAAAAATATATATATATATATATATATCCTCATCAATTTACACACAAACCCCCAAAATGACAAAGCAAACACATGTTTTTAGAAATGTTTGCAAATGTATTAAAATTGAAAAACCTTTAATAAAACAATTCAGACCCTTTACTCAGTACTTTGTTGAAGCACCTTTGGCAGCGATTACAGCCTCGAGTCTTCTTGGGAATGACGCTACAAGCTTGGCATACCTTTATTTGGGGAGTTTCTCCCACACTTCTCTGCAGATCCTCTCAAGTTGCCACCAGCATGCTTCACCGTAGGGATGGTGCCAGGTTTCCTACAGACTTAACTCTTGGCATTCAAGCCAAATTATTAAATCTTGGTTTCATCAGACCAGAGAATCTTGTATCTCATGGTCTGAGAGTCCTTTAGGTGCCTTTTGGAAAACTCCAAGCGGGCTGTCATGTGCCTTTTACTGAGGAGTGGCTTCTGTCTGGCCACTCTACCATTAAGGCCTGGTTTGTGGAGTGCTGCAGAGATAGAGTATTGACAACAGGGGAGGGTTCTAGAGTATTAACAACAGGGGAGTGTTCTAGAGTATTGACAACAGGGGAGTGTTCTAGAGTATTGACAACAGGGGAGGGTTCTAGAGTATTGACAACAGGAGGGTTCTAGAGTATTGACAACAGGAGGGTTCTAGAGTATTGACAACAGGGGAGTGTTCTAGAGTATTGACAACAGGGGAGGGTTCTACAGTATTGACAACAGGGGAGGGTTCTAGAGTATTGACAACAGGGGAGTGTTCTAGAGTATTGACAACAGGGGAGGGTTCTAGAGTATTGACAACAGGGGAGGGTTCTAGAGTATTGACAACAGGGGAGGGTTCTAGAGTATTGACATCAGGGGAGTGTTCTAGAGTATTGACATCAGGGGAGTGTTCTAGAGTATTGACAACAGGGGAGTGTTCTAGATTATTGACAACAGGGGAGTGTTCTAGACTATTGACAACAGGGGAGGGTTCTAGACTATTGACAACAGGGGAGGGTTCTAGAGTATTGACAACAGGGGAGTGTTCTAGAGTATTGACAACAGGGGAGTGTTCTAGAGTATTGACAACAGGGGAGGGTTCTAGAGTATTGACAACAGGGGAGGGTTCTAGAGTATTGACAACAGGGGAGGGTTCTAGAGTATTGACAACAGGGGAGGGTTCTAGAGTATTGACATCAGGGGAGTGTTCTAGACTATTGACAACAGGGGAGGTTTCTAGAGTATTGACAACAGGGAGTGTTCTAGATTATTGACAACAGGGGAGTGTTCTAGACTATTGACAACAGGGGAGGGTTCTAGACTATTGACAACAGGGGAGGGTTCTAGAGTATTGACAACAGGGGAGGGTTCTAGAGTATTGACAACAGGGGAGGGTTCTAGAGTATTGACAACAGGGGAGGGTTCTAGAGTATTGACAACAGGGGAGGGTTCTAGAGTATTGACATCAGGGGAGTGTTCTAGACTATTGACAACAGGAGGTTTCTAGAGTATTGACAACAGGGAGTGTTCTAGATTATTGACAACAGGGGAGTGTTCTAGACTATTGACAACAGGGGAGGGTTCTAGACTATTGACAACAGGGGAGGGTTCTAGAGTATTGACAACAGGGGAGGGTTCTAGAGTATTGACAACAGGGGAGGGTTCTAGAGTATTGACAACAGGGGAGGGTTCTAGAGTATTGACAACAGGGGAGGGTTCTAGAGTATTGACAACAGAGGAGGGTTCTAGAGTATTGAAAACAGAGGAGGATTCTAGTTGGTTGGTCGGGCTAATTGAGGTAGTATGTACATGAATGTATAGTTAAAGTGATGTTTCGGGCAAATCCAACACAACACATCTCTGAGTACCACTCTTCATATCTTCAAGCATAGTGGTGGCTGCATCATGTTATGGGTATGCTTGTCATCGGCAAGGATAGGGAGTTTTTTAGGATAAAAAGTAACTGAATAGAGCTAAACACGGGCAAAATCCTAGAGGAAAACATGGTTCAGTCTGCTTTCCACCAGACACTGGGAAACAAATTCACCTTTCAGCAGTACAATAACCTAAAACACAAGGCCAAATATACACTGGAGTTGCTTACCAAGACCACATTGAATGTTCCGGCGTGTCCTAGTTACAGTTATGGCAAGTCTAGCAATGATCAACAATCAACTTGAGAGTTTGAAGATTTTTTAAAAGAATAATGTGCAACTATTGCACATTCCAGGTGTGCAAAGCTCTTAAAGATTTACCCAGAAAGACTCACAGGTGTAATCGCTTCCAAAGGTAATTCTAACATGTGTTGACTCAGGGGTGTGAATATTTATGTAAATTAGATATTTCTGTATTTCATTTTCTAAAAATGTTCAAACATCTCTAAAAATATGTTTTCACTTTGTCAATATGTTGTATTGTGTGTAGATGGGTGAAAATAAATATATATTATTTGTAATCCCTTTTGGATTCAGGCTGTAACACAACACAATGTGGAATAAGTCATGGGGTATGAATACTTTCTGAAGACCCTGTACCTAAGGAAAATGATTGAGGGGCTCTATGCAACACCCTTAAAAAAGGAACGGGAAAATTATTCCTTGAGGGAAATCTTTAAGGAAAACACTTAAAATGTTTTATGCCGAGTCCTACTAAGAGCTAGAACTTCCTCCCATGTTGGTTTGTGAGCGTTCTAAATTCTAGAGTTCCAGAGTTCTGGAATCTCAATGGTCTGGTGTTTCCAGCTTGGCTTTTTCCCCTCGCTGTGTGAGGTCAGACCATGTGGTAATGTTACATTCCTCCTGCTCTCAGCCAAGTGTTTGGCCAGACAGAGGAAAGTAAACAAATACCTAGCCGTCTCCTGTCTCCATGTTGGAAACCTCTGGAAACCATTTAGGTAGAAAATTATTGCCGTTGTCTGTTATCAACTCGTGGCAGCCCATGTACTGTTTGTAAATATTAGATTACCTATTCTGCATAACAGTCCTCTTTGTTTCCATCCCCACACAACATTTCTCCCTTTCTCTGCTGTCTTCAACTTGACACATGGATTCACACGTACACTATTCGCACTATTGTGCCAACCTAAACTGTACTGGGCTGGCTCAGATATTTTCTTGACATGCAGCCTTAATCATGTGATGTTTCCTTCTTGCAACTGACTGATCTGGAGAAGCTAGAGGACCGAGGCCAGGTGGAGGGACCGAAAGAAACCTGCCGCTCTCCTACATCCATGAAGTTCAGGAGCAGATCACAAGGTGAGAGAGAGAGAGAGTCCCTAATGATGTGTAATTGGGGCTTGTTGTGAAGCGTGTTCATCACACAGTCAGTCATGCTACACAGTTAATTGCTCCAGTTAAGTCAGGTTTACCCCACAAGCTATTCAACCATACTGAGACTGTAGGCGCCTCAAGAGATGAAGACGGAAGGAGACGATTGGATAGTGAGACGTCCTGTATTGTGTTTCAGAGGAGCTGATTGGCTAGTGAGACATCCTGGCTTGTGTTTCAGGGGGCGGTAGTCGGCTGGAGTCCGTCGGAGAGGATGACGAGTTGGTGGTGGAGAACGGAGAGGCGGGGAGCGACATGGTGGAGAAACCGACACGAGGCGGACGCAAACACTCCCTGCCTCAGCAGTTAGACACTGTGGGCATCCGACAGGTCAGTAGGTCAAAGGGCAGAGGTCAGGAGTCACTAGGTCAGTGTCCGGGGGGTCCGACAGGTCAGTAGGTCAAAGGGCAGAGGTCAGGAGTCACTAGGTCAGTGTCCGGGGGTCCGACAGGTCAGTAGGTCAAAGGGCAGAGGTCAGGAGTCACTAGGTCAGTGTCCGGGGGTCCGACAGGTCAGTAGGTCAAAGGACAGAGGTCAGGAGTCACTAGGTCAGTGTCCGGGGGTCCGACAGGTCAGTAGGTCAAAGGACAGAGGTCAGGAGTCACTAGGTCAGTGTCCGGGGGATGGTGTTATTCCTGCGGGTTGCCATACACAAGGTCACAGGCTGAAATCACACCCCTAACCCTAAACGTTGCCAATCACATCCAACCCAAAGGCTTGTTATTTATACAACAGCAGAGGTCAAAGGTTGAAGGTCAAGGAATAATGTACTATCCCCATGGGGAACTTTCCCTTGAAGGGGAAGGGGATTACACCTAGCTGCGGTGCTCAGCTCCAGTCCTCTGAAGACCCTACTGTCTGCTGGGTTCCACCCCTACTCAGGGAGCTAAAATTATCCCCATGATTAAATAATGCAAAACGGTATTTCCCTTGAAGGTTTAACAGAAATACACCCCCAACCTAGCCTCCGTATCTCCCATCTCCTCTCATAGAGATATATTTGTGTTTCTGACCTCTCAGTGGCTGGCTGGCTGGGCCAGGGATCCAGGGACGCCTCACGTCTGATCTACCAGTGGCTGGATTGGCTTTCAATAGGTTATACAGTAAGAGCCTGTTCTGCTCACTCCTCAGGCTGATAGATATACTGTATAGTGCCCTTGTCCCCACAGGCTGATGTGTGTGATAATAATAAGCCAGAAGGGAGGACATCAAAGCCCAGACTGGCCTCTCAGCCTGCCTCTCAGCCTACCTCTCAGTGTGGCTGTCTGCCTGGCCTCTCTCCCTGTCTTTCAGCCTTCCTCTCAGCTTGGCCCCTTCTGCCTCGTCCTGCTCACAGCACAATGCCCTGGTTGGTTACTGCTAATTGCTGTGTTAATTAAGGGCAGATTGACAGACAATGTTTACTAGTTTTGGCCGGCAAGTGGCTGTAGCCTTTAAATCAAAAGTCTAAATGTCGTGCCCACTCCGCACGTAAATTGTTTTTTTTGGAGGGGGGAGATGTAACTGGAACTAAAAAAAATGCCTAGTTGTCTGATGACGCTACATTGATGCTCTCTAATCAGTGCTCTTTCTCTCTCGCTGTCTCTCTCGCTGTCCCTCTCGCTGTCCCTCTCGCTGTCCCTCTCGCTGTCCCTCTCGCTATCTCTCTCGCTGTCTCTCTCGCTGTCTCTCTCGCTGTCTCTCTCGCTGTCCCTCTCGCTGTCTCTCTCGCTGTTTCTCTCGCTGTCCCTCTCGCTATCTCTCTCGCTGTCTCTCTCGCTATCTCTCTCGCTGTCCTTCTCGCTGTCTCTCTCGCTGTCTTTCTTGCTGTCTCATTGTCTCTGTCTGTAGGAGTATCAGATAGTTAAGAAATCAGCTCGCTCCCCTGAGCACCTTTCAAGTGGAGTCTCCATGGCGACTGGCCCAGCCGTCTATTATATCCAACATAGTCCTCATGAAAGGACAGGGAAAGGTGAGCGAGCACACACACACACACAGGCCATGCACAACACACACACACACAGACCATGCACAACACACACACACAGGCCACGCACACACACACAGACACACACACAAACACACAGGCCATGCACACACACACAGACACACACACACACAAAGGCCATGCACACACACACACACACACACACACACACACACAGGCCACGCACACAGGCCACACACACACACACGCTCACCACACACACACACACGCACACACACACAGGCCACACACACACACTCACCACGTACACACACACACAAACACGAACACACATGCTCACCACACACACACAGGCCATGCACACACACACACACAGGCCACACACACACACGCTCACCACGCACACACACAAACACGAACACACATGCTCACCACACACACGCTCACCACACACACACCTCATGCCACACACACATACCGTACGACACACACGCACACACACTGCATGTTGCACGGATCCCCACTACTGACACCACATGCGGCCTCCCTCCCAGGATGTGACTGAATGATGTTTATTTATCTGTTGTTCTTCACCATAGTCAGTAAACATCCTTCTCTCACCCCCCCAGACATACAGTCCTTCATGCTAAACATCATTGACAGACCTGGAAACAGAGAAGCATGATATTGGAATTGAGTTGTATATTGTAACATCCTATTCCTCTTGGTATATTTTTAGTCAGAAGCTTGAAACAATTTCACAGTGAATGTGTTTGCATGTTGAAACACTCTGCAGGGGTCTCCTGAAGCCAAGTCCTTTCATGTGTTTGTGTGTGGTTGGGCACATACCTGGTACGCACATGTCATGAGTCTGCCTTTCTGTCAGTCAGTCAGGCTGTTAGTACTTCCTACAGTTTGGTTCTGAATGAAGTGTCTGGTTTAGGCCCTGTGGTTCAGGCAGTATTGTTGGTAGTTGGTTCTGCTCGGTGGTTGTGAAACTTGTGTGTGTGTGTGTTAGGGACTGGGGTTCAGCATCGTCGGTGGTCAGGACTCTGCCCGAGGAAGGATGGGGATCTTCGTCAAGACCATCTTCCTTAACGGAGCAGCGGTCGCAGATGGAAGACTGAAAGAGGGAGATGAGATTCTGGAGGTGAATGGAGACTCTCTCCAGGGCCTGACCCACCAGCAAGCCATCCAGACCTTCAAGGTAAGCAGAAATAGTCTGAAGTTAGGGTTAGTACAGGGTTAGGATTAAGGTTTAGGCTATTCAGACCTTCAAGGTAACAGTCTGGGTCAGGAATAGGGTTTGACCTAAGTTCCCGGGTTTTTCAGAAATCCCTTTTTGGAGGATAACCCTTCAAACAGAAGTGGTGCATCTCAGTGGCTTTTGACAAATCAATGAGAGGGTCAGACCTGAATCAGTATGACACTCTGTTGTCGTTAATGTTGTTTTGGTCCTAACACTGTGTCTCTGGTCCTCTCTCTGGTCCTGTCTCTGGTCCTGTCTCTGGTCCTCTCTCTGGTCCTGTCTCTGGTCCTGTCTCTGGTCCTCTCTCTGGTCCTCTCTCTGGTCCTGTCTCTGGTCCTGTCTCTGGTCCTGTCTCTGGTCCTCTCTCTGGTCCTGTCTCTGGTCCTGTCTCTGGTCCTGTCTCTGGTCCTGTCTCTGGTCCTGTCTCTGGTCCTCTCGCTGGTCCTCTCGCTGGTCCTCTCTCTGGTCCTCTCTCTGGTCCTCTCTCTGGTCCTCTCTCTGGTCCTCTCTTTGGCCTCCCTGCAGCAGGTGAAGAAGGGCGTGGTGACTCTAACAGTACGGACGCGTCTCCGCAGCCCCAGCCTGACGCCTTGCCCCACCCCCCACCCTTCTCAGCCGCTCCTCCTCCCCGAACTCCAACGCCAGCGGGGGCAACCCCACCCCAGTACCTCCCACCTTCGACGAACCCCCCGAAGCCCGCAAGGGACCCCCCGGTCCTGGCCCCAAGGATCGCATCATCATGGAGGTCACACTCAACAAAGGTACCTGACAAAGTAGGGTTGAACTGAGTGGGGTTTATTTCAGTTTAGTTGTTTAGCTCAGTTCAGTCGGGTGTTAGATTGGCTTTTGTTGATTTGAATTGACATTAGTTTAGTAAGATATTAAGATATACTCCAAGTGGCAATGGTAAAGAATGGTGTCAGGAGATGCTATGGGCGTACAGTGTAGTAGCCACACTTCAAAATCCTCTCACCAACTCACTGTCCAAACCTGTTGGTCTTGGAACACAGCAGATAACATTTAATAAACCAGAGACTGTCCTGCCAGGGTCCAAACCTGTTAGTCTTTGAACACAGCAGATAACATTTAATAAACCAGAGACTGTCCTGCCAGGGTCCAAACCTGTTAGTCTTGGAACACAGCAGATAACATTTAATAAACCAGAGACTGTCCTGCCAGGGTCCAAACCTGTTAGTTTTGTAACACAGCAGATAACATTTAATAAACCAGAGACTGTCCTGCCAGGGTCCAAACCTGTTAGTCTTGGAACACAGCAGATAACATTTAATAAACCAGAGACTGTCCTTTGGCTATGACTTAAATAGGAGTTGATCCAGGCTCCATTTCATCTACTGTAACTATGGCGGAAGAAGAGAAAGACAGGCAGCTTAGAAGACAGGACATTTTAAGAAATGCTACAAATGCAACTTGCTCATCCACCCTGTGTCCTTGAGTCTAATCCACTGTTCTTGTTGTTTTTCTGCCCTGTGTGTGTGTGTGTGTGTGTGTGTGTCCTGTGTGTGTGTGTGTGTGTCGTGTTTGTGTGTGTGTGTCCTGTGTGTGTGTGTGTGTGTCCTGTGTGTGTGTGTGTGTGTGTGTGTGTGTGTGTGTGTCGTGTTTGTGTGTGTGTGTCCTGTGTGTGTGTGTGTGTGTGTCGTGTGTGTGTGTGTGTGTGTCGTGTTTGTGTGTGTGTGTGTGTGTGTGTGTGTGTTCCTCTGTCAGAGCCCGGGGTGGGTCTGGGTATAGGGACCTGTTGTCTAACTCTAGAGAACAGTGCACCAGCCATCTACATCCACAGTCTGGCCCCCGGCTCTGTCGCCAAGATGGATGGACGACTCAGGTACGTCACATCCCCGTTATTCTCTCCTCACAACCCCACTCCCTTGGTCACTGATCTGGAATCAGCTCATACTCTGTCTCTCCTCACAACCCCACTCCCTTGGTCACTGATCTAGAATCAGCTCATATTCTCTCCTCACAACCCCACTCCCTTGGTCACTGATCTGGAATCAGCTCATACTCTGTCTCTCCTCCCAACCCCACTCCCTTGGTCACTGATCTAGAATCAGCTCATATTCTCTCCTCCCAACCCCACTCCCTTAGTCACTGATCTAGAAACAGTTCATATTCTGTCTCTCCTCACTGAAATGTTAGAATAATTGTAGAGAGAATGATTTATTTCAGCTTTTATTTCTTTCATCACATTCCCAGTGGGTAAGAAGTTTACATGCACTCAATTAGTATTTGGTAGCATTGCCTTTAAAGTATTTAACTTCGGTCAAACGTTTCGGGTAGCCTTCCACAAACTTCCCACAATAAGTTGGGTGAATTTTGGCCCATTCCTCCTGACAGAGTCAGGTTTGTAGGCCTCCTAGCTCGCCTATAGTTCTAGTTCTGCCTATAGGATTGAGGTCAGGGCTTTGTGATGGTCACTCCAATACCTTGACTTTGTTGTCCTTAAGCCATTTTGCCACATCTTTGGAAGTATGCTTGGGTTCATTGTCCATTTGAAAGACCCATTTGCGACCAAGCTTTAACTTCCTGACTGATGTCTTGAGATGTTGCTTCAATATATCCACATAATTTTCCTTCCACATGATGCCATCTATTTTGTGAAGTGCACCAGTCCCTCCTGCAGCAAAGCACCCCCACAACATGATGCTGCCACCCCCGTGCTTCACGGTTGGGATGGTGTTCTTCGGCTTGCAAGCCTCCACCTTTTTCCTCCAAACATAACGATGGTCATTATGGCCATACAGTTCTATTTTTGTTTCATCAGACCAGAGGACATTTCTCCAAAAAGTACGATCTTTTTCCCCATGTGCAGTTGCGAATCGTAGTCTGGCTTTTTTTTATGGCGGTTTGGAGCAGTGACTTCTTCCTTGCTGAGCGGCCTTTCAGGTTATGTCGATATAGGACCCGTTTTACTGTGGATATAGATACTTTTGTAGCGGTTTCCTCCAGCATCTTCACAAGGTCCTTTGCTGTTGTTTTGGGATTGATTTGCACTTTTCGCACCAAAGTACGTTCATCTCTAGGAACAGAGCTCCTTATTGAGCGGTATGACGGCTGCGTGGTCCCATGGTGTTTATACTTGTGTTTGTACAGATGAACGTGGTACCTTCAGGTGTTTGGAAATTGCTCCCAATGATGAAGCAGACTTGTGGAGATCTACAATTTTATGTTCTGAGGTCTTTGCTGATTTCTTTTGATTTTCCCATGATGTCAAGCAAAGAGGCACTGAGTTTGAAGGTAGGTCTTGAAATACATCCACAGGTACACCTCCAATTGACTCAAATGATCTCAATTAGCCTTCTAAAGCTATGACATCATTTTATGGAATTTTCCAATCTGTTTAAAGGCACAGTCAACTTAGTGTATGTAAACTTCTGACCCACTGGAATTGTGATACAGTGAATTATAAGTGAAATAATCTGTCTGTAAACAATTGTTGGAAAAATTACTTGTGTCATGCACAAAGTAGATGTTCTAACTGACTTGCCAAAACTATAGTTTGTTAACAAGAAATTTGTGGAGTGGTTGAAAAACGAGTTTTAATGACTCCAACTAAGTGTATGTAAACCTCCGACTTCAACTGTATCTATCTCAAATACCTCATACCCATGCCTCATACCTCTACACACAGCGTCAATACAGGACTAAGATCAAATCGTACTTCACCGGCTCCAACGCTTGTCGGATGTGGCAGGGCTTGCAAACTATTACAGACTGCAAATGGAAGCACAGCCGAGAGCTGCCCAGTGACACAAGCACAGCAGACGAGCTAAATTACTTCTATGCTCGCTTCGAGGCAAGTAACACTGAAGCATGCATGAGAGCATCAGCTGATCCGGACGACTGTGTGATCATGCTCTCCGCAGTCGAAGTGAGGAAGGGAATACCCCCATGAAATGGACAAAAATGAATGGCAACATATTGCCATTGGAACAAACATACACACGATGGAAAAGAGTGCCCAAATGTACGCCATTTCAATAATTTCTTATGGCAAACGGCATACGGCAAATGCCAAGTGTAATAACTCAAAATTACTATAGGTGGCGAGCGCGTTCCAACGGGGCAAAACATATTGCAAATGTACATGAAGACAAGACCCAAGGGGGGTCAAATTTGGACATTTCAAAAAAAAATATCAAAATACCTACGCCCCCTAAAAAAGTGCTTTCTGGGCCGTTTTTCGCGATTCTAACAATATTTTTGATAATAACACGTATATAAGATGTGTATAAACATACCCTTGTCTAATTTTATTAATATAGTTTTATTAATTTTTATTAAAACAATTTGTCCATAAGGCCTATGTTTTGTCCATTTGCAATATGTTACCATAGGAAGTCAAAAGTCAATGTCCATTTGCAATATGTTTTGTCCATTTGCAATATGTTACCATAGGAAGTCAAAAGTCAATGTCAAAGCCATTTTCATATATCGTCATAGGAAGTCGGCTTCCGAACCCAAAAGTCAGTGAGCAATGTCCAAATGGCATTTAAACTGACAAAATGATATATATCACTATGTTAAGCCCTCAATCGTCCTATAGGGTCTATTTTTTGAAAAACGTCCAAAATGACAAGGGGTGCCCCCATTGGGATGGCCACAGGTGGGGGTGCTCCCTAACCAGCCAGGGATACCTTGCAACCTCCTAAAGACATTAATATTTAAAATATGCTCATGGTTACCCGTTTCAATTACCAGGTACACGGTTGTCAATTTGCAATGTCTTACAATGGGCATTTACCCTCACAAATTTGACAGGCTCCGAAATACTGCAGAAATGCACACTCTCTTCCATTGCTTTGTACAGTACATTTGCAATATGTTTCACTGTACATTTGCAATATGTTTCAATGGGCTTTTAACATCACGAATATGACAAGCTCTAAAATACTTCAGGAATGCCCAATTGACTGCCCATTGATCTCAGGATGGCCAGGATTGATAGCGGTACCTGTCCATAGCTCATTGGTGTTGATTTCAACATGTCAAAAAAAAGCCCATTGAAACATATTGCAAATGTACAGTGAAACATATTGCAAATGTACAGTACATTTGCAATATGTTTCAATGGGCTTTTAACATCACGAATATGACAAGCTCTAAAATACTGCAGGAAAGCCCAATTGACTGCCCGTTGATCTCAGGATGGCCGGGCTTGACGGTTTTAACTTATTGCAAATGGACAAAAGTCTGCCATAAAGTCACTATAATGAAAACGTAAAACACCTAGTTACGTTCTAGTTGCGGGTCCAGTTCCGACGTTATGTGTCGGCCTATCTGAGGCGACCCCAAATCCCGAGTTTCGGCTCGATAGGTCATTCGGAGCCCGAGCAGCGACTTTAATTGGTGCTGAAAATCCACGTTTTCCGGGCGTTGCTATGGGGTCCTTGAATGAGCTATCGGACAGAAACGTTAGGGTCCGTCTCTATGGGCCGAGGCGGTTCTAATGCACCTAACCTTGTGTCTCTGGGACTTTTAGAAATTTTGTCATTTTCGTGATTTGAAAATATTGCAAATGTACAAGGCTGTTTCTCGGCCTGTGAACCTTCTAGAGCCCCATAACTCACCGTGCACTATCGACATAAGCTCTAGAAAAGGGTTCTAAAGTTTCAGAGCTCTAGGTCTGACGGTTCTTTAAAAGTTCGAACGAAAGTAACTATTGCAGGCAGTGTGTGTCTGTAAGCCCCACACTATGTCACTCCCCATGGACTGTGTGCATGTGTGAGTTTTTCAAGGGATTCTGATGGGAGAAATGACTGATTTACAGTTCATTGGGGTTGCCTAATCACACATGTGAAGTTTTGGAAAGATGTGACCTTTTTAACCCTTCGAAACAGACCCTGTGACCCCAATTTAAGGCACTTCCGGTTGTCACAGGAAGCTGTAGGTAGACACATATCCTCATTGGGGTAGGCTTTAACAGAATCCTGAGTTTTAAGTCTGTAAGAACTGACTGATTAACACAGGTTTGAAAGTCTGTTTTTCACCAACAGCAGGTTGGGTACTGTAAAACAACTTTAGGGTGATTTTAACCACTTCCGGTTAGAATCAACACAGGTAGACCTCATAGTGGCCTGATGGATTGCTATCAAAGACAGGTTCATAAGGCATTCATAACCCACATAGGCACCAGGTTGAATTTAGGGGAGCAGGCAATGTATTCCTATGGGGAGAGATGTCATAGCAAACGGTTTGATGTAAATACCCAGTTTTCACTGTTAAGGGTTAATGCCACAGGGCCACGGTTAGGCTTGCACAGATCGGGAGGTACTAGGGAACGTTCCAGAAGTCGAATCGTGCTTCTAACCCAAACGGTTCTGCCGCTGTCACCCAAAAGCAGCTGAAATTTAGGGCCAGGCTTCATTTTGGGCCTACTTTTTGGCACGGTTGCTGCGGTCAGACCGAGTGAGCTACGGTCAAGCGGGGCATCTCGTTGAACTCGCCAAGGCCTAGAGACTATGGTGATGCCATTGCAGGCCCTTTGTGTCTTTAAGACCCACACTGTGTCACTCCATCCCATATCTGTGTTTGTGTGTGTCTGTGAGGGTTTTCTTGTAAATCTGATGGGAGAAATTACCCATTTACAGTTCATGAGGGTTGCCTAATCACACATATGAAGTTTTGGAAAGATGTGACCTTTTTAACCCTTCGAAACAGACCCTGTGACCCCAATTTAAGGCACTTCCGGTTGTCACAGGAAGCTGTAGGTAGACACATATCCTCATTGGGGTAGGCTTTAACAGAATCCTGAGTTTTAAGTCTGTAAGTTAAGAACTGACTGATTAACACAGGTTTGAAAGTCTGTTTTTCACCAACAGCAGGTTGGGTACTGTAAAACAACTTTAGGGTGATTTTAACCACTTCCGGTTAGAATCAACACAGGTAGACCTCATAGTGGCCTGATGGATTGCTATCAAAGACAGGTTCATAAGGCATTCATAACCCACATAGGCACCAGGTTGAATTTAGGGGAGCAGGCAATGTATTCCTATGGGGAGAGATGTCATAGCAAACGGTTTGATGTAAATACCCTGTTTTCACTGTTAAGGGTTAATGCCACAGGGCCACGGTTAGGCTTGCACAGATCGGGAGGTACTAGGGAACGTTCCAGAAGTCGAATCGTGCTTCTAACCCAAACGGTTCTGCCGCTGTCACCCAAAAGCAGCTGAAATTTAGGGCCAGGCTTCATTTTGGGCCTACTTTTTGGCACGGTTGCTGCGGTCAGACCGAGTGAGCTACGGTCAAGCGGGGCATCTCGTTGAACTTCGCCAAGGCCTAGAGACTATGGTGATGCCATTGCAGGCCCTTTGTGTCTTTAAGACCCACACTGTGTCACTCCATCCCATATCTGTGTTTGTGTGTGTCTGTGAGGGTTTTCTTGTAAATCTGATGGGAGAAATTACCCATTTACAGTTCATGAGGGTTGCCTAATCACACATATGAAGTTTTGGAAAGATGTGACCTTTTTAACCCTTCGAAACAGACCCTGTGACCCCAATTTAAGGCACTTCCGGTTGTCACAGGAAGCTGTAGGTAGACACATATCCTCATTGGGGTATACTTTAACAGAATCCTGAGTTTTAAGTCTTTAGATTAAGAACTGACTGATTTACACAGGGTTGAAAGTCTGTTTTTCACAAACTGCAGGTTGGGTCTATCAAAACACCTTTAGGGTGATTTTAACCACTTCCGGTTGCTCCAGGAAGCTTAGAATCAACACAGGTAGACCTCATAGTGGTCTGATGGATTGCTATCGAAGACAGGTTCATAAGACATTCATAACCCACATAGGCACCAGGTTGAATTTAGGGGAGCAGGCAATGTACTCCTATGGGGAGAGATGTCATAGCAAACGGTTTGATGTAAATACCCTGTTTTCACTGTTAAGGGTTAATGCCACAGGGTCAAGGTTAGGCTTGCACAGATCGGGAAGTCCTAAGGAACGTTCCAGAAGTTGAATTGTGCTTCTAACCCAAACGGGTCTGCCGCTGTCACCCAAAATCAGCTGACATTTAGGGCCAGGCTTCATTTTGCGCCTACTTTTTTGCACGGTCTATGAGGTCAGAGCGAGCTACAGTCAAGTGGGGCGTCTCGTTGAACTCGGCACGGCCTAGAGACTATGGTGATGCCCTTTTTAGTGTTGATTTCAGTCTGTCATTTTGGTGATGTTTCAGCCCTATTCAAACATATTGCAAATGTACAAAAGTCAACGAGCAAGTCAGCGTCAATCAATCAATTAGATATCATTCTGACACCAAACTGATAAAAACTGACACCAAACCCACTTTTCCCATCTCATTTAGAAGCCAACAATCACATATATCAGGGCAGGCTCAAAATTCTGTTTAAATCATAGTAAAAATTTAAAACACCTAGTTACGTTCTAGCTGCGGGTCCAGTTCCGACATTATGTGTCGGCCTAGCTGAGGCGACCCGAATCTCAAGTTTCGCTCGATAGGTCATTTGGAGTCCGAGCAGCGACCTTAATTGGTGCTGAAAATCCACGTTTTCCGGGCGTTGCTACGGGTCCTTGAATGAGCTATCGGACAGAAACGTTAGGGTCCGTCTCTATGGGCCGAGGCGGTTCTAATGCACCTAGCCTTGTGTCTCTGGGACTTTTAGAAATTTTGTCATTTTCGTGATGTAAAAATGAATTGAAAATATTGCAAATGTACGAGGCTGTTTCTCGGCCTGAAAACCTTCTAGAGCCCCGTAGCTCACCGTGCACGATCGACTAAAGGTCTAGAATGGGTTTCTAAAGTTTCAGAGCTCTAGGTCTGACGGTTCTTTAATAGTTCAAACAAAAGTAACTATTGCAGGCAGTGTCTGTCTGTAAGCCCCTCACTGTGTCATTCCCCATTGACTGTGCATGTGTGTGATTTCAGAAAATCCCAGAAAATCACAGAAATCACGTAGAGCTCCGAAACCCACTTTAACGGATCCGTCTGAACACGCAGCAACTGGATCCATAACTTTTTTGGGGAAAAAAATATTTTCTCAACATTACTTAATTGGACATTTGACAATTAATCGAAAATTAAAAGAGATAAATGTCTGGTTCTTTTTCCTTACACCGTAGGTTCATGTACTTTGACGTAAAGCTGTCAAATTAGTGCTCTATTTCCATTTTTCACCTTTAATCCCAGAAAATGGGCCTTATCTCAAAAACTGTGAGTCCCTGACGCCATTCTGTTTCGGGCCAACTGCCCATTATGCCAAACCCATGCCCACCAAGTTTCGTCTTGAACTCTTTTCGGTTTAGGAAAAAAAGCCAGGTCAATTAGGTGTATGTTTTGTACATTTGCAATATGAAGGCATTCACCATCTGGTGGGATTAACATGAAGGGCGGAAAAATGAAAAAAATGAATTTATTTTATTAAACGGACATCGAAAGTCCGAGAAAGTTCGTTTGATGACTTCCTGGAAGATTTGGCCCTAGGGCACGGCCCGACGGCGTCGGCTTATTTTAGAAACAATTTTGGACGTCTAGTAAGGGAGCGTACATTTGCAATATGCAGTTTCTCATCAAACATACGGCAAATGCCATCCGCGTCCCTTATGTAGGTAAGACCTTTAAACAGGTCAACATTCACAAGGCCACGGGGCCAGACGGATTACCAGGACGTGTACTCCGAGCATGCGCTGACCAACTGGCAAGTGTCTTTACTGACATCTTCAACCTCTCCCTGTCTGAGTCAGTAATACCAACATGTTCAAGCAGACCACCATAGTCCCTGTGCCCAAGAACACTAAGGTAACCTGCCTAATTGACTACCGACCCGTAGCACTCACGTCTGTAGCCATGAAATGCTTTGAAAGGCTGGTCATGGCTCACATCAACACCATTATCCCAGAAACCCTAGACCCACTCCAATTTGCATTCCACACCAACAGATCCACAGATGATGCAATCTCTATTGCACTCCACACTGCCCTTTCACACCTGGACAAAAGGAACACCTATGTGACACTGATATTCATTGACTACAGCTCAGCGTTCAACACCATATTGCCCTCAAAGCTCATCACTAAGCTAAGGAGCCTGGGACTAAACACCTCCCTCTGCAACTGGATCCTGGACTTCCTGACGGGCCGCCCCCAGGTGGTGAGGGCAGGTAACAACACGTCCGCTACACTGATCCTCAACACGTCGGCCCCTCAGGGGTGTGTGCTCAGTCCCCTCCTGTACTCCCTGTTCACTCATGACTGCACGGCCTGGCATGACTCCAACACCATCATTAAGTTTGCTGATGACACGTGGTAGGTCTGATCACTGACAACGATGAGACAGCCTATAAGGAGGAGGTCAGAGACCTGACTGTGTGGTGCAAGGACAACAACCTCTCCCTCAATGTGATCAAGACAAAGGAGATGATTGTGGACTACAGGAAAAGGAGGACCAAGCACACCCTCATTCTCATCGACGGGGCTATAGTGGAGCAGGTTGAGATCTTCAAGTTCCATGGCGTCCACATCACCAACAAACTAACATGGTCCAAGCACAGCAAGACAGTCGTGAAGAGGGCACGACAAAACCTGTTCCCCCTCAGGAGACTGAAAATATTTGGCTTGGGTCCAAAGATCCTCAAAAGGTTTTGTAGCCGCACCATCGAGAGCATCCTGACTGGTATGGCAACTGCTCGGCCTCCCACCGCAAGGCACTACAGAGGGAAGTACGTATGGCCCAGTACATCACCGGGGCCAAGCTTCCTGTTATCCAGGACCTCTATACCAGGCGGTGTCAGAGGAAGGCCCTAAAAATTGTCAAAGACTCCATACACCCTAGTCATAGACTGTTCTCTCTGCTACCGCACAGCAAGCGTTACTGGAGCGCCAAGTCTAGGTCCAATAGGCTTCTAAACATCTTCTACCCCCAAGCCGTAAGACTCCTGAACAGCAAATCAAATGGCTACCCAGACTATTTGCATTGCCCCCCCGCCCCCTCACTGCTGCTACTCTCTGTTATTATCTATGCATAGTCACTTTAATAACTCTACCTACATGTACATATTACCTCAATTACCTCGACTAACCGGTGCCCCCACACATTGACTCTGTACCGGTACCCCCTGTATATAGCCTCCACATTGACTCTGTACCGGTACCCCCTGTATATAGCCTCCACATTGACTCTGTACAGGTACCCCCTGTATATAGCCTCCACATTGACTCTGTACCAGTACTCCCTGTATATAGTCTCCACATTGACTCTGTACCAGTACCCCCTGTATATAGCCTCCACATTGACTCTGTGCAGTACCCCTGTATATAGCCTCCACATTGACTCTGTACCGGTACCCCCTGTATATAGTCTCCACATTGACTCTGTACCGGTACCCCCTGTATACAGTCTCCACATTGACTCTGTACCGGAACTCCCTGTATATAGTCTCCACATTGACTCTGTACCGGTACCCCCTGTATATAGTCTCCACATTGACTCTGTACCGGTGTATATAGCCTCCACATTGACTCTGTACAGTACCTCCTGTATATAGTCTCCACATTGACTCTGTGCAGTACCCCCTGTATATAGCCTCCACATTGACTATGTACAGTACCCCCTGTATATAGTCTCCACATTGACTCTGTACCGGTACCCTGTATATAGCCTCCACATTGACTCTGTGCAGTACCCCCCTGTATATAGCCTCCACATTGATTCTGTGCAGTACCCCCTGTATATAGCCCCCACATTGACTCTGTACCGGTACCCCCTGTATATAGCCTCCACATTGACTCTGTGCAGTACCCCCTGTATATAGTCTCCACATTGACTCTGTACAGTACCCCCTGTATATAGTCTCCACATTGACTCTGTACAGTACCCCCTGTATATAACCTCCACATTGACTCTGTGCAGTACCCCCTGTATATAGCCTCCACATTGACTCTGTACCGGTACCCCCTGTATATAGCCTCCACATTGACTCTGTGCAGTACCCTGTATATAGTCTCCACATTGACTCTGTGCAGTACCCCCTGTATATAGCCTCCACATTGACTCTGTGCAGGTACCCCCTGTATATAGCCTCCACATTGACTCTGTGCAGTACCCCCTGTATATAGCCTCCACATTGACTCTGTACCGGTACCCCCTGTATATAGCCTCCACATTGACTCTGTACCGGTACCCCCTGTATATAGCCTCCACATTGACTCTGTACCGGTACCCCCTGTATATAGCCTCCACATTGACTCTGTACAGGTACCCCCTGTATATAGCCTCCACATTGACTCTGTACCGGTACCCCCTGTATATAGCCTCCACATTGACTCTGTACCGGTACCCCCTGTATATAGCCTCCACATTGACGCTGTGCAGTACCCCCTGTATATAGCCTCCACATTGACTCTGTACCGGTACCCCCTGTATATAGCCTCCACATTGACTCTGTGCAGTACCCCCTGTATATAGCCTCCACATTGACTCTGTACCGGTACCCCCTGTATATAGCCTCCACATTGACTCTGTACCGGTACCCTGTATATAGCCTCCACATTGACTCTGTACCGCAGTACCCCCTGTATATAGCCTCCACATTGACTCTGTGCAGTACCCCTGTATATAGCCTCCACATTGACTCTGTACCGGTACCCCCTGTATATAGCCTCCACATTGACTCTGTGCAGTACCCCCTGTATATAGTCTCCACATTGACTCTGTACAGGTACCCCCTGTATATAGCCTCCACATTGACTCTGTACAGTACCCCCTGTATATAGCCTCCACATTGACTCTGTACCGGTCCCCTGTATATAGTCTCCACATTGACTCTGTACAGTACCCCTGTATATAGCCTCCACATTGACTCTGTGCAGTACCCCCTGTATATAGTCTCCACATTGACTCTGTGCAGGTACCCCCTGTATATAGTCTCCACATTGACTCTGTGCAGTACCCCCTGTATATAGTCTCCACATTGACTCTGTACAGGTACCCCCTGTATATAGTCTCCACATTGACTCTGTACAGTACCCTGTATATAGCCTCCACATTGACTCTGTACAGTACCCCCTGTATATATCCTCCACATTGACTCTGTGCAGTACCCCCTGTATATAGTCTCCACATTGACTCTGTACCGGTACCCCCTGTATATAGTCTCCACATTGACTCTGTGCAGTACCCCTGTATATAGTCTCCACATTGACTCTGTGCAGTACCCCCTGTATATAGCCTCCACATTGACTCTGTACCGGTACCCCCTGTATATAGTCTCCACATTGACTCTGTGCAGTACCCCCTGTATATAGTCTCCACATTGACTCTGTGCAGTACCCCTGTATATAGCCTCCACATTGACTCTGTGCAGTACCCCCTGTATATAGCCTCCACATTGACTCTGTACCGGTACCCCCTGTATATAGCCTCCACATTGACTCTGTGCAGTACCCCCTGTATATAGTCTCCACATTGACTCTGTGCAGTACCCCTGTATATAGTCTCCACATTGACTCTGTACAGGTACCCCCTGTATATAGCCTCCACATTGACTCTGTACCGGTACCCCCTGTATATAGCCTCCACATTGACTCTGTGCAGGTACCCCCTGTATATAGTCTCCACATTGACTCTGTAGTACCCCCTGTATATAGCCTCCACATTGACTCTGTGCAGTACCCCCTGTATATAGTCTCCACATTGACTCTCTACCGGTATCCCCTGTATATAGTCTCCACATTGACTCTGTGCAGTACCCCCTGTATATAGCCTCCACATTGACTCTGTACCGGTACTCCCTGTATATAGCCTCCACATTGACTCTGTGCAGTACCCCCTGTATATAGCCTCCACATTGACTCTGTGCAGTACCCCCTGTATATAGTCTCCACATTGACTCTGTGCAGTACCCCCTGTATATAGCCTCCACATTGACTCTGTACAGTACCCCCTGTATATAGCCTCCACATTGACTCTGTACCGGTACCCCCTGTATATAGCCTCCACATTGACTCTGTGCAGTACCCCCTGTATATAGCCTCCACATTGACTCTGTACAGTACCCCCTGTATATAGCCTCCACATTGACTCTGTGCAGT
The DNA here is from genome assembly GCA_030435695.1 of Brachymystax lenok tsinlingensis. Classification (NCBI taxonomy): domain Eukaryota; kingdom Metazoa; phylum Chordata; class Actinopteri; order Salmoniformes; family Salmonidae; genus Brachymystax; species Brachymystax lenok. Next base: position 3,373,878 of record CM059807.1, read on the forward strand.
ACCCCCTGTATATAGCCTCCACATTGACTCTGTACAGTACCCCCTGTATATAGTCTCCACATTGACTCTGTACCGGTACCCCCTGTATATAGCCTCCACATTGACTCTGTACCGGTACCCCCTGTATATAGCCTCCACATTGACTCTGTACCGGTACCCCTGTATATAGTCTCCACATTGACTCTGTGCAGTACCCCTGTATATAGTCTCCACATTGACTCTGTACCGGTACCCCCTGTATATAGCCTCCACATTGACTCTGTACCGGTACACCCTGTATATAGCCTTGCTATTGTTATTTACTGCTGCTCTTTAATTATTTGTTATTTTTATCTCTTACTTTTGGGGGGGGTATTTTCTTAAAACTGCATTATTGGTTAAGGGCTTGTAAGTAATCATTTCGCTGTAAGGTCTACACCTGTTGTAATCGCAGCACGTGACAAAATACAATTTTGATTTGATTTGAGATTCTACATCAAGAAAGACAAGCGAGGCAATGCTAGTTTTGCATTAAAAAGGCTGAGTAGACCTACTTCAAACAGAGCTCTCAAGACTACCATCATCAGTTGAAGATCCCTCATCTCAAACTGACACACACGCTCACACACGCTCACACACAGTATGGTGCAGCCTCATAGGTTCTCCTAAATTGAGGAAGGGAGTGGAAGGAACCCCAGGGGAAAACAGAACAGTACAGCGGTGGAATTCCCTCCAGAGTTTTCCTCGGAGAGTGAGGGTGTGTGTCTCTTTGACATAACCTTTGCCTACATATGCTACACATCCTCTGTTTCTACCACTAGTATCATATCATCAGAATATATGCAATATCAAATATCAGACATTACTGTCTCAGGTCAAAGTTCTCAACCATTTTCTCCAAAGCTCTGAAGAAGTTTTCATGTGTTCTACATGGCACGAGAGAGATCCGGATTGCTGGTACACTGTCGATGGCTGGTGTTGCTGGCACACTGCAGATGGCTAATGTTGCTGGTGTGGCTAGTGTTGCTGGTACACTGCAGATGGCTAGAGTTGCTGGCACACTGCAGATGGCTAATGTTGCTGGTGTGGCTAGTGTTGCTGGTACACTGCAGATGGCTAGAGTTGCTGGCACACTGCAGATGGCTAATGTTGCTGGTGTGGCTAGTGTTGCTGGTACACTGCAGATGGCTAATGCTGCTGGTGTGGCTAGTGTTGCTGGTACACTGCAGATGGCTAGAGTTGCTGGTACACTTCAGATGGCTGGTGTTGCTTGTATGGCTGGTGTTGCTGGTACACTGCAGATGGCTAGAGTTGCTGGTACACTACAGATGGCTAGTGCTGCTGGCACACTGCAGATAGCTAGAGTTGCTGGTACACTACAGATGGCTACTGCTGGCACACTTCAGATAGCTAGAGTTGCTTGTACACTACAGATGGCTAGTTTAGCTGGTATGGCTGGCGTTGCTGCCATACTGCAGATGGCTAGTGTTGCTTGCACACTGCAGATGGCTAGAGTTGCTGGTACACTGCATATTTCTAGAGTTGCTGGCATGGCTAGAATTTCTGGTATGGCTAGTGTTCCTGGTACGGCTAGTGTTGCTGTTATGGCTGGTGTTGCTGGTGTTGCTGGTATGGCAAGTGTTGCTGGTACGTCTGCTGTTGCTGGCACACTGCAGATGGCTAGTGTTGCTGGTATGGCTAATGTTGATGGTACACTGCAGATGACTAGAGTTGCTGGTACAATGCAGATGGCTAGTGTTAATGGTATGGCTGGTGTTGCTGGTGTTGCTGGTACACTGCAGATGGGTAGAGTTTCTGGTACAATGCAGATGGCTAGTGCTGCTGGCACACTACAGATAGCTAGAGTTGCTGGTACACTGCAGATGGCTAGAGTTGCTGGTACACTGCAGATGGTTAGTGTTGCTGGTATGGCTGGTGTTGCTGCCACACTGCAGATGGCTAGTGTTGCTTGCACACTGCTGATGGCTAGAGTTGCTGGTACACTGCAGATGGATAGAGTTTCTGGTATGGCTAGAGTTGCTTGTATGACTAGTGTTCCTGGTACGGCTAGTGTTGCTGGTATGGCTAGTGTTGCTGGTATGGCAAGTGTTGCTGGTACGTCTGGTGTTGCTGGTGTTGCTGATGGCAAGAGTTGCTGGTGTTACTAGTAGACTGCAGATGGCTAGAAATGCTGGTACACTGTAGATGGCTAGAGTTGCTGGTACACTGCAGATGGCTGGTGTTGCTGGTATGGCTAGAGTTGCTGGTACACTGCAGATGGAAAGAGTTGCTGGTATGGCTGGTGTTACTAGTAGACTGCAGATGGCTAGAAATGCTGGTACACTGCAGATGGCTAGAGTTGCTGGTACACTTCAGATGGCTGGTGTTGCTGGTAGGGCTGGTGTTGCTGGTACACTGCAGATGGCTAGAGTTGCTGGTACACTGCAGATGGCTAGTGTTGCTTGTATGGCTGGTGTTGCTGGTACACTGCAGATGGCTAGAGTTTGCTGGTACACTGCAGATGGCTGGTGTTGCTGGTATGGCTGGTGTTGCTGGTACACTGCAGATGGCTAGAGTTTGCTGGTACACTGCAGATGGCTGGTGTTGCTTGTATGGCTGGTGTTGCTGGTACACTACAGATGGCTAGAGTTGCTGGCACACTGCAGATGGCTAGAGTTGCTGGCACACTGCAGATGGCTAGTGTAGCTGGTATGGCTAGTGTAGCTGGTATGGCTAGTGTAGCTGGTATGGCTAGTGTAGCTGGTATGGCTAGTGTAGCTGGTTATAGTTGCTGGTACCGGTTTTGAATGGTTTGGTGTTATCTGTTGGTCCCTCTCTCTCTGTATCTCTCATCAGCTCTGTATTCTTCATGCTTCGGCGCTAAGGATTATTTACTGGACATACCACTAACAGATTGTGTGTTTATCTCTAGTCGAGGGGACCAGGTCTTGGAGGTGGACTCTGTGAGTCTACGCCATGCGGCCCTGAGTGAGGCCTACGCTATTCTTAGTGAGTGTGGACCCGGACCAGTCAGCCTCATCATCAGCAGACACCCCAACCCCAAGGTACACACACACACACCCCAAGGTACACACACACACCCGAAAATACACACACACACCCGAAGATACACACACACCCCAAGGTACACACACACCCCCGAAGATACACACACACCCCAAGGTACACACACACACACACCCCAAGGTACACACACCCCAAGGTACACATACACACACCATAAAGTACACACACACACACACCCCAAAGTACACACACACCATAGGGTACACACACACCCCAAGGTACACATACACACACCATAGGGTACACACACACACACACCCCAAGGTACACACACACATATACCCCAAAGTAATTCAACACCACCGCAATATGCAATGGCCTGCAATTCAACACCACTTGCTGGTCTGGTGCTAGTTATCCCACTAAATCAATCATTCCAACCCACCAAAACCTTCCTCCTAGTGTTACCTACACTCAGTTAATCAACACTTTGGTGGGCGGGTGGGAGAGAGAGAGAGAGAGAGAGAGAGAGAGAGAGAGAGAGAGAGAGAGAGAGAGAGAGAGAGAGAGAGAGAGAGAGAGAGAGAGAGAGAGAGAGAGAGAGAGAGAGAGAGAGAGAGAGAGAGAGAGAGAGAGAGAGAGAGAGAGAGAGAGCTGATTAAAGAGTTTCTATGTAGCGTCCTCAGACTATGTGCTGAATGTGCTTGGCTCGTCACAATGTTACCATAAAGGATCTCTGCTGTTAATGAAGCATGCAGGGGCGGGGGGCAAGAGGCTGTAGTTTCCTGGTTTCTACAGCCATATGCTACCACTTTAAATGTGACAGAGGGTGGAACATTTATGTGTGACTGGGGGGGTTGGATGGGTCAGGTGGTTAGAGGGGTCAGGGACTAATGTATTGGGGTAGATATATCACTCAGAGAAAGAGGGAGAGACAGGCAGAGGGAGAGACAGGCAGACAGGCAGAGGGAGAGACAGGCAGAGGGAGAGACAGGGAGACAGGCAGAGGGAGAGACAGGCAGAGGGAGAGACAGGCAGACAGGCAGAGGGAGAGACAGGCAGACAGGCAGAGGGAGAGACAGGCAGAGGGAGAGACAGGCAGAGGGAGAGACAGGGAGAGACAGGCAGACAGGCAGAGGGAGAGACAGGCAGAGGGAGAGACAGGGAGAGACAGGCAGACAGGCAGAGGGAGAGACAGGCAGAGGGAGAGACAGGCAGAGGGAGAGACAGGCAGACAGGCAGAGGGAGAGACAGGCAGAGGGAGAGACAGGCAGAGGGAGAGACAGGCAGAGGGAGAGACAGGCAGACAGGCAGAGGGAGAGACAGGCAGAGGGAGAGACAGGCAGACAGGCAGAGGGAGAGACAGGCAGAGGGAGAGACAGGCAGACAGGCAGAGGGAGAGACAGGCAGAGGGAGAGGATAGAGAGATAAAAGACAAAGATGGACATAGAGAGTGAGAAAGAGGGAAAGAGACAGGGATGGAAGAGAGAGAGAGGCAGAGATTCCTTTCCTGCTATCTGTACAGCTTTGTGTCAATGAACAGTCGAACTGTCAGACAGCAACCCGACATCAGTGACAGCTCATGTCTTACCTGGATTATTTTTCTAATCCCTTTGAGCGCTTAACCAACACCTAACACTGAGTCTGCGTTCTCTCTCTCCTTGGTTTAGACAAACAGGTACTTTTACCATAGTGTGATTTAACCCGCGGTGAGGCCCAGACAGGACGTGTTATATTATCTGTACTGAACTTGACTCACAGAGAGAAATATGGGGTTTCCCTGTAGGCAGACAAAAGGGTCCTTTACCTTCAACACTCCACTGAAAATAACCCACAGAACAAGCTGATACCCCCTGTGAATCTCCCTTCCAGAAATCAGCGACCTGTCTTAGATCCACTACTAGATTCTCCAGACCAATGAGTTACTACATGTATTCAGACTGGGGGGTTGCGTCTCTCTGATCTCTGAACAAAGGTTTGACAGATTTCATTAGGCTGGTATCATCACCATGTTTTTTTGACACTATTGGGTCATGTAGTCTAATCCAACAGACATGTGGAGACCTACCCTTAAATCCCAAATGATCCCCCCCCCCATTGGACCTCTATAAACGAGTCCACGGTCAGATGTTCTTTTATCCCATAGACTTTATGGTAAGGATTGGTAAGGGTAGATCTGATTCTAGATCTGTGGTTAGTGGCAACTTGTACCTCGAGCCAAGAAACAAGACACACATGAAGGGGCGTGGGGGGCAAGCTAAAAAGCAAGCTGCAACCTGATAGGTTGCTGTAGATCAGCTGGCGGGAGCCGAGCGGGAACAGCATTTTTATGGTGAGCTGAAGAGGAAGTGGCCTCTGCTAAGAGAGAGAGTGAGTACAGAGAGAGAGAGAGAGAGAGAGAGAGGAGGGAGGGGGAGAGAGAGAGGGGGAGAGGGGGAGAGAGAGAGAGAGAGAGAGAGGGGAGAGAGAGAGAGGGGGAGAGAAACCGCAGCTTTCTTCAAGCTATCACTTCAAGCTGCAGCATCAACACATCAAGGCATGTTAATGTTTGTCAGGCTGATCAGATGCTGTTAACTCATCCAACATGTTAATGTTTGTCAGGCTGATCAGATGCTGTTAACTCATCCAACATGTTAAAGTTTGTCAGGCTGATCAGATGCTGTTAACACATCCAACATGTTAATGTTTGTCAGGCTGATCAGATGCTGTTAACACATCCAACATGTTAATGTTTGTCAGGCTGATCAGATGCTGTTAACACATCCAACATGTTAATGTTTGTCAGGCTGATCAGATGCTGTTAACACATCCAACATGTTAATGTTTGTCAGGCTGATCAGATGCTGTTAACACATCCAACATGTTAAAGTTTGTCAGGCTGATCAGATTCTGTTAACACATCCAACATGTTAATGTTTGTCAGGCTGATCAGATGCTGTTAACACATCCAACATGTTAATGTTTGTCAGGCTGATCAGATGCTGTTAACTCATCCAACATGTTAATGTTTGTCAGGCTGATCAGATTCTGTTAACACATCCAACATGTTCATGTTTGTCAGGCTGATCAGATGCTGTTAACACATCCAACATGTTAATGTTTGTCAGGCTGATCAGATGCTGTTAACACATCCAACATGTTAATGTTTGTCAGGCTGATCAGATGCTGCTGATTCCTCCAGCGCTGGCCTGCCTGGGAAAGTAAAGGAAGACTCAAAAGCATTTGAGTGCAGCAATCAAATGAAGGCAAAACACAGTCCCAAATGGCACCCTATTACCTATGTAGTGCACTAATTTTGACCCGGGCCCTTATCAAAAGTAGTGCGCTATGTATGGAAAAGGGAGCCGTTTGGGACACATGCTATATCTAAGAGCTCTCTGACTACGGAGTCAGAACCCTGCAATTACTGCAGTATTGTGGTTTGTTTTTGTAAATGTAATGGGTGTATTTCATTGAAAGATGGAGTGATTATGGATGTCGTTACTTTAAAAGACTGAGGTCTAGTTGGGTGCTTGGCGGTGAACACTGAGCAGGGTTTCTGTTAGCTACTAGAGCTAGTTAGCCTACCAAGCTACATCAAAACCGTTTTCTATTTCTTAACACTACAAATTGGAAGTGTTTGTCTGTTCTCATAGTTTAGTTTCTCTTCTAAAGCCTATCGGTTAGCCGTATGATCCACGGCATTGCGTTGTGGTGATGCCAGCTGACATCCCTCTGTTAGTCCTCTGTTGTTGTTTCTGTCAACTTGTCTGTTCTGATCCAGAGCGCCTGGTCTGGCCTGGCCTGGCCTGGCCTTGACTGGCCTGGCCTGGCTTAGACTGGCCTTGACTGGACTGGCCTTGACTGGACTGGCCTTGTCTGGCCTTGACTGGCCTGGCCTTGTCTGGCCTGGACTGGACTGGCCTGGACTGGACTGGCCTTGACTGGCCTGGCCTTGACTGGCCTGGCCTTGACTGGCCTTGACTGGACTGGCCTTGACTGGACTGGCCTTGACTGGCCTGGCCTTGACTTCATTGACATCTGGTGGTTACATTGTGCCAAACACCCGTTGCACTAGGTACACAGTGTCTCATAGGAGTAGCGCCCGATCTAGGATCAGGTCTGTCTGGTCCATGATCTTTGATCAGCACTACTGTGAGACTAGGGCCCGATGGTGAATGTGGTTCGATGACTGTTTCCTGAACGTCCCTCTCTGTTTTGTTCCTCCAGGTTTCAGAGCAGGAGATGGATGATGTAATCACTAGGTCTTCACACAGAGACAGCCTGAGTAAGGACGGACACGGCTCTCAAACTCTAGGTCTGTCTGGCTCTCTCCCCCTCTCTTTCTCCTCTCTCTCTACATTTCTTCTCTCTCTCTCACCTCTCTCCCTCCCCCTTCTCTCCTCTCTCCTCTCTCTCACCTCTGTCTCTCGATCGAGGAAGAGAGTGTCAGTAATTTTTTTTTAAGAGTCTCAGGGCTCTATTTTCGGCTTTTGGTAAGGAGGCACAAGTGTTAAACACACGTTAGTTTTACATTTTGTCATGTAAAAAGTTTCCTCCCATTACGTTTAATTTGATGAAAAACCAAACATAGCTTACTCTCCCCTTAATAACAGTTGGTTTTCTGGCATCGCATAGGTATGTTCTTTTATCAATTAGCCAATTAGCCTATGAATAAAGGTTTTTTTTTTCAAGTCAAATCAAATTGTATTCATCACATGCGCCGAATACAACTGGTGTAGACTTTACAGTGAAATTATTGCTTACGAACCTTTCCCAACGATGCAGAAAATAATAATAACAAGTAAAATAGTAACTAGGAATAAAATTCAATACAAAATAATGGACCTCTATAGAGGAAGTACCAGAACCAGAATAATGTTGAGCTATATACAGGGAGTACCAGTACCAGATCAATGTGGAGCTATATACAGGGAGTACCAGTACCAGATCAATGTGGAGCTATATACAGGGAGTACCAGTACCAGATCAATGTGGAGCTATATACAGGGAGTACCAGTACCAGATCAATGTGGAGCTATATACAGGGAGTACCAGTACCAGATCAATGTGGAGCTATATACAGGGAGTACCAGTACCAGATCAATGTGGGGAGGTACTTTAGGTAGATATGTAAACGAAGGCAGGGTAAAGTGACTAGACATCAAGATAGATAATAATAATACGGTATTTGATGTAGATACAGCGCATTCGGAAAGTATTCAGAACCCCTGGACTTTTTCCACATTGTGTTAGGTTACAGCCTTATTTAAAATGTATTAAATAGTTTTTTTCCCTCATCAATTTACACACAATACCATAATGACATCACAATACTCCATAATGACATCACAATACCCCATAATGACATCACAATACCCCATAATGACATCACAATACCCCATAATGACATCACAATACTCCATAATGACATCACAATACCCCATAATGACAAAGCAAAACCTTGATTTTAGATTCTTTTGCTAATTTGCTAAAAAACAGAAATATCACATTGCCACAAGTATTCAGACACATTACTCAGTGCTTTGTTGAAGCACCTTTGGCAGTGATTACAGCCTCCAGTCTTCTTCCGTATGACGCTACAAGTTTGGCACACCTGTATTTGGGGAGTTTCCCCCATTCTTCTCAGAAGATCTTCTCAAGCTCTGTCAGGTTGGATGGGGAGCATCGCTGCACAGCTGTTTTCAGGTCTCTCCAGAGATGTTCGATCGGGTTCAAGTCCGGGCTCTGGCTGGGCCACTCAAGGACATTCAGAAATTGTCCCGAAGCTACTCCTGCGTTGTCTTGGCTGTGTGCTTAGGGTCGTTGTCCTGTTTGAAGATGTGAAAGAGGTGAAACTTCGCCCCAGTCTGAGGTCCTTAGCGCTCTGGAGCAGGTTTTCCTCAAGGATCTCGCTGTACTTTGCGCCGTTCACCTTTGCCTCGATTCTCACTAGTCTCCCAGTCCCTGCTGCTGAAAAAACATCCCCATAGCATGATGCTTCACTGTAGGGATGGTGCCAGGTTTCCTCCAGAAGTGACGCTTGGCATTCAGACCATAGAGTTCTATCTTGGTTTCATCAAACCAGAGAATCTTGTATCTCATGGTCTGTGAGTCTTTAGGTGCCTTTTTGGCAAACTCCAAGCGGGCTGTCATGTGCCTTTTACTGAGGAGTGGCTTCTCTCTGGCCACTCTACCAAAAAGTCCTGATTGGTGGAGTGCTGCAAAGACGGTTTTCCTTCTGGAAGGTTCTCCCATCTCCACAGAGGAAGTGTCAGAGTGACCATCGGGTTCTTGGTCACCTCCCTGACCAAGGCCCTTCTCCCCCCGATTGCTCAGTATGGCCGGGCGGCCAGCTCTAGGAAGAGTCTTGGTGGTTCCAAACTTCTTTCATTTAACAATGATGGCCACTGTAGGCCTATGTGTACACCGTTTCTGACCCGATCCTTTTTTATAAATATTGTTGTTAGTTTACAAAGCAGATTGTTTTTCGTTTGTTTGATTAAAAAAAAACAATCAAACGTATTAGAAAGATTCACGGTCCACGGGTTTATGGTGAGAATGTACATGGCTCGAATGCGATACAATTCCTCCTGCTATTTCTGGAGGAGTCCAAACATGGTCTGTTAGATGGTTCCATGATGTTTATAAAACAGGACATTTGAGAGCAGTATAACGGTGAGTGGACATTCCCCCCTTTCTCTGTGTATTGGATCTTTAACCAGCCCCTGTGAACAGTTCGGATGTGCGTAAAACCCTCCATAAGTTGGCCTTGTCTGTATTATACGCCCACGGGGAGCAGTTATGGTGCCTGAAACTGGATTTAGACACAGCCTATATAAAACAAGTTGTTGTTTCATTTTCATTAGAATTTGATTGGAATTATTATACACTGTCTTTTTAGGCCTTAATAGCCTAGTCAATTTAATAATGCTTAATGACTACATTTGGCATGTCCAGACTGCAATTTACAGTAGGCCTAGCCCCTACAGTATATCAGTGCAGATGCTACAGCCTATGTTTACAATGTATTTCCCTGTTGAAGCGATGCGATTAGAACAAATCAAGTCAAATGTTATTGGTCACATACACCTGGTTAGCAGATGTTAATGCGAGTGTAGCGAAATGCTTGTGCTTCTAGTTCTGACCGTGCAGTAGTATCTAACAAGTAATCTAACAATTTCACAACAACTACCTTATACACACACAGTGCAAAGGAATGAATAAGAATATGTACATATAAATATATGGATGAGCGATGGCCGTGCGGCATAGGCAAGATGCAGTAGATGGTATAAAGTACAGTATATACATATGAGATGAGTAATGTAGGATATGTAAACATTATATAAAGGGGCATTGTTTAAAGTGGCTAGTGATACATTTATTACATCCAATTTTTAATTATTAAAGTGGCTAGAGATTTGATTCAGTATGTTGGCAGCAGCCACTCAATGTTAGTGAAGGCTGTTTAACAGTCTGATGGCCTTGAGGTAGAAGCTGTTTTTCAGTCTCTCGGTCCCAGCTTTGATGCACCTGTACTGACCTCGCCTTCTGGATGATAGCGGGGTGAACAGGCAGTGGCTCGGGTGGTTGTTGTCCTTGATGATCTTTTTGGCCTTCCTGTGACATTGAGTGGTGTAGGTGTCCCGGAGGACAGGTAGTTTACCCCCGGTGATGCGTTGTGCGGACCTCACTACCCTCTGGAGAGCCTTACGGTTGTGGGCAGAGCAGTTGCAGTTGTTGAACAATGTGGCTATTTAACTAACAAGGCTATAACGGACTATCATTCAAATTGGAGTTGATGACAACGCAAAACATAAAAGACTGTAAGGACCTGTAAACCACTGGGGCCAAGCTTCCTGCCATATCCAGGACCTCTATACCAGGCGGTGTCAGAGGAAGGCCCTAAAAATTGTCAAAGACTCCAGCCACCCGAGTCATAGACTGTTCTCTCTGCTACCACACGGCAAGTGGTACCGGAGCGCCAAGTCTAGGTCCAAGAGGCTTCTAAACAGCTTCTCCCCCCCCCAAGCCATAAGACTCCTGAACAGCTAATCAAAGGGCTACCCAGACCCCTCTTTTACGCTGCTGCTACTCTCTGTTATTATCTATGCATAGTCACTTTAATTCTACCTACGTGTACATATTACTTCAATTACCTCGACTAACCGGTGCCCCCGCACATTGACTCTGTAACAGTACCCCCTGTATATAGCCTCCACATTGACTCTGTACCGGTACCCCCTGTATATAGCCTCCACATTGACTCTGTACCGGTACCCCCTGTATATAGCCTCCACATTGACTCTGTACCGGTACCCCCTGTATATAGCCTCCACATTGACTCTGTGCAGTACCCCCTGTATATAGCCTCCACATTGACTCTGTACCGGTACCCCCTGTATATAGCCTCCACATTGACTCTGTGCAGTACCCCCTGTATATAGTCTCCACATTGACTCTGTGCAGTACCCCTGTATATAGCCTCCACATTGACTCTGTGCAGTACCCCCTGTATATAGTCTCCACATTGACTCTGTGCAGTACCCCCTGTATATAGTCTCCACATTGACTCTGTGCAGTACCCCCTGTATATAGCCTCCACATTGACTCTGTGCAGTACCCCCTGTATATAGCCTCCACATTGACTCTGTACCGGTACCCCCTGTATATAGCCTCCACATTGACTCTGTGCAGTACCCCCTGTATATAGCCTCCACATTGACTCTGTGCAGTACCCCCTGTATATAGCCTCCACATTGACTCTGTGCAGTACCCCTGTATATAGTCTCCACATTGACTCTGTGCACCGGTACCCCCTGTATATAGCCTCCACATTGACTCTGTACCGGTACCCCCTGTATATAGTCTCCACATTGACTCTGTGCAGTACCCCTGTATATAGCCTCCACATTGACTCTGTACCAGTACCCCCTGTATATAGCCTCCACATTGACTCTGTACCGGTACCCCCTGTATATAGCCTCCACATTGACTCTGTACAGGTACCCCCTGTATATAGCCTCCACATTGACTCTGTACCAGTACCCCTGTATATAGCCTCCACATTGACTCTGTACCGGTACCCCCTGTATATAGTCTCCACATTGACTCTGTGCAGTACCCCCTGTATATAGCCTCCACATTGACTCTGTACCGGTACCCCCTGTATATAGTCTCCACATTGACTCTGTACCGGTACCCCTGTATATAGTCTCCACATTGACTCTGTACAGTACCCCCTGTGTATAGCCTCCACATTGACTCTGTGCAGTACCCCCTGTATATAGCCTCCACATTGACTCTGTACCGGTACCCCCTGTATATAGCCTCCACATTGACTCTGTACCAGTACCCCCTGTATATAGCCTCCACATTGACTCTGTGCAGTACCCCCTGTATATAGTCTCCACATTGACTCTGTACCGGTACCCCCTGTATATAGCCTCCACATTGACTCTGTACCGGTACCCCCTGTATATAGTCTCCACATTGACTCTGTACCGGTACCCCCTGTATATAGCCTTACTTGTTATTTTACTGCTGCTGTTTATTTATTTGTTACTTTTATTTTCAAAAACACGTATTTTTTATTTAAAAAAATTTACTTTTTAAAGCATTGTTGGTTAAGGGCTTGTAAGTCCGCATTTCACAATAAAGTCTACACCTGTTGTATTCGGCGCATGTGACAAATACAATTAGATTTGATTTTATTTTAAATACACAACTTGAAGTACCAAATATTTAGTCAAGGAACACGTTCTGATTGGCCCGTGAAAGACCAAGCCTCGACACTCCCACAACTTGTTTATCCATCAAAACCCTTTCGCGACACCGCCAGCTACTGTGCCCACAATTCTGGTTGTGAAAATAGCCAAAATATTTCTTACACACCCCCAAACCTATACTTCTATCGCCAGCGCTTAGAAGTGCTTACCTGGAATCATAGTCTGTTGTGATATCTATATTGGAGTCAGGTTGTTAAGTGAATGTGATTCTAGTCTAACCTGTTTCCTTGGACCCCTGACCTCTAGGCATGCCCTCTAAGAGCCCCTCCCTCACAGTGAAGGTCAAACAGGCAGATGGCTCTTCCCTCAGCTGGACCATGAAGAGGTTCCTGGAGCCCGCCAGCAGGGTACGGTACATTACACACGCAACAGTCAATATATCAGTCAATCGATCTATCAATACATGAACCAATCAATCAATCGATCACCAGTCAATGTCCATCCACTATTGTTAGGCATCACCAATGCTTATTTGGTTGAGAAATGACCTTGACCTCCAACTGTTCTTCCTCTTCGGCAGAGTTCCAATAGCTCTGACTGTCATTAGATTCATAGGATAAATGGGGGTAAATGGAACACTCAAGGCTTTGAGTCTTTCTTCTTACACAAATCTAAGTGACGTTTTCCTCTTGCTTTAATCTAATCTCGCTCTTTCTGAGCAGCAAGGGTCTCTGAGTTCAGAGGCGGAGCTATCTCAATACTTTTCCCAGGAAGTAACCAGTCATTCGTTGCTGTCGGAAACCAACGCGATGGGATCCAGTGATGACGACATGCTCCACCACAGGAGCTACAATACCTCAATAGACGACACCCCCGCCACTCAGCCACATGGTACAGTCCATTTCCCCTATTCCACATCCATATGGTATATGAAAAAGAGTTCCACCAATTGATTGTGGTCTCCGTAAGAGGTCCCGGTTTAGATCTAGGTACAACAGTCCCGGTTTGGATCTAGCTACAACAGTCCCAGTTTGGATCTAGGTACAACAGTCCCAGTTTGGATCTAGGTACAACAGTCCCGGTTTAGATCTAGCTACAACAGTCCCGGTTTAGATCTAGTTACAACAGTTCCGGTTTAGATCTGGCTACAACAGTCCCGGTTTAGATCTAGTTACAACAGTTCCGGTTTAGATCTGGCTACAACAGTCCCGGTTTAGATCTAGTTACAACAGTTCCGGTTTAGATCTGGCTACAACAGTCCCGGTTTAGATCTAGTTACAACAGTTCCGGTTTAGATCTGGCTACAACAGTCCCGGTTTAGATCTAGTTACAACAGTTCCGGTTTAGATCTGGCTACAACAGTCCCGGTTTAGATCTAGTTACAACAGTTCCGGTTTAGATCTGGCTACAACAGTCCCGGTTTAGATCTAGCTACAACAGTTCCGGTTTAGATCTGGCTACAACAGTCCCGGTTTAGATCTAGGTACAACAGTCCCGGTTTAGATCTAGCTACAACAGTCCCGGTTTAGATCTAGCTACAACAGTCCCGGTTTAGATCTAGCTACAACAGTTCCGGTTTAGATCTAGCTACAACAGTCCCGGTGCCTCTGTTAAAAGGCGTTGTAATGACTAGTAGGAGACAGATGTACAGAACACACTTTATTACACACACACACATTAAGACACACACACACATTAAGACACACACATTAAGACACAGTCCAACGTAACAAGAGGGGACTAGTAGAAGGGGTTTTTACTGGTCAGTGACCTACAGACGGAAGGTTTGTCCACCATGTGGAGAAGGAAGAAGGGACCAGTTGGTGAGCGGTCCAGCTGTGTGATGTGCCAGGACCAGAGGTTAATGAGAGAGCTGCCAGGGACAGGAGTAAAGGGGTTTGAATACCACCTGGTAAGGCCTGTGATTGGTTCACCCCACGCTGTGATAAGGGCCCCTAGCAACCCCCTAGCAATGGAGTGGCCAGGACCAGAGGTGTGAACGACCGGAAGATGGTAGCCTCTGCTGGGGCTAGAGAGTGCCCAAGTCAGTCTCTAACTGCCAGGGACAAAGAGAGGGTTTTCTTTAGAACGGTTTACTAATGTTGTTTTATAGGATAGCTAATAGAACCATACATCAATCTAATCAGCAGCTGGGTAAACCAGCATTATGTTCAGAAACCATAGATGACCATAGAAACATGTTGAAACTGTCATGTTCAGTCTCACCTGACATCTCTGTCTCTGTCTTCCTCTGGTGGCGGGGTTAAAAGATGCCTCCGGTGTGGGAGTGGAGGTCAGAACAGATGATAAGGCCCCCGGTGTCCCGGTGTTGAACCGGCCAGTGGAGACCACCCAGCGCCAGCCCAGCATGTGTAGTCCTGGTAGCAGCTCCGTCCGCAGCCCACTTCTCCGACAGAGACGAGTCATCTGCTACGACGATGAGGTCAGCGATGATGAAGATGCTGGTGAGGATATGATGGAGATTACCGTGTTGGTCAAAATGTTGTGTTTTCTGTCTTTATGAGACTTATTGGGATCAGCAGGGGAAGGTTTCCTTGTGCACTAGCTGGATGTGTGTTAAACCCTCTCCTTTCATTCGCTCTCTCTTTCTCTGTCTCTCTCTCTCTCTCTTTGTCTAGTTACCCTGCCCTTCCGCCAGGTCGCTGGTCGTGTTACAGCCATGGGGGTGGTTGCTGACTCTTGCGTCATGATCACCAAGTCATCAGTGGAGTTGGATGAGGAGACTGAAGGCCCACCTGTCCTGCTTCGTAGTATCTCTCTGGAGTCAGAGGAAAGGGTCGGTTTCGTTCCTTCCTCCGGTGCTGAATCACCCTTCATGCCTATCTGCCGGTCGGACCACCACCAGACCCCCGGGGGAGGAGGAGGGTCTTTCCCCATGACAGGCCCCAGTAACCTGGGTGTGAGCCCCCTGGAGCCCAAGCACTCCCCTAAGCTGGAACACAAGGCTGTGACCCGCGTCAAGAGCATGCTGAGTATCGAGGCCCCGCCCATCCAGCCAACCAATCAGCAGAACCAGAACCAGAGACCGAAAGGAGAGGAGTCTCCATCGTTCCCATCCTCCCAGCCTCTGGTCCCTGAGCCTGGGGTAGCCTCCAGCCGCTCCCTGGGCCGGCCTGGGTCTAACCCCAACCCCCTCTGTAAGAAGGGCGAGGCCTGCAGCGTGCTGGCTGGGGTCTGCACCATCGACAGGGTGGTCCTGAGGAGGAGTGAGGAGGAGTCCTTCGGTCTGGACCTGGAGATCAGGTCGTGTCCTCTGAAGGTGGTGATCACTGGCCTGAGGCCTGGAGGAGCGGCAGAGAGGGTACGTTGTTTACCCAGCCTGGAATCCAAACTGTTATTTCACCATATCAGTTTGGATTCCTGGCTAATGTCTACAGTACACAGACATCACAAATCATCCATGTTAACACTGGTACCAGGACCTGCAGTACTGCAATACAATCAGCCAGATAATATGTTTCTAACTGCAGTACTCTGATACAATCAGCCAGACAATATGTATCTAACTGCAGTACTCTGATACAATCAGCCAGACAATATATGTCTAACTGCAGTACTCTGATACAATCAGCCAGACAATATGTATCTAACTGCAGTACTCTGATACAATCAGCCAGACAATATGTTTCTAACTGCAGTACTCTGATACAATTAGCCAGACAATATGTTTCTAACTGCAGTACTCTGATACAATCAGCCAGACAATATGTTTCTAACTGCAGTACTCTGATACAATCAGCCAGACAATATGTATCTAACTGCAGTACTCTGATACAATCAGCCAGACAATATGTTTCTAACCACAGTACTCTGATACAATCAGCCAGACAATATGTATCTAACTGCAGTACTCTGATACAATCAGCCAGACAATATGTGTCTAACTGCAGTACTCTGATACAATCAGCCAGACAATATGTATCTAACTGCAGTACTCTGATACAATCAGCCAGACAATATGTATCTAGCTGCAGTACTCTGATACAATCAGCCAGACAATATGTATCTAACTGCAGTACTCTGATACAATCAGCCAGACAATATGTTTCTAACCACAGTACTCTGATACAATCAGCCAGACAATATGTATCTAACCGCAGTACTCTGATACAATCAGCCAGACAATATGTATCTAACTGCAGTACTCTGATACAATCAGCCAGACAATATGTATCTAACTGCAGTACTCTGATACAATCAGCCAGACAATATGTATCTAACTGCAGTACTCTGATACAATTAGCCAGACAATATGTATCTAACTGCAGTACTCTGATACAATCAGCCAGACAATATGTATCTAAGCTTCATCCTTCTTTACAAAACGTTGTTTTGTTTTGACCTCTACACCGTCACCCTTTTTATGACCTCATGCGCTGTACCTTTTGAGCTGTGACCCTCATGTCCCCTGGTTGCAGGAATCCCAGGGCAGGATGTGTGTGGGGGACGAGATCGTGTCGATTGGGGACACGCCCATGTGCTCCTCGTCCTATCACGACATCTGTGAGCTCATGCACAGCCTTCCTGTGACGCTCACGCTGGAGGTCAAGAGGCCCATGTCAGGTGAGTCTGTGCCATCCTGCAGGCCTGGGATATGACAGCCACCTTTTTCAGTTTCTTTATCGAAAACCTACATTACACTAAAGCTTGAAACATAACAAATATTGAGTTCGCATGAAAGGGTTTTAATGCCAGTCAGTATTCTGACAGTGGGCATAACCTGTAATATCATGTTATGTCATCCCTATGACAGCATTATAACAACCAGCATTATAACAACCAAGGTGTTTCCACCTTAATGCTAACTAAAATAACATAACAGAAATCTTTAAAAAAAGACTCTCCACGTCAGCCCTGTGGGGCTGGAATAAAACGTACAAAATAACCTTCTGTCCTTTCTTCTTCCTTGAGGTAATCATTGATATTACACAACTTGATGGTAGTAAGCAAGGGGTTGTAACCATCACACAGCTCTCACCTCACCTATCCAATCAATATCAGATCGACATCAAGACCAAGGGCAGGGAGGAATAAAAACGAAGCCTATTTAAAAGGATAGATCACTTGAATGATAAAAAAAAACCCTAGTCGAAAAAATAAGCTGAAACTTGAGCAAACGATCCCTTTAAAGTATTCGATCGTTGACCTACGCCAGTCACTCAGAGCACAGTCTTGTCTTCCTGTCACCCCTTTCCATCCTCCTTAACGCTGCCTTCCCTAAGACATAGGACCTCAGCTGTCTGCCCCCTGCTGGCAGTACCCTAACCCTGCACCCCAAAGGGAACAGCACGCTGCTGGCTTTGTATCCATGGTGACTATCCATTTATTTACCTCAGTAGTTGACCAGTAGTTGACCAGTAGTTGACCAGTAGTGACCGGAAACTGACCAAGGGTTGCAAAATTCCGCTAACTTTCCCCCAAAATTCCCAGAAATCCTGGTTTGAGGATTCTTGGATTTCCTGCTTATTTCCTCAAGATTCCGGGAATCTTCCAACCAGGATTTCTGGGAAATCAAGGAATGTTAGGAAAGTTACCGGAATTTTGCAAAAACCTACCAGTAGTAGATCCGTAGAAGTTGGTAGAAGTCCCACGCTGCCACATGCCTTATTAGCTAGAATTAGCTGACATTAGATTTTGCATAGCCTTTTTTGTTGTTATGTTGGGACGTTGTGTGTTTTCTGTGAGTTGCTTATTGGTTACTGTCTTTCTGGAACCACACCGCTTTCGTGGTGGCTGCCTCGGCAACTAACAACAACTAACCTAATCTGAAGAAGAGTAGCCCAACTGTGTGTGCCTAATATTCTGCCTGCCTGCCTGCCTGTGTGTCATTGTCTGCCTGTCTCTGTGTGAGAAGTGTGGAGATCAAACCACCCTCTTCTTTGTAAAGCACGGTGCCATACAATAACACTGTATTTGTCATCCATTGCGTTCATCATTTTTAACTTAGTGCACAACAGACCAAGCCTGGCATCCAAACTGATGCTCTGTGAAACCATGGTGAGCACAGCTTTCAGTCTGGTTTAACCAGGCTACAACAGACCTGCTTCTGCTGAGCTGTAGACCGAACAGGGGCTGCTGGTTCGATCCACAAAAAACTTTCCTTTTCACATCAGATTTGAGGAATTTGTCATTTGATCCGAAAGCTTTTCCAAAGCCTTTTTGGATATTGGGAATCCAGGTCAGTGGAAATGCGCTGGCGTCAAAGGAATGTTGATTTGTAAAACAGATACAGTATATCAGCTTACTTCCTGGTATGTCTGACGTTATTGGTGCATTCGGTCACGTGATCAGTATTAATGAATATGCCATTAAATACTGACCTCCCATTGCTCATTTCTCAACTCTCTCATATCTGGTTTAAAGTGGCTTGATTACATTCTGGACAGAATGAGAATCCTACTTGTTATTTTATGTGAAGAGTTGATTTCAAAATATGTTTTGTTTTAACACGTTCTTAAATTGCACTTTAGTAAATGTTCTCCATGTTGTTTCTGTAGGAATTACAGTGTTAGGCCTACTACACTGTAGGTATAAGAGCAATTTAACATTAAGTGTCACACAACCAAAACCTGACTGCCTCTGAAGTAATTAATTAATCTCTCCTCATACAGCTGTAGATCGCCTGTCCAGCCTTATGGTTTCATCGGGGAGTTGTGATGTCATGGGACCCTCCAGACTTCTACAGGAAGACAATGGGGGCGCTCCAAATCCAGGAAGTCCCTCCTCCTCCTCACCGACCAATCACAATCCCAAGCCCACAACACCAATCAACAACAACCACAGCAATGATATACCGGTCACCTACATTGATGACGTCATAACCAAACTAAGCTCCTCCGATGTAAAGAGCGCCCTCTCTTCCAATACCCTTAAAGCCCCTTCAGAAGCACAACGTACTGAGACTATGGCCTGTAAGTCAGATGTAGACAGCAAGGCCCTGCCAGAGAATGAGAAAAGCACAGTTCAGACTCCTCCAACATTGCCCAGTCAGTTGGATTTCTCTGTTTTGGACTCTGGAAAGAAATGCTGCCTCATGCCTGTGGGTAAAACATTCTTGAACAATTACTCCAGAAACTTTAGCAGTAATCTCACAGACGAGGGAATGAATGCTCTTTCAAACAAGGTGGAGAGACCCCCCGGTGCCTCTGCTGCCGCATCGAATTGCAACATGTACGACATGGTCGGCGACAGTGATTCGGAGAGCGAAGACACTGCCACCGACAACAGCCGTGGCGCTGCCGGCGATAACAAACCGGCGAGCCGCAGTGTCGGCGCTGAGCCCCAGGACACGGATTCTGATGAGGAGGAAGTGGAGATTTGTTACAGTGAGGCCCAGCGGCCCAGCACTCTGAGTCAGGCAGCGCTGACTCACCTAACAGATGGGCCATTGTCTCCACAGCTCCTTATCTCTATCTCTGGCTCTGACGGCAGCCACAGTACAAAGGAGACTGGGCCCTTTGATGTAGCACTAGACTCTGCTGCTTCCTCCTCCTCCGCTGTCACTACTGCTTCAGCGGCCTCCCAGCAAAACGAAGACTGCTCTGTTGTAACAACCCAATCCAACCCCGATCAGAAACCATTCCCCTCGCTGTCTCAGGGTCTGCCTGCCTCTGGCTCTCAATCCTCAGGTGCCTGTCTGGCTGTGGAGGCCAAAGGTTCCCCTTGCCAAGTAATGCCCCGCCAGTCCTCCAAGGACACAGATTCTGTGCCCACTACAAGCCCTGCAGGGCCTTCAGAATGTGGTGCCAACGGGGTTTGTGACACTGTTATAACACATCTAATAAAACCCAGCCATGCTCCTTCATTAAGCGTCTGCAGTACCCCCATTGCGGCGGCTAGCCGCAACATCGCGCGACGGAGTCAGGAGAGGTCAGCCCGACTCCGTACAAACGTTTCACCAGCTGTGGCTTTAGGGAAACTATCTAACACACAATCGTCATCATCCCACTCAACGGTGGGGGAGGCAAATCCCTCCAACTATAGCAATGGCTGGTCAGACGCATCTAAACCATTGTCAACATCGCTAACAACAAGAGACATTGAGAGAGAAAAAGTTCCCTCGTCAACATCGCTAACAACAAGAAACAGTGAGAGAGAAAAAGTTCCCTCGTCAACATCGCTAACAACAAGAAACAGTGAGAGAGAAAAAGTTCCCTCGTCAACATTGCTAACAACAAGAAACAGTGAGAGAGAAAATGTTCCCTCGTCAACATCACTAACAACAAGAGACAGGGAGAAAGAGAAAGTTCCCTCAACAATATCGCTAACAACAAGAAACAGAGAGAAAGACAAAGTTCCCTTAACGTCCCTGGACCTCAGGTTGGTCCAGAATAACCCTACTAGTACCTCTCTCAGGACGTCCGATCCCAAATCAGTCAACAACACTTCAACAGACAGTCCTCTATCCAGCAGTAGCAGCAGGCTCAGAGTCAATGACAAAGTCCAGAAGACCAGCAGTACTGCACCCAAAATGAAGGGGCTCAACATCAAGAGTAAAACCAAACCCCAGCAGCAGCAGCAGCTTTCCCCGAAACCAGCCAGAGCAGAAAGTCCGTCGGTTCTGAGGAAAGCCAACAACACTCCACTCCAGTCCCCCAAACTGCAAGCCAAGAAGGTGGGCTCCCCCCTGCAAACCAGGAATGTGGATTCCCCTCTGCTTAGCAGGAAGGCAGCCGTAACCAGCAGCCTAAAGAGTAAACAGCAAGACCGGAGCAGCAGGAGCCCTGTCACGCGCGGAACAGACGGAGGCCAGGACAACCCCACAACCACTACTACGCCAGAACCAATCAGCCAATCACAATCAGCTACCAAGATGAAGGTAGAGGAGCACCGTCTACACAAAGAGGTGGCGCAAGGGATTTTGGCGGTGGCCAAGTCAAAAGAACGACCAGAGCCAGTCCCGACTACCCAGAGGACCTTCATCGAGGTGCGACTCTCATCCTCTACTCTTTCTCCCTCCTCCTTGCCTACACCAGTTCTGGCACAAAAGGAAACTGTGAATTCAAAGGATTACTCAATTGCTCATACCACAAATAGTACTCAACACAAGGATCAGGTCAATGGAAGTCCAGTAGAGACTAGTCTATGGCCAGGAACCCCTGCCACACCTGGCTCGGTGTGTAATCTTGAAAAGGTCAACAACACTACCAGTGATTCAGCAGTGAACTCAATAGTCCTAGAATCTGTAGATGGGGTTCCTTTGCCTATGAGCAATGGTCCCATAGACATCTGTCACATGAACTGTAGTAGAACAGAGACGGATGAAACTGAGAGCCTTAAAGCCAACAAGTCCAAACTGAAGGCGATGGAGCGTCGTAGCTTCTCCACAGACAACAGCGTCCCAGGGGATCCCAACCCCTTCTCTGTCCGCCAGAGGATCAAGTCCTTTGAGAACCTGGCCAGCTTCGACAAGCCAGTGCTCAAATGCATCGACATCCAGTCCTTTGCTCAGTCCTATGCTCTGACAGCAACGTTGAAGCCGCCTCTCAACCGGAGACTGTCTGGCTACATGTCTGGATCGGTGAGCTCCATAGACTGTCGCTCGCTACGAAGGAGCTTCAGTTCGTGCATCGACAACTTCAACGCATTAACCCCCTTGACCCCAATGTCGCCTCAGCTTCGCAAGTCGCCATCGAGCCTGACCCTCACAAACGTTGACCTGTTGGCGCAAACCTGCAGCGCTAGCGAAGCTCCCCACGGACAAACCCAGGACAAACTTGCAGATGGAGAAAGTCCCAGAATCTCCC
This sequence comes from Brachymystax lenok tsinlingensis, assembly GCA_030435695.1. NCBI lineage: Eukaryota > Metazoa > Chordata > Actinopteri > Salmoniformes > Salmonidae > Brachymystax > Brachymystax lenok. The sequence continues at coordinate 3,396,361 of CM059807.1, forward strand.
CAGTAGTCGTACCCCTAACCCCTCATACCCCCCCGGTGATGCGGAGTCGCCAGGCCCGAGGCCATGCCAACCTGTGTCGGTCCAGACTGAGGGAGCTCAGGGCCCTTAGTATGCCCGACCTGGACAAGCTCTGCACCGATGACTTCTCCAGCGACCCAGGGACCAACACCACCATTAAGACGGAGCTGGAGATACACCCAGCCAGGCCCACAGAGGTCGTCCAGAACCAGACACGGGGCTGTTCCCCGCCTGCTAACCCCACCGGGGTGCACCCGACCAGGGCCAGCTGGGCGGACGCTGGGGCCAGCCTGGACCCCATCCAGGGGAAAACCAACTGGCAGCAGACAGATATCCAGAACTGGTCCATCAGGTAAGTGAGAACACCAACCCTGTCTATACTATTTCTACAATAGGATTCAAATATCCAATACGTAAATCCTCCCAAATTTTGCAGACAGACAGACACACACACACAGAGACACACGCACACTCACACACAGAGACAGACACACACACACACACACACACACACACACACACACACACGAGTAAAGCAGTAAGTCACAGCCCATATTGGAATGTTCTGTTTCCTCTGCAGTTTGACAGTGCTGGCTGGCTCTCCGGTGGAGCAGAGCAAGCTGCAGGCAGTCCTGGCCTCCGTGACCACCAAGACAGACGTGTTGGCCCTGCTACAGGAGGCCAAGGCTCTCTCTGAGGTAACCGTTAACACACACACAACTTTGTCTAATGATTTGTTCCCTGACATTTTTTTATTTTTTTTATTTCACCTTTATTTAACCAGTAGAAAAAATAACAAATCTATATACAATGTGTGCAAATGAGGTAAGATAAGGAACGTAAGGCAATAAATAGGCCACGGTGGCAAAGTAATTACAATATAGCAATTTAAACACTGGAATTGTAGATGTGCAGTAGATGAATGTGCAAAGTAAAAATACTGGGGTGCAAAGGAGCAAGATAAATAAATGAATGCGGTAGGGGATGAGGTAGTTGGTTGGGCTATTAACAGATGGGCTATGTACAGGTGCAGTGATCTGTGAGCTGCTCTGACAGCTGGTGCTTAAAGCTAGTGAGGGAGATATGTGTCTCCAGTTTCAGTGGAAGGAAAGGCGGCCAAAGGAGGAATTGGCTTTGGGGGTGACCAGTGAGATATACCTGCTGGAGCGCGTGCTACGGGTGGGTGCTGCTATGGTTACCAGCGAGCTGAGATAAGGCGGGGCTTTACCTAGCAGAGACTTGTAGATGACCTGGAGCCAGTGGGTCTGGCGACGAGTTTGTACCGAGGGCCAGCCGACTAAAGCATACAGGTCGCAGTGGTGGGTGGTATAATGGGCTTTGGTGACAAAGCGGATGGCACTGTGATAGACTGAATCCAGTTTGCTGAGTAGAGTGTTGGAAGCTGTTTTGTAGTTGACATCGCCGAATTCGAGGATCGGTAGGATAGTCAGTTTTACTAGTGCAAGTTTGGCAGCATGAGTGAAGGAGGCTTTGTTGCGAAATAGAAAGCTGATTCTAGATTTGACTTTGGATTGGAGATGTTTAATGTGAGTCTGGAAGGAGAGTTTACAGTCTAGCCAGACACCTAGATATTTGTAGTTGTCCACATATTCTAGGTCAGAGCCGTCCAGGGTAGTGATGCTAGTCGGGCGGGCGTGTGCAGGCAGCGAACGGTTGAAAAGCATGCATTTGGTTTTACTAGCGTTTAATAGCAGTTTGAGGCCACGGAAGGAGTGTTGTATGGCATTGAAGCTTGTTTGTAGGTTAGTTAGCACAGTGTCCAAAGAAGGGCCAGAAGTATACAGAATAGTGTCTTCTGCATAGAGGTGGATCAGAGAATCACCAGCAGCAAGAGCGACATCATTGATGTATACAGAGAAGAGAGTCGGCCCAAGAATTGAACCCTCTGGCACCCGCATAGAGACTGCCAGAGGCCCGGACAACAGGCCCTCCGATTTAACACATTGAACTCTGTCTGTAAAGTAATTGGTGAACCAGGCGAGGCAATCATTTGAGAAACCAAGGCTGTTGAGTCTGCCGAGTAATGTCTCTTATCGATGGCAGTTATGATATCGTTTAGTACCTTGAGCGTGAAGTATTTGTTGAAGTATTTTCATCCTCGTCTTGAAGGTTCACGTTGTGTGTGTTGTTTCTGGTCCCCCCTCTCACCTAGGATAAAGACGATACCCACTTTGTAGTCTTCTCTAAAGAAGAGGGATCCGGACTTGGTTTCAGCATCGCTGGTGGAATGGACCTTGAGCAGAAGTCCATAACTGTAAGTACAGTAGTATAACAGTAGTACAGTACATGTTTAAAAATATATGTAATATATATTCATTTGAAAATGTGTCATGAAAGATATGGAGTAAGTAATGAGAAACCTAGAGTAAACAGATGATTTTGTTTCTATTCAATGTTGAACAATTCTTTACTCACCCACTCCACTTACCACCAATCCAATCCCTTGAGATATATTGCAGTGCCTAGTGTGTAGGGGCTAGGAGTTGATTTGGGATTCAACTTCACTTCTTAACTCTCCCACTTTCCTCTGTTTGAGGCAGGTCCATCGGGTGTTCTCCAAAGGCGTGGCCGGCCTGGAAGGTACCATTCAGCGGGGGGACAGTGTCCTGTCCATCAACGGCAGCAGCTTGGAGGGGATGACCCACGTAGAAGCTGTGTCCTGTCTCCACCAGGCTAGACTATCCAGTCAGGCCCTGGTGGTCATTCGCAGGGGGAAGGACAGTGAAGGACAGATGTCCCCGAGACAACGTGACCTGTCCCACCACACCGGAAGAAGCTACTCCCTGGGGTGCAGAGAGAACAGGCCTGAGACAACTAGATCTGTTATGGGACTGGGAGGTACAGGATAGGAAACATTAACATACTGTAAAACCGATCTACACATTTTTTGTAGCTTTAAAATAGGCACATTTTTCTCCTCTACCCTGCAACTCTTCCCTGAGTCTTTGGTGTGAGATGTGTTTTTCTGTCAATATAACGGGTAGAATAATGGTTAATAAACAACTCTAAGGGTGCCCCATAACATTATATTTTCCAGAATTCGGTTTAGTCTGTTAAATTTTTCCTGGTTTTAGATCTAGTAATACTTGTTTACTCTCATTATGGGTGTTCTAAGTCCATGTAATGCTTTAATCACATCATATAACAAAAAAAAGAAACGATCACGTTTAGATTTAATAGCGTATTTCAGAAAGAGAGGAGTGCATTGGTCTAGTCATGTTTCTGTCAGGCCTACTGCTGCAGCGCGTCATGGCAGAGTTCGCTAAACAACTGACACCCAATTGATACAAATAATGACATTTACATGAATCATGATATCTTTCTGTTAGCTAAACCTGCTTTGCAGTTAACATTTAGTTGAAAAGTTTTTTTTGGGGGGGGGAAAGTCCTACCCACAAGGACAGTTATCATCACTAGCATCGCTAACTGGTTACCTACAGAGTGACAGACAAACACGGGCACCAAACAGACAGACAGGGGCAATATTGCTGAATATTAAATGGCAGATATATTACATTTGGCATATTAAGCCAATAGTGGCTAACCAGGGGTGGGATAATATGTCTTTGATTGGATAGTAGCTGGGATCTTTGTTTATGACAGTTTGCGATGGAACACGAACACGCTTTCAGAATTGCTTGGTGAGCTACTCATACGTTTAACGTATATACGCTAGGAGTCAGGAAGCAGGTGTAGAAGGTGAGTTTAGTAATGAGAATAAACAGATAAACAGATAAAAACAGATAAACAGATAAAACCAATACTGCCTGAAGACTGAGGCTACTGAATAAAATACAAGAAATAAAAGGGGAAGTAATCAGGGTAATGATGAAGTCCAGGTGTGCATAACGATGGGGAGCAGGTGTGTGTGTAATGATGGTTGCCAGGTGTGCGTAATGTGGGTTGCCAGGACCGGTGGTTATTAGACCGGCGGAGAGAGGGAACGGGAGTCGGCGTGACTATAGGTGGGCTGCGAGCTTAGTGACTGTTACTAGCCAGGCCTCCACCCAGTACCCTGCCCTGAACCTTAGTGACTGTTACTAGCCAGGCCTCCACTCAGTACCCTGCCCTGAACCTTAGTGACTGTTACTAGCCAGGCCTCCACTCAGTACCCTGCCCTGAACCTTAGTGACTGTTACTAGCCAGGCCTCCACCCAGTACCCTGCCCTGAACCTTAGTGACTGTTACTAGCCAGGCCTCCACCCAGTACCCTGCCCTGAACCTTAGTGACTGTTACTAGCCAGGCCTCCACCCAGTACCCTGCCCTGAACCTTAGTGACTGTTACTAGCCAGGCCTCCACCCAGTACCCTGCCCTGAACCTTAGTGACTGTTACTAGCCAGGCCTCCACCCAGTACCCTGCCCTGAACCTTAGTGACTGTTACTAGCCAGGCCTCCACCCAGTACCCTGCCCTGAACCTTAGTGACTGTTACTAGCCAGGCCTCCACCCAGTACCCTGCCCTGAACCTTAGTGACTGTTACTAGCCAGGCCTCCACCCAGTACCCTGCCCTGAACCTTAGTGACTGTTACTAGCCAGGCCTCCACCCAGTACCCTGCCCTGAACCTTAGTGACTGTTACTAGCCAGGCCTCCACCCAGTACCCTGCCCTGAACCTTAGTGACTGTTACTAGCCAGGCCTCCACCCAGTACCCTGCCCTGAACCTTAGTGACTGTTACTAGCCAGGCCTCCACCCAGTACCCTGCCCTGAACCTTAGTGACTGTTACTAGCCAGGCCTCCACCCAGTACCCTGCCCTGAACCTTAGTGACTGTTACTAGCCAGGCCTCCACCCAGTACCCTGCCCTGAACCTTAGTGACTGTTACTAGCCAGGCCTCCACCCAGTACCCTGCCCTGAACCTTAGTGACTGTTACTAGCCAGGCCTCCACCCAGTACCCTGCCCTGAACCTTAGTGACTGTTACTAGCCAGGCCTCCACCCAGTACCCTGCCCTGAACCTTAGTGACTGTTACTAGCCAGGCCTCCACCCAGTACCCTGCCCTGAACCTTAGTGACTGTTACTAGCCAGGCCTCCACCCAGTACCCTGCCCTGAACCTTAGTGACTGTTACTAGCCAGGCCTCCACCCAGTACCCTGCCCTGAACCTTAGTGACTGTTACTAGCCAGGCCTCCACCCAGTACCCTGCCCTGAACCTTAGTGACTGTTACTAGCCAGGCCTCCACCCAGTACCCTGCCCTGAACCTTAGTGACTGTTACTAGCCAGGCCTCCACCCAGTACCCTGCCCTGAACCTTAGTGACTGTTACTAGCCAGGCCTCCACCCAGTACCCTGCCCTGAACCTTAGTGACTGTTACTAGCCAGGCCTCCACCCAGTACCCTGCCCTGAACCTTAGTGACTGTTACTAGCCAGGCCTCCACCCAGTACCCTGCCCTGAACCTTAGTGACTGTTACTAGCCAGGCCTCCACCCAGTACCCTGCCCTGAACCTTAGTGACTGTTACTAGCCAGGCCTCCACCCAGTACCCTGCCCTGAACCTTAGTGACTGTTACTAGCCAGGCCTCCACCCAGTACCCTGCCCTGAACCTTAGTGACTGTTACTAGCCAGGCCTCCACCCAGTACCCTGCCCTGAACCTTAGTGACTGTTACTAGCCAGGCCTCCACCCAGTACCCTGCCCTGAACCTTAGTGACTGTTACTAGCCAGGCCTCCACCCAGTACCCTGCCCTGAACCTTAGTGACTGTTACTAGCCAGGCCTCCACCCAGTACCCTGCCCTGAACCTTAGTGACTGTTACTAGCCAGGCCTCCACTCAGTACCCTGCCCTGAACCTTAGTGACTGTTACTAGCCGGCTACCACTCAGTACCCTGCCCTGAACCTTAGTGACTGTTACTAGCCAGAACTCCACCCAGTACCCTGCCCTGAACCTTAGATACTGTTACTAGCCAGGCCTCCAATCAGTACCCTGCCCTGAACCTTAGTGACTGTTACTAGCCGGCTACCACTCAGTACCCTGCCCTGAACCTTAGTGACTGTTACTAGCCGGCTACCACTCAGTACCCTGCCCTGAACCTTAGTGACTGTTACTAGCCAGAACTCCACCCTGTACCCTGCCCTGAACCTTAGAGACTACTGCCCTATGTACATAGTCGACAACACTGGTCACCTTAATAATGTTTACATACTGTTTTACCCACTTTACATGTGCGGTATATACTGTATTCTAGTCATGGCTCATCCTATCTAACTACTGCTGTACATTACGCATACGGTCTATACACACCATTATATACAGTGCATTCACAAAGTATTCAGATCCTCATTGTGTTACATTAGAGCCTTATTCTAAAAATGATTAAATTGTATTTTTTTCTCATCAATCTACACACAATAGTTCATAATGACAAAGCAAAAAACTGGTTTGCTAGGTATTACTGTACTGTTGGAGCTAGAAACACAAGCATATTGCTAGGTATTACTGTTGGAGCAAGAAACACAAGCATATTGCTAGGTATTACTGTACTGTTGGAGCTAGAAACACAAGCATATTGCTAGGTATTACTGTTGGAGCTAGAAACACAAGCATATTGCTAGGTATTACTGTACTGTTGGAGCTAGAAACACAAGCATATTGCTAGGTATTACTGTTGGAGCTAGAAACACAAGCATATTGCTAGGTATTACTGTTGGAACTAGAAACACAAGCATATTGCTAGGTATTAAAGTTGGAACTAGACACACAAGCATATTGTTAGGTATTACTGTACTGTTGGAGCTAGAAACACAAGCATATTGCTAGGTATTACTGTACTGTTGGAGCTAGAAACACAAGCATATTGTAAGGTATTACTGTACTGTTGGAGCTAGAAACACAAGCATGTTGCTAGGTATTACTGTACTGTTGGAGCTAGAAACACAAGCATATTGCTAGGTATTACTGTACTGTTGGAGCTAGAAACACAAGCATATTGCTAGGTATTACTGTACTGTTGGAGCTAGAAACACAAGCATATTGCTAGGTATTACTGTACTGTTGGAGCTAGAAACACAAGCATGTTGCTAGGTATTACTGTACTGTTGGAGCTAGAAACACAAGCATATTGCTAGGTATTACTGTACTGTTGGAGCTAGAAACACAAGCATATTGCTAGGTATTACTGTACTGTTGGAGCTAGAAACACAAGCATATTGCTAGGTATTACTGTACTGTTGGAGCTAGAAACACAAGCATATTGCTAGGTATTACTGTACTGTTGGAGCTAGAAACACAAGCATATTGCTAGGTATTACTGTACTGTTGGAGCTAGAAACACAAGCATATTGCTAGGTATTACTGTTGGAACTAGAAACACAAGCATATTGCTAGGTATTACTGTACTGTTGGAGCTAGAAACACAAGCATATTGTAAGGTATTACTGTACTGTTGGAGCTAGAAACACAAGCATGTTGCTAGGTATTACTGTATTGTTGGAGCTAGAAACACAAGCATATTGCTAGGTATTACTGTACTGTTGGAGCTAGAAACACAAGCATATTGCTAGGTATTACTGTACTGTTGGAGCTAGAAACACAAGCATATTGCTAGGTATTACTGTACTGTTGGAACTAGAAACACAAGCATATTGCTAGGTATTACTGTACTGTTGGAGCTAGAAACACAAGCATGTTGCTAGGTATTACTGTACTGTTGGAGCTAGAAACACAAGCATATTGCTAGGTATTACTGTTGGAACTAGAAACACAAGCATGTTGCTAGGTATTACTGTACTGTTGGAGCTAGAAACACAAGCATATTGCTAGGTATTACTGTACTGTTGGAACTAGAAACACAAGCATATTGCTAGGTATTACTGTTGGAGCTAGAAACACAAGCATATTGCTAGGTATTACTGTACTGTTGGAGCTAGAAACACAAGCATATTGCTAGGTATTACTGTACTGTTGGAACTAGAAACACAAGCATATTGCTAGGTATTACTGTACTGTTGGAACTAGAAACACAAGCATATTGCTAGGTATTACTGTTGGAGCTAGAAACACAAGCATATTGCTAGGTATTACTGTACTGTTGGAGCTAGAAACACAAGCATAATGCTAGGTATTACTGTGCTGTTCGAGCTAGAAACACAAGCAGATTGCTAGGTATTACTGTTGGAACTAGAAACACAAGCATATTGCTAGGTATTTCTGTACTGTTGGAGCTAGAAACACAAGCATATTGCTAGGTATTACTGTACTGTTGGAGCTAGAAACACAAGCATATTGCTAGGTATTACTGTTGGAACTAGAAACACAAGCATATTGCTAGGTATTACTGTACTGTTGGAGCTAGAAACACAAGCATATTGCTAGGTATTACTGTACTGTTGGAGCAAGAAACACAAGCATATTGCTAGGTATTACTGTACTGTTGGAGCTAGAAACACAAGCATATTGCTAGGTATTACTGTTGGAGCTAGAAACACAAGCATATTGCTAGGTATTACTGTACTGTTGGAGCTAGAAACACAAGCATATTGCTAGGTATTACTGTTGGAGCTAGAAACACAAGCATATTGCTAGGTATTACTGTACTGTTGGAGCTAGAAACACAAGCATATTGCTAGGTATTACTGTTGGAGCTAGAAACACAAGCATATTGCTAGGTATTACTGTACTGTTGGAGCTAGAAACACAAGCATATTGCTAGGTATTACTGTACTGTTGGAGCTAGAAACACAAGCATATTGTTAGGTATTACTGTACTGTTGGAGCTAGAAACACAAGCATATTGCTAGGTATTACTGTACTGTTGGAGCTAGAAACACAAGCATATTGCTAGGTATTACTGTACTGTTGGAGCTAGAAACACAAGCATGTTGCTAGGTATTACTGTACTGTTGGAGCTAGAAACACAAGCATATTGCTAGGTATTACTGTACTGTTGGAGCTAGAAACACAAGCATATTGCTAGGTATTACTGTACTGTTGGAGCTAGAAACACAAGCATATTGCTAGGTATTACTGTACTGTTGGAGCTAGAAACACAAGCATATTGCTAGGTATTACTGTACTGTTGGAGCTAGAAACACAAGCATATTGCTAGGTATTACTGTACTGTTGGAGCTAGAAACACAAGCATATTGCTAGGTATTACTGTACTGTTGGAGCTAGAAACACAAGCATATTGCTAGGTATTACTGTACTGTTGGAGCTAGAAACACAAGCATATTGCTAGGTATTACTGTACTGTTGGAGCTAGAAACACAAGCATATTGCTAGGTATTACTGTACTGTTGGAGCTAGAAACACAAGCATATTGCTAGGTATTACTGTACTGTTGGAACTAGAAACACAAGCATATTGCTAGGTATTACTGTACTGTTGGAGCTAGAAACACAAGCATATTGCTAGGTATTACTGTACTGTTGGAGCTAGAAACACAAGCATATTGCTAGGTATTACTGTACTGTTGGAACTAGAAACACAAGCATATTGCTAGGTATTACTGTACTGTTGGAGCTAGAAACACAAGCATATTGCTAGGTATTACTGTACTGTTGGAACTAGAAACACAAGCATATTGCTAGGTATTACTGTTGGAGCTAGAAACACAAGCATATTGCTAGGTATTACTGTACTGTTGGAGCTAGAAACACAAGCATATTGCTAGGTATTACTGTACTGTTGGAACTAGAAACACAAGCATATTGCTAGGTATTACTGTACTGTTGGAGCTAGAAACACAAGCATATTGCTAGGTATTACTGTTGGAACTAGAAACACAAGCATATTGCTAGGTATTACTGTACTGTTGGAGCTAGAAACACAAGCATATTGCTAGGTATTACTGTACTGTTGGAGCTAGAAACACAAGCATATTGCTAGGTATTACTGTTGGAACTAGAAACACAAGCATATTGCTAGGTATTACTGTACTGTTGGAGCTAGAAACACAAGCATATTGCTAGGTATTACTGTACTGTTGGAGCTAGAAACACAAGCATATTGCTAGGTATTACTGTACTGTTGGAGCTAGAAACACAAGCATATTGCTAGGTATTACTAGGTATTACTGTTGGAACTAGAAACACAAGCATATTGCTAGGTATTACTGTACTGTTGGAGCTAGAAACACAAGCATATTGCTAGGTATTACTGTACTGTTGAGCTAGAAACACAAGCATATTGCTAGGTATTACTGTACTGTTGGAGCTAGAAACACAAGCATATTGCTAGGTATTACTGTACTGTTGGAGCTAGAAACACAAGCATATTGCTAGGTATTACTGTACTGTTGGAGCTAGAAACACAAGCATATTGCTAGGTATTACTGTACTGTTGGAACTAGAAACACAAGCATATTGCTAGGTATTACTGTACTGTTGGAGCTAGAAACACAAGCATATTGCTAGGTATTACTGTACTGTTGGAGCTAGAAACACAAGCATATTGCTAGGTATTACTGTACTGTTGGAGCTAGAAACACAAGCATATTGCTAGGTATTACTGTACTGTTGGAGCTAGAAACACAAGCATATTGCTAGGTATTACTGTACTGTTGGAGCTAGAAACACAAGCATATTGCTAGGTATTACTGTACTGTTGGAGCTAGAAACACAAGCATATTGCTAGGTATTACTGTACTGTTGGAGCTAGAAACACAAGCATATTGCTAGGTATTACTGTACTGTTGGAGCTAGAAACACAAGCATATTGCTAGGTATTACTGTACTGTTGGAGCTAGAAACACAAGCATATTGCTAGGTATTACTGTACTGTTGGAGCTAGAAACACAAGCATATTGCTAGGTATTACTGTACTGTTGGAGCTAGAAACACAAGCATATTGCTAGGTATTACTGTTGGAGCTAGAAACACAAGCATATTGCTAGGTATTACTGTACTGTTGGAGCTAGAAACACAAGCATATTGCTAGGTATTACTGTACTGTTGGAGCTAGAAACACAAGCATATTGCTAGGTATTACTGTACTGTTGGAGCTAGAAACACAAGCATATTGCTAGGTATTACTGTACTGTTGGAGCTAGAAACACAAGCATATTGCTAGGTATTACTGTACTGTTGGAGCTAGAAACACAAGCATATTGCTAGGTATTACTGTACTGTTGGAGCTAGAAACACAAGCATATTGCTAGGTATTACTGTACTGTTGGAGCTAGAAACACAAGCATATTGCTAGGTATTACTGTACTGTTGGAACTAGAAACACAAGCATATTGCTAGGTATTACTGTACTGTTGGAGCTAGAAACACAAGCATATTGCTAGGTATTACTGTACTGTTGGAGCTAGAAACACAAGCATATTGCTAGGTATTACTGTACTGTTGGAGCTAGAAACACAAGCATGTTGCTAGGTATTACTGTACTGTTGGAGCTAGAAACACAAGCATATTGCTAGGTATTACTGTACTGTTGGAACTAGAAACACAAGCATATTGCTAGGTATTACTGTTGGAGCTAGAAACACAAGCATATTGCTAGGTATTACTGTACTGTTGGAGCTAGAAACACAAGCATATTGCTAGGTATTACTGTACTGTTGGAACTAGAAACACAAGCATATTGCTAGGTATTACTGTACTGTTGGAACTAGAAACACAAGCATATTGCTAGGTATTACTGTACTGTTGGAGCTAGAAACACAAGCATATTGCTAGGTATTACTGTACTGTTGGAGCTAGAAACACAAGCATAATGCTAGGTATTACTGTGCTGTTCGAGCTAGAAACACAAGCAGATTGCTAGGTATTACTGTTGGAACTAGAAACACAAGCATATTGCTAGGTATTTCTGTACTGTTGGAGCTAGAAACACAAGCATATTGCTAGGTATTACTGTACTGTTGGAGCTAGAAACACAAGCATATTGCTAGGTATTACTGTACTGTTGGAGCTAGAAACACAAGCATATTGCTAGGTATTACTGTACTGTTGGAGCTAGAAACACAAGCATATTGCTAGGTATTACTGTACTGTTGGAGCTAGAAACACAAGCATATTGCTAGGTATTACTGTACTGTTGGAGCTAGAAACACAAGCATATTGCTAGGTATTACTGTTGGAGCTAGAAACACAAGCATATTGCTAGGTATTACTGTACTGTTGGAGCTAGAAACACAAGCATATTGCTAGGTATTACTGTACTGTTGGAGCTAGAAACACAAGCATATTGCTAGGTATTACTGTACTGTTGAACTAGAAACACAAGCATATTGCTAGGTATTACTGTACTGTTGGAGCTAGAAACACAAGCATATTGCTAGGTATTACTGTACTGTTGGAGCTAGAAACACAAGCATATTGCTAGGTATTACTGTACTGTTGGAACTAGAAACACAAGCATATTGCTAGGTATTACTGTACTGTTGGAGCTAGAAACACAAGCATATTGCTAGGTATTACTGTACTGTTGGAGCTAGAAACACAAGCATAATGCTAGGTATTACTGTGCTGTTCGAGCTAGAAACACAAGCAGATTGCTAGGTATTACTGTTGGAACTAGAAACACAAGCATATTGCTAGGTATTTCTGTACTGTTGGAGCTAGAAACACAAGCATATTGCTAGGTATTACTGTACTGTTGGAGCTAGAAACACAAGCATATTGCTAGGTATTACTGTTGGAACTAGAAACACAAGCATATTGCTAGGTATTACTGTACTGTTGGAGCTAGAAACACAAGCATATTGCTAGGTATTACTGTACTGTTGGAGCAAGAAACACAAGCATATTGCTAGGTATTACTGTACTGTTGGAGCTAGAAACACAAGCATATTGCTAGGTATTACTGTACTGTTGGAGCTTAGAAACACAAGCATATTGCTAGGTATTACTGTACTGTTGGAGCTAGAAACACAAGCATATTGCTAGGTATTACTGTACTGTTGGAGCTAGAAACACAAGCATATTGCTAGGTATTACTGTTGGAACTAGAAACACAAGCATATTGTTAGGTATTACTGTACTGTTGGAGCTAGAAACACAAGCATATTGCTAGGTATTACTGTACTGTTGGAGCTAGAAACACAAGCATATTGCTAAGGTATTACTGTACTGTTGGAGCTAGAAACACAAGCATGTTGCTAGGTATTACTGTACTGTTGGAGCTAGAAACACAAGCATATTGCTAGGTATTACTGTACTGTTGGAGCTAGAAACACAAGCATATTGCTAGGTATTACTGTACTGTTGGAGCTAGAAACACAAGCATATTGCTAGGTATTACTGTACTGTTGGAGCTAGAAACACAAGCATATTGCTAGGTATTACTGTACTGTTGGAGCTAGAAACACAAGCATATTGCTAGGTATTACTGTACTGTTGGAGCTAGAAACACAAGCATATTGCTAGGTATTACTGTACTGTTGGAGCTAGAAACACAAGCATATTGCTAGGTATTACTGTACTGTTGAGCTAGAAACACAAGCATATTGCTAGGTATTACTGTTGGAACTAGAAACACAAGCATATTGCTAGGTATTACTGTACTGTTGGAGCTAGAAACACAAGCATATTGTAAGGTATTACTGTACTATTGGAGCTAGAAACACAAGCATATTGCTAGGTATTACTGTACTGTTGGAGCTAGAAACACAAGCATATTGCTAGGTATTACTGTACTGTTGGAGCTAGAAACACAAGCATATTGCTAGGTATTACTGTACTGTTGGAGCTAGAAACACAAGCATATTGCTAGGTATTACTGTACTGTTGGAACTAGAAACACAAGCATATTGCTAGGTATTACTGTTGGAGCTAGAAACACAAGCATATTGCTAGGTATTACTGTACTGTTGGAGCTAGAAACACAAGCATATTGCTAGGTATTACTGTACTGTTGGAACTAGAAACACAAGCATATTGCTAGGTATTACTGTACTGTTGGAACTAGAAACACAAGCATATTGCTAGGTATTACTGTACTGTTGGAGCTAGAAACACAAGCATATTGCTAGGTATTACTGTACTGTTGGAGCTAGAAACACAAGCATATTGCTAGGTATTACTGTGCTGTTGGAGCTAGAAACACAAGCATATTGCTAGGTATTACTGTACTGTTGGAACTAGAAACACAAGCATATTGCTAGGTATTACTGTACTGTTGGAGCTAGAAACACAAGCATATTGCTAGGTATTACTGTACTGTTGGAGCTAGAAACACAAGCATATTGCTAGGTATTACTGTACTGTTGGAACTAGAAACACAAGCATATTGCTAGGTATTACTGTACTGTTGGAGCTAGAAACACAAGCATATTGTTAGGTATTACTGTACTGTTGGAGCTAGAAACACAAGCATATTGCTAGGTATTACTGTACTGTTGGAGCTAGAAACACAAGCATATTGCTAGGTATTACTGTACTGTTGGAGCTAGAAACACAAGCATATTGCTAGGTATTACTGTACTGTTGGAGCTAGAAACACAAGCATATTGCTAGGTATTACTGTTGGAGCTAGAAACACAAGCATATTGCTAGGTATTACTGTACTGTTGGAGCTAGAAACACAAGCATATTGCTAGGTATTACTGTACTGTTGGAACTAGAAACACAAGCATATTGCTAGGTATTACTGTACTGTTGGAGCTAGAAACACAAGCATATTGCTAGGTATTACTGTACTGTTGGAGCTAGAAACACAAGCATATTGCTAGGTATTACTGTACTGTTGGAGCTAGAAACACAAGCATATTGCTAGGTATTACTGTACTGTTGGAACTAGAAACACAAGCATATTGCTAGGTATTACTGTACTGTTGGAGCTAGAAACACAAGCATATTGCTAGGTATTACTGTACTGTTGGAGCTAGAAACACAAGCATAATGCTAGGTATTACTGTGCTGTTGGAGCTAGAAACACAAGCAGATTGCTAGGTATTACTGTTGGAACTAGAAACACAAGCATATTGCTAGGTATTTCTGTACTGTTGGAGCTAGAAACACAAGCATATTGCTAGGTATTACTGTACTGTTGGAGCTAGAAACACAAGCATATTGCTAGGTATTACTGTTGGAACTAGAAACACAAGCATATTGCTAGGTATTACTGTACTGTTGGAGCTAGAAACACAAGCATATTGCTAGGTATTACTGTACTGTTGGAACTAGAAACACAAGCATATTGCTAGGTATTACTGTACTGTTGGAGCTAGAAACACAAGCATATTGCTAGGTATTACTGTACTGTTGGAGCTAGAAACACAAGCATATTGCTAGGTATTACTGTTGGAGCTAGAAACACAAGCATATTGCTAGGTATTACTGTACTGTTGGAGCTAGAAACACAAGCATATTGCTAGGTATTACTGTACTGTTGGAGCTAGAAACACAAGCATATTGCTTAGGTATTACTGTTGGAGCTAGAAACACAAGCATATTGCTAGGTATTACTGTACTGTTGGAGCTAGAAACACAAGCATATTGCTAGGTATTACTGTACTGTTGGAGCTAGAAACACAAGCATATTGCTAGGTATTACTGTACTGTTGGAGCTAGAAACACAAGCATATTGCTAGGTATTACTGTACTGTTGGAGCTAGAAACACAAGCATATTGCTAGGTATTACTGTACTGTTGGAACTAGAAACACAAGCATATTGCTAGGTATTACTGTTGTTGGAACTAGAAACACAAGCATATTGCTAGGTATTACTGTACTGTTGGAACTAGAAACACAAGCATATTGCTAGGTATTACTGTACTGTTGGAGCTAGAAACACAAGCATATTGCTAGGTATTACTGTACTGTTGGAACTAGAAACACAAGCATATTGCTAGGTATTACTGTACTGTTGGAGCTAGAAACACAAGCATATTGCTAGGTATTACTGTACTGTTGGAGCTAGAAACACAAGCATATTGCTAGGTATTACTGTACTGTTGGAGCTAGAAACACAAGCATATTGCTAGGTATTACTGTACTGTTGGAGCTAGAAACACAAGCATATTGCTAGGTATTACTGTACTGTTGGAACTAGAAACACAAGCATATTGCTAGGTATTACTGTACTGTTGGAGCTAGAAACACAAGCATATTGCTAGGTATTACTGTACTGTTGGAGCTAGAAACACAAGCATATTGCTAGGTATTACTGTACTGTTGGAGCTAGAAACACAAGCATATTGCTAGGTATTACTGTACTGTTGGAGCTAGAAACACAAGCATATTGCTAGGTATTACTGTTGGAGCTAGAAACACAAGCATATTGCTAGGTATTACTGTACTGTTGGAACTAGAAACACAAGCATATTGCTAGGTATTACTGTACTGTTGGAGCTAGAAACACAAGCATATTGCTAGGTATTACTGTACTGTTGGAGCTAGAAACACAAGCATATTGCTAGGTATTACTGTACTGTTGGAACTAGAAACACAAGCATATTGCTAGGTATTACTGTACTGTTGGAGCTAGAAACACAAGCATATTGCTAGGTATTACTGTACTGTTGGAGCTAGAAACACAAGCATATTGCTAGGTATTACTGTACTGTTGGAGCTAGAAACACAAGCATATTGCTAGGTATTACTGTACTGTTGGAGCTAGAAACACAAGCATATTGCTAGGTATTACTGTACTGTTGGAGCTAGAAACACAAGCATATTGCTAGGTATTACTGTACTGTTGGAACTAGAAACACAAGCATATTGCTAGGTATTACTGTACTGTTGGAGCTAGAAACACAAGCATATTGCTAGGTATTACTGTACTGTTGGAGCTAGAAACACAAGCATATTGCTAGGTATTACTGTACTGTTGGAACTAGAAACACAAGCATATTGCTAGGTATTACTGTACTGTTGGAGCTAGAAACACAAGCATATTGCTAGGTATTACTGTACTGTTGGAACTAGAAACACAAGCATATTGCTAGGTATTACTGTTGGAGCTAGAAACACAAGCATATTGCTAGGTATTACTGTACTGTTGGAGCTAGAAACACAAGCATATTGCTAGGTATTACTGTACTGTTGGAACTAGAAACACAAGCATATTGCTAGGTATTACTGTACTGTTGGAACTAGAAACACAAGCATATTGCTAGGTATTACTGTTGGAGCTAGAAACACAAGCATATTGCTAGGTATTACTGTACTGTTGGAGCTAGAAACACAAGCATAATGCTAGGTATTACTGTGCTGTTCGAGCTAGAAACACAAGCAGATTGCTAGGTATTACTGTTGGAACTAGAAACACAAGCATATTGCTAGGTATTTCTGTACTGTTGGAGCTAGAAACACAAGCATATTGCTAGGTATTACTGTACTGTTGGAGCTAGAAACACAAGCATATTGCTAGGTATTACTGTTGGAACTAGAAACACAAGCATATTGCTAGGTATTACTGTACTGTTGGAGCTAGAAACACAAGCATATTGCTAGGTATTACTGTACTGTTGGAACTAGAAACACAAGCATATTGCTAGGTATTACTGTACTGTTGGAACTAGAAACACAAGCATATTGCTAGGTATTACTGTACTGTTGGAACTAGAAACACAAGCATATTGCTAGGTATTACTGTACTGTTGGAACTAGAAACACAAGCATATTGCTAGGTATTACTGTTGGAGCTAGAAACACAAGCATATTGCTAGGTATTACTGTACTGTTGGAGCTAGAAACACAACCATAATGCTAGGTATTACTGTTGGAGCTAGAAACACAAGCATATTGCTAGGTATTACTGTACTGTTGGAGCTAGAAACACAAGCATAATGCTAGGTATTACTGTACTGTTGAGCTAGAAACACAAGCATATTGCTAGGTATTACTGTACTGTTGGAGCTAGAAACACAAGCATATTGCTAGGTATTACTGTACTGTTGGAGCTAGAAACACAAGCATATTGCTAGGTATTACTGTACTGTTGGAGCTAGAAACACAAGCATATTGCTAGGTATTACTGTACTGTTGGAGCTAGAAACACAAGCATATTGCTAGGTATTACTGTACTGTTGGAGCTAGAAACACAAGCATATTGCTAGGTATTACTGTACTGTTGGAGCTAGAAACACAAGCATATTGCTAGGTATTACTGTTGGAACTAGAAACACAAGCATATTGCTAGGTATTACTGTACTGTTGGAGCTAGAAACACAAGCATATTGCTAGGTATTACTGTACTGTTGGAGCTAGAAACACAAGCATATTGCTAGGTATTACTGTACTGTTGGAACTAGAAACACAAGCATATTGCTAGGTATTACTGTACTGTTGGAGCTAGAAACACAAGCATATTGCTAGGTATTACTGTACTGTTGGAGCTAGAAACACAAGCATATTGCTAGGTATTACTGTTGGAACTAGAAACACAAGCATATTGCTAGGTATTACTGTACTGTTGGAGCTAGAAACACAAGCATATTGCTAGGTATTACTGTACTGTTGGAACTAGAAACACAAGCATATTGCTAGGTATTACTGTACTGTTGGAGCTAGAAACACAAGCATATTGCTAGGTATTACTGTACTGTTGGAGCTAGAAACACAAGCATATTGCTAGGTATTACTGTACTGTTGGAGCTAGAAACACAAGCATATTGCTAGGTATTACTGTTGGAGCTAGAAACACAAGCATATTGCTAGGTATTACTGTACTGTTGGAGCTAGAAACACAAGCATATTGCTAGGTATTACTGTACTGTTGGAGCTAGAAACACAAGCATATTGCTAGGTATTACTGTACTGTTGGAACTAGAAACACAAGCATATTGCTAGGTATTACTGTACTGTTGGAGCTAGAAACACAAGCATATTGCTAGGTATTACTGTACTGTTGGAGCTAGAAACACAAGCATATTGCTAGGTATTACTGTTGGAACTAGAAACACAAGCATATTGCTAGGTATTACTGTACTGTTGGAGCTAGAAACACAAGCATATTGCTAGGTATTACTGTACTGTTGGAGCTAGAAACACAAGCATATTGTTAGGTATTACTGTACTGTTGGAGCTAGAAACACAAGCATATTGCTAGGTATTACTGTACTGTTGGAACTAGAAACACAAGCATATTGCTAGGTATTACTGTACTGTTGGAGCTAGAAACACAAGCATATTGCTAGGTATTACTGTACTGTTGGAGCTAGAAACACAAGCATATTGCTAGGTATTACTGTACTGTTGGAGCTAGAAACACAAGCATATTGCTAGGTATTACTGTACTGTTGGAGCTAGAAACACAAGCATATTGCTAGGTATTACTGTACTGGAGCTAGAAACACAAGCATATTGCTAGGTATTACTGTACTGTTGGAGCTAGAAACACAAGCATATTGCTAGGTATTACTGTACTGTTGGAGCTAGAAACACAAGCATATTGCTAGGTATTACTGTTGGAACTAGAAACACAAGCATATTGCTAGGTATTACTGTACTGTTGGAGCTAGAAACACAAGCATATTGCTAGGTATTACTGTACTGTTGGAACTAGAAACACAAGCATATTGCTAGGTATTACTGTACTGTTGGAGCTAGAAACACAAGCATATTGCTAGGTATTACTGTACTGTTGGAGCTAGAAACACAAGCATATTGCTAGGTATTACTGTACTGTTGGAACTAGAAACACAAGCATATTGCTAGGTATTACTGTACTGTTGGAGCTAGAAACACAAGCATATTGCTAGGTATTACTGTACTGTTGGAACTAGAAACACAAGCATATTGCTAGGTATTACTGTTGGAGCTAGAAACACAAGCATATTGCTAGGTATTACTGTACTGTTGGAGCTAGAAACACAAGCATATTGCTAGGTATTACTGTACTGTTGGAACTAGAAACACAAGCATATTGCTAGGTATTACTGTACTGTTGGAACTAGAAACACAAGCATATTGCTAGGTATTACTGTACTGTTGGAGCTAGAAACACAAGCATATTGCTAGGTATTACTGTACTGTTGGAGCTAGAAACACAAGCATAATGCTAGGTATTACTGTACTGTTGGAGCTAGAAACACAAGCATATTGCTAGGTATTACTGTTGGAACTAGAAACACAAGCATATTGCTAGGTATTTCTGTACTGTTGGAGCTAGAAACACAAGCATATTGCTAGGTATTACTGTACTGTTGGAGCTAGAAACACAAGCATATTGCTAGGTATTACTGTACTGTTGGAACTAGAAACACAAGCATATTGCTAGGTATTACTGTACTGTTGGAGCTAGAAACACAAGCATATTGCTAGGTATTACTGTACTGTTGGAACTAGAAACACAAGCATATTGCTAGGTATTACTGTACTGTTGGAACTAGAAACACAAGCATATTGCTAGGTATTACTGTACTGTTGGAACTAGAAACACAAGCATATTGCTAGGTATTACTGTACTGTTGGAACTAGAAACACAAGCATATTGCTAGGTATTACTGTTGGAGCTAGAAACACAAGCATATTGCTAGGTATTACTGTACTGTTGGAGCTAGAAACACAAGCATATTGCTAGGTATTACTGTTGGAGCTAGAAACACAAGCATATTGCTAGGTATTACTGTACTGTTGGAGCTAGAAACACAAGCATAATGCTAGGTATTACTGTACTGTTGAGCTAGAAACACAAGCATATTGCTAGGTATTACTGTACTGTTGGAGCTAGAAACACAAGCATATTGCTAGGTATTACTGTACTGTTGGAGCTAGAAACACAAGCATATTGCTAGGTATTACTGTACTGTTGGAGCTAGAAACACAAGCATATTGCTAGGTATTACTGTACTGTTGGAGCTAGAAACACAAGCATATTGCTAGGTATTACTGTACTGTTGGAGCTAGAAACACAAGCATATTGCTAGGTATTACTGTACTGTTGGAGCTAGAAACACAAGCATATTGCTAGGTATTACTGTACTGTTGGAGCTAGAAACACAAGCATATTGCTAGGTATTACTGTACTGTTGGAGCTAGAAACACAAGCATATTGCTAGGTATTACTGTACTGTTGGAGCTAGAAACACAAGCATATTGCTAGGTATTACTGTACTGTTGGAACTAGAAACACAAGCATATTGCTAGGTATTACTGTACTGTTGGAGCTAGAAACACAAGCATATTGCTAGGTATTACTGTACTGTTGGAGCTAGAAACACAAGCATATTGCTAGGTATTACTGTACTGTTGGAACTAGAAACACAAGCATATTGCTAGGTATTACTGTACTGTTGGAGCTAGAAACACAAGCATATTGCTAGGTATTACTGTACTGTTGGAGCTAGAAACACAAGCATATTGCTAGGTATTACTGTACTGGGAGCTAGAAACACAAGCATATTGCTAGGTATTACTGTACTGTTGGAGCTAGAAACACAAGCATATTGCTAGGTATTACTGTACTGTTGAGCTAGAAACACAAGCATATTGCTAGGTATTACTGTACTGTTGGAGCTAGAAACACAAGCATATTGCTAGGTATTACTGTACTGTTGGAGCTAGAAACACAAGCATATTGCTAGGTATTACTGTACTGTTGGAGCTAGAAACACAAGCATATTGCTAGGTATTACTGTACTGTTGGAGCTAGAAACACAAGCATATTGCTAGGTATTACTGTACTGTTGAACTAGAAACACAAGCATATTGCTAGGTATTACTGTACTGTTGGAGCTAGAAACACAAGCATATTGCTAGGTATTACTGTTGGAGCTAGAAACACAAGCATATTGCTAGGTATTACTGTACTGTTGGAGCTAGAAACACAAGCATATTGCTAGGTATTACTGTACTGTTGGAGCTAGAAACACAAGCATATTGCTAGGTATTACTGTACTGTTGAGCTAGAAACACAAGCATATTGCTAGGTATTACTGTACTGTTGGAGCTAGAAACACAAGCATATTGCTAGGTATTACTGTACTGTTGGAGCTAGAAACACAAGCATATTGCTAGGTATTACTGTACTGTTGGAGCTAGAAACACAAGCATATTGCTAGGTATTACTGTACTGTTGGAGCTAGAAACACAAGCATATTGCTAGGTATTACTGTACTGTTGGAGCTAGAAACACAAGCATATTGCTAGGTATTACTGTACTGTTGGAGCTAGAAACACAAGCATA
This sequence comes from Brachymystax lenok tsinlingensis, assembly GCA_030435695.1. Lineage (NCBI taxonomy): Eukaryota > Metazoa > Chordata > Actinopteri > Salmoniformes > Salmonidae > Brachymystax > Brachymystax lenok. The sequence continues at coordinate 3,418,418 of CM059807.1, forward strand.
TTGCTAGGTATTACTGTACTGTTGGAACTAGAAACACAAGCATATTGCTAGGTATTACTGTACTGTTGGAGCTAGAAACACAAGCATATTGCTAGGTATTACTGTACTGTTGGAGCTAGAAACACAAGCATATTGCTAGGTATTACTGTACTGTTGGAGCTAGAAACACAAGCATATTGCTAGGTATTACTGTACTGTTGGAGCTAGAAACACAAGCATATTGCTAGGTATTACTGTACTGTTGGAACTAGAAACACAAGCATATTGCTAGGTATTACTGTACTGTTGGAGCTAGAAACACAAGCATATTGCTAGGTATTACTGTACTGTTGGAACTAGAAACACAAGCATATTGCTAGGTATTACTGTTGGAGCTAGAAACACAAGCATATTGCTAGGTATTACTGTACTGTTGGAGCTAGAAACACAAGCATATTGCTAGGTATTACTGTACTGTTGGAACTAGAAACACAAGCATATTGCTAGGTATTACTGTACTGTTGGAACTAGAAACACAAGCATATTGCTAGGTATTACTGTTGGGAGCTAGAAACACAAGCATATTGCTAGGTATTACTGTACTGTTGGAGCTAGAAACACAAGCATATTGCTAGGTATTACTGTACTGTTGGAGCTAGAAACACAAGCATATTGCTAGGTATTACTGTACTGTTGGAGCTAGAAACACAAGCATATTGCTAGGTATTACTGTACTGTTGGAGCTAGAAACACAAGCATATTGCTAGGTATTACTGTACTGTTGGAGCTAGAAACACAAGCATATTGCTAGGTATTACTGTACTGTTGGAACTAGAAACACAAGCATATTGCTAGGTATTACTGTACTGTTGGAGCTAGAAACACAAGCATATTGCTAGGTATTACTGTACTGTTGGAACTAGAAACACAAGCATATTGCTAGGTATTACTGTACTGTTGGAACTAGAAACACAAGCATATTGCTAGGTATTACTGTACTGTTGGAACTAGAAACACAAGCATATTGCTAGGTATTACTGTACTGTTGGAACTAGAAACACAAGCATATTGCTAGGTATTACTGTACTGTTGGAGCTAGAAACACAAGCATATTGCTAGGTATTACTGTACTGTTGGAGCTAGAAACACAAGCCATAATGCTAGGTATTACTGTACTGTTGGAGCTAGAAACACAAGCATATTGCTAGGTATTACTGTACTGTTGGAGCTAGAAACACAAGCATATTGCTAGGTATTACTGTACTGTTGGAGCTAGAAACACAAGCATATTGCTAGGTATTACTGTTGGAACTAGAAACACAAGCATATTGCTAGGTATTACTGTACTGTTGGAGCTAGAAACACAAGCATATTGCTAGGTATTACTGTACTGTTGGAGCTAGAAACACAAGCATATTGCTAGGTATTACTGTACTGTTGGAGCTAGAAACACAAGCATATTGCTAGGTATTACTGTACTGTTGGAGCTAGAAACACAAGCATATTGCTAGGTATTACTGTACTGTTGGAGCTAGAAACACAAGCATATTGCTAGGTATTACTGTTAGAGCTAGAAACACAAGGATATTGCTAGGTATTACTGTTGGAACTAGAAACACAAGCATATTGCTAGGTATTACTGTTAGAGCTAGAAACACAAGCATATTGCTAGGTATTACTGTACTGTTGGAGCTAGAAACACAAGCATATTGCTAGGTATTACTGTACTGTTGGAACTAGAAACACAAGCATATTGCTAGGTATTACTGTACTGTTGGAGCTAGAAACACAAGCATATTGCTAGGTATTACTGTACTGTTGGAGCTAGAAACACAAGCATATTGCTAGGTATTACTGTTGGAACTAGAAACACAAGCATATTGCTAGGTATTACTGTACTGTTGGAGCTAGAAACACAAGCATATTGCTAGGTATTACTGTACTGTTGAGCTAGAAACACAAGCATATTGCTAGGTATTACTGTACTGTTGGAGCTAGAAACACAAGCATATTGCTAGGTATTACTGTTAGAGCTAGAAACACAAGCATATTGCTAGGTATTACTGTACTGTTGGAGCTAGAAACACAAGCATATTGCTAGGTATTACTGTACTGTTGGAACTAGAAACACAAGCATATTGCTAGGTATTACTGTACTGTTGGAGCTAGAAACACAAGCATATTGCTAGGTATTACTGTACTGTTGAGCTAGAAACACAAGCATATTGCTAGGTATTACTGTACTGTTGGAGCTAGAAACACAAGCATATTGCTAGGTATTACTGTACTGTTGGAGCTAGAAACACAAGCATATTGCTAGGTATTACTGTACTGTTGGAGCTAGAAACACAAGCATATTGCTAGGTATTACTGTACTGTTGGAGCTAGAAACACAAGCATATTGCTAGGTATTACTGTACTGTTGGAGCTAGAAACACAAGCATATTGCTAGGTATTACTGTACTGTTGGAGCTAGAAACACAAGCATATTGCTAGGTATTACTGTACTGGAGCTAGAAACACAAGCATATTGCTAGGTATTACTGTACTGTTGGAGCTAGAAACACAAGCATATTGCTAGGTATTACTGTACTGTTGGAGCTAGAAACACAAGCATATTGCTAGGTATTACTGTACTGTTGGAGCTAGAAACACAAGCATATTGCTAGGTATTACTGTACTGTTGGAGCTAGAAACACAAGCATATTGCTAGGTATTACTGTACTGTTGGAGCTAGAAACACAAGCATATTGCTAGGTATTACTGTACTGTTGGAACTAGAAACACAAGCATATTGCTAGGTATTACTGTACTGTTGGAGCTAGAAACACAAGCATATTGCTAGGTATTACTGTACTGTTGGAGCTAGAAACACAAGCATATTGCTAGGTATTACTGTTGGAACTAGAAACACAAGCATATTGCTAGGTATTACTGTACTGTTGGAGCTAGAAACACAAGCATATTGCTAGGTATTACTGTACTGTTGGAACTAGAAACACAAGCATATTGCTAGGTATTACTGTACTGTTGGAGCTAGAAACACAAGCATATTGCTAGGTATTACTGTACTGTTGGAGCTAGAAACACAAGCATATTGCTAGGTATTACTGTACTGTTGGAGCTAGAAACACAAGCATATTGCTAGGTATTACTGTACTGTTGGAGCTAGAAACACAAGCATATTGCTAGGTATTACTGTTGGAACTAGAAACACAAGCATATTGCTAGGTATTACTGTACTGTTGGAGCTAGAAACACAAGCATATTGCTAGGTATTACTGTACTGTTGGAACTAGAAACACAAGCATATTGCTAGGTATTACTGTTGGAGCTAGAAACACAAGCATATTGCTAGGTATTACTGTACTGTTGGAGCTAGAAACACAAGCATATTGCTAGGTATTACTGTACTGTTGGAACTAGAAACACAAGCATATTGCTAGGTATTACTGTACTGTTGGAACTAGAAACACAAGCATATTGCTAGGTATTACTGTTGGAGCTAGAAACACAAGCATATTGCTAGGTATTACTGTACTGTTGGAGCTAGAAACACAAGCATAATGCTAGGTATTACTGTGCTGTTGGAGCTAGAAACACAAGCAGATTGCTAGGTATTACTGTTGGAACTAGAAACACAAGCATATTGCTAGGTATTTCTGTACTGTTGGAGCTAGAAACACAAGCATATTGCTAGGTATTACTGTACTGTTGGAGCTAGAAACACAAGCATATTGCTAGGTATTACTGTTGGAACTAGAAACACAAGCATATTGCTAGGTATTACTGTACTGTTGGAGCTAGAAACACAAGCATATTGCTAGGTATTACTGTACTGTTGGAACTAGAAACACAAGCATATTGCTAGGTATTACTGTACTGTTGGAACTAGAAACACAAGCATATTGCTAGGTATTACTGTACTGTTGGAACTAGAAACACAAGCATATTGCTAGGTATTACTGTACTGTTGGAACTAGAAACACAAGCATATTGCTAGGTATTACTGTTGGAGCTAGAAACACAAGCATATTGCTAGGTATTACTGTACTGTTGGAGCTAGAAACACAACCATAATGCTAGGTATTACTGTTGGAGCTAGAAACACAAGCATATTGCTAGGTATTACTGTACTGTTGGAGCTAGAAACACAAGCATAATGCTAGGTATTACTGTACTGTTGGAGCTAGAAACACAAGCATATTGCTAGGTATTACTGTACTGTTGGAGCTAGAAACACAAGCATATTGCTAGGTATTACTGTACTGTTGGAGCTAGAAACACAAGCATATTGCTAGGTATTACTGTACTGTTGGAGCTAGAAACACAAGCATATTGCTAGGTATTACTGTACTGTTGGAGCTAGAAACACAAGCATATTGCTAGGTATTACTGTACTGTTGGAGCTAGAAACACAAGCATATTGCTAGGTATTACTGTACTGTTGGAGCTAGAAACACAAGCATATTGCTAGGTATTACTGTACTGTTGAGCTAGAAACACAAGCATATTGCTAGGTATTACTGTTGGAACTAGAAACACAAGCATATTGCTAGGTATTACTGTACTGTTGGAGCTAGAAACACAAGCATATTGCTAGGTATTACTGTACTGTTGGAGCTAGAAACACAAGCATATTGCTAGGTATTACTGTACTGTTGGAACTAGAAACACAAGCATATTGCTAGGTATTACTGTACTGTTGGAGCTAGAAACACAAGCATATTGCTAGGTATTACTGTACTGTTGGAGCTAGAAACACAAGCATATTGCTAGGTATTACTGTACTGTTGGAGCTAGAAACACAAGCATATTGCTAGGTATTACTGTACTGTTGGAGCTAGAAACACAAGCATATTGCTAGGTATTACTGTACTGTTGGAACTAGAAACACAAGCATATTGCTAGGTATTACTGTACTGTTGGAGCTAGAAACACAAGCATATTGCTAGGTATTACTGTACTGTTGGAGCTAGAAACACAAGCATATTGCTAGGTATTACTGTACTGTTGGAGCTAGAAACACAAGCATATTGCTAGGTATTACTGTACTGTTGGAGCTAGAAACACAAGCATATTGCTAGGTATTACTGTACTGTTGGAGCTAGAAACACAAGCATATTGCTAGGTATTACTGTACTGTTGGAGCTAGAAACACAAGCATATTGCTAGGTATTACTGTACTGTTGGAGCTAGAAACACAAGCATATTGCTAGGTATTACTGTACTGTTGGAACTAGAAACACAAGCATATTGCTAGGTATTACTGTACTGTTGGAGCTAGAAACACAAGCATATTGCTAGGTATTACTGTACTGTTGGAACTAGAAACACAAGCATATTGCTAGGTATTACTGTACTGTTGGAGCTAGAAACACAAGCATATTGCTAGGTATTACTGTACTGTTGGAGCTAGAAACACAAGCATATTGCTAGGTATTACTGTACTGTTGGAACTAGAAACACAAGCATATTGCTAGGTATTACTGTACTGTTGGAGCTAGAAACACAAGCATATTGCTAGGTATTACTGTACTGTTGGAGCTAGAAACACAAGCATATTGCTAGGTATTACTGTACTGTTGGAGCTAGAAACACAAGCATATTGCTAGGTATTACTGTACTGTTGGAGCTAGAAACACAAGCATATTGCTAGGTATTACTGTACTGTTGGAACTAGAAACACAAGCATATTGCTAGGTATTACTGTACTGTTGGAGCTAGAAACACAAGCATATTGCTAGGTATTACTGTACTGTTGGAGCTAGAAACACAAGCATATTGCTAGGTATTACTGTACTGTTGGAGCTAGAAACACAAGCATATTGCTAGGTATTACTGTACTGTTGGAGCTAGAAACACAAGCATATTGCTAGGTATTACTGTACTGTTGGAGCTAGAAACACAAGCATATTGCTAGGTATTACTGTACTGTTGGAGCTAGAAACACAAGCATATTGCTAGGTATTACTGTACTGTTGGAGCTAGAAACACAAGCATATTGCTAGGTATTACTGTACTGTTGGAGCTAGAAACACAAGCATATTGCTAGGTATTACTGTACTGTTGGAGCTAGAAACACAAGCATATTGCTAGGTATTACTGTACTGTTGGAGCTAGAAACACAAGCATATTGCTAGGTATTACTGTACTGTTGGAGCTAGAAACACAAGCATATTGCTAGGTATTACTGTACTGTTGGAACTAGAAACACAAGCATATTGCTAGGTATTACTGTACTGTTGGAGCTAGAAACACAAGCATATTGCTAGGTATTACTGTACTGTTGGAGCTAGAAACACAAGCATATTGCTAGGTATTACTGTACTGTTGGAGCTAGAAACACAAGCATATTGCTAGGTATTACTGTACTGTTGGAGCTAGAAACACAAGCATATTGCTAGGTATTACTGTACTGTTGGAGCTAGAAACACAAGCATATTGCTAGGTATTACTGTACTGTTGGAGCTAGAAACACAAGCATATTGCTAGGTATTACTGTACTGTTGGAGCTAGAAACACAAGCATATTGCTAGGTATTACTGTACTGTTGGAGCTAGAAACACAAGCATATTGCTAGGTATTACTGTACTGTTGGAGCTAGAAACACAAGCATATTGCTAGGTATTACTGTACTGTTGGAGCTAGAAACACAAGCATATTGCTAGGTATTACTGTACTGTTGGAGCTAGAAACACAAGCATATTGCTAGGTATTACTGTACTGTTGGAGCTAGAAACACAAGCATATTGCTAGGTATTACTGTACTGTTGGAGCTAGAAACACAAGCATATTGCTAGGTATTACTGTACTGTTGGAGCTAGAAACACAAGCATATTGCTAGGTATTACTGTACTGTTGGAACTAGAAACACAAGCATATTGCTAGGTATTACTGTACTGTTGGAACTAGAAACACAAGCATATTGCTAGGTATTACTGTTGGAGCTAGAAACACAAGCATATTGCTAGGTATTACTGTACTGTTGGAGCTAGAAACACAAGCATATTGCTAGGTATTACTGTTGGAGCTAGAAACACAAGCATATTGTTAGGTATTACTGTACTGTTGGAGCTAGAAACACAAGCATATTGCTAGGTATTACTGTACTGTTGGAGCTAAAAACACAAGCATATTGCTAGGTATTACTGTTGGAGCTAGAAACACAAGCATATTGCTAGGTATTACTGTTGGAACTAGACACACAAGCATATTGTTAGGTATTACTGTACTGTTGGAGCTAGAAACACAAGCATATTGCTAGGTATTACTGTACTGTTGGAACTAGAAACACAAGCATATTGCTAGGTATTACTGTACTGTTGGAGCTAGAAACACAAGCATGTTGCTAGGTATTACTGTACTGTTGGAGCTAGAAACACAAGCATATTGCTAGGTATTACTGTTGGAACTAGAAACACAAGCATATTGCTAGGTATTACTGTACTGTTGGAGCTAGAAACACAAGCATATTGCTAGGTATTACTGTACTGTTGGAACTAGAAACACAAGCATATTGCTAGGTATTACTGTTGGAGCTAGAAACACAAGCATATTGCTAGGTATTACTGTACTGTTGGAGCTAGAAACACAAGCATATTGCTAGGTATTTCTGTACTGTTGGAGCTAGAAACACAAGCATATTGCTAGGTATTACTGTACTGTTGGAGCTAGAAACACAAGCATATTGCTAGGTATTACTGTTGGAACTAGAAACACAAGCATATTGCTAGGTATTACTGTACTGTTGGAGCTAGAAACACAAGCATATTGCTAGGTATTACTGTACTGTTGGAACTAGAAACACAAGCATATTGCTAGGTATTACTGTTGGAGCTAGAAACACAAGCATATTGCTAGGTATTACTGTACTGTTGGAGCTAGAAACACAAGCATATTGCTAGGTATTACTGTACTGTTGGAACTAGAAACACAAGCATATTGCTAGGTATTACTGTACTGTTGGAACTAGAAACACAAGCATATTGCTAGGTATTACTGTTGGAGCTAGAAACACAAGCATATTGCTAGGTATTACTGTACTGTTGGAGCTAGAAACACAAGCATAATGCTAGGTATTACTTTGCTGTTCGAGCTAGAAACACAAGCAGATTGCTAGGTATTACTGTTGGAACTAGAAACACAAGCATATTGCTAGGTATTTCTGTACTGTTGGAGCTAGAAACACAAGCATATTGCTAGGTATTACTGTACTGTTGGAGCTAGAAACACAAGCATATTGCTAGGTATTACTGTTGGAACTAGAAACACAAGCATATTGCTAGGTATTACTGTACTGTTGGAGCTAGAAACACAAGCATATTGCTAGGTATTACTGTACTGTTGGAACTAGAAACACAAGCATATTCCTAGGTATTACTGTACTGTTGGAACTAGAAACACAAGCATATTGCTAGGTATTACTGTACTGTTGGAACTAGAAACACAAGCATATTGCTAGGTATTACTGTACTGTTGGAACTAGAAACACAAGCATATTGCTAGGTATTACTGTTGGAGCTAGAAACACAAGCATATTGCTAGGTATTACTGTACTGTTGGAGCTAGAAACACAACCATAATGCTAGGTATTACTGTTGGAGCTAGAAACACAAGCATATTGCTTGGTATTACTGTACTGTTGGAGCTAGAAACACAAGCATAATGCTAGGTATTACTGTACTGTTCGAGCTAGAAACACACGCATATTGCTAGGTATTACTGTTCGAGCTAGAAACACAAGCATATTGCTAGGTATTACTGTACTGTTGGAGCTAGAAACACAAGCATATTGCTAGGTATTACTGTACTGTTGGAGCTAGAAACACAAGCATATTGCTAGGTATTTCTGTACTGTTGGAGCTAGAAACACAAGCATATTGCTAGGTATTACTGTACTGTTGGAGCTAGAAACACAAGCATATTGCTAGGTATTACTGTACTGTTGGAGCTAGAAACACAAGCATATTGCTAGGTATTACTGTTAGAGCTAGAAACACAAGCATATTGCTAGGTATTACTGTTGGAACTAGAAACACAAGCATATTGCTAGGTATTACTGTTAGAGCTAGAAACACAAGCATATTGCTAGGTATTACTGTACTGTTGGAGCTAGAAACACAAGCATATTGCTAGGTATTACTGTACTGTTGGAACTAGAAACACAAGCATATTGCTAGGTATTACTGTACTGTTGGAGCTAGAAACACAAGCATATTGCTAGGTATTACTGTACTGTTGGAGCTAGAAACACAAGCATATTGCTAGGTATTACTGTTGGAACTAGAAACACAAGCATATTGCTAGGTATTACTGTACTGTTGGAGCTAGAAACACAAGCATATTGCTAGGTATTACTGTTGGAGCTAGAAACACAAGCATATTGCTAGGTATTACTGTACTGTTGGAGCTAGAAACACAAGCATATTGCTAGGTATTACTGTTAGAGCTAGAAACACAAGCATATTGCTAGGTATTACTGTACTGTTGGAGCTAGAAACACAAGCATATTGCTAGGTATTACTGTACTGTTGGAACTAGAAACACAAGCATATTGCTAGGTATTACTGTACTGTTGGAGCTAGAAACACAAGCATATTGCTAGGTATTACTGTACTGTTGGAGCTAGAAACACAAGCATATTGCTAGGTATTACTGTACTGTTGGAGCTAGAAACACAAGCATATTGCTAGGTATTACTGTACTGTTGGAGCTAGAAACACAAGCATATTGCTAGGTATTACTGTTGGAGCTAGAAACACAAGCATATTGCTAGGTATTACTGTACTGTTGGAACTAGAAACACAAGCATATTGCTAGGTAATACTGTTGGAGCTAGAAACACAAGCATATTGCTAGGTATTACTGTACTGTTGGAGCTAGAAACACAAGCATATTGCTAGGTATTACTGTTGGAGCTAGAAACACAAGCATATTGTTAGGTATTACTGTACTGTTGGAGCTAGAAACACAAGCATATTGCTAGGTATTACTGTACTGTTGGAGCTAAAAACACAAGCATATTGCTAGGTATTACTGTTGGAGCTAGAAACACAAGCATATTGCTAGGTATTACTGTACTGTTGGAGCTAGAAACACAAGCATATTGCTAGGTATTACTGTTGGAACTAGAAACACAAGCATATTGCTAGGTATTACTGTACTGTTGGAGCTAGAAACACAAGCATATTGCTAGGTATTACTGTTGGAGCTAGAAACACAAGCATATTGCTAGGTATTACTGTACTGTTGGAGCTAGAAACACAAGCATATTGCTAGGTATTACTGTTAGAGCTAGAAACACAAGCATATTGCTAGGTATTACTGTACTGTTGGAGCTAGAAACACAAGCATATTGCTAGGTATTACTGTACTGTTGGAACTAGAAACACAAGCATATTGCTAGGTATTACTGTACTGTTGGAGCTAGAAACACAAGCATATTGCTAGGTATTACTGTACTGTTGGAGTTGAAACACAAGCATATTGCTAGGTATTACTGTACTGTTGGAGCTAGAAACACAAGCATATTGCTAGGTATTACTGTACTGTTGGAGCTAGAAACACAAGCATATTGCTAGGTATTACTGTTGGAGCTAGAAACACAAGCATATTGCTAGGTATTACTGTACTGTTGGAACTAGAAACACAAGCATATTGCTAGGTATTACTGTTGGAGCTAGAAACACAAGCATATTGCTAGGTATTACTGTACTGTTGGAGCTAGAAACACAAGCATATTGCTAGGTATTACTGTACTGTTGGAGCTAGAAACACAAGCATATTGTTAGGTATTACTGTACTGTTGGAGCTAGAAACACAAGCATATTGCTAGGTATTACTGTACTGTTGGAGCTAAAAACACAAGCATATTGCTAGGTATTACTGTTGGAGCTAGAAACACAAGCATATTGCTAGGTATTACTGTTGGAACTAGACACACAAGCATATTGTTAGGTATTACTGTACTGTTGGAGCTAGAAACACAAGCATATTGCTAGGTATTACTGTACTGTTGGAACTAGAAACACAAGCATATTGCTAGGTATTACTGTACTGTTGGAGCTAGAAACACAAGCATGTTGCTAGGTATTACTGTACTGTTGGAGCTAGAAACACAAGCATATTGCTAGGTATTACTGTTGGAACTAGAAACACAAGCATATTGCTAGGTATTACTGTACTGTTGGAGCTAGAAACACAAGCATATTGCTAGGTATTACTGTACTGTTGGAACTAGAAACACAAGCATATTGCTAGGTATTACTGTTGGAGCTAGAAACACAAGCATATTGCTAGGTATTACTGTACTGTTGGAGCTAGAAACACAAGCATATTGCTAGGTATTACTGTACTGTTGGAACTAGAAACACAAGCATATTGCTAGGTATTACTGTACTGTTGGAACTAGAAACACAAGCATATTGCTAGGTATTACTGTACTGTTGGAGCTAGAAACACAAGCATATTGCTAGGTATTACTGTACTGTTGGAGCTAGAAACACAAGCATATTGCTAGGTATTACTGTACTGTTGGAGCTAGAAACACAAGCATATTGCTAGGTATTACTGTACTGTTGGAGCTAGAAACACAAGCATATTGCTAGGTATTACTGTACTGTTGAGCTAGAAACACAAGCATATTGCTAGGTATTACTGTACTGTTGGAACTAGAAACACAAGCATATTGCTAGGTATTACTGTACTGTTGGAGCTAGAAACACAAGCATATTGCTAGGTATTACTGTACTGTTGGAACTAGAAACACAAGCATATTGCTAGGTATTACTGTACTGTTGGAGCTAGAAACACAAGCATATTGCTAGGTATTACTGTACTGTTGGAACTAGAAACACAAGCATATTGCTAGGTATTACTGTTGGAGCTAGAAACACAAGCATATTGCTAGGTATTACTGTACTGTTGGAGCTAGAAACACAAGCATATTGCTAGGTATTACTGTACTGTTGGAACTAGAAACACAAGCATATTGCTAGGTATTACTGTACTGTTGGAACTAGAAACACAAGCATATTGCTAGGTATTACTGTACTGTTGGAGCTAGAAACACAAGCATATTGCTAGGTATTACTGTACTGTTGGAGCTAGAAACACAAGCATATTGCTAGGTATTACTGTACTGTTGGAGCTAGAAACACAAGCATATTGCTAGGTATTACTGTACTGTTGGAGCTAGAAACACAAGCATATTGCTAGGTATTACTGTTGGAGCTAGAAACACAAGCATATTGCTAGGTATTACTGTACTGTTGGAACTAGAAACACAAGCATATTGCTAGGTATTACTGTTGGAGCTAGAAACACAAGCATATTGCTAGGTATTACTGTACTGTTGGAGCTAGAAACGCAAGCATATTGCTAGGTATTACTGTTGGAGCTAGAAACACAAGCATATTGTTAGGTATTACTGTACTGTTGGAGCTAGAAACACAAGCATATTGCTAGGTATTACTGTACTGTTGGAGCTAAAAACACAAGCATATTGCTAGGTATTACTGTTGGAGCTAGAAACACAAGCATATTGCTAGGTATTACTGTTGGAACTAGACACACAAGCATATTGTTAGGTATTACTGTACTGTTGGAGCTAGAAACACAAGCATATTGCTAGGTATTACTGTACTGTTGGAACTAGAAACACAAGCATATTGCTAGGTATTACTGTACTGTTGGAGCTAGAAACACAAGCATGTTGCTAGGTATTACTGTACTGTTGGAGCTAGAAACACAAGCATATTGCTAGGTATTACTGTTGGAACTAGAAACACAAGCATATTGCTAGGTATTACTGTACTGTTGGAGCTAGAAACACAAGCATATTGCTAGGTATTACTGTACTGTTGGAACTAGAAACACAAGCATATTGCTAGGTATTACTGTTGGAGCTAGAAACACAAGCATATTGCTAGGTATTACTGTACTGTTGGAGCTAGAAACACAAGCATATTGCTAGGTATTACTGTACTGTTGGAACTAGAAACACAAGCATATTGCTAGGTATTACTGTACTGTTGGAACTAGAAACACAAGCATATTGCTAGGTATTACTGTTGGAGCTAGAAACACAAGCATATTGCTAGGTATTACTGTACTGTTGGAGCTAGAAACACAAGCATAATGCTAGGTATTACTGTGCTGTTCGAGCTAGAAACACAAGCAGATTGCTAGGTATTACTGTTGGAACTAGAAACACAAGCATATTGCTAGGTATTTCTGTACTGTTGGAGCTAGAAACACAAGCATATTGCTAGGTATTACTGTACTGTTGGAGCTAGAAACACAAGCATATTGCTAGGTATTACTGTTGGAACTAGAAACACAAGCATATTGCTAGGTATTACTGTACTGTTGGAGCTAGAAACACAAGCATATTGCTAGGTATTACTGTACTGTTGGAACTAGAAACACAAGCATATTGCTAGGTATTACTGTACTGTTGGAACTAGAAACACAAGCATATTGCTAGGTATTACTGTACTGTTGGAACTAGAAACACAAGCATATTGCTAGGTATTACTGTTGGAGCTAGAAACACAAGCATATTGCTAGGTATTACTGTACTGTTGGAGCTAGAAACACAACCATAATGCTAGGTATTACTGTTGGAGCTAGAAACACAAGCATATTGCTAGGTATTACTGTACTGTTGGAGCTAGAAACACAAGCATAATGCTAGGTATTACTGTACTGTTCGAGCTAGAAACACACGCATATTGTTAGGTATTACTGTTCGAGCTAGAAACACAAGCATATTGCTAGGTATTACTGTACTGTTGGAGCTAGAAACACAAGCATATTGCTAGGTATTACTGTACTGTTGGAGCTAGAAACACAAGCATATTGCTAGGTATTTCTGTACTGTTGGAGCTAGAAACACAAGCATATTGCTAGGTATTACTGTACTGTTGGAGCTAGAAACACAAGCATATTGCTAGGTATTACTGTTAGAGCTAGAAACACAAGCATATTGCTAGGTATTACTGTTGGAACTAGAAACACAAGCATATTGCTAGGTATTACTGTTAGAGCTAGAAACACAAGCATATTGCTAGGTATTACTGTACTGTTGGAGCTAGAAACACAAGCATATTGCTAGGTATTACTGTACTGTTGGAACTAGAAACACAAGCATATTGCTAGGTATTACTGTACTGTTGGAGCTAGAAACACAAGCATATTGCTAGGTATTACTGTACTGTTGGAGCTAGAAACACAAGCATATTGCTAGGTATTACTGTTGGAACTAGAAACACAAGCATATTGCTAGGTATTACTGTACTGTTGGAGCTAGAAACACAAGCATATTGCTAGGTATTACTGTACTGTTGGAACTAGAAACACAAGCATATTGCTAGGTATTACTGTACTGTTGGAACTAGAAACACAAGCATATTGCTAGGTATTACTGTTGGAGCTAGAAACACAAGCATATTGCTAGGTATTACTGTACTGTTGGAGCTAGAAACACAAGCATATTGCTAGGTATTACTGTACTGTTAGACTAAAAACACAAGCATATTGCTAGGTATTACTGTACTGTTGGAGCTAGAAACACAAGCATATTGCTAGGTATTACTGTTGGAGCTAGAAACACAAGCATATTGCTAGGTATTACTGTTGGAACTAGAAACACAAGCATATTGCTAGGTATTACTGTTGGAACTAGACACACAAGCATATTGTTAGGTATTACTGTACTGTTGGAGCTAGAAACACAAGCATATTGCTAGGTATTACTGTACTGTTGGAGCTAGAAACACAAGCATAATGCTAGGTATTACTGTACTGTTCGAGCTAGAAACACACGCATATTGCTAGGTATTACTGTTCGAGCTAGAAACACAAGCATATTGCTAGGTATTACTGTACTGTTGGAGCTAGAAACACAAGCATATTGCTAGGTATTACTGTACTGTTGGAGCTAGAAACACAAGCATATTGCTAGGTATTTCTGTACTGTTGGAGCTAGAAACACAAGCATATTGCTAGGTATTACTGTACTGTTGGAGCTAGAAACACAAGCATATTGCTAGGTATTACTGTTGGAGCTAGAAACACAAGCATATTGCTAGGTATTACTGTTGGAACTAGAAACACAAGCATATTGCTAGGTATTACTGTTGGAACTAGACACACAAGCATATTGTTAGGTATTACTGTACTGTTGGAGCTAGAAACACAAGCATATTGCTAGGTATTACTGTACTGTTGGAGCTAGAAACACAAGCATAATGCTAGGTATTACTGTACTGTTCGAGCTAGAAACACGCATATTGCTAGGTATTACTGTTAGAGCTAGAAACACAAGCATATTGCTAGGTATTACTGTTGGAACTAGAAACACAAGCATATTGCTAGGTATTACTGTTAGAGCTAGAAACACAAGCATATTGCTAGGTATTACTGTACTGTTGGAGCTAGAAACACAAGCATATTGCTAGGTATTACTGTACTGTTGGAACTAGAAACACAAGCATATTGCTAGGTATTACTGTACTGTTGGAGCTAGAAACACAAGCATATTGCTAGGTATTACTGTTGGAACTAGAAACACAAGCATATTGCTAGGTATTACTGTACTGTTGGAGCTAGAAACACAAGCATATTGCTAGGTATTACTGTACTGTTGGAACTAGAAACACAAGCATATTGCTAGGTATTACTGTACTGTTGGAACTAGAAACACAAGCATATTGCTAGGTATTACTGTTGGAGCTAGAAACACAAGCATATTGCTAGGTATTACTGTACTGTTGGAGCTAGAAACACAAGCATAATGCTAGGTATTACTGTACTGTTCGAGCTAGAAACACAAGCAGATTGCTAGGTATTACTGTTGGAACTAGAAACACAAGCATATTGCTAGGTATTTCTGTACTGTTGGAGCTAGAAACACAAGCATATTGCTAGGTATTACTGTACTGTTGGAGCTAGAAACACAAGCATATTGCTAGGTATTTCTGTACTGTTGGAGCTAGAAACACAAGCATATTGCTAGGTATTACTGTACTGTTGGAGCTAGAAACACAAGCATATTGCTAGGTATTACTGTACTGTTGGAACTAGAAACACAAGCATATTGCTAGGTATTACTGTACTGTTGGAGGTAGAAACACAAGCATATTGCTAGGTATTACTGTTAGAGCTAGAAACACAAGCATATTGCTAGGTATTACTGTTGGAACTAGAAACACAAGCATATTGCTAGGTATTACTGTACTGTTGGAGCTAGAAACACAAGCATATTGCTAGGTATTACTGTACTGTTGGAGCTAGAAACACAAGCATATTGCTAGGTATTACTGTACTGTTGGAACTAGAAACACAAGCATATTGCTAGGTATTACTGTACTGTTGGAGCTAGAAACACAAGCATATTGCTAGGTATTACTGTACTGTTGGAGCTAGAAACACAAGCATATTGCTAGGTATTACTGTTGGAACTAGAAACACAAGCATATTGCTAGGTATTACTGTACTGTTGGAGACTAGAAACACAAGCATATTGCTAGGTATTACTGTACTGTTGGAACTAGAAACACAAGCATATTGCTAGGTATTACTGTACTGTTGGAACTAGAAACACAAGCATATTGCTAGGTATTACTGTTGGAGCTAGAAACACAAGCATATTGCTAGGTATTACTGTACTGTTGGAGCTAGAAACACAAGCATAATGCTAGGTATTACTGTACTGTTCGAGCTAGAAACACAAGCAGATTGCTAGGTATTACTGTTGGAACTAGAAACACAAGCATATTGCTAGGTATTTCTGTACTGGTGGAGCTAGAAACACAAGCATATTGCTAGGTATTACTGTACTGTTGGAACTAGAAACACAAGCATTACCTGAGATAACATCTGGAAATCTGTATACGCGACCAATAAACTTTGATTTGATTAAGAGGACGGTTTTCCTGCAAACAGAAAAATAATTATCTTCTCTGCCATTTTGTTTGATAGAGACGTCAACCAATCAGCACTCAGCATTAGACCCACCCGTTGTATAATACTGTATCATTAACCATGTTTGATAGAGACGTTAACCAATCAGTACTCAGAATAATACTGTATCATTAACCATGTTTTATAGAGACGTTAACCAAAACTCATGTTCTCATTAACCATTATGAGAAAAGGTTTTTGTTTCATAACCGCATAACCTTCAGTTCCTAAAACCAAAACGCTATTTGTATAGAGCTGACATGATTCCTGCAAGATGCTGTGTGTTCACTGTGCCTCTGTGTGTTCCAGTAGTGATGGAGGTGGGTCCTGACGGGGCTCTGAGGGTGGAGCTGCTGAAGACGTCAGCTGGTCTGGGCTTCAGTCTGGAGGGGGGCAAAGCCTCGGCACACGGAGACCTACCCCTCAACGTTAAACGAGTCTTCAAAGGTCAGCCAACACACATTCACACACACAAAGGCACGGACACGCAGGAACATAAGTACACACACACACACACACACACACACACACACACACACACACACACACACACAGTACCTTAGTCTCTATTCCTATGGTGGCATGTCAGTGTCAGCCTATGGCCACCAGAGGGGGCATTTCCCCAGCATGGCAGTCAAAACAGACACGGTCAGTGAGTTTGCCAATACAGACTTTCCAATGAGGAGAGGAGTGGTGAAGAGAAGAGAAAAGTGGAGAGGAGAGGAGAGGAGAGAGGAGGGGAAGAGGAGAGAGAGCCTGCGTAGACAGCTGGATTGGGTTACATGTAGGGGAGAGATGCCATGGTGGAACAGAGCTTTCAGGATCCCACACTATCTATTACAACAAGGTTTCATAGATCCTACATTTAAGTACGCAAGTATCATGCATTATGATACAGTTATAATGCATTATAATACAGTTCTAATGCATTATGATACAGTTATAATGCATTATGATACAGTTCTAATGCATTATGATACAGTTATAATGCATTATAATACAGTTCTAATGCATTATGATACAGTTATAATATATTATGATACAGTTATAATGCATTATGATACAGTTATAATACATTATGATACAGTTATAATACATTATGATAGTTATAATGCATTATGATACAGCTCTAATGCATTATGATACAGTTCTAATACATTATGATACAGTTATAATGCATTATGATACAGTTATAATGCATTATGATACAGTTCTATTGCATTATGATACAGCCATAATGCATTATGATACAGTTCTAATGCATTATGATACAGTTATAATGCATTATGATACAGCCATAATGCATTATGATACAGTTCTAATGCATTATGGTACAGTTCTAATGCATTATGATACAGTTATGATACAGCCATAATGCATTATGATACAGCCATAATGCATTATGATACAGTTCTAATGCAATATGGTACAGTTCTAATGCATTATGATACAGTTAGAATGCATTATGATACAGCCTTAATGCATTATGATACAGTTCTAATGCATTATGATACAGTTATAATGCATTATGATACAGGTATAATGCGTTGTAAGACTTGTCATGACCATTTATGACACATTATAACGTCTGATCATAATGAACCAAACCTCCTCTAGGTGGTGCTGCGGAGCTGTCGAGGGTGGTGGACGTGGGGGACGAGGTACTGGAGGTCAACGGACGCTCGCTGCAGGGCCTCATGCATTACGACGCCTGGAACATCATCAAGACCGCTGGCGAAGGCCCCGTGCAGCTTGTCATCAGGAAACCACGGACCTCTGTGTGACAGACACACAACAGACATATATAGAACTAATATCATGAACCAGACGTACCTCCATAGAACACATATGTCAGCTGAGGTGACAATGTTTCATCCGGGACTTCTGGATGACAGACATCCGACAGTCATATCTCAGAGAACTACACATATAGCTACGATGGCCTCTTATGTTATTATTATGACATATTCTTATGAAACTGACAGACATTGCAAAGTTGTTATTTTGCTAAGCAGACTGCAATTCGGTCCGGAATGTCAAATAGCGTGCCAAAACCAGATCGTGGGTTGGAGGAAGATGCATTTTTTATTTTATTTTGGTGTTTTATACAGGAGGAAAATAGACTATTATAGTGTTTAATACAGGAGGATAATATACCATTATAGTGGTTTATACAGGAGGATAATATACCATTATAGTGGTTTATACAGGAGGAAAATATACCATTATAGTGGTTTATACAGGAGGATAATATACCATTATAGTGGTTTATACAGGAGGAAAATATACCATTATAGTGGTTTATACAGGAGGATAATAGACTATTATAGTGGTTTATACAGGAGGATAATAGACTATTATAGTGTTTAATACAGGAGGATAATATACCATTATAGTGTTTAATACAGGAGGATAATATACCATTATAGTGGTTTATACAGGAGGATAATATACCATTATAGTGTTTTATACAGGAGGATAATATACCATTATAGTGTTTAATACAGGAGGATAATAGACTATCATAGTGGTTTATACAGGAGGATAATAGACTATTATAGTGTTTTATACAGGACAAGAGAGACTAGTATAGTGTTTTATACAGGAGGAAAAGAGGCTATTATACTGTTTTATACAGGAGGATAATCGACTATTATAGTGTTTTATACAGGGGGACAAGAGAGACTATTACAGTGTTTTATACAGGAGGAAAAGATACTATTATAGTGTGTTATACAGTTATCTTGGAATATCTCTACAAGTTGTCGAAAGCGTTCCACAGGGATGCTGGCCCATGTTGACTCCAATGCTTCCCACAGTTGTGTCAAGTTGGCTATATGTCCTTTGGGTGGTGGACCGTTCTTGATACACACGGGAAACTGTTGAGCGTGAAAAACCCTGCAGCGTTGCAGTTCTTGACACAAACTGGTGCGCCTGGCACCTACTACCATACCCCGTTCAAAGGCACTTAAATCTTTTGTCTTGCCCATTCACCCTCTGAATGGCACACATACACAATCCATGTCTCAATTGTTTCAAGGCTGGCATCAATAAGGGATCATATCTTTCACCTGGATTCACCTGGTCAGTCTATGTCATGGAAAGAGCAGGTGTTCCTAATGTTTTGTACACTCAGTGTAGTATTCTAGTATAACTGCTGTTGTTTATAGTTTTGCTCTGGATTTCAGAATAAGACAACCATGCTTTGGTTACAACCTCTTGCTCGTATAGAATCATATCAAACATGCAAAAATAATAATAATCAAAAGACTGTTGTTTTGGGTTTTATGTTAGCATCCATGCTAACTGGCTAGGTTAATGCTAATCAACTGCCGCTTGTGTACAATCAACTCATCTCGACTTCAATACAGCAAAAGTGTTGTTTTTTTCCTCTCTTAAAATGTGATTTTATGAATAACATTAAATTGTCACTCAAGGTATCCGTCAGTGTACCCTGTAGGTATCCGTCAGTGTACCCTGTAGGTATCCGTCAGTGTACCCTGTAGGTATCCGTCAGTGTACCCTGTAGGTATCCGTCAGTTTACCCTGTAGGTATCCGTCAGTGTACCCTGTAGGTATCCGTCAGTTTACCCTGTAGGTATCCGTCGGTGTACCCTGTAGGGTATCCGTCAGTGTACCCTGTAGGTATCCGTCAGTGTACCTTGTAGGTATCCGTCAGTTTACCCTGTAGGTATCCGTCAGTTTACCCTGTAGGTATCCGTCAGTGTACCCTGTAGGTATCCGTCAGTTTACCCTGTAGGTATCCGTCGGTGTACCCTGTAGGGTATCCGTCAGTGTACCCTGTAGGTATCCGTCAGTGTACCTTGTAGGTATCCGTCAGTTTACCCTGTAGGTATCCGTCAGTTTACCCTGTAGGTATCCGTCAGTGTACCCTGTAGGTATCCCTCAGTTTACCTTGTAGGTATCCCTCAGTGTACCCTGTAGGTATCCGTCAGTTTACCCTGTAGGTATCCGTCAGTTTACCCTGT
This sequence comes from Brachymystax lenok tsinlingensis, assembly GCA_030435695.1. Taxonomy (NCBI): domain Eukaryota; kingdom Metazoa; phylum Chordata; class Actinopteri; order Salmoniformes; family Salmonidae; genus Brachymystax; species Brachymystax lenok. The sequence continues at coordinate 3,439,354 of CM059807.1, forward strand.
AGGTATCCGTCAGTTTACCCTGTAGGTATCCGTCAGTTTACCCTGTAGGTATCCGTCAGTTTACCCTGTAGGTATCCGTCAGTGTACCCTGTATCTTGTCACCTAAATCCTCACACTGACCCAATGTGATACCTACAGTACCTGTGTCAGAGACTCACCTCTTTCTGCATCCTTCGAAGATAACTGTATTTGAAAGCTGAGTTGGATTAGTGCTACGGCGTTACGCTACTGGAGTTGAGTTGGATTAGTGCTACGGCGTTTACGCTGCTGGAGTTGAGTTGGATTAGTGCTACGGCGTTTACGCTACTGGAGTTGAGTTGGATTAGTGCTACGGCGTTACGCTACTGGAGTTGAGTTGGATTAGTGCTACAGCGTTACGCTACTGGAGTTGAGTTGGATTAGTGCTACGGCGTTTACGCTGCTGGAGTTGAGTTGGATTAGTGCTACGGCGTTTACGCTGCTGGAGTTGAGTTGGATTAGTGCTACGGCGTTTACACTACTGGAGTTGAGTTGGATTAGTGCTACGGCGTATACGCTACTGGAGTTGAGTTGGATTAGTGCTACGGCGTTTACGCTACTGGAGTTGAGTTGGATTAGTGCTACGGCGTCTACGCTACTGGAGTTGAGTTGGATTAGTGCTACGGCGTTTACGCTACTGGAGTGGAGTTGGATTAGTGCTACGGCGTTACGCTACTGGAGTTGCATTGTACTGTACTTAATGTGCGTGCATGGTGTGAATATTGCGGTCCAATCCAATGCTCTAAACCTGATATTTGAAAAGAAGACATTTAGGAAATTAATTGAAATTATTCATTTTAATTATTAAGTATAGAGTGCGTTGAAGTTTCTACTTTATCCGTATTTATAACATAATTTTTTTTTCTGCTGAAATTCCACACCGTTGATTTAACGTGTCTTACTGTTAAAGACGTTGAAAGATATACAGAACAGAATAACCACAGGTGTTTTCCGTTTTTTAAATTTCTCTCTCTGAAATACAACAGAACCTGATGTCACACCGTTCGCGTGACTTGTCATGTGTGGTATGTTACTGTAAATGTGGCGTGTCTTACGGTTAAAGGTGTAACGTGTGCGGTAGGTTACTGTATTTGGCCAGGGTTCAAACCGCTTGTTACAATACCCACAAGCTCTTACGTTCTGAAGCACAGAATGCTGATTGTAAATATCGTCTCGTGTTATTGTACATTTTGAATTGGGCTGACAGAACGTCTTTCTATGGGTTTAGTTTCAATTTAAAAACGGTCATTTTTAATTGTATGACTGCAATGTATGTTTTTTGATTTCGTTGTGTACGTAAGATCGTTGACTTATATTGTCACGCAGCGCAATATACATTTGGAGAATTTGTACATTTACAAGGCTATTTTAACTGCAATGATGAAAAATATGAAATTCCTCAGAATATCTGAAATTGCTCCATCTTTGGTTTTAGGCTGTTCTTCTATTAAAGGACATTATGTTCTGTTGTTGTGAAGGAACTGATCTGCTGTTGAATATCTTCTGATAATGGTGATGAAAAGAAAAAAAGAGCTACAACAAACTTTTGGTCAATTCAGGTTTTTTATTCTACTTGTACATGTTCTTTTGTGTTTCGTTTTGATATTACATACAGACGGAAATCAAGTTTGCTCATTTACCCGGAGTAGTCAAAAAGTAGTGCATTACATAAGGAATAGGATGCCAATTTGGAACAAAAATAGCGTAGAATAACCCTTTGTGTGTGTGTGGCAGGGAACATAGTCCCTGTAGTGCAGGGTAAGCAACCCTCAGGTACAGCAGGATTTGGGTTCCAACTAGACACCACACCTGACCAACTGAGCTAGTTGATCAGTTCAGTGATTACCTAAATTCATCACACCTGGTCTTCTAAGTCGGTTAAATCCAAAACCATGAAGTGCCTGCGGGAGGGCTGCCTTACCCTGCTGTAGTGCTATGATCAGGGCCCTATTAAGGAAGTGTCTCATAAATGGCTAATACAGTCTTGTGACCGCTGACCTGGGTTCGAATCCTAGTCGGTGACACCTTCCACACAGCACCAGGGCCTGTAGCCATAAAGCATCTCACAGTAGGAGTGCTGATCTAGAATCAGGGTTTGCTTGTAGATCATAATAAGTAACATTACAGTATATGGATGGATCTGATCCTAGATCAGCACTTCTATTCTAAGGCGCTTTGTGAATATGGGCCCAGAGCTAAGTGAATCCCTGACACTGGGCGCAATAGTTTCTGGATGTGGTATTTCTGTAAAAAATAAAAAAATAAATCTGTACTTGGAATATTTTGTACAAATCTGAATCAGTAATGTACACATTTTCAGTGTCATTAAAGCGTGTTCAATTGTCTATTTTAACTGTGCACTGTCTGGAGGTATGTGTTCAATTAACTTGTTAAAACTTTCAGTTCAGGTCTTCTTTTTCCTTGAAATCACCTTTCTAAGCTCATTTTATTTTTCTAGAAGTGGATTTTTCTAGAAGTAGATTTCAAGAGCGTGAAGAGTTGTTAGAGTAAAGCACGTCATTCAGCCTTTATTTAACCAAGACAGAGCCTGGACTTTAGAAACCGATTTTATTTAGCAGATCCTCTTGTCCTCTTTGTGTCCCGAGCAGCGCAGCGGTCTAAGGCACTGCATCTCAGCGCTAGAGGTGTCATTACAGACCCTGGTTCGATTCCAGTCTGTATCACAACCGTCCGTGATTGGGAGTCCCATAGGATGGCGCACAATTGGCCCAGCGTTGTCCGGGTTAGGGTTTGTTCGGGGTAGGCCGTCTTTGTAAATAAGAATTTCTTAACTGACTTGACTTGCCTAGTTAAATAAAGGTTAAATAAAAACATTTAATCCAGTGTGACTAACAGTTAGTAGGGATGGGAGGGCCAAGAGACCAGAGGTGGCAGAACAGAGTACTTGGGTTGGGGTGTAGGGTTTGAGCACAGCCTTAAAGTTGGGAGGGGCAGTTCCTCTTGCTGCTCTGTAGGCAAGTACTGGTTTTGTAGTGAATGCGAGCATTGACTGGAAGCCAATGAAGTGTGCGGAGGAGTGGGGTGACATTGGAAAACTTAGGAAGGTTGAACACCAGGCGGGCTGTGGTGTTCTGGATTAGCTACAGGGGTTTGATGGTAGAAGCGGGGAAACCAGCAAACAGCGAGTTGCAGTAGTCTGGACCGGAGATGACCGAAGTGCCTGGATTAGGAATTTCACCGCTTCCTGTGTGAGGAAAGGTGATACTTCACAGCTGTTATAGAGCATGAACCAGCAGGAGCGAGTCACTTCTTTGATGTTTGGGTTGTTCTGTGTGAGTGGGACCAGTGGACTCAATAGGCTGAGTGAATGAGGAGCAGATGTCATCAACCTTCTTTTCAAAGGGGTTGACAAAGTCATCCGCAGAGAGGGAGGAGGGTGGGGGAGGGGGTGGAGGATTAAGGAGGGAGGAGAAGGTGGAAAAGAGTTTCCTAGGTTTAGAGGCAGAAGCTTGAAATTTAGAGTGGTAGAAAGTGGCTTTATCAGTGGATACAGAGGAAGAGAAGGTAGAGAGGGGGTGAGTGAAAGGATAATAGGTCCTCCGGAAGTTTAATTTTCCAAAATGTTTTGCTCAGCTGACCGCAGCCCTGTTTGCTCCACATGACCGCAGCCCTGTAAGCTCTACATGAGTCACTCGGCCACGGAGCAGGAGGGTAGGGCCCAGCCGGCCGGGAAGAAAGGGTACATCATAGGATGCAGAAAGGGAGGAGAGTAGGGTCGAAGAGGTGTAAAGAAGTGAATCGAAGGCAGATGTCGGGAGGTTTAAGTCGCCAAGTACGAAGAGCAGTGAGCCATCATCATGAAATTAGCTTATCAAGGTGTCAAGCTCATTGAGGAACTCTCCAAGGGCACCTGGTGGGAGATAGATGACAATAATGTTAAGCTTGAGTGGACAAGTGACAGCGACAGAATGGAATTAAAATGAGGAGAGGGAGATGAGAGAAAATCACCAGTTAGGAGAAATGATTAGCCCTGTGCCACCACCGTGACGACCAGATGCTCTCGGACTATGAGAGAAAACATGAAGAATTAAGAAGTAGCAGGATTCTCTGGGGTGATCCATGTCTCGGTCAGCAGTACTAAATACTAACACTCATTTATAATTGCCTAGCAGAGGTGAAACCACTCCCCCTCCAAGAAAAGCTACTAATTATCAAAACAACAATCACAAATTGCCCTGCCCCTTGATCCTGGTTGATGTGTCTACAATCAGCTGCAAGTTATGAGCAGTCAGCAGTTCACACACCAAGTAGGCTGCAGGGAAGACAGGCAGCAGTACACATCAAGTAGGCTGCAGGGAAGACAGGCAGCAGTACACACTCCAAGTAGGCTACTGGGAAGACAGGCAGCAGTACACATACTAAGTAGGCCACTGGGATGACAGGCAACAGTTCACACACCAAGTAGGCTACTGGGAAGACAGTCAGCAGTTCACACACCAAGTAGGCTACTGGGAAGACAGGCAGCAGTTCACACACCAAGTAGGCTACAGGGAAGACAGGCAGCAGTTAATAAAGTAGATGGCCCTAGCTAGCAAAAAGACAGAACTAGACAACAACAGATTAAGACAAAAATGATACTTATCACTCTTGGAGATATCAGGAGTCCTTTAGCTATAGAATGAACCCCTTCCAGTTAATGAAATACTGTAATCAGACTATTTGACTGAGATATATCATGGTGGCGAAGGGAATGGCTGCTGTTTTATTGGCTCCTAACCAACTGTTCTACTGTGTTTTGTAGCATTGTTTGTAACTTATTTTGTACATAATGTTGCTGCTACCGTCTCTTATGACCGAAAAGAGCTTCTGGAATCAGAACAGCGTTTACTCACCTCGTACTGGACAAAGAACCAAATCCTTGTCAACGTGCAATCACTGGGAAATAAACTGGATGATCTCCGCTGTTTATTATCTATGCATAGTCACTTTACCTCTACCTACATGTACAAATTACCTCGACTAACCTGTATCCACACACGTTTACTTGGTACCCCTGTATATAGCCTCCACATTGACTCTGTACCGGTACCCCCTGTATATAGCCTCCACATTGACTCTGTACCGGTACCCCCTGTATATAGCCTCCACATTGACTCTGTACAGTACCCCCTGTATATAGCCTCCACATTGACTCTGTACCGGTACCCCCTGTATATAGCCTCCACATTGACTCTGTACCGGTACCCCCTGTATATAGCCTCCACATTGACTCTGTACCGGTAACCCCTGTATATAGCCTCCACATTGACTCTGTACCGGTACCCCCTGTATATAGCCTCCACATTGACTCTGTACCGGTACCCCCCTGTATATAGCCTCCACATTGACTCTGTACCGGTACCCCCTGTATATAGCCTCCACATTGACTCTGTACCGGTACCCCCTGTATATAGCCTCCACATTGACTCTGTACCGGTACCCCCTGTATATAGTCTCCACATTGACACTGTACCTGTACCCCCTGTATATAGCCTCCACATTGATTCTGTACCGGTACCCCCTGTATATAGCCTCCACATTGACTCTGTACCTGTACCCCCTGTATATAGTCTCCACATTGACTCTGTACCGGTAGGTACCCCTGTATATAGCCTCCACATTGACTCTGTACCGTACCCTGTATATAGCCTCCACATTGACTCTGTGCAGTACCCCCTGTATATAGCCTCCACATTGACTCTGTACAGTACCCCCTGTATATAGCCTCCACATTGACTCTGTGCAGTACCCCTGTATATAGTCTCCACATTGACTCTGTACCGGTACCCCCTGTATATAGTCTCCACATTGACTCTGTACCGGTACCCCCTGTATATAGTCTCCACATTGACTCTGTGCAGTACCCCCTGTATATAGTCTCCACATTGACTCTGTACCGGTAGGTACCCCCTGTATATAGCCTCCACATTGACTCTGTACCGGTACCCCCTGTATATAGCCTCCACATTGACTCTGTACCGGTACCCCCTGTATATAGTCTCCACATTGACTCTGTGCAGTACCCCCTGTATATAGCCTCCACATTGACTCTGTACCGGTACCCCCTGTATATAGCCTCCACATTGACTCTGTACCGGTACCCCCTGTATATAGCCTCCACATTGACTCTGTACAGTACCCCCTGTATATAGCCTCCACATTGACTCTGTACCGGTACCCCCTGTATATAGCCTCCACATTGACTCTGTGCAGTACCCCCTGTATATAGCCTCCACATTGACTCTGTACCGGTACCCCCTGTATATAGCCTCCACATTGACTCTGTGCAGTACCCCCTGTATATAGCCTCCACATTGACTCTGTACCGGTACCCCCTGTATATAGTCTCCACATTGACTCTGTACCGGTACCCCCTGTATATAGTCTCCACATTGACTCTGTACAGTACCCCCTGTATATAGTCTCCACATTGACTCTGTACCGGTACCCCCTGTATATAGTCTCCACATTGACTCTGTACAGTACCCCTGTATATAGTCTCCACATTGACTCTGTACCGGTACCCCTGTATATAGCCTCCACATTGACTCTGTACCGGTACCCCCTGTATATAGCCTCCACATTGACTCTGTACCGGTACCCCCTGTATATAGTCTCCACATTGACTCTGTACCGGTACCCCCTGTATATAGTCTCCACATTGACTCTGTACCGCATTCCCTGTATATAGTCTCCACATTGACTCTGTACCGGTACCCCCTGTATATAGTCTCCACATTGACTCTGTGCAGTACCCCCTGTATATAGCCTCCACATTGACTCTGTGCAGGTACCCCCTGTATATAGCCTCCACATTGACTCTGTACCGATACCCCTGTATATAGTCTCCACATTGACTCTGTACCGGTACCCCCTGTATATAGTCTCCACATTGACTCTGTACCGGTACCCCCTGTATATAGCCTCCACATTGACTCTGTACCGGTACCCCCTGTATATAGCCGCGTTATTTTATTGTTACTATTTTATTTTATTGGCATCATGAGTTAATTAATAATGGATTTTTTGAAAATTAATGAAAAATAATGAGAGCAAAATGAATTGATTTCTAATTTTGTCATCAACAGGTATTATTTTTTCCATAGTAGGCCTACCTGACTGTTGACAATAGTCAATATGCCACACCCACAGGCCTAGACACACACACACACACACACACACACACACACACGTTTGGAAATTGCTCCCAATGATGAGCCAGACTTGTGGAGGTCTACAAAAAAAATTCTGAGGTCTTGGCTGATTTCTTTTGATTTTCCCATGATGTCAAGCAAAGAGGCACTGAGTTTGAAGGTAGGCCTTGAAATACATCCACAGGTACACCTTCAATTGACTCAAATTATGTCAATTAGCCTATCAGAAGCTTCTAAAGCCATGACATCATTTTCTGGAATTATTGTGAAGAAGGCTTCTGGGCGCCCAAGAAAGTCCAGCAAGCGCCAGGACCGTCTCCTAAAGTTGATTCAGCTGCGGGATCGGGGCACCACCAGTACAGAGCTTGCTCAGGAATGGCAGCAGGCAGGTGTGAGTGCATCTGCACGCACAGTGAGGCAAAGACTTTTGGAGGATGGCCTGGTGTCAAGAAGGGCAGCAAGAAGCCACTTCTCTCCAGGAAAAACATCAGGACAGACTGATATTCTGCAAAAAATACAGGGATTGGACTGCTGAGGACTTGGGTAAAGTCATTTTCTTGAGGTCAATCCTCAAGAGGCGGGTGGACAAACAAAAACCCACAAATTCTGACAAACTCCAAGCATTGATTATGCAAGAATGGGCTGCCATCAGTCAGGATGTGGCCCAGAAGTTAATTGACAGCATGCCAGGAAGGATTGCAGAGGTCTTGAAAAAGAAGGGTCAACACTGCAAATATTGACTCTTTGCATCAACTTCATGCAATTGTCAATAAAAGCCTTTGACACTTATGAAATGCTTGTAATTATACTTCAATATTCCATAGTAACATCTGACAAAAATATCTAAAGACACTGAAGCAGCAAACTTTGTGAAAATTAATATTTGTGTCATTCTCAAAACTTTTGGCCACGATAATATAATGACCTTCTAATGAAGACCCATATAGTATAATATAATATATTGACAGTCTAATGAAGACCCATATAGTATAATATATTGACAGTCTAATGAAGACCCATATAGTATATTATATAATGACCGTCTAATGAAGACCCATATAGTATAGTATAATGACCGTATAATGATGACCATTATAGTATAATATAATATAATGACCGTCTAATGAAGACCCATATAGTATAATATATTATAATGACAGTCTAATGAAGACCCATTAATATAATTTAATGAGCGTCTAATGAAGACCCATATAGTATACTATATCATAATGACAGTCTAATGAAGACCCATATAGTATAATATATTATAATGACAGTCTAATGAAGACCCATATAGTATAATATATTATAATGACCGTCTAATGAAGACCCATATAGTATATTATTATATAATGACCACCTAATGAAGACCAATATAGTATAATATAATATAATGACTGTCTAATGAAGACCCATATAGTATAATATAATATAATGACTGTCTAATGAAGACCCACATAGTGTAATATATTATAACGACAGTCTAATGAAGACCCATATAGTATAATATATTATAATGACAGTCTAATGAAGACACATATAGTATAATATATTATAATGACCGTCTAATGAAGACCCATATAGTATAATATAATATAATGACTGTCTAATGAAGACCCATATAGTATAATATTATATAATGACTGTCTAATGAAGACCCATATAGTATAATATTATATAATGACCGTCTAATGAAGACCCATATAGTATAATATTATATATTGACCGTCTAATGAAGACCCACATAGTGTAATATATTATAATGACAGTCTAATGAAGACCCATATAGTATAATATATTATAATGACAGTCTAATGAAGACCCATATAGTATAATATATTATAATGACAGTCTAATGAAGACCCATATAGTATAATATAATGACCGTCTAATGAAGACCCATATAGTATAATATTATATAATGACAGCCTAATGAAGACCCATATAGTATAATATAATATAATGACCGTCTAATGAAGACCCATATAGTATAATATATTGACCGTCTAATGAAGACCCATATAGTATAATATATTATAATGACCGTCTAATGAAGACCCATATAATATATTATAATGACCGTCTAATGAAGACCCATATAGTATAATATTATATAATGACCGCCTAATGAAGACCCATATAGTGTAATATAATATAATGACTGTCTAATGAAGACCCATATAGTATAATGTAATAATGACCACCTAATGAAGACCCATATAGTATAATATTATATAATGACCGTCTAATGAAGACCCATATAGTATAATATAATGACCGTCTAATGAAGTCCCATATAGTATAATATATTATAATGACTGTCTAATGAAGACCCATATAGTATAATATATTATAATGACAGTCTAATGAAGACCCATATAGTATAATATAATGACCGTCTAATGAAGACCCATATAGTATAATATATTATAATGACCTTCTAATAAAGACCCATATAGTATAATATAATGACCGTCTAATGAAGACCCATATAGTATAATATATTATAATAACCGTCTAATGAAGACCCATATAGTATAATATAATGACCGTCTAATGAAGACCCATATAGTATAATATTATATAATGACCGTCTAATGATGACCCATATAGTATAATATATTATAATGACCGTCTAATGAAGACCCATATAGTATAATATTATATAATGACAGTCTAATGAAGACCCATATAGTATAATATATTATAATGACCGTCTAATGAAGACCCATATAGTATAATATAATGACCGTCTAATGAAGACCCATATAGTATAATATTATATAATGACCGTCTAATGATGACCCATATAGTATAATATATTATAATGACCGTCTAATGATGACCCATCTAGTATAATATATTATAATGACCGTCTAATGAAGACCCATATAGTATAATATTATATAATGACAGTCTAATGAAGACCCATATAGTATAATATATTATAATGACCGTCTAATGAAGACCCATATAGTATAATATAATGACCGTCTAATGAAGACCCATATAGTATAATATTATATAATGACCGTCTAATGATGACCCATATAGTATAATATATTATAATGACCGTCTAATGAAGACCCATTAGTGTAAGATAATGACCGTCTAATAGTGTAATTATTGATGTGTGTTATCTAGTCTAGTGTTGTGTGGGTAAACCTCCTCTGCTCTGCTATGTCATTGATGCTCTCACCAGTTACCGTCTTTTGCACTGCAGCTCTCAGATGCCAGTAGCATACAACTCTACTCAGTCCTTTCTGCAATTCAGTGGAATTCTACCCCCTGTATTCTGTTCTATTACTTTCTCTGTGTTTTGAAATACCTGCATAGGTGATTAGACGATGTTGAAATGGTGCTGGAATAGTGCAGGCAGCTCCTGTTTTCTTTTCAATTTGCAGTAACTCTCCCTTGTTCTAAATCAATAGTTATTTAGTTGTCCGAAAATGTCAGAAACATGACCTTGCTTGACCCTGCTGTAGGTCATGTAACTGTCTGTTACATGTAATATGTTTTGTGGGCTTCACTGGACAGATGTTACTCTCCGGTTTTATAATGAAACAAATATGTGGTTGAATTTATTCTGCTGCTGTGTCTTCTTATTGTCTCGGTCTTATGCCTATATACAGTGCATTCTGAAAGTATTCTGACCCCTCGACTTAATCCACATTTTCTTACGATAAAGCCTTATTAAAAAAAAAAAAAAAACCTCATCAATTTACGCACAATACCCCATAATGACAAAGCAAAAACTGCATTAAAAAACATTTACATAAGTATTCAGATCCTTTGCTTTGTTGAAGCACCTTTGGCAGCAATTAAAGCCTTGAGGTTTCTTGGGCAATGACGCTACAAGATTGGCACACCTGTGTTTTCTCCCATTCTTCTCTGCAGATCCTCTCAAGCCCTGTCTGATTGGACGGGGAGCGTCGCTGCACAGCTATTTTCAGGTCTCTCCAGAGATGTTCGATTGAGTTCAAATCTTTCCCTGGTTCCTGACTAGTCTCCCAGTCCCTGCCACTGAAAAACATCCCCACAGCATGATGCTGCCACCACCATGCTTCACCGTAGGGATGGTGCCAGGTTTCTTCCAGACGTGACGCTTGGCATTCAGGCCAAAGAGTTAAACATTGGTTTCATCAGACCAGAGAATCTTGTTTCTCATGGTCTGAGAGTCTTTAGCTGCCTTTTGGCAAACTCCGAGCGGGCTGTCATGTGCCTTTTACTGAGGAGTGGCTTCCATCTGGCCACTCTACCATAAAGGCCTGATGCTGCAGAGATGGGAGAATCTTCCAGAAGAACAACATCTCCACAGGGTTACTCTGGAGCCATGTCAGAGTGACCATTGGGTTCTTGGCCACCTCCCTGATCAAGGCCCTTCTCCCCTGATTGCTCAGTTTGGCCGGGCAGCCAGCTCTAGGAAGAGTCTTGGTGTTTCCAAACTTCTTCCATTTAAGAATTATGGAGGCCACTGTGGTCTTGGGGACCTTCAATACGGCAGAAATGTTTTCGTACCTTTCCCCAGATCTGTGCCTTGTCTATGGACAATTCCCTCGACATCACGGTTTGGCTTTTGCTCTGACATGGGCTGCGTTTCAAACTCATTAAAGACACACCCTCGTCCCACTTACCCTCGCCTTATGCCCTTCGGGGTGTTGGGGTAGGTTCCTTGTCAATCATTGGCTTATTGGTGAAATCAGCAATCAGGCAATATCTTATTTAAGTAAATCAATTAAACCATTTATTAATGCAATTGCAGACAGAAGTTGACAACGGAAACACAGCACGTATGTTTCAGAGTAAGTTCTGCAAAATAAAACAGGTCAAAGTTGCTTTAATATACCTGCAGTCGAACCCTTAGCGATGGCACTGCCCACGTCAACACCTTCTACTCATGAGACCAAGCCCATGCATATACACTAGTTATACAAACCTGCAGGAGAAAACAGTAGTCCAGTGTCTAAGGGCTCGGCAGTAATTTTCCATTCCCGTGTGGCTTACAGTGTGGTACGTCTGACTTGTCTCTCATCTATTTACTCCCCTGCAGGGGTCTGTGTCTATGTACCTCTTTTAGCCTTGAGGAGCTTTCTCAGAGACGCCCTGTTTTGACCGCAATGGTTCACACATCTGCTCAGACCGTTTCTTATAAGAGGCAGAGACTAGAAAAGAACCGTGGAACAGTATTAAACCTTATAATGCATATATTGCTCATCTGTGGTCCAGGACCCTATAAATGTAGTGTGGGGGGTCTTATAGCCCTTCCCCTTCTATTAATACAACATAAGCATAATCAATTATTATAATACATCAATCATTTGGTGCAGCCCCTATCGTGACCCCAAGGTGACCCCCATCAGGGGAATCCCCGTCACCATCTTGGATGTCGGTCCAAACAATCAGCCAAACAAGGGAGGTTTGCCTACGTAAGCCCCTCAGCCCTCATTGTACACTCTAGTTTGCGAGTTGTACACTCTAGTTTGCGAGTTGTACAATTATTTTCACTCCGTGGCCTGAAACAACCCAAAATTAAATTCGCAATGATGGTACATCTGCTTGAGAAAAGTTCTCCCCCGAAACTTTGAACCTCAACTTCAATATGGATAAGTCAACATACAAGTGTAAGTAAAAACACGAATGTAAAAATTGTGCTACTAATGCACATGACGACATAAACACGTCTCGTAAAAAGTCTTCTTCTTCCTTCTTCAGAAGTTCCAGCTAGGCAGGCTAGTGTTAGTTAGCTAATTAATTTGCTAGCTAACATACAGTAGGCGTGTATTAATAATTATATATTTAAATATAAGTAGACATGCAATCATAATTGACTTTAGCACATATCAAGCACTCACAAGCTACCGGCGGCTCAAAACACAATCATCGCGGGATGAACGAGTGACGAATTTCCGGGCAAGTGCAGTCCATTTAAAAATCATTCCTTTCTCCCTCGCCCTGCAAGTGTATACTCTTCAGACGTCATCAGAAGTGTCCTCTTAACTTGAGGGCTGAGGGGATAGTCTTTTAAGTGTTTGGAATGCAGCCATGCACTGTCAACTGTGGGACCTTTATATAGACAGGTGTGTGTGCCTTTCCAAATCATGTCCAGCCAGTTGAATTTACCCCAAGGTGGACTCCAATCAAGTTGTAGTAACAGCTCAAGGATGATCAATGGAAACAGAATGCACCTGAGCTCAATTTCGAGTCTCATAAAACTTGCTTAATGGTCTAAATTTAAGATGATGATTAGGCGTAAGGTGAGCAGTGTGGTTTAGGTTTAGGTTTCAAATCCGAGTGGTGGAAATAGGGTGTGTTTATGACTTTGTGGCTGTGGTAACTAGCGACGGCCTTTAGTTGGAGTTAAGCAATGTTGGTTTCACTTTAAGACTAGCAGAAGGCTCACAATTTTAGCACAGATAGAACAATGAGCCAGATATTTCACCGGATACATAAATGTGAATCATCCGGTTTGGCGTTTCCAAATATGGTGATGAGTGGAAGTGGCCGGCGGTGGAAGAACATACAGCGAGATGTATTTTGGTCCCGACATTCTGCACATTTTCTCATCAATGAAACATTTTGATCTCTAACCGGTTTTCGATTTACAAACATTTGAATCTCTAACCGAGTGGAATGCGTTTTGTAGACTTTACCCTTTGCCAAAGTAAAAATGTTTCTCTCCATTTTAATTGATTGCAAGGGGGATTTTAGTGATTGCGCACATGACAGAGTAGGTGTTCCCTAACGGAAATATCCGAATAAATGCGCCAATAGGATCTCACTAACTGGTGCTTGTTCGGAACCGCTAGGATTCATCCGTCTTGATTGGAAACGACGGGGCTCAGGTGTATCTTGGTTAATAACAGTCTTTGATCTGAGCTTTACAGATCGCCATTATTGGGTTTAGCAGGGCACAGTGATTAAGAGTGGAGACTGGGGCTTTTTAGGAGTGAAAGTGGAACAGGCTATTTGAAGGAAATCCATCGAAGTGCGGAACTACTACCGACTCCTGTTGTATAATATGATCATCATCTGTTTGTTATTCGAGATGATGTCCGCTACGAGCTGAAACGAAACGGTACGACGATCGGACACACCTGGAATAGAACCAAAGCAGTATCAACCCGCCAGCCCAGCTCCATCGAAAATTCACTTGACTGGAAATACATCAGTCCTTTTTTGATGGGATTTTAATTTCGCCTTTTTATTAGAGAAGAGAAGCCATTCCTGTGGGGGTATTATTTCATGGGGATGTGTTCGAGACAAGAGAGAATCCAAAAAGACGTCGAGATCGTAATTGAAAGGTGCAAGGCGGAGAAAGACTGCCTGTTCTCCGGTGAGTGTGTCTGTGTACAGCCGTGCTAGTGGACCGGTACGTGTTCCACCCAGGTTCATCAAGTCGGAAGGTGTGGAATGTTGACTCACACACTCGTCCGTTTCGTCCTTGTCCTAGATAGGGCCCCCCCAAAAAAAGTATCAAAAGCCTCTTCTAGACACAGCTGTCAATATCACAACTTAATCTAATTATAGACCGACATTGTATTTGATAGGTGTGTGCGATGATTCAATTGGTCAAGTCTAACAGTGTCTGGGGTTATCATTTACATTTTGGTCTGGCAAAACATTTGGCCATGGTACGGAAAGTTTTTTTTTTATTTTTTAAATTTGACAAATTATTTGAAATTAAAATAGAATGGCGCAGAAAAAGAACATTACTATGCTTGTCATGATGACTGTAGGCTTTGGTGAAACATCCTTACAGATTGACAGACAGCCATAATATTGATGCCACCAGCCGTAGCTAGTCTATTCGCCTATCGACGTTAGTTGTACCGGACATAGGCTAACGGTGGTGTAAACTTATACTGACACAAAATTTAAACGCAACAATTAAAGTGTTGGTCTCATGAGCTGGAATAAAATATATGTTCCATACACAAAAAAAAGCTTTTTTTTTCACATTTGTGTACATCACTGTTAGTGAGCATTTCTCCTTTGCCAAGATAATTCATCCACTTGACAGGTGTGGCATATCAAGAAGCTGATTAAACAGCATGATCATTACACAGGTGCACCTTGTGCTGGGGACAATAATAGGTCACTCTAAAATATGTAGTTTTGTCACACAACACAATGCCACAGATGTCTCAATTTGAGGGAGTGTGCAATTGGCATGCTGACTGCAGGAATGCCCACCAGATAATTAAATGTTAATTTCTCTACCATAAGCTGCCTCTAATGTCATTTTAGAGAATTTGGCAGTATGTCCAACAGTTCGGCATTGTAACCAACTTCAGTGGGCCAATGCTCACCTTTGATGGCTACTGGCATGCTGGAGAAGTGTGCTCTTTACGGATTAATCCTGGTTTCAACTGTACCGGGAAGATGGCAGACAGCGTATGACATGTGGGCGACGTCAACGTTGTGAACAGAGTGCCCCATGGTGGGGTGATGGTACGGGCAGGCAGAAGCTACGGACAGCAAACACCGTTGCATTTTATCGATGGCAATTTGAACGCACTGAGATACCGTGATGAGATTCCGAGGCCCATTGTCATGCCATTCAGCCGCCGCCATCACCTCATGTTTCAGCATGATAATGCACGACCTCATGTCGCAAGGATCTGTACACAATTCCTGGAAGCTGAAAATGTCCCAGTTCTTCTATGGCCTGCACACTCACCAGACATGACACCCTTTGAGCATGTTTGGGATGCTCTGGATCGACGTGTATGACAGCGTGTTCCAGTTCCTGCCAATATCCAGCGACTTCGCACAGCCATTGAAGAGGAGTGGGACAACATTCCACAGGCCACAATCAACAGCCTGATCAACTCTATATGAATGAGATGTGTCGTGTCGTGCTGCATGAGGCAAAGTTAAATAAAGGTGTTGTGCTCCTGAATGGTGGTCACACCAGATACTGACCACTCACCTACTTTTTGTTATTAAAGGTATCTTTGACCCGTAATGCATATCTGTATTCACAGTCACGTGACATCCATAGATTAGGGCCTGATGAATTAATTAATTTGAACTGTAACTCTAGTAAAATCTTTGAAGTTGTTGCACGTTGTGATTTCTTTATATTTTTTGTTCTGTGTAATATTGGCCAACAATTTACGTCCTTTACATATTTTGTCAGTAAGTGGGAACCCCCTTTTGATGTTTCCATGGAAACTGTATTTGTGGCTTGGCATGGCAGTGGCTTGGTTAAATAACCCTCCTCTTGGTTTCTGTTCTGACCGGCTCTGTTTTCTTCTTTCAGATTTCAGATACACCGACGCCACCTTCACCTTCACCTATTCCAAAGGCTCCAGAAGGTACAGTACAGCGTTCACAGATGACTCATATCTTTACTGGGCCATGGCTCGTCTACTGGTTGTCATCAGGGCTGATTTGTTCACTTGTTTTTGGAAAGTTGTTCACATGGGTTTTTTCATATGAATGGTGTGTATGTGTTGTTGGGGGTGGGGTGGCGGCTGGACTGTTGGACCTTCCTTAAATCCACTTGACAGCCCCACCCCCCGCGTGGTACAAATTAACTACCAGGACTCCTCCTTCAGGCCTGCCATTCGTCGGCTTATATATATATATATGAGGTCTGCACCTACAGTACCTAACCGTTGCTCACTGGACCAGCACCATTATGGAATAGACTGGTCCCGGGCCCTGATAGATTTAAGTCTGTCTGGTATATGATAAGGCTTCATATTTGTCAAGTCTTCTAATAGGTTTGACTCTGTAGTCATTACTATATCCTGCACTTGGCTAGGGTTGACTCTGTAGTCATTATTATATCCTGGACTTGGCTAGGGTTGACTCTGTAGTCATTATTATATCCTGGACTTGGCTAGGGTTGACTCTGTAGTCATTAAAAATGGCTGATCTGAAACTAGTGCTACATGCTAATAAAACCACAGTTGTGTCGTTCTCTAGGTCTCGTAATACTGAACCTGAGTACCTGCGTATTTTGCACATTTTAAATGGGAGTCCAAATTGAGCAAGTTCCCCATTTTTATAATTACTTGGGTACTTTCGATTGACGATAAGCTCTCTTTTCTTTTTTTTAAACGCACATTGAAATGCTGAGAATAGATGGGTTTATTTTTATAGAAAGAATTCCTGCTTCACTTTGGAAAGTAGAAGGAAGATTGTTCAAGCCACTCTTCTCCCAGTATCTCCATGCATACTGCAGCCTCTGTTTTTTTTTTTTTTTAAACCTTCAGACTCAGTCTATCACTCAAGCACTGTGGTTTATCACTAGGGACAGTTTTCATACACATCACTGCATTTTGTATAGTTCTGTTGGCTGGCAGTCTCTGACTACCAGAAGGGCCCAGCATTTGTAGATAAAGCAGTTCTTTAGAGACTGGTTAGTTTCTCAAACAAGTGAAATCGCAAAAAAAAAGGGTGTTTGGACCCTTCTGTAACTTTTTTTCCATTTGACATAAAAAGCAAAGTTCATCTTTTCTTAAGGCTGAACTGAAGACAGTTAGCAGTCACAGATAAAACAGACCTTTTGTTGATATCTTCTCACTGGTTAGAGTCCCAAATGGCACCCTATTCCCTATATAGCGTACTACAGACATCTGTCAGTCACTCTGAAGCAGACAGTTTTTCCAAAGTGCATCGAACGCAATGTATTCTTTTTTGTTTCTTAACCAAGACTCTTCTTTCTGTCATTTCTCTCTGTGTGTGTGTGTGTGGACTCTTTCTGTGTCATTGTGGTAGAACAGGGAAGTCACATGTTTCCTGTCTTCTGTAACATACAGACACGTGTGAGAAACATCCGAAGCCATACTCTGAAAAAAAACATGAAGGTTCTTAATAGGCCTGTCCCCGAGAGTCGTTGTCTTAGCCTATTTATTACTAGATAAGGTGGCGAGGTAATTACAATATAGAAATTAAACACTGGGATGGTAGATGTGCAGAAGATAAATGAGCAAGTAGAAATACCGGGGTGCAAAGGAGCAAGATAAATAAATACAGTATGGGGATGGGCTGTTTACAGACGGGCCATGTGCAGTGATCTGTGAGCTGCTCTTGACAGCTGGTGCTTAAAGCTAGTGAGGGAGATATGAGTCTCCAGCTTCAGTGAATTATGTAGTTCGTTCCAGTCATTGGCAGCAGAGAACTGGAAGGAAAGGCGGCCAAAGTAGGAATTTGCTTTGGGGGTGACCAGTGAGAAATACCTGCTGGAGCGCATGCTACGGGTGGGTGCTGCTATGGTGACCAGTGAGCTGAGATAAGGCGGGGCTTTACTTAGCAAAGACTTGTAGATGACCTGGAGTCAGTGGGATTGGCGACGAGTATGAAGCGAGGGCCAGCCAACGAGAGCGTACAGGTCGCAGTGGTGGGTAGTACATGGGGATTTAGTGACAAAACGGATGGCACTGTGATAGACTGCATCCAATTTGTTGAATAGAGTGTTTGAGGCTAAATTGTTGAGGTGGTCAGTTGGTCAGTTTTACGAGGGTATTTTTGGCAGCATGAGTGAAGGATGCTTTGTTGTGAAATAGGATGCCGATTCTAGATTTAATTTTGGATTGGAGATGCTTCATGTGAGTCTGGAAGGAGAGTTTACAGTCTAACCAGACACCTAGGTATTTGTAGTTGTCCACATATTCTAAGTCCGAACCGTCCAGAGTAGTGATGCCGGATGGGCGGGCAGGTGTGGGCAGCGATCAGTTGAACAGCATGCATTTAGTTTTACTTGCATTTAAGAGCAGTTGGAGGCCACGGAAGGAGTGTTGTATGGCATTGAAGCTCGTCTGGAGGTTAACTACTTAGGAACACTTTTATGTATATTTACTATAATATTTCAACTGGATTATAAACTGGACGATAGGAAAGGAAAAAACCACAGTGCGCGAGCCCGTGAACGCGCCTCGTCTTCTGTTTACATCCTGTGACTAGTTCGAAATTCTTCTTCTATTCCCATCCAGAGCAACCTAACATCACCAAACACTGTCTAGAGGCTGTTGACATCCAGTGGAAGCAATAGGTACTGCAATCTTACTCCCAGATATGGCTGTTTTCAATAGGGAGGGGTTCAAAATGAGGCAATGTGTCAAACACTTTTTCCAGGACAGAAATTCCTCTGGTTTTCGCCTGCTATATCAGTTCTGTTATACTCACAGACAATATTGTTTTAGAAACTTCAGAGTGTTTCCTATCCAATAGTACCAATTATGTGCACATCCTAGTTTCTGGGCCTGAGTGGCAGGCCTTTTACTTTGGGCACGCCAGACTCTCCAAAACCGACACCTCAGCTGCCGCTCCCTAAGAAGTTAAGTGTCCAAAGAAGGGCCAGAAGTATACAGAATGGTGTCTGCGTAGAGGTGGATCAGAGAATCCCCAGCAGCAAGAGCGACATCATTGATTTATACAGAGAAAAGAGTCGGCCCGAGAATTGAACCCTGTGGCACCCCCATAGTGACTGCCAGAGGTCCGGACAACAGGCCCTCCGATTTGACACACTGAACTCTATCAGAGAAGTAGTTGGTGAACCAGGCGAGGCAATCATTTGAGAAACCAGGGCTGTTGAGTCTGCCAATAAGAATGTGGTGATTGACAGAGTTGAAAGCCTTGGCCAGATCAATGAATACGGCTGCACAGTAATGTCTCTTCTTCGATGGCGGTTATGATGTCGTTTAGGACCTTGAGTGTGGCTGAGGTGCACCCATGACCAGCTCTGAAACCAGATTGCATAGCGGAGAAGGTACGGTGGGATTCAAAATGGTCAGTAATCTGTTTTGTTAACTTGGCTTTCGAAGACCTTTGAAAAGTAGTTAGGATAGATATAGGTCTGTAGCAGTTTGGGTCTAGAGTGTCTCCCCCTTTGAAGAGGGGGATGACCGCTGCAGCTTTCCAATCTTTGGGAATCTCCGACGATACGAAAGAGCGGTTGAACAGGCTAGTAATAGGGGTTGCAACAATTTCGGCAGATCATTTTAGAAAGAGAGGTTCCAGATTGTCTCGCCCGGCTGATTTGTAGGGTCCAGATTTTGCAGCTCTTTCAGAACATCCGCTATCTGAATTTGGGTGAATGAGAAATGGGGGGGAGGCTACTACTACGATTTCGAAGTCGGCAACCGAATCCTGTGAAGCGTGGGAGTGGGCGGATTTCCTCGTCCTTCTCGCCAGCTGTGATTTTTGGGCACCTTCATGGTAAGACATGTGACTGTTTTTGCACCAGGAACAATGTCCTATCCAGGAGCTCGAGTAAATTACATTACTAAGCTGCTCCCGAATGTACTACGTCAGGACATGGAAATCGATTTTCAATTGTAGTCCATGGAGGGTTTTAATGACATTTATGAAGGGCAGCTCTGAACAGTTGAAACTGGATTTTAAAGAGCTTATTGACTCTCTGCTAGACACTAATAAAAGCCCCATCATATCTGGCCCGGTGCCCTCTCTGAATCGTGGCATTGAACGCTTTATCAGGATTCTTTCTCTTCACAACTGGCTACGTGATTATTGCAGCTCAACGGGTTTAACCTTTGTTGAAATAATCTAATCAAACATTGTACATTAACTGTTAAATTCCATCACTTCTAATGTAGGCTACTACTGGTGATATGAGGAATTGATAAACGCTCCTGTGCCATGATTAATTAATTTTGTCTATTTGCCACTGCACGACTAACTACATTATAGGTCAACCAACAGCCTATTGACCAAACAATCGACCGGTTTACTAAATGGGGTCAGTCCTAGTTCTTAAATGGTTCTTCCTCTGCGCTTAAAGGTAAACTGTTGCCCGTTTTTTATTTTATTTTTATTTTTTATAGAACCTTTAGTTAAACGTGGGGTTCTTGACGTGGCATCTACGGGGGTACTTCAGAAGAACCCTTTCATGGCACACAGCAAATTGACCCGTTGACTGACTAGTGTTGATTCTTCAGTGTCATATTTCTAGTGTTGATTCAAGAGTTTAAATTTAACACTCAGTGGTGTAAAATATCCCACATAGTGTTTGTGGTAATATCCAGAGTTCAACAAAAAAATCATGCTCATCATTGTATTTCCCCAACATGCTCTATTGCAGGTTGATATACCTTTTTCTTAGAATTTTGTTTCAATATCTAGAAAATATACAGTGGGGCAAAAAAGTATTTAGTCAGCCACCAATTGTGCAAGTTCTCCAACTTAAAAAGATGAGAGGCCTGTAATTTTCATCATAGGTACACTTCAACTATGACAGACAAAATGAGGAAAGAAAATCCAGAAAATCACATTGTAGGATTTTTTATGAATTTATTTGCAAATTATGGTGGAAAATAAGTATTTGGTCAATAACAAAAGTTTATCTCAATACTTTGTTATATACCCTTTGTTGGCATGACAGAGGTCAAACGTTTTCTGTAAGTCTTCACAAGGTTTTCACACACTGTTGCTGGTATTTTGGCCCATTCCTCCATGCAGATCTCCTCTAGAGCAGTGATGTTTTGGGGCTGTCGCTGGGCAACACGGACTTTCAACTCCCTCCAAAGATTTTCTATGGGGTTGAGATCTGGAGACTGGCTAGGCCACTCCAGGACCTTGAAATGCTTCTTACGAAGCCACTCCTTCGTTGCCCGGGCGGTGTGTTTGGGATCATTGTCATGCTGAAAGACCCAGCCACGTTTCATCTTCAATGCCCTTGCTGATGGAAGGAGGTTTTCACTCAAAATCTCACGATACATGGCCCCATTCATTCTTTCCTTTACACGGATCAGTCGTCCTGGTCCCTTTGCAGAAAAACAGCCCCAAAGCATGATGTTTCCACCCCCATGCTTCACAGTAGGTATGGTGTTCTTTGGATGCAACTCAGCATTCTTTGTCCTCCAAACACGACGAGTTGAGTTTTTACCAAAAAGTTCTATTTTGGTTTCATCTGACATTCTCCCAATCCTCATCTGGATCATCCAAATGCTCTCTAGCAAACTTCAGACGGGCCTGAACATGTACTGGCTTAAGCAGGGGGACACGTCTGGAAGAAGAAGTTACAGGTCTGTGAGAGCCAGAAATCTTGCTTGTTTGTGACCAAATACTTATTTTCCACCATAATTTGCAAATAAATTCATTAAAAATCCTACAATGTGATTTTCTGGATTTTTTTTTCCCTCATTTTGTCTGTCATAGTTGAAGTGTACCTATGATGAAAATTACAGGCCTCTCTCATCTTTTTAAGTGTGAGAACTTGCACAATTGGTGGCTGACTGAATACTTTTTTTGCCCCACTGTATATTTTTGCATTTTGATTTTAATCTTATGCCACTCGAATATAAATGGCATGCATTTTTCTAAACTATTCCAATCTGTTACTTGGACTTATTGCTGAAACCATAACTGAAGTGGTTGTTTTAGTTGATGTTTAAGGTAGTCTCATATCGTAGTCTTCCCAACCCTGGCAGTCATTGTGAATAAAGAAAAAAAACTAATGGTGGATTTTCTCAGGCTGGATTCCAATAGGAATAACACACCACTTTGCAAGCCAGAATAATGTGACTTGCAGGCCTGATGTGCCCTGTAAACCATCAGTTTCCAGGCCACTGTGTAAAACTAGGCCCACAAAAGAAGGCCTTAGGAAATATCTATTGTGTCGTGGAAATTCTAATCAAATAAGGGAGAAGAGACTTTCAATTTCTTCAAACAATCAACCTTTTTTTTTTTTTATATCGATGGATTATTGGAATAATGGAGCTGGTCATTGACCATCCGTAGGGGATCGTTGAGAGTCCGAAATAATACGGAAATGCAAGGGGTTTATATACAAACCTCAAAAACGTCATGTTCATGGTTTGGTTCCACCCCCTCCCCGGCAGATCGGGACATCATAAGCCACCTTGTTTTCTTCTTGTGGCTCTGTGAATCGGGTGTGTGAGATCATGGTGTACAAGCAAATTTATAACGTTATTCCTTTCTGCTGATGGAATTGTCAATGATGCTCGAAGTCCGTCTCGCTCTGTTCACTGCATAGCACTACACAGCTGTGCCCGTGGACGATGGCCAAAGAACAGGATGGACTGAAGAACTGGGGTCACTCTGAGAGGCTCTTTGTCTGATGCCGTGTGACCAGGTTACTCAGAAACAAAGATGATTGGAGAAACAATACAGGTCTATTCTGTTCCTCAAGTTTATCTCTATCCCATGGCCTTGACCTTAAGCCCGGACCAGCTGATCACTGTCCCATGGCCTTGACCATAAGCCCGGACCAGCTGATCACTGTCCCATGGCCTTGACCATAAGCCCAGACCAGCTGATCACTGTCCCATGGCCTTGGCCATAAGCCCGGACCAGCTGATGACTGTCCCATGGCCTTGGCCATAAGCCCGGACCAGCTGATCACTGTCCCATGGCCTTGGCCATAAGCCCGGACCAGCTGATCTCTATCCCATGGCCTTGACCATAAGCCCGGACCAGCTGATCACTGTCCCATGGCCTTGACCATAAGCCCGGACCAGCTGATCACTGTCCCATGGCCTTGACCATAAGCCCGGACCAGCTGATCACTGTCCCATGGCCTTGACCATAAGCCCGGACCAGCTGATCACTGTCCCATGGCCTTGGCCATAAGCCCGGACCAGCTGATCACTGTCCCATGGCCTTGGCCATAAGCCCGGACCAGCTGATCACTGTCCCATGGCCTTGGCCATAAGCCCGGACCAGCTGATCACTGTCCCATGGCCTTGGCCATAAGCCCAGACCAGCTGCGGGGAGTGAACGTGGAAGAGGGGAACCATCCTTTCTCAGAAGCACAGCATTGGTAGAGTAGAAATGTCTTACTATTGTTAAGCATGTAATTAACTATTAATATTAAACAAATCGGGTAAATACATACTTTTTCCTCTCACAATTGTTAAATAATTGAGTATTAATGACAACATATTCACTTACAATCTCACTTGGTAAAGGACACTGAACTGAAAATGAATGAATGCAGCAATTCTCTGTCACTAGCAAACAAAGTCATGGGAGGTACTGGTAACTAAAAAATTCACTCTAAAAGCACCCTGGGAAATATGAAATAAGGCTTAACCTACAGCAGGCCTATTCAGTTCTGGCCCTGGAGTGCCGAAACAACATTTCTGGTTTTGGATTTTTCTATGGTTCTTCTTGTTTGGTTCACCTTATATTTTTAAGAGTATACTGCTGTTCAAGATCATTGTTTTTAAAAGCCCCACCTTCTGTTGTGTACCTGTAATTTAACTGTACATTGAATTGACGTTTTAAAAGGGAGACTATTTATTTCATTATCCTCTGTTTTAGTGTCTGCGGGTATAACCCACACACGAGAGAGAGCTTTTAAAAGTGCTATAAACTGCCTTAATTTTGCAGGAACCAAGGAAGAGTAGCTGCTGCCTTGGCAGGAACTAATGGGGATCCATAATAAACCCCAGGAAGAGTAGTTCCTGCCAAGGCAGCAGCTAAGGGGATCCATAATAAATACACATACCAAGCTGAGAGAAGTACACAGGGAGTTTCTTAGCTACTTGTTGTTTGATATATCTGTTGTCAGTCTGAATGTCACACAAACCGAGAGAGAGAGAGACTACGCTAGCATCTGTCCATAGTTGCCTACAGTGGTAGGCTACACTACGCTGATGTCTGAGGAACGTATTTCCTCATTGGATTAACACATCAGCTGCTGACTGAGTGGACATTTCATCAAGTCAAATTCTGCCACTCAAAGTTTCTAGAGTTTTCTAGCAGAAATCAACGGGTCCTGTAACTTCGAAGCTTAACCTGGTCCCGCTGGGTCCCTAGCCAGAGCTAGTGTTTAAAATGCCCTTCCAATGGTCTCTGCTGGCTTTAGCCTCCCACCAGTTAGTCATCAAACGGTCCAGACGTCAACAGTGCTCTGGCCCTGTGAATGTGAGGGAGGCAAGGGAGCACTGTCTGTTGTGGTCTGTTTCTGTCTGGGGGAGTGTTCAGACAACTCATTTTTAAGATTCTGAAAACGGTGGCCTTGCACGCCGCACACACTGGGACAACAAACCCGCAGGAAGCAGTAATGTGGACCAGGAACAGCAGGTTGTTCTGGGTGACCAAGACTAAATCAGATCCTAAATTTTATCTACAGCACACATACAAAACCTCTGCTCCTGGAAGCGTGCGTCAATAGCCTTTTCCTAGGGTGTGCTGATCAAATCATTGTTTGTGCGCAATATTCCAAATGCCTATATCACAATAATCTATTATTATTAAAAAAATATATTTAATTTTTAATTTTAGCATTTTGTCTTTTTGGTCTGGTCTCCTGTGCATCTTCCCTGTCTGACTTCAAGCCCCTCCCCCTGCAACAACAACAACAACAACAACAACGAAAGGTCACTTCATCCTCTGACAAGCAGTTTCAACTCGTTATTTACATTTAGAGGGTTTGGTCCAGCAGAATCGGTCGAATTTTATTTTTTTTCTCCCACTTCTGTCAGCATTTTAGACACAGACTGTTATGTGCTAGCTGTCTAGTCTGTTTTTATAAATGTGCAATGAGCATAACAAGAGTCAATTATATAAGGACTTGGCAACTCGTTCTGAGAAGTAAGCAAAGTCTTATCCGGGTAGGTCACTTGATTTCAACATCTAAACAAAGTGAACTGTTGTTCAAACAGTTGGAGGCTGACAGGAGGGGGTGTAATTCAGAACAGTTCAGCTGTTCTACCTTGTTAGCAAGCAGATAGATCCAAGTTGGCTAACCTTTTTAAATATAAAGATTAGCTGGCTACTCGCTAGCGTTTGGGCTTGGTGTTTGAGAGATTAGGAGACGTGTTAATGTTCTAGAACGCCTGCTTCCAGAAGTTGGTTGTTATTAGTGGATGTGATTGGCCTAATTTTACAATCCCTCAATTCGATAGGTTATTCCTGACTGTTTTAAAAACGCAGTGTGATTCCTTTTTTTTTTATTATTATTGTGCAACAAAGCTTATTTAGAGAGAATAAAAAAATAAAATCGAGACGTATATTGTGAATCGCCCATAAATTTGAAACAATCTTAGATTTTTAGGCCATACCATAGGCCAGGGCTGCCCAACCCTCTTCCTGGAGATCTACTGTCCTGTGGGTTTTCAGTCCAACCCTCTTCCTGGAGATCTACCGTCCTGTGGGTTTTCAGTCCAACCCTCTTCCTGGAGATCTACCGTCCTGTGGGTTTTCAGTCCAACCCTCTTCCTGGAGATCTACCGTCCTGTGGGTTTTCAGTCCAACCCTCTTCCTGGAGATCTACTGTCCTTTGGGTTTTCAGTCCAACCCTAATTTAACACACCTGATTTTACTAATTAGCTGCTCAACAAGACCTTAACTAGCTGAATCAGATACACTACATTAGGGTTGCACTGAAAACCTACAGGACAGTAGATCTCCAGGAAGAGGGTTGGGCAGCCCTGTCCTAGGCTGTGCTTTCTTACCCAGTCTATTGTGGGTTAATTGAAAAATAACACTCCCACTTTGAGCTTTGTGAATGAATAAATCCTGAACGTTGAAATTAAATGCGTAAAATAGGATTCAGTACAATGTAACACCAAGAACCCCTGGACTAAGCAGCAGGTGTTCAAGCCTATTTCACTGGTGGAGAATCAGTCAATCCGGCTTAAACCACAGGAAGTGATGTAGTGGCAACCATGCCAAACCACCGTGTCCTCCCTTGGGGGTTTAATCCTCTCTCTAAACTACTCCGGAAGTTTACGTACACCTTCGACAAATACATATATATATATATACTAATACCAGTGTATTGGGGAAGAGCCATGGGATGTTTTTTTCAATACTGTTGAAACCATTTCATTTCAGTGTTTTTTAAGTAAATGTAAATATTTGTAGCTACTTTTTAAGTAAATACCTGAGGTCAACTTGTGCAATACCTTTTAGGAGATAAAGAACATCACGTTCTTCATTTCACCCCGTCCTCAGTCCTGTGGCGTTTTATTTTCAACCACATAACGATGTGAGTCTCGAGTCACTTACTGTTGTGCAGTACGCATCAGGTGATCTAGTTACAGTATGGAATTTACAACTAAATAGCTAGATACCTTATAACTATTAAGTTAACTGTTTAACATGTGCCAAATGGCCTGCAGTGGTGCATTTGGTTTGCTAATGTGCAATGGGCATGACAAGATGCAGTTCAAGTGGTTAGTTTCTTCCATTATTAAGCTTCTCTTGGTAACCGCAGAGAATCCCCTCCAGGATCAAGAGCATTGTTGTCTAATTATTTGTTTTGTGCGTGCAGCAAACTGTGAGTAACATTTGTATAGTTTAGGTCAGAGACTATAAAATGTCAGATTTAAGAGCAGGTTGTCACCCCTAACAACGATTAGGAATACGAGGACAGCCAGGTTTGTCACCCCTAATGACAACACAGTAGATGAAGGGGAAAACCTGTGGGAAAGCCTCTACTGGCAGGTTACTGTGGGGAGCGGGGGGTGACCATATTTGAATGTTTAGTTTGTTAAATATGATATGTCGTTTGTAACGTCTACTTTTATAGTTTACTTCGAGTCCTCTCTCTCTCTCTCTCTCTCTCTCGTTGTGGCTAAGTCGTGTTAGCCGATAATGCTAATCGCTAGTTAGCTGCTAGCTAGTTATTAAATGTACTGAGTCAGATTAAATGTACCATCAGCCAGACATCGATGGGTGGCATCCACTACTGCAGTATGTTACCATCAGCCAGACATCGATGGGTGGCATCCACTGCTGCAGTATGTCACCATCAGCCAGACATCGATGGGTGGCATCCACTACTGCAGTATGTCACCATCAGCCAGACATCGATGGGTGGCATCCACTACTGCAGTATGTCACCATCAGCCAGACATCGATGGGTGGCATCCACTACTGCAGTATGTCACCATCAGCCAGACATCGATGGGTGGCATCCACTGCTGCAGTATGTACCATCAGCCAGACATCGCTGGGTCGTGGACAGAGTATGGGGGAATTGGCTGGAGGGGGCTGGCTGCCAATGCGCCTGATGATCTATTGAGCCACACAGAGCCGCTCAGGCTTCCAGTTTCACCGGCTCCAGTGTTAAGTCAACCAGGAACTATTGCGTCAGGTTCACTTAGGATCTTATTGAAGCCTACAGACTCCGATGACAGGAGAGACGATACAGTAATGCACTGGTTTTATAAGCCCAACTTGTTTCTGGGTATTTTCCGTATTTTCCGTAACTCTTGATAGCTACTGTTCACACCTGCCTCGTTCTGTCTCTCTTGACAACTGTCGACGTGAAAGAGGCTTTGTAAAGGAATCTGATGGCTTATGATGGTGATCTTACGTGGTAAATGTTTTCTCTCTTCTCCCTCAGGGTGACCTACGCTGTGCACGTCTCCGATGACTACCCAGGTAAGGGACTTCACTGTCTCAAACATGAGCTCGCTGTGTCTCTGCATGGTTGTCGTCATTATACTGCCACGAGATGTAATGACAGTCTTATGAAGGCTTCGTAGAAACAAAACAAGTTGACTAGAGTTTTTGAAGTGCACCGTGAGAGGTCTGTGATATCCAGAGAGATGTACCCAGCTCACCATCTAGGTATGAGGCGATCATATATTATGTCCTGAGCTGCCGTCGTGCATGATATTAGTTGACTGACCCCTGACCTCTAACCTCAGGCTTGGGGCTCAGTGTCTGGGAGCGTCCAATAAGGCCATGGCACTTGTTGCACAACGCCTCCGTAGATTCTAAAACTATAGAGTATCCATCCCCAATGACACCCTATTCCCTATATAGTGCCCCTAGGACTCTGGCACCCTATTCCCTATATAGTGCCCCTTGGACTCTGGTCAAAAGTAGTACACTATAAAGGGAATAAAGTCTAAATGCATTTCCCAATGATGCAGTGGAGCTATATACAGGGAGTACCAGTACCAGATCAATGTGGAGCTATATACAGGGAGTACCAGAACCAGATCAATGTGGAGCTATATACAGGGAGTACCAGAACCAGATCAATGTGGAGCTATATACAGGGAGTACCAGTACCAGATCAATGTGGAGCTATATACAGGGAGTACCAGTACCAGATCAATGTGGAGCTATATACAGGGAGTACCAGTACCAGATCAATGTGGAGCTATATACAGGGAGTACCAGAACCAGATCAATGTGGAGCTATATACAGGGAGTACCAGAACCAGATCAATGTGGAGCTATATACAGGGAGTACCAGAACCAGATCAATGTGGAGCTATATACAGGGAGTACCAGAACCAGATCAATGTGGAGCTATATACAGGAAGTACCAGATCAATGTGGCGCTATATACAGGGAGTACCAGATCATTGTGGAGCTATATACAAGGAGTACCAGATCAATGTGGAGCTATATACAGGGAGTACCAGTACCAGATCAATGTGGAGCTATATACAGGGAGTACCAGATCATTGTGGAGCTATATACAAGGAGTACCAGATCAATGTGGAGCTATATACAGGGAGTACCAGTACCAGATCAATATGGAGCTATATACAGGGAGTACCAGATCATTGTGGAGCTATATACAAGGAGTACCAGATCAATGTGGAGCTATATACAGGGAGTACCAGTACCAGATCAATGTGGAGCTATATACAGGGAGTACCAGATCATTGTGGAGCTATATACAAGGAGTACCAGATCAATGTGGAGCTATATACAGGGAGTACCAGTACCAGATCAATGTGGAGCTATATACAGGGAGTACCAGAACCAGATCAATATGGAGCTATATACAGGGAGTACCAGTACCAGATCAATGTGGAGCTATATACAGGGAGTACCAGTACCAGATCAATGTGGAGCTATATACAGGGAGTACCAGTACCAGATTAATGTGGAGCTATATACAGGGAGTACCAGTACCAGATCAATGTGGAGCTATATACAGGGAGTACCAGTACCAGATCAATGTGGAGCTATATACAGGGAGTACCAGAACCAGATCAATGTGGAGCTATATACAGGGAGTACCAGAACCAGATCAATGTGGAGCTATATACAGGGAGTACCAGTCCTGATCAATGTGGAGCTATATACAAGGAGTACCAGATCAATGTGGAGCTATATACAGGGAGTACCAGTACCAGATCAATGTGGAGCTATATACAGGGAGTACCAGAACCAGATCAATGTGGAGCTATATACAGGGAGTACCAGTCCTAGATCAATGTGGAGCTATATACAGGAAGTACCAGATCATTGTGGCGCTATATACAGGGAGTACCAGATCATTGTGGAGCTATATACAGGGAGTACCAGATCAATGTGGAGCTATATACAGGGAGTACCAGATCATTGTGGAGCTATATACAAGGAGTACCAGATCAATGTGGAGCTATATACAGGGAGTACCAGAACCAGATCAATGTGGAGCTATATACAGGGAGTACCAGTCCTAGATCAATGTGGAGCTATATACAGGAAGTACCAGATCATTGTGGCGCTATATACAGGGAGTACCAGATCATTGTGGAGCTATATACAAGGAGTACCAGATCAATGTGGAGCTATATACAGGGAGTACCAGATCATTGTGGAGCTATATACAAGGAGTACCAGATCAATGTGGAGCTATATACAGGGAGTACCAGTACCAGATCAATATGGAGCTATATACAGGGAGTACCAGATCATTGTGGAGCTATATACAAGGAGTACCAGATCAATGTGGAGCTATATACAGGGAGTACCAGTACCAGATCAATGTGGAGCTATATACAGGAGTACCAGATCATTGTGGAGCTATATACAAGGAGTACCAGATCAATGTGGAGCTATATACAGGGAGTACCAGAACCAGATCAATGTGGAGCTATATACAGGGAGTACCAGAACCAGATCAATATGGAGCTATATACAGGGAGTACCAGTACCAGATCAATGTGGAGCTATATACAGGAGTACCAGTACCAGATCAATGTGGAGCTATATACAGGAGTACCAGTACCAGATCAATGTGGAGCTATATACAGGGAGTACCAGTACCAGATCAATGTGGAGCTATATACAGGGAGTACCAGTCCTGATCAATGTGGAGCTATATACAAGGAGTACCAGATCAATGTGGAGCTATATACAGGGAGTACCAGTACCAGATCAATGTGGAGCTATATACAGGGAGTACCAGAACCAGATCAATGTGGAGCTATATACAGGGAGTACCAGATCATTGTGGAGCTATATACAGGAAGTACCAGATCATTGTGGCGCTATATACAGGGAGTACCAGATCATTGTGGAGCTATATACAAGTACCAGATCAATGTGGAGCTATATACAGGGAGTACCAGTACCAGATCAATGTGGAGCTATATACAGGGAGTACCAGATCATTGTGGAGCTATATACAAGGAGTACCAGATCAATGTGGAGCTATATACAGGGAGTACCAGTACCAGATCAATGTGGAGCTATATACAGGGAGTACCAGAACCAGATCAATGTGGAGCTATATACAGGGAGTACCAGTCCTAGATCAATGTGGAGCTATATACAGGAAGTACCAGATCATTGTGGCGCTATATACAGGGAGTACCAGATCATTGTGGAGCTATATACAAGGAGTACCAGATCAATGTGGAGCTATATACAGGGAGTACCAGTACCAGATCAATATGGAGCTATATACAGGAGTACCAGATCATTGTGGAGCTATATACAAGGAGTACCAGATCAATGTGGAGCTATATACAGGGAGTACCAGTACCAGATCAATGTGGAGCTATATACAGGGAGTACCAGATCATTGTGGAGCTATATACAAGGAGTACCAGATCAATGTGGAGCTATATACAGGGAGTACCAGAACCAGATCAATGTGGAGCTATATACAGGGAGTACCAGAACCAGATCAATATGGAGCTATATACAGGGAGTACCAGTACCAGATCAATGTGGAGCTATATACAGGGAGTACCAGTACCAGATCAATGTGGAGCTATATACAGGGAGTACCAGTACCAGATCAATGTGGAGCTATATACAGGGAGTACCAGTACCAGATCAATGTGGAGCTATATACAGGGAGTACCAGTCCTGATCAATGTGGAGCTATATACAAGGAGTACCAGATCAATGTGGAGCTATATACAGGGAGTACCAGTTCCAGATCAATGTGGAGCTATATACAGGGAGTACCAGAACCAGATCAATGTGGAGCTATATACAGGGAGTACCAGATCATTGTGGAGCTATATACAGGAAGTACCAGATCATTGTGGCGCTATATACAGGGAGTACCAGATCATTGTGGAGCTATATACAAGGAGTACCAGATCAATGTGGAGCTATATACAGGGAGTACCAGTACCAGATCAATGTGGAGCTATATACAGGGAGTACCAGATCATTGTGGAGCTATATACAAGGAGTACCAGATCAATGTGGAGCTATATACAGGGAGTACCAGTACCAGATCAATGTGGAGCTATATACAGGGAGTACCAGTACCAGATCAATGTGGAGCTATATACAGGGAGTACCAGTACCAGATCAATGTGGAGCTATATACAGGGAGTACCAGTACCAGATCAATGTGGAGCTATATACAGGAAGTACCAGTACCAGATCAATGTGGAGCTATATACAGGGAGTACCAGATCAATGTGGAGCTATATACAGGGTGTACCAGATCAATGTGGAGCTATATACATCACTGGCCTTCATGTCTTAAAATAATAATGGACTGTCGTTTCTCTATACTTATTTGACCTGTTCTTACCATAATATGGACTTGGTATTACCAAATAGGGCTATCTTCTGTGTAATAACCCTACCTTGTCACAACTCAACTGATTGGCTCAAATGCATTAAGAAGGAAAGAAATTCCACAAATTAACTTTTTAACAAGGGACACCTAATAATTGAAATGCATTCCAGGTGACTACCTCATGAAGCTGGTTGCGAGAATGTCAAGAGTGTGCAAAGATGTCATCAAGGCTAAGGGTGGCTATTTGTTTAACACTTTCTTGGTTACTACATCATTCCGTATGTGTTATTTCATAGTTGTGATGTCTTCACTATTCTACAATGTAGAAAATAGTAAAAATAAAGAAAAACCCTTGAATGAGTAAGTGTTCTAAAACTTTTGACCGGTAGTGTAGATATGTACAGTACCAGTCAAAAGTTTGGACACACCTACTCATTCAAGAGTAGAAGCTGTCTCGGAGTATGTTATACGGAGAGCTGATACACTGGTACAATTTGTTCACCCTGCTAGCGCCCGTCAGTGTATGGTTTGGCTGGCTGGAGTCTTTGGCAATTGTTCAGGGCCTTCCTCTGACACCGATATAGAGGTCCTAGATGGCAGGGAGCTCGGCCCCAGTGATGTACTGGGATTTTCCGCACCACCCTCTGTAGCGTTTTTTTTTGTCAAGGGCAGTGAATATGACCACACTATCTACCAAGAGAGTTCTCATCTATATTATTCGTAGCTGTCTATTTACCCCCACAAACCGATGCTGGCACTAAGACCACACTCAACGAGCTGTATAAGGCCATAAGCAAACAATAAAATAATCATCCAGAAGCGGCGCTCCTAGTGGCCGGGGACTTTAATGCAGGCAAACTTAAATCCGTTTTACCTCACTTCTACCAGCATGTCACGTCTAACCAGAGGGGGAAAAAACTCTAGACCACCTTTACTCCACACACAGAAACGTGTACAAAGCTCTCCCCCGCCCTCCATTTGGCAAATCTGACCATAATTATATCCTCCTGATTCCTGCTTAAAAGTAAAAACTAAAGCAGGAAGTACCAGTGACTCGCTCAATACGGAAGTGGTCAGATGACGCGGATGCTACGATACCGGACTGTTTTGCTAGCACAGACACATATGTTCTGGGATTCATCCAATTGCATTGAAGAGTATACCACCTGAGTGCATCGACGACGCCGTCGCCACAGTGACCGAACCTACATATCCCAACCAGAAGCCATGGATTACAGGCAACATCTGCACCGAGCTAAAGGCTAGAGCTGCCGCTTTCAAGGAGCGGGACACGATTCCGGATGCTTATAAGAAATCCTGCTATGCCCTCAGACGAACCATCAAACAGGCAAAGCGTCAATACAGGACTAAGATTAAATCCTACTACACCGGCTCTGACGCTCGCCGGATGTGGCAAGGCTTGAAAAATATTATGGACTACAAGGGGATACCCAGCCGCAAGCTGCCAAGTGACACGAGCCTACCAGATGAGCTAAATGCCTTTTTATGCTCGCTTTGAGGCAAGCAACACTGAAGCATGCATGAGAGCACCAGCTGTTTCGGACGACTGTGTGATGACGCTCCCCGTAGCCGATGTGAGCAAGACCTTGAAACAGGTCACATTCACAAAGCCGCTGGGCCAGTCGGATTACCAGGACGTGTACTCAAAGCATGCGCAGACCAACTGGCAAGTGTCTTCACTGACATTTTCAACCTCTGCCTGACCGAGTCTGTAATACCTACATGTTTCAAACAGACCACCATAGTCCCCGTGCCCAAGAAAGTGAAGGTAACCTGCCTAAATGATTACCACCCCGTAGCTTTGAAAGGCTGGTCATGGCTCACATCAACTCCATCATCCCAGACAACCTGTATCCACTCCATTTCGCATACCGCCCCAACAAATCCACAGATGACGCAATCTCAATAACACTCCACACTGCCCTTTCCCACCCGGACAAAAGGAACACCTATGTGAGAATTCTGTTAATGGACTACAGCGCAGCGTTCAACACCATAGTGCCCACAAAGTTCATCACTAAGCTAAGGACCCTGGGACTAAACATATCCCTCTGCAACTGGATCCTGGACCTTTTGACGGACCGCCACCAGCTGGTAATGGTAGGCAACAACACATCTGCCACGCTGATCCTTAACACTGGGGCCCCTGAGGGGTGGGTGCTTGGTCCCCTCCTGTACACCTTGTTCATCCACGACTGCATGGCCAAGCACGACTCCAACACCATCATTAAGTTTGCTGTCGACACAACAGTGGTAGGCCCAATCACCGAAAAACGATGTGACAGCCTATAGGGAGGAGGTCAGAGACCTGGCAGTGTGGTGCCGGGACAACAACCTCTCCCTCAATGTGAGCAAGACAAAGGATCTGATCGTGGACTATAGGAAAAGGAGGGCCAAACAGGCCCCCATTAACATCGACGGGGCTGAAGTGGAGCGGGTCGAGAGTTTCAGGTTCCTTGGTGTCCACATCACCAACAAACTATCATGGTCCAAACACACCAAGACAGTTGTGAAGAGGGCACGACAACACCTTTTCCCCCTCAGGAGACTGAAAAGATTTGGCATGGGTCCCCAGATCCTCAAAAAGTTCTACTGCTGCACCATCGAGAGCATCCTGACCGGTTGCATCACCGCCATCTGACCGAATGGCACTACAGAAGGTAGTGTGTACGGTCCAGTACATCACTGGGGCCAAGCTTCCTGAAATCCACAACCTATATACTAGGCGGTGTCAAAGGAAGGCCCGGAAAATTGTTGAGGACTCCAGTCACCCAAGTCATGGACTGTTCTCTCTGCTACCGGATGGCAAGCGGTACCAGAGCGCCAAGTATAGGACCAAAAGGCTCCTTAACAGCTTCTACCCCCAAGCCATAAGACTGCTGAACAATTCATCAAATGGCCACCCGGAGTTTTTACACTGCTGCTACTCACTCTTTATTATCTATACATAGTCACTTTCAAAATTACCTCAACTAACCTGTACCCCTCACATTGACTCAGTACCAGTACTCCCTGTATATAGCCTCGTTATTATGTAATTTTCGTGGTATTTTATTTCAACAGTTTTTTACTTTAGTTTATTTAGTAAATCTTTCACAGTAAGGTTTACACCTGTTGTATTCGGCACATAATGTGATTTGATGCAGCCAGTCAAGATGCTGTCAATGGTTCAGCTGTAGATCTTTCAGCCTCCCGAGGGGAAGACCCTGTTCTCGACTGTTGTGTTTGTACCAATGTTCCAGCGGTTCCTCACTGTTGTCCATGCAAAAGATTTTGTTGTAGAACGCATAAGAGTAGGATTATATTGCATTGACAGGCACGACCATAACCAATCAGACCTGCAGTAGGCCTATATACAAATAGACATATGCTTACAGTATATGGCTCTGTGCCATTCACTTTGAACTGGACTGTGTTTACAGCATGAGCGGTCATGGTGTAAATGCTCTTGTTTTGAGATCAAAGCGAAAGCTACATGTAGTTATAGATCATTTGTCCATTTGTTCATATCCTTTTATAGTTAGTGAGTTATTAGCCCAGTTATAGATACTTTTTAGTCAGCAAAAGAGGAGTGATTGCTTTCTACAAGAGCACAAAATGTGTACATTTCTAGACGGTCGGGTAGAGAGCATTCTTTTTGTCTTAAAGGGGCAGTTTTGTATTTTGAGTAACCAATAGGCAGAGAGTAGTATAATTTGTCTGATACTCTGTAATAACAGAGTATGGGAATAATGCATTTTATTTTGTAAAGTGGTTTCTTGCATCAAACACTGCAACATTTTCAGTCACTTCCTTGTCTAAAAGAGAAGTGGATTAACTGTCAAGGCCTGCATGTTTTTTTTCAAGAGTCTCATGGAATGTAGGCCTACAGTACATTTAACACCACATGTTGGCTGCTACTGTAGGCTGAGTGATAAAACAGCTATTTCCATGTTAAATTGTTATGGGATGATTTTTCTCCATTGTTTTTGATGATTGGCCACTCTGGTAGGCCTAGTATAATCAAATAGCCACAGTAGCCTACTTGGCCACTGTTAACTACAACTGTA
Source organism: Brachymystax lenok tsinlingensis (assembly GCA_030435695.1). Taxonomy (NCBI): domain Eukaryota; kingdom Metazoa; phylum Chordata; class Actinopteri; order Salmoniformes; family Salmonidae; genus Brachymystax; species Brachymystax lenok. The sequence goes on from CM059807.1 coordinate 3,476,268, forward strand.
ACTTAAAAGTGGGTACAGTCTGTGTTCACCAGAAACGTGCGCTGGAAGTTGCACAGAATTTTCAAGTTTGCGCTCAGCAGACCTAAAATTTGACCAGTGATGAAAAAAACGAGGGAACATTGGTGATGACTAGGGTTGCACATTTTGGGGAATATTCAGAGGTGGAAAATTTCCATGGGAATTAACGGGAATATATGGGAATTAATGGAAATATATGCAAATTAATATGAATACCATTTAAATGTATTGTTTTTTTTGCATTGGATATATTTACCATATCATATGGAGACAAACTTAAACATTTTACCTTATCATAAGTAGACATATTTGCAAATGATTAAATCCTTCCAATAGAAATAAAAAAAAACAATTTAGTTACGAATTGAACGTTAACTAAATGAGTTGACTCTTCACATGGGATGACTTCACTGAACAACAAAAGAAAAGGAATATTGAATGATCCCCAATGATCCATCGCATCTCTCAAAAATGTTTTCAACATGTATCTGTAAAATGACTAGAAACTAAAGTCTAGAAACTAAAGCTTTGGTTGTCTTCCTCTCAGGCTGCCATGTCTTCTCCCTGGACCTCCTCAATGTCCACCTCTTGAACATCAGACTCTGAGGCCTCATCTTCACTGTCACTTTCCAACCTTGTTGAGGATGGCTCATTGTCAGGCTCAAAAAGCCTCAAATATGCCTGGATGGCCACCAATCCTTCAACCCTTATATTGGTCAGCCTGGTGCGTGCTTTGGTGTGTGTATTCCCAAGCAAGGACCAGTTGCGCTCTGAGGTGGCTGATGTTGGTTGGATTTGGAGGATGATGGAGGCAACAGGGGAAAGAGCCTCAGATCCACAAAGTCCCTTCCTCCAGGTGGCTGATGAGATATGTTGGCACGACTGTCATATTGCATCTCCATCCCAAAGACTTGCTTGGAAGTGTACTTCGCCAGACTGCCAAGAACCTTGCCCTCATCCAGGCCAAGGTGGTGAGACACTGTAGTGATGACACCATAGGCCATGTTGATCTCTTCACCAGACAGGATGCTCTTGCCAGCATACTTGGGGTCCAACATGTACGTTGCGGCGTGTATGGGCTTCAGGCAGAAGTCTTCACGCTTTTTGATGTATTTCAGAACTGCAGTTTCCTCTGCTTGGAGCAACAGTGAAGTGGGCAGGGCAGTACGGATTTCTTCTCTTCTGCAAGCAGAGTCTGAACTCAGACAGGATGTCTCCCTCAGTCAGTGCACTGGCTACTGCTAAAAGGTTCACTGTTAGAAGCGTTTTTTCTTGAATGTAAGCAAAATCCCCCAAATTCCGAGTCTTAACTTCCCATGGAAAATTTCCAGATTAAATTCCAGAAATTTACTGGAAAGTTTCCTACCCTTTGCAACCCTATTGATGACCATGTTAAGTCCTTTAGTTATGTGGACACCAAGGAACTTGGAGCTCTCGACCCGCTCCACTACAGCCCTGTCGATGTGGATGGAGGCGTGCTCTCCCCTCTTTCTCCTATAGTCCACGATCAGCCCCTTGCTGTTACTGACGTTGAGGGAGAGGTTGTTGTCCTGGCACCCCACTCCTTAGTCTCTGACCTCCTCCTTGTAGGCTGACTCGTCACGGTCGGAGATTAGTTCTACCACCATCAGCAAACTTGTTGCTTGAAACGTGCTGGGATTACAGACTAGGACAAGGAGAGATTGAAGATGTCTATGAAGACAGTTGCCAGCTGGACTGCGCATGCTTTGAGAACCCCCCAGTAGTCCGTCTGGCTCGGCGGCCTTGTGATTGTTAACCTGTTTTAAAACGTTTTTGCTCACATCAGTGAGATCAGTCATCTGGAAAAACAGGGTCTTTAACGCAAGGCACAGTGTTATATTCCTCAAATCGAGCATAAAGGGAATTTAGCTCATTTGGGAGTTCTGCATCGCTGGGCAGCTCAAGGCTGGGTTTCCCTTTTGTGATCTGTTGTCGTCTGCGAACCCTGCCACATACGGCAAGCGTCGGAGCCGCAGTAATAGGATTCCACCTTCCTCCTATATCGTCCTTTTGCTTGTTTGATGTCTTGGAGGTCGTAGCAGGCTTTTTGTTTTGTCCGCATCCGTGTACCGTTCCTTGTAAGTGGTCGCTCTAGCCTTTAGCCCAGTGGGGATAATTACCTGTACATCCATTGGTTTCTCAGTCACTGTGGGGACGACGTTGTCTATGCACTTCTTGATAAATAAAGCCCATGACTATCGGATGAATGCCGGAACATATCCCGGTCTGTACTAGCAAAACAAATCAAATTTTATTTGTCACATGCGCCGAATAGAACAGGTGTAGTAGACCTTACTGTGAAATGCTTACATACATACATTTTACATATTACATTATTATTATTATTATTATATTACATACAAGCCCTTAACCAACAGTGCAGTTTTAAGAAAAAAATAAGTGTTCAAGTATTTACTAAATAAACTGAAGTAAACAATAAAAATAACAAATAATTAAAGAGCAGCAGTAAATAACAATAGCGGGACTATATACAGGGGGTACCGGTACAGAGTCAATGTGGAGGCTATATACAGGGGGTACCGGTACAGAGTCAATGTGGAGGCTATATACAGGGGGTACCGGTACAGAGTCAATGTGGAGACTATATACAGGGGGTACTGTACAGAGTCAATGTGGAGGCTATATACAGGGGGTACTGCACAGAGTCAATGTGGAGACTATATACAGGGGGTACCGGTACAGAGTCAATGTGGAGGCTATATACAGGGGGTACCGGTACAGAGTCAATGTGCGGGGGCACCGGTTAGTCGAGGTAATTGAGGTAATATGTACATGTACAGTGGCTTGCAAAAGTATTCACCCCCTTTGTCATTTTACCTGTTTTGTTGCCTTACAACCTGGAATTAAAATGGATATTTGGGGGATTTATATCATTTTATTTACACAACATGCCTACCACTTTGAAGGTGCAAAATATATTTTATTGTGGAACAAACAAGAAATAAGACAAAAGAACAGAGAACTTGAGCGTGCGTAACTATTTACCAAAGCTCCATTTTAGTCTCATCTAACCAGAGTACCTTCTTCCATGTTTGGGGAGTCTCCCACATGCCTTTTGGCGAACACCAAACGTGTTTGCTTATTGTTTTCTTTAAGCAATGGCTTTTTTTTCTGGCCATTTTTCCGTAAAGCCCAGCTCTGTGGAGTGTACGGCTTAAAGTGGTCCTATGGACACAGACTCCAATCTCCGCTGTGTGGAGCTTTGCAGCTCCTTCAGGGTTATCTTTGGTCTCTTTGTCGCCTCTCTGATTAATGCCCTCCTTGCCTGGTCCGTGAGTTTTGGTGGGCGACCTTCTCTCGGCAGGTTTGTTGTGATGCCATATTCTTTCCATTGTTTAATAATGGATTTAATGGTGCTCTGTGGGATGTTCAAAGTTTCAGATATTTTTTTTATAACCCAACCCTGATCTGTACTTCTCCACAACTTTGTCCCTGACCTGTTTGGAGAGCTCCTTGGTCTTTATGGTGCCGCTAGCTTGGTGGTGCCCCTTGCTTAGAGGTGTTGCAGACTCTGGGGCCTTTCAGAACAGGTGTGTGTATATATATATACTGAGATCATGTGACACGTAGATTGCACACAGGTGGACTTTATTTAACTAATTATGTGACTTCTGAAGGTAATTGGCACCACTTTTCAGTTTTAAATTTGTTTAAACCATTTTTCTTTTTTCATTTCACTTAGCCCAATTTGGACTATTTTGTGTATGTCCATTAGATGAAATCCAAATTAAAAATCAATTTAAATTACAGGTTGTAATGCAACAAAATAGGAGAAAATGCCAAGGGGGATGAATACTTTTGCAAGGCACTGTAGGTAGAGGTAAAGTGACTATGTATAGATAATTAACGGAAAGTAGCAGCAGCGTAAACATGAGGGGGGTTGTACCTGTCCATCGTCCGGGTAACCATTTGGTTAGCTGTTCAGGAGTCTTATGGCTTGGGGGGGTAGAAGCTGTTGTTAAGCCTTTTGGACCTAGACTTGGCGCTCCGGTACAGTCTTGTAGCCTCGCGTCTGCTTCATCAAACCACTTCAGTGTTGAGTGCATTACTGGTACTGTTTGTTTTGCGCTGGAGGACGCAGGAGAATGGAGGCATAATCAGATTTGTCACTTTAACTATACATTCATGTACATACTACCTCAAGTGCTCCTGCACATTGGCTAACCGGGCTATCTAGCTGCATTGTGTCCCGCCATCCACCAACCCCTCTTTTACGCTACTGCTACTCTCTGTTCATCATATATGCATAGTCACTTTAACCATAACTACATGTACATATACTACCTCAATCAGCCTGACTAACCGGTGTCTGTATATAGCCTCTACTGTATATAGCCCCTCTACTGTATATAGCCCCTCTACTGTATATAGCCCCTCTACTGTATATAGCCTCTCTACTGTATATAGCCTCTCTACTGTATATAGCCTGTTTTTTTTTTTTGACTTGTTTTTATTTCTTTACTTACCTATTGTTCACCTAATACCTTTTTTTGGGCACTGTTGGTTAGAGCCTGTAAGTAAGCATTTCACTGTGAGGTCTACACCTGTTGTATTTAGCATTTCACTGTGAGGTCTACACCTGTTGTATTCAGCATTTCACTGTAAGGTCTACACCTGTTGTATTCAGCATTTCACTGTAAGGTCTACACCTGTTGTATTCGGCATTTCACTGTAAGGTCTACACCTGTTGTATTCGGCATTTCACTGTGAGGTCTACACCTGTTGTATTCGGCATTTCACTGTGAGGTCTACACCTGTTGTATTCGGCATTTCACTGTGAGGTCTACACCTGTTGTATTCGGCATTTCACTGTGAGGTCTACACCTGTTGTATTCGGCATTTCACTGTGAGGTCTACACCTGTTGTATTCGGCATTTCACTGTGAGGGTCTACACCTGTTGTATTCGGCATTTCACTGTGAGGGTCTACACCTGTTGTATTCGGCATTTCACTGTAAGGTCTACACCTGTTGTATTCGGCATTTCACTGTAAGGTCTACACCTGTTGTATTCAGCATTTCACTGTAACGTCTACACCTGTTTGTATTCGGCGCACTTGACAAATAAACTTTGATTGGATTTGAATGCCGCTTTAGGATGTGTCACGCAATGGAACTTAATATCCATGAAGGATTTATTACTTCCATCTCTCTGAGTTGGGTTGTCGGATCAAGGGTAGAGCCTAGACAATGTTCAAAGGAGTGAAGAAAACTTTTAGTTTGAAAGAATACGCAGTGTGTGCTTCTTTAGTCCAGCATTCCTGATTGGATAGAAAATACATCACATAAAAATGAAACTAGTGACAGTCGGATGTCGTGCTAATCCCACAGCTGGGGGACGAGAAAATCATTTTTCATCACTATCACAAAAAAAATGTAAATAATGCATTGTTTGTAACCTTTCTGGATTGTTCTTTCTGGATTTACAACCAAATTATGATAAGTGTACTGTATTATGTATTAACAAATAAAACTTTTTTACATTTACTGTGTAGTTTACCAGTAAAATGGTCTGACGGTGAAGTGGACATACAGTTGAAGTCGGAAGTTTACATACACTTAGGTTGGAGTCATTCAAACTCGTTTTTCAACCACTCCACACATTTCTTGCTTACAAACTATAGTTTTGGCAAGTCGGTTAGGACATCTACTTTGTGCATGACACAAGTAATTTTTCCAACAGTTGTTTACAGACAGATTATTTCACTTATAATTCACTGTATCACAATTCCAGTGGGTCAGAAGTTTACATACACTAAGTTGACTGTGCTTTTAAACAACTTGGGAAATTCCAGATTATGTAATGGATTTAGAAGCTTCTGATAGGCTAATTGACATCATTTGAGTCAATTGGAGGTGTACCTGTGGATGTATTTCAAGGCCTACCTTCAAACTCAGTGCCTCTTTGCTTGACATCATAATAAAATCAGAAGAAATCAGCCAAGACCTCAGGAGAAAAAAAAATGTAGACCTCCACAAGTCTGGTTCATCCTTGGGAGCAATTTCCAAATCCCTGAAGTTACCACGTTCATCTGTACAAACAATAGTACGCAAGTATAAACACCATGGGATCACGCAGCCGTCATACCGCTCAGGAAGGAAACGCGTTCTGTCTCCTGGAGGTGAACGTACTTTGGTGCGAAAAATGCAAATCAATCCCAGAACAACAGCAAAGGAAGATGTGAAGATGCTGGAGGAAACAGATATCTATATCCACAGTAAAACAAGTCCTATATTGACATAACCTGGAAGGCCGCTCAGCAAGGAAGAAGTCACTGCTCCAAAACCGGCATAATAAGCCAGACTACGGTTTGCAACTGCACATTGGGACAAAGATCGTACTTTTTGGAGAAATGTCCTCTGGTCTGATGAAACAAAAATAGAACTGTTTGGCCATAATGACCATCGTTATGTTTGGGGGAAAAAGGGGGAGGCTTGCAAGCCGAAGAACACCATTCGAACCGTGAAGCACGGGGGTGGCAGCATCATGTTGTGGGGGTGCTTTGCTACAGGATGCTGCAGGATGGATTGGTGCACTTCACAAAATAAATGGCATCATGAGGGAGGAATATTATGTGGATATATTGAAGCAACATCTCAAGACATGAGTCTGGAAGTTAAAGCTTGGTCACAAATGGGTCTTTCAAATAGACAATGTCCCCAAGCATACTTCCAAAGTTCCAAACTTCTGACCCACTGGGAATGTGGTGAAATAAATAAAAGCTGAAATAAATCATTCTCTACTATTATTCTGACATTTCACATTTTTTAAATAAAGTGTTGATCCTAAGACACAGAACTTTTACTAGGATTAAATGTCAGGAATTGTGAAAAACTGAGTTTAAATGTATTTGGCTAAGGTGTATGTAAACTTCAGACTTCAACTGTACTTGGTATTCATATCCTGAAAGAAAGAAATTATCTCACTATAATACGTTTGAATATAAAGTATAGCAAAAAGATAGATAAGATCTTGCTACCATGGAAAGGAAAATACCTGTCTATTTGTGGAAAAATCACCCTGATTAACTCTTTAGTCATATCCCAGTTTACCTATTTGCTTATGGACATGCTTACACCTAGCGACTTGTTTTTTAAATTACAGTGCATTCATTCGGAAAGTATTCAGACTCCTTGACTTTTCCACATTTTGTTACGTTACAGCCTCATTTTGAAATGGATTAAAAAAATAAAAATACTCAGCACTCTACACACAATACCAAATAATGACATCACAATACCCCATAATAAAACAAAAACAAGTTTTTAGAAATGTTTTGCACATACCTTATTAGTATAAATGTATTAAAAATGAAAAACTTACATAAGTATTCAGACCGTATGCTATGAGACTCGAAATTGAGCTCATGTGCATCCTGTTTCCATTGATCATCCTTGAGATGTTTCCACAACAACCTGTGGTAAATTAAATTGATTGAACATGATTTGGAATGACACACACCTGTCTATATAAGGTCCCACAGTTGACAGTACATGTCAGCGCAAAAACCAAGCCTGGAGGTCAAAGGAATTGTCCGTAGAGCTCCGAGACAGGATTGTGTCGAGGCACAGATCTCTGCAAGGGTACCAAAAATGTCTGCAGCATTGAAGGTCCCCAAGAACATAGTGGTCATCATTCTTAAATGGAAGGAGTTTGGAACCACCAAGACTCTCCCTAGAGCTGGCCGCCTGGCCTAACTGAGCAATCGGGGGAGAAGGGCCTTGGTCAGGGAGTTGACCAAGAACCTATGGTCACTCTGACAGAGCTCCAGACTTCCTCTGTGGAGATGGGAGAACCTTCCAGAAGGACAACCATCTCTGCAGCACTCCACCAATCATGCCTTTACGGTAGAGTGGCCAGTCTGAAGCCACTTCTCATTAAAAGGTACATGACGTCCCTAGTCACCTAAAGGACTCAGACCATCAAAAACAAGATTCTCTGGTCTGATGAAACCAAGATTGAACTCTTTGGCCTGAATGCCAAGCGTCACGTCTGCCACCATCCCTATGGTGAAGCATGGTGGTGGCAGCATCATGCTGTGGGGATGTTTTTCAATGGCAGGGACTGGGAGACTAGACGGGATTGAGGGAAAGCTGAACGGAGCAAAGTATGTAGAGATCCTTGATAAAAACCTGCTCCAGAGCGCTCAGGACCCCAGGCTGGGGTGAAAGGTTCATCTTCCAACAGGACAACAACCCTAAGCACACAGCCAAGACAACGAAGGTGTGGCTTCGGGACACGACTCTTGAGTGGCCCAGCCTGGACTTGAACCAGACTCTGGAGAGACCTGAAAATAGCTGTGCAGTGACGCTCCCCATTCAACCTGAAAGAGCTTGAGAGGATCTGCAGAGAAGAATGTGAGGAACTCCCCAAATACAGATGTGCCAAGCTTGTAGCTTCATACCAAAGAAGACTTTAGGCTGTAATCACTGCCAAAGGTGCTTCAACAAAGAACTGAGTAAAGGGTCTGAATACTTATGTAAATGTAATTTTTCCGTTTTTTATTTGTAATTTATAAAAACAAATCTTTGTCATTATGGGGTATTGTGTGTAGATTGAGGGGGGGGAACTATTTAATCCATTTTAAAATAAGGCTGTAACGTAACAAAATGTGGATTTTTTTTTTTCTCCCATTCCAAATAAAATGTTCAATTTTATTTGGAATGGCAAGTCAGACTAAATTTAATCGGGCCTATTTATATAATGAATATGAATTCGGAGGGCAGAAATTATTCAATATTAAAGCATTAGACCTCTCACTAAAGGCTTCAGTCATACAAAAGCTATACTTCAATCTGAAAAGGTTCTCTATCAGATTAGTAGGAATGTCTCACCCCATGTTCAAGAATAGCTTTTTAACCTTTTCATATTACATCTCACTTTCAGTTATTTGAAAATAAAAAAAAACTCTAAAATGCCGCTATTTTTAAAACAAGCCATAGAAATGTGTTTGCAATTTCAGTTTAATCCACCAGAAAAGACTAGCCATAATATTTGTTGTAATATTTGTTCTTACTCAATTTTTTTATAATCTTTGTAAATTACATCATAAATAGGACTGGTGGAGTTGTCACACATGCAGCTAACATAAATGTATGTAAATATCTGCAGTACTTATGAACTGATACTCAAAATGATGCTGGATTCAAAAATTATTGCAATCCATAGAATGTTATATATGGGGGAGACAACCGTCCCAGCTTTGTAGATTTTGCTGCGAAGAGACAGAATCATTAGATCATTTGTTTTGGTACTGTCCTTCTGTAACTTGTTTTCGGTCGCAGTTTCAGGAATGGTTGAAGAATTGCAGTGCTGGGTGATTTTGAAAAGTCCTAGTCAATCGATCAATAATATAATACTTTTAGCAAAAATCTTTCTTTCATTTACAATCTGTAGAAACTACGGTTCAGAAGTTTTGAGAAACAGCACAGTTGTAAAATACATGGCAAATAGAATCTGTACTGGATGGTGTTCAGAGATCGATGGGAGGGGTTGAGGAGAGCTGAAGGGTGGGACTAAAAACAAGATGACTCATGTAAAATATACTGTCTGTAAAATGTATTTACTATGTATAAGCTGGAAGTAGAAACCTAAGTGTTGTTGTCCCATTAGTTTACTCCCGTTAGGGGAAAATATAAAGGAATATATACACTGCTCAAAAAAATAAAGGGAACACTAAAATAACACATCCTAGATCTGAATGAATGAAATAATCTTATTCAGTACTTTTTTCTTTACATAGTTGAATGTGCTGACAACAAAATCACACAAAAATGATCAATGGAAATCAAATTTATCAACCCATGGAGGTCTGGATTTGGAGTCACACTCAAAATTAAAGTGGAAAACCACGCTACAGGCTGATCCAACTTTGATGTAATGTCCTTAAAACAAGTCAAAATGAGGCTCAGTAGTGTGTGTGGCCTCCACGTGCCTGTATGACCTCCCTACAACGCCTGGGCATGCTCCTGATGAGGTGGCGGATGGTCTCCTGAGGGATCTCCTCCCAGACCTGGACTAAAGCATCCGCCAACTCCTGGACAGTCTGTGGTCAACGTGGCGTTGGTGGATGGAGCGAGACATGATGTCCCAGATGTGCTCAATTGGATTCAGGTCTGGGGAACGGGCGGGCCAGTCCTTAGCATCAATGCCTTCCTCTTGCAGGAACTGCTGACACACTCCAGCCACATGAGGTCTAGCATTGTCTTGCGTTAGGAGGAACCCAGGGCCAACCGCACCAGCATATGGTCTCACAAGGGGTCTGAGGATCTCATCTCGGTACCTAATGGCAGTCAGGCTACCTCTGGCGAGCACATGGAGGGCTGTGCGGCCCCCCAAAGATATGCCACCCCACACCATGACTGACCCACCGCCAAACCGGTCATGCTGGAGGATGTTGCAGGCAGCAGAACGTTCTCCACGGCGTCTCCAGACTCTGTCATGTCTGTCATGTGCTCAGTGTGAACCTGCTTTCATCTGTGAAGAGCACAGGGCGCCAGTGGCGAATTTGCCAATCTTGGTGTTCTCTGGCAAATGCCAAACGTCCTGCACGGTGTTGGGCTGTAAGCACAACCCCCACCTGTGGACGTTGGGCCCTCATACCACCCCTCATGGAGTCTGTTTCTGACCGTTTGAGCAGACACATGCACATTTGTGGCCTGCTGGAGGTCATTTTGCAGGGCTCTGGCAGTGCTCTTCCTTGCACAAAGGCGGAGGTAGTGGTCCTGCTGCTGGGTTGTTGCCCTCCTACGGCCTCCTCCACGTCTCCTGATGTACTGGCCTGTCTCCTGGTAGCGCCTCCATGCTCTGGACACTACGCTGACAGACACAGCAAACCTTCTTGCCACAGCTCGCATTGATGTGCCATCCTTGATGAGCTGCACTACCTGAGCCACTTGTGTGGGTTGTAGACTCCGTCTCATGCTACCACTAGAGTGAAAGCACCGCCAGCATTCAAAAGTGACCAAAACATCAGCCAGGAAGCATAGGAACTGAGAAGTGGTCTGTGGTCACCACCTTCAGAACCACTCCTTTATTGGGGGTGTCTTGCTAATTGCCTATAATTTCCACCTGTTGTCTATTCCATTTGCACAACAGCATGTGAAATTTATTGTCAGTGTTGCTTCCTAAGTGGACAGTTTGATTTGACAGAAGTGTGATTGACTTGTGTTGTTTAAGTGTTCCCTTTATTTTTTTGAGCAGTGTATTAAAAACATAGATCTCAACATCAACTATTCAGAGGAGACTGAGTGAATCAGGCCTTCGTGTTCGAATTGTTGCAAAGAAACCACTACTAAAGGACACCAATAAGAAGAAGAACACAAGTAATGGACATTAGACCAGTGGAAATCTATCCTTTGGTCAAATTTGAGATTTTTGTTTTCCAAACGCTGTGTCTTTGTGAGACGCAGTGTGAATTTGTTGTTAACTGACTTGCCTAATTAAATGTTCAATTAAACAAATTCCAAATTCAAAAAGGTGAATGGATGGTCTTCGTATGTGTGGTTCCCACCGTGAAGCATGGAAGAGGAGGTCTGAGGGTGTGGGGTTGCTGTGCTTTTGTGAAACTGTCAAGTGATTTATTTAGAATTCAAGGCACACTTAACCAGCATGGCTTCCACAGCATTCTGCAGCGATAAGCCGTCCCATCTGGTTTGCTCTTAGTGGGACTGTCATTTGTTTTCCAACAGGACAATGACTCAAAACACACCTCCAGGCTGTGTAAGGGCTATTTTACCAAAAAGGAGGGTGATGGAGTGCTGCATCAGATGACCTGGTCTCCACAATCACCCGACCTCAACCCAATTGAGATGGTTTGGGATTAGTTGGACAGCAGAGTGAAGGAAAAGCAGCCAACACGTACACAGTATATGTGGGAACTCCTTCAAGACTGTTGGAAAAGCATTCCTCATGAAGCTTGTTGAGAGAATGCCAAGAGTGTGCAAAGCTGTCAAGGCAAAGGGTGCCTACTTTGAAGAATCTCAAATATTAAAATATATTTTGATTTGTTTAACACTTTTCTTGGTTACTACATGATTCCGTATGTGTTTATTACATTGTTTTGATGTATTCACTATTATAATTATTCTACAATGTAGGTGTGTCCAAACCTTTGACAAGTAATGTGTAGATATATACACTACAGGTCAACAGTTTGGGGTCACTTAGAAATGTCCTTGTTTTTGTCCACATTTTTTTTTGTCCATTTTAAAATAACATCAAATTGATCCGAAATACAGTGTAGACATTGTTAATGTTGTAAATGACTTGTAGCTGGATACGGCAGATTTTAAATGGAATATCTACATAGGCGTACAGAGGCCCATTATCAGCAACCATCACACGTTTTGTGTTAGCTATTCCAAGTTTATCATTTTAAAAGGCGAATTGATCATTATAAAACCCTTTTGCAGTTATGTTAGCACAGCTGAAAACTGTTCTGATTAAAGCAGCAATAAAACTGTGAAAAGTGACCCCAAACTTTTGAACATGTGTGTGTATATGTATGTGTGTATAGATATATACAGTTGAAGTCTGAAGTTTACATACACCTTAGCCAAATACATTTAAACTCAGTTTTTCACAATTCCTGAAATAAAATTAAAAAAAATCCCTGTCTTTGGTCAGTTAGGATCACCACTTTATTTAAAAAAATATGAAATGTCAGAATAATAGTAGAGCGAATGATTTATTTCAGCTTTTATTTCTTTCATCACATTCCCAGTGGGTCAGAAGTTTACATACACTCAATTAGTATTTGGTAGCATTGCCTTTTAAATTGTTTAACTTGGGTCAAACGTTTTGAGTAGCCGTCCACAAGCTTTCCACAATAAGTTGGGTGAATTTTGGCCCATTCCTCCTGACAGAGCTGGTGTAACTGAGTCAGGTTTGTAGGCCTCCTTGCTCGCACAGGCTTTTTCAGTTCTGCCCACAAATTGTCTATAGGATTGAGGTCAGGTCTTTGTGATGGCCACTCCAACACCTTGACTTTGTTGTCCTTAAGCCATTTTGCCACAACTTTGGAAGTATGCTTGGGGTCATTGTCCATTTGGAAGACCCATTTGCGACCAAGCTTTTAACTTCCTGACTGATGTCTTGAGATTTTGCTTCAATATATCCACATAGTTTTCCATCCTCATGATGCCATCTATTTTGTGACGTGCACCAGTCCCTCCTGCAGCAAAGCACCCCCACAACATGATGCTGCCACCCCCGTGCTTCACGGTTGCGATGGTGTTCTTCGGCTTGCAAGCCTCCCCCTTTTTCCTCCAAACATAACGATTGTCATTATGGTCAAACAGTTCTATTTGTGTTTCATCAGACCAGAGGACATTTCTCCAAAAAGTACGATCTTTGTCCCCATGTGCAGTTGCAAACTGTAGTCTGGCTTTTTTATGGCGGTTTTGGAGCAGTGGCTTCTTCCTTGCTGAGCGGCCTTCCAGGTTATGTCATTATAGGACTCGTTTTACTGTGGATATAGATACTTTTGTACCTGTTTCCTCCAGCATCTTCACAAGGTCCTTTGCTGTTGTTCTGGGATTGATTTGCACTTTTCGCACCAAAGTACGTTCATCTCTAAGAGACAGAACCAGTCTCCTTCCTGAGCGGTATGACGGCTGCGTGGTCCCAAGGTGTTTATACTTGCGTACTATTGTTTGTACAGATGAACATGGTACCTTCAGGCGTTTGGAAATTGCTCCCAAGGATGAACCAGACTTGTGGAGGTCTCCTATTTTGTGGAGGTCTTTGCTGATTTCTTTTGGTTTTCCCATGATGTTTGAAGGCAGTCCTTGAAATACATCCACAGCTACACCTCCAATTGACTCAAATGATGTCAATTAGCCTATCAGAAGCTTCTAAAGCCATGACACAATTTTCCAAGCTGTTTAAAGGCACAGTCAACTTAGTGTATGTAAACTTCTGACCCACTGGAATTGTGATACAGTGAATTAATCTGTCTGTAAACAATTGTTGGAAATATTACTTGTGTCATGCACAAAGTAGATGTCCTAACTGACTTGCCAAAACTATAGTTTGTTATCAAGAACTATGTGGCGTGGTTGAAAAACGAGTTTTAATGACTCCAACCTAAGTTTATGTAAACTTCCGACTTCAACTGTGTATGTATGTATGTATATATATATATATATATATATATAATTTATTGACCCCCAAAATTATATGGGGATTTTAAATGATGCAGACAATTACATTGATGGAAGCCACAATCTATCTGCAATATTAAAGCTGATCTACCCCTTAAAAAAATGTAAATCATTCCCCCCTTCATTCAAAAAAATATTTTCTTCTAAATGGCCTAAATGCTTTGTTGGTCCTATCTCCTGTCGGCTCACATGAAAGATGTGGGCTAGTGGAACCGTTGGATCCGTATCGGTTGGCTTATTTTGAACATTTTAAACTGTACAGTTAAAGGATATACTCCACTACATCCCATGTCTGGTTCAACCTCCGGGTGCCATGCAAACTATTGTGTGTTAGGTCACTTTATGAACGTGATATATGGGTTATGAGTACTCATCTAGTTGAATGTGATATATGGGTTATGAGTACTCATCTAGTTGAATGTGATATATGGGTTATGAGTACTCATCTAGTTGAATGTGATATATGGGTTATGAGTACTCATCTAGTTGAATGTGATATATGGTTATGAGCATGTATCTAGTTGAATGTGATATATGGGTTATGAGCATGTATCTAGTTGAATGTGATATATGGGTTATGAGCATGTATCTAGTTGAATGTGATATATGGGTTATGAGTACTCATCTAGTTGAATGTGATATATGGGTTATGAGTACTCATCTAGTTGAATGTGATATATGGGTTATGAGTACTCATCTAGTTGAATGTGATATATGGGTTATGAGTACTCATCTAGTTGAATGATATATGGTTATGAGCATGTATCTAGTTGAATGTGATATATGGGTTATGAGTACTCATCTAGTTGAATGTGATATATGGGTTATGAGTACTCATCTAGTTGAATGTGATATATGGTTATGAGCATGTATCTAGTTGAATGTGATATATGGGTTATGAGCATGTATCTAGTTGAATGTGATATATGGGTTATGAGTACTCATCTAGTTGAATGTGATATATGGGTTATGAGTACTCATCTAGTTGAATGTGATATATGGGTTATGAGTACTCATCTAGTTAGCCTCCAAATTAAGTGTCTATCTTCTTCTTTTCTCAACCCAGACAACACATACGTGTCAAACTCTGAGAAGGAGGATGAAGTTCTAGTCACCAGAGACCAGATCCCCGTCATCTTCCACAGAATAGCAACAGGTTTGTTTGTTTATCAGACTGTCTGTAGTCTCTGCTGTTGTATCTCTGTTTATCAGACTGTCTGTAGTCTCTGCTGTTGTATCTCTGTTTATCAGACTGTCTGCAGTCTCTGCTGTTGTATCTCTGTTTATCAGACTGTCTGTAGGTATAGCAGATACTTAGATGAACGTCCCGGCTAACTGTGTATTGTTTTGTGTGTGTGTTGTCAACAGAGATTAGGGTCAATAATGACGCCAACTGCTGCCTGTCCATCAAGTCAAAACTTCAGATAGACAAGAACCAGGTGAGATGTACATGACTGATTAATAACACATTATAAAGGCTCATACATGCTCATGGCAAGTCATTAAGCATTATAACGTCTGCAGATAACTTTATCAGTGTGAACTAGTGTGTAATAACTGTATAATAGTATGTAATGTGTAACTGTATAGTATTATGTACTACTGTTAGTAGTATGTAATAATGTGTAAGAACTGTTTAGTGTGTAAATATGTTAACTGTATGGTAAATGTAATGACTTAGTATGTAATGTGCAGCAACGTGTGTTGTGGTGGAGTAGTGGTGTAGTAGTAGTGGAGTAGTGGTGTAGTAGTAGTGGTGTAGTAGTAGTGGTGTAATAGTATAGGGGTGTAATAGTATAGTGGTGTAATAAGGGTGTAATAGTATAGGGGTGTAATAGTATGGTGGGGTAATAGGGGTGTAATAGTATGATGGAGTGATAGGGGTGTAATAGTATGGTGGTGTAATAGTATGGTGGTGTAATAGGGGTGTAATAGTATGGTGGTGTAATAGGGGTGTAATAGTATGATGGTGTAATAGGGGTGTAATAGTATGGTGGTGTAATAGTATGGTGGTGTAATAGTATGGTGGTGTAATAGTATGGTGGTGTAATAGGGGTGTAATAGTATGGTGGTGTAATAGGGGTGTAATAGTATGATGGTGTAATAGGGGTGTAATAGTATGATGGTGTAATAGGGGTGTACTTGTATGGTGGTGTAATAGGGGTGTAATAGTATGATGGTGTAATAGGGGTGTAATAGTATAGGGGTGTAATAGGGGTGTAATAGTATAGGGGTGTAATAGTATGGTGGTGTAATAGGGGTGTAATTGTATGGTGGTGTAATAGGGGTGTAATAGTATGGTGGTGTAATAGGGGTGTACTTGTATGGTGGTGTAATAGGGGTGTACTAGTATGGTGGTGTAATAGGGGTGTAATAGTATGGTGGTGTAATAGGGGTGTAATAGTATGATGGTGTAATAGGGGTGTAATTGTATGATGGTGTAATAGGGGTGTAATTGTATGGTGGTGTAATAGGGGTGTAATAGGGGTGTAATTGTATGGTGGTGTAATAGTATGGTGGTGTAATAGGGGTGTAATAGCATGGTGGGGTAATAGTATGGTGGTGTAATAAGGGTGTAATAGTATAGGGGTGTAATAGTATGGTGGGGTAATAGGGGTGTAATAGTATGGTGGTGTAATAGTATGGTGGGGTAATAGTATGTTTGTGTAATAGAGGTGTAATAGTATGGTGGGGTAATAGGGGTGTGATAGTATAGGGGTGTGATAGTATAGGGGTGTAATAGTATGGTGGGGTAATAGTATGGTGGGGTAATAGGGGTGTAATAGTATGGTGGGGTAATAGTATGGTGGTGTAATAGGGGTGTAATAGTATGGTGGTGTAATAGGGGTGTAATAGTATAGGGGTGTAATTGTATGGTGGTGTAATAGTATGGTGGTGTAATAGGGGTGTAATAGTATGGTGGTGTAATAGGGGTGTAATAGTATAGTCGTGTAATAGAGGTGTAATAGTATGGTGGGGTAATAGGGGTGTAATAGGGGTGTAATAGTATGGTGGGGTAATAGGGGTGTAATAGTATGGTGGGGTAATAGGGGTGTAATAGTATGGGGGTGTAATAGGGGTGTAATAGTATGGTGGGGTAATAGGGGTGTAATAGGGGTGTGATAGTATAGGGGTGTAATAGTATGGTGGGGTAATAGGTGTGTAATAGTATGGGGGTGTAATAGGGGTGTAATAGGGGTGTGATAGTATAGGGGTGTAATAGGGGTGTGATAGTATAGGGGTGTAATAGGGGTGTAATAGTATGGTGGGGTAATAGGGGTGTAATAGTATGGTGGGGTAATAGGGGTGTAATAGGGGTGTGATAGTATAGGGTGTAATAGGGGTGTAATAGTATGGTGGGGTAATAGGGGTGTAATAGGGGTGTGATAGTATAGGGGTGTAATAGGGGTGTAATAGTATGGTGGGGTAATAGTTTAGTGGTGTAATAGGGGTGTAATAGTATGGGGTGTAATGGGGGTGTAATAGGGGTGTAATAGTATGGTGGGGTAATAGGGGTGTAATAGTTTAGTGGTGTAATAAGGGTGTAATAGTATGGGGGTGTAATATGGGTGTAATAGTATGGTGGTGTAATAGGGGTGTAATAGTATAGGGGTGTAATAGTATGGTGCTGTAATAGGGGTGTAATAGGGGTGTAATAGGGGTGTAATAGTATGGTGGGGTAATAGCGGTGTAATAGTATAGGGGTGTAATAGTATAGGGGTGTAATAGTATAGGGGTGTAATAGTATAGGGGTGTAATAGTATGGTGCTGTAATAGGGGTGTAATAGGGTTGTAATAGTATGGTGGGGTAATAGGGGTGTAATAGTATGGTGGTGTAATAGTATGGTGGTGTAATAGGGGTGTAATAGTTTAGGGGTGTAATAGTATGGTGGGGTAATAGGGGTGTAATAGTATAGGGGTGTAATAGTATGGTGGTGTAATAGGGGTGTAATAGTATGGGGGTGTAATAGGGGGTGTAATAGTATAGGGGTGTAATAGTATAGGGGTGTAATAGTATAGGGGTGTAATAGGGGTGTAATAGTATAGGGGTGTAATAGTATAGTCGTGTAATAGGGGTGTAATAGTATGGTGGTGTATTAGGGGTGTAATAGTATGGTGGTGTAATAGGGGTGTAATAGTATGATGGTGTAATAGTATGGTGGTGTAATAGTATAGGGGTTTAATAGTATGGTGGTGTAATAGGGGTGTAATAGTATGGTGGTGTAATAGTATGGTGGTGTAATAGGGGTGTAATAGGGGTGTAATAGTATGGTGGTGTAATATGGGTGTAATAGTATGGTGGTGTAATAGTGGTGTAATATGGGTGTAATAGTATGGTGGTGTAATAGTATAGGGGTGTAATAGTATAGTGGTGTATTAGGGGTGTAATAGTATGGTGGTGTAATAGGGGTGTAATAGTATGGTGGTGTAATATGGGTGTAATAGTATGGTGGTGTAATAGTATGGTGGTGTAATAGGGGTGTAATAGTATGGTGGTGTAATATGGGTGTAATAGTATGGTGGTGTAATAGTATGGTGGTGTTGTAGTATAGTGGAGTGGTGGAATTGTAACTGTGTAGCAACGGTGTAATCGTGTGTAGTAATGGGTGTAGTAACTGTGTAGTAACTGTAGTAATGGGTGTAGTAACTCTGTAGTAACGGGTCTAGTAACGGTGTAATAGTGTGTAGTAACGGTGTAGTAATGGGTGTAGTAACTGTGATATCGAGTGTAGTAACTGTAACAGTGTGTAGTAACGTGTGCAGTAACAGTTGTAGTAACGGGTCTAGTAACGGTGTAATAGTGTGTAGTAACGGGTGTAGTAACGGGTGTAGTAACTGTAATAGTGTGAAATAACGTGTCTAACTTCCCCCAGTGCCACTATGCCATAGAGGAGGACTCTGAGGGGGATGCTGACTCTGAGGAGTTTTACTACGGAGGTCAGGTAAGCATCACGCCTCATCTCTTCCATAACAACTGCTGTAACATGTTAACCATTCGATCGCCAGTGGTCAGCCCTCTCTTAGCTACAGTGGCAGTAGATATTTTAGGGCAGGTTTCCCTGACGCAAATTAAGCCTAGTCCTGGACTGAAAAGCACTTTGGAGAATTATTTCTTTAGTCCAGGTCAAGTCTTAATCTGTGTCCAGGAAACCACCCCCTAGCTACAGTGGCAGTAAGAAGAGACCCAGCAGCTATAAATCTCCACCTGATGTCAGGACAGATTTCCCTAAAGTAGCCCTAGACTCATCAAGTATATAAAGCTTGTTTATATTTTCAGTCAGCTCACTCAGAAAGAGACCTGAGGCTCATTCCTCGTTCACCGTAGTGGGACGTTTCTATCACCCAAATGAACTCTGACGCAATTGACTTTCCGTACGGAAATATACGGCTGTTCTGATGAGCGATGGCTGCCTCCCCCCTCTCTACCTCTCTACCTCTCTCTCTCTCTTTGTCTCTCTCTCTCTTTGTCTCTCTGTCTCTGTCTCTGTCTCTCTCTCTCTCTCTCTCTCTCTCTCTCTCTCTCTCTCTCTCTCTCTCTCTCTCTCTCTCTCTCTCTCTCTCTCTCTCTCTCTCTCTCTCTCTCTCTCTCTCTCTCCTTCCTTCTCCTCCTAACTGTTGATTGGTGAACTTTGTTCGGCCTCTTGTGACAAAGCGGCTGTTCTGATGAGCGATGGCTGCCTCCCCCCTCTCTACCTCTCTACCTCTCTCTCTCTCTTTGTCTCTCTCTCTCTTTGTCTCTCTGTCTCTGTCTCTCTCTCTCTCTCTCTCTCTCTCTCTCTCTCTCTCTCTCTCTCTCTCTCTCTCTCTCTCTCTCTCTCTCTCTCTCTCTCTCCTTCCTTCTCCTCCTAACTGTTGATTGGTGAACTTTGTTCGGCCTCTTGTGACAAAGCGACAGTTTCTGAAGTTTGTTTGAGTGATTAGTCCGTTTCTGTGAGTAGTCGAGTCTGTTTAAAGATTGTGATGTATACTCAGCCTACATCGAAGCAATCTGGACTAAATGTATGTTGCTTGCATTTGGGTTGCTCCATGTGTCACCCTCGAACAATTGCCTGCAACTTAGTTGCATTGCATCGCCAGTGATAGAAATCAATTCTATTTCACGCAATTGACTGTATGCAATGTCCAATCAGTGAGCAGAAAAAATCATTCCGTTCAGAACTTCGACCCAGTTGTCATGTCAACACAGCTGTCTGTGCTGCTGCAAAGCACGACAAAAGAGACATGCCAAATGGGAAATGTATAAATAAAAAATTCTAGACCGCATGGCTGGTTATGGTTTATGTACATGGTCTGGCAGTCAATTCATGTTTAATGTGTCTGGACAGCTCTAGGAGACTTAATGTTTAATGTGTCTGGACAGCTCTAGGAGACTTAATGTTTAATGTGTCTGGACAGCTCTAGGAGACTTAATGTTTAATGTGTCTGGACAGCTCTAGGGGACTTAATGTTTAATGTGTCTGGACAGCTCTAGGGGACTTAATGTTTAATGTGTCTGGACAGCTCTAGGGGACTTAATGTGTCTGGACAGCTCTAGGGGACTTAATGTTTAATGTGTCTGGACAGCTCTAGGGGACTTAATGTTTAATGTGTCTGGACAGCTCTAGGGGACTTAATGTGTAACCCTATCGAAAAATCGTCATTTCATTTATCTGAAATTAATTAATCTGCACACAATGTTTTAAAAGGAGTCAAAAGTCCAAAACCTACCGGCTATACGGTGAGACTCATTTGGTTAATGTGTCTGGACAGCTGTAGGGAGAATCTGTTCATTAATATTCCAGTTATAATATTAGATTTCATGTTGCACCTCCCAGAAATTGAACCGGCCAATGAAACAGAACAGGAGATGACACATTGAGTTAGCTGTTTGTTTATACAGTCTGTCTTCCAAATGTCTGTCTCCCAAATGGCACCCTATTCCCTATATAGTGCACTGCTTTTTACTATTCTGGTCAAACGCAGTGCACTACATAGGGAATAGGGTGCTATTTGAGACAAAGGCAGTCGTTCTCAGTGAAACTTTTTTTTTGGAACGTTCAGATTAAAGCTTGGCACAGATGGCATTTCAACGTCTAGTTTTTATACAATTTTGTTGAATTCAACGTGAAATTAACAAAGACAAATCACAATGTCATTGGATTTAGATTAAAAGTCGAGTGAAAAAAATATATGAATTTCCTTTACGTTGATTTTACTTTTTGCAAATCCAATCAGTTTTTTCCACGTTGATTCAACGTCATCACATTGAGTTTAGTTGTTGAAATAACGTGGAAACAACGTTGATTCGATCTGTGTTGCACAGTGGGTATACTGTAGGTTGTCAAACACATCCCATAAACAGCTTATTGTTCTGCTGTAGGTTGATCTTACCAGACAAAAGCACAAAATGCAGCTGATTGATCGTGTTTTGTGTCTCTTTAGAGATCTGTCCAATCATTACATTTTAGTGGAGGGGAGGGAAAAGGACCGTACTTAAAAAAAAAAAAAAAGGCCTTTCAGATCTCCCCTCTGAGTCGGGTTCCTCTCTAGGTATCGTCCTTCTAGGGAGATATTTTGCTGGTCACTGTGCCTGTGATTCTGTTTGCTCTTTGGGGTCTAAGTTACTGTGAAGAGGTTTGACTATTCTGCTGATGGGGGGGGGGAACATGATTTATTGATATCTCTCTCTGACAGGTGAACTCTGATGGCGAGCTCCACAAGCACCCCCAGTTGGAGGCGGACCTGGTGGCTGTCCGGGAGATGTACGGACACCGCGCCGTGTCTCTCAGGTAATAATAATACGCAGTGCATTGGGAAAGTATTCAGACCCCTTGACTTTTTCCACATTTTATTACGTTACAGCCTCGTTCTAAAATGGATTCAATAAATAAATAAAAATCCTCATTGATCTGCACACAATTTTTCTTTATTTTTTGTTTTACCTTTTATTGAACCAGGCAAGTCAGTTGAGAACAAAATCTTTATTTTCAATGACGGCCTAGGAACAGTGGGTTAACTGCCTCGTCCAGGGGCAGAACGACAGATTTGCACCTTGTCAGCTCTGGGATTTGAACTTGCAACCTTTCGGCTACCCTACCGCCCCACAGTGACATCACAATACCCCACAGTGACATCACAATACCCCACAGTGACATCACAATACCCCATAGTGACATCACAATACCCCATAGTGACAAAGCAAAAAACAGATTATATATATTTTTTGCACATTTATACAAAATTAAAAATAAACACCTTATTTACGTAAGTATTCAGACCCTTTGCTATGAGACTCTAAATTGAGCTCAGGTGCATCCTGCTTCCATTGATCATCCTTGAGATGTTTCTACAACTTGATTGGAGTCCACCTGTGGTAAATTCAATTGATTGGACATGATTTGGAAAGGCACACACCTGTCTATATAAGGTCCCACAGTTGACAGTGCATGTCAGAGTAAAAACCAAGCCATGAGGTCGAAGGAATTGTCCGTAGAGCTCCGAGACAGGATTGTGTCGAGGCACAGATCTGGGGAAGGGTACCAAATAATATCTGCAGCATTGAAGGTCCCCAAGAATACAGTGGCCTCCATCGTTCTTAAATGGAAGAAGTTTTGAACCACCAAGACTCTTCATAGAGCTGGCCATCTGGGGAGAAGTGAGCGATCTGGGGAGAAGGGCCTTGACCAGGGAGTAACGTCTGTTTTGTAACAAATTCCGTTCGGGTCAGTCAACGTCTCATCATTTGCAGCGGCAGGTGCGCGAGACAACTTTACCGGTATCATAGCATACAGTGGGCTCTGAAATGAATGATACCCTTGAGGACTTCAGGGCCAACTTGACACAACTGTGGGAAGCATTGGAGTCAACATGGGCCAGCATCCCTGTGAAATCGGGAGAGGGGAGGTGGGGGGCGGGGGTGAGTCAGTGTGGATGGTGGCGTATGGCAGGGCCTACTGGATGACTCATCACAGAGTAGAGAGCTGGGCCTCCAGAGGGGTGTGTGTGTGTGTGTGTGTGTGTGTGTGTGCGCTCGTGCGTATTGCACCATTCTATGTTGAGAATAAGATATGAAAGGGTAGCTGTGCTGAATAATGCATTTTCATTGTAATGCTGATATACAACTTCAAACGTGTTTTCAAGATGACAAAAAGCTCTCAATCATCCTCCTTTGTGGCAGGCATTTCTATGTTGAGATTATCAAAGTAGCCAAGAGACAATGCAGACATCTCCATCTTCATGCTTAAATAATATGCAACGTTGACTCTGACTGAAAAATGTCTTCATTTGACGATAGAAAACGGAAATATGTTCATCTTTCTAATCTATTGTAGGGAATACGGTGCCATTGATGATGTGGACATTGATCTCCACATCGACGTCAGTTTCCTAGATGTAAGTATTGTAGTATTACCTACCATTCCTTCCATGTTGTCGTTTTGACCTGATGTATCTGCTGAGCTTAACGCTGGCATTTCACATTTATTTGACAATTGAAAAATAAAAAGCAGGCACACAAGTGGATTGACCCCATTTAATTAATCCTGTAGGTCTGTACCCTAAAATAACATGGTTTAGTGGATTGACTCCATGTTACCCCTGTAGGTCTGTACCCATTAGATAACATGGTTTAGTGGATTGACTGCATTTAAAATAATTAAATATGTCAACACTATGTAAAAAAAAATATATATATATATATATATATATATATATATATATATATATATATATATATATATATATATATATATATATAAAAAAATAGACATGTTTATGATGATACTTTTTTGGGGGTCGTCAGGAGGAAATAGCCCTAGCGTGGAACGTGATCCGGAGGGAGCCGGTGATCGTGCGTCTCCACTGCTCTCTGACACAGTACCTGAATGGACCGGTCCCCACGGTGGACGTGTTCCAGGTGTCGACTAAAGAAGGGTTCGGACTGGGACATCAGATGAAGAAGTAAGTGAAAGATGGTGCTAATATCGCATGCTCTTTTAAACACTGAGAGAGTTTAGTGGAATTGTTTGCATGCATTTTCAGTCCCTCAATTACAAGTAATTACAATTACTTAATTCTTTAGAGTTGAGGGAGGTGGGGCGTGATAATCTGACATATGGAATTGTTTTAAAATGAGCATACTTTGGATCATTTAGCTATTTGATTTTGAATTTTGGGACCCCTTTAGGTATAACAAAAAAAAATATATATATATATAAATATATACATACAGATGAAGTCGGGAAGTTTACAAACACCTTAGCCAAATACATTTAAACTCACAATTCCTGACATTTAATCCTAGTAAAAAATTCCCTGTTTTAGGTCAGTTAGGATCACCACTTTATTTTAAGAATGTGAAATGTCAGAATAATAGTAGAGAGTGATTTATTTCATCTTTTATTTATTTCATCACATTCCCAGTGGGTCAGAAGTTTACATACACTCAATTAGTATTTGGTAGCATTGCCTTTAAGTTGTTTAACTTTGGTCAAGTGTTTCGGGTAGCCTTCCACAAGCTTCCCACAATAAGTTGGGTGAATTTTGGCCCATTCCTCCTGACAGAGCTGGTGTAACGGAGTTAGGTTTGTAGGCCTCCTTGCTCGCACACGCTTTTTCAGTTCTGCCCACACATTTTCTATAGAATTGAGGTCAGGGCTTTGTGATGGCCACTCCAACACCTTGACTTTGTTGTCCTTAAGGCATTTTGCCACAACTTTGGATGTATGCTTGGGGTCATTGTCCATTTGGAAGACCCATTTGCGACCAAGCTTTAACTTCCTGACTGATGTCTTGAGATGTTGCTTCAATTTATCCACATAGTTTTCCATCCTCATGATGCCATCTATTTTGTGAAGTGCACAAGTCCTTCCTGCAGCAAAGCACCCCCACAACATGATGCTGCCAGCCCCGTGCTTCACGGTTGGGATGGTGTTCTTCGGCTTGCAAGGCCCCCCTTTTTCCTCAAAACATAACTATGGTCATTATGGCCAAACAGATCTATTTTTGTTTCATTAGACCAGAGGACATTTCTCCAAAAAGTATGATCTTTGTCCCCATGTGCAGTTGCAAACCGTAATCTGGCTTTTTTATGGCGGTTTTGGAGCAGTGGCTTCTTCCTTGCTGAGCGGCCTTTCAGGTTATGTCATTATAGGACTCATTTTCTGTGGATATAGATACTTTTGTACCTGTTTCCTCCAGCATCTTCACAAGGTCCTTTGCTGTTGTTCTGGGATTGATTTGCACTTTTCGCACCAATGTACGTTCATCTCTAAGAGACAGAACGCGCCTCCTTCCTGAGCGGTATGATGGCTGCGTGGTCCCATGGTGTTTATACTTGCGTACTATTGTTTGTACAGATGAACGTGGTACCTTCAGGCGTTTGGAAATTGCTCCCAAGGATGAACCAGACCAATAATGACCAATAATGACCAATTTCTTTTCTGAGGTCTTGGCTGATTTCTTTTGATTTCCCCATGATGTCAAGCAAAGAGGCACTGAGTTTGAAGGCAGGCCTTGAAATTCATCCACAGGTACACCTCCAATTGACTCAAATGATGTCAATTAGCCTATCAGAAGCTTCTAAAGCCATGACATCATTTTCTGGAATTTTCCAAGCTGTTTAAAGGCACAGTCAACTTTGTGTATGTAAACTTCTGACAGACTGGAATTGTGATACAGTGAGTTTTAAGTGAAATAATCTGTCTGTAAGCAATTGTTGGAAAAATAACTTGTCATGTGTAGCGTGGTTCGTTCTGCATTGTGTGTTTCTTTATTGAGGACACTGCCACAACTGGAGGTCTGCTGGTTGGATTCTCTTTATCTGCCCTGCACACGAAGTGACAACAAATAATATGTTAGCCCTTGGTACCGTTACAGCTTTCGGGCACCTTGTTAGTTGAATGTCAGGCAAAAGAGAGAAAACTAAAAATAAATAACAGAGGCTGTGTGCACACATTCAGTGCACCGTACAATACAAATAAAATGATATACAACATAATTCGAACAAAATAAAAGACATACCTGCACACGAAGTGACAACAAACAATATGTTAGCCCTTGGTACCGTTACAGCTCTCGGGCCACCTGCGCCAGCACATGGAAACTCACTCAAACACTGTCCCAAGTACTCACGAGTTACAATAGGTACCCTAGTTGGCGAGCTCGGTGACACTTGTTAACATAAATCTTTATATTATCCACATTGTAACAAAACGTATGGTTGCATAACAGCACATTGTGTAACATTACCACGGTTTTATATTGACAAATTGCGGAGCCAAGGACAACATACCTGGCTAGTTGAAGGTCAGGCAAGAGAGAACAATAAGAGGGTACGTAAATACAGATAACCCGCGGAGGACCAAACCAAAATATACAAAACTTTTACAATCAGGTGTATTTACAATATAGATATGAAAAAGTGTTTGTACACAAACAAACAACATTAGCTATGTAGCTGTAATTAAATAAATAAAAAATATTGAATTATTATTATTATTATTATCAAATGATTAACATCCCCTCTTATCCTGGCCTATTTGAACTGGTCCTTGTGTGCAACTTGGTGCAGAATCCAGGGGAACAACATCACACTGCCTCACATGCACAAAGTAGATGTTCTAAACCGACTTGCCAAAACTATAGTTTGTTAACAAGAAATTTGTGGAGTGGTTGAAAAATGAGTTTTAATAACTCCAACCCAAGTGTATGTAAACTTCCGACTTCAACTGTGTATACAGTACCAGTCAAAAGTTTGGACACACCTACTCATTCCAGGGTTTTTCTATATTCTACGTTGTATAACACATATGGAATCATGTAGTAACCAAACAAGTGTTAAATAAATCAAAATATATTTTAAATGTGAGATTCTTCAAAGTAGCCACCCTTTGCGTTGATGACAGCTTGGCACACTCTTGGCATTCTCTCAACCAGCTTCATGAGGTAGTCACCTGGAATTAACAGGTGTGCCTTGTTAAGTTAATTTGTGGAATTTCTTTCCAATCATTTGTTGTGCCAAGGTAGGGGTGGTATACAGAAGATAGCCCTATTTGATCAAAGACCAAGTCCATATTATGGCAAGAACAGCTCAAATAAGCAAAGAGAAACGACTGTCCATCATTACTTCATGACATGAAGGTCAGTCAATACGGAACATTTCAAAAACTTTGAAAGTTTCTTCAAATGCAGTCGCAAAACCATCAAGCGCTATGATGAAACTGGCTGTCATGAGGACCGCCACAGGAAAGGAAGACCCAGTTACCTCTTCTGCAGATAAGTTCATTAGAGTTACCTGCACCTCAGATTGCAGCCCAAGTAAATGCTTCACAGAGTTCAAGTAACAGACACATCTCAACATCAACTGTTCAGAGACTGCGTGATCAGGCCTTTATGGTCGAATTGCTGCAAAGAAACCACTACTAAAGGACACCAATAATAAGAAGAGACTTGCTTGGGCCAAGAAACACGAGCAATGGACATTAGACCGGTGAAAATCTGTCCTTTGGTCTGATGAGTCCAAATTTGTAATTTTTGGTTTTAACTGCCTGGGGGTTGTCCTTCTGGAAGGATCTCCCATCTCCACAGAGGCACTCTAGAGCTCTGTCAGTGACCATCGGGTTCTTGGTCACCTCCCTGACCAAGGCCCTTCTCCTCTGATTTCTCAATTTGTCTGGGCGGCCAGCTCTATGAAGATTCTTGGTGGTTCTAAACTTCTTCCATTTAAGAATGATGGAGGCCACTGTGTTCTTGGGAACCTTCAATACGGCAGAAATGTTTTTGTACCCTTCCCCAGATCTGTGCCTCGACACAATCCTGTCTTGGAGCTCTACGGACAATTCCTTCGACCTCATGGCTTGGTTTTTGGTCTGACATGCACTGTCAACTGTGGGACCTTAAATAGACAGGTGTGTGCCTTTCCAAATCATGTTTGAATCAATTGAATTTACCACAGGTGAACTCCAATCAAGTTATAGAAACATCTCAAGGATGATCAATGGAAACAGGATGCACCTAAGCTCAATTTTTATTCTCTTAGCAAAGGGTCTGAATACTTATGTAAATAAGGTATTTCTGTTTTTTCTATTTTATATAAATTAGCACTTTTTTTCTAAAAACCTGTTTTCGCTTTGTCATTGTGGGGTATTGTGTGTAGATTGATGAGAAATGTTTTTACTTCAATTTTAGAATAAAGCTGTAACTTACCAACATGTGGAAAAGGGGAAGGGGTCTGAATACTTTCCGAAGGCAGTGTTGTAGGTGGCAACAGAAGTGCGAAACTGGCGGATGCGGTGGATTGAGACGCATCCAATGCAACAACAAAAAAAAACATATCTCTAGCTGAAATGTATGGATTATTATGGGTATTTTTTTGTTATGTAACTTAGATTGATGCACTGGTGTCATTTTAAATGTTTCTACAACTAGATACAATTCTCAGTTAGTAGTTCAAATTAGTGCAGGCAAGGTAATGTCAGTCTTTGAAGGATATTAGCCCGAATCTGTTGAATTGTGGCGGACGGCTGCGGCCCTTCCTCCGATCCCTTCATTGGATAACACGTTTGTTTCTTCTCTCTTACAAAGATAATGTAGATGTTACTCTCTGTTTATCATATATGCGTAGTCACTTTAACTATACATTCATGTATTACTACCTCAATTGGCCCAACCAACCAGTGCCCCCGAACATTGGCTAACCGGGCTGTCTATCTGCATTGTGTCCCGCCACCCACCACCCGCCAACCCCTCTTTTTTACGCTGCTGCTACTCTCTGTTCATCAATAATGCATAGTCACTATTTTATTTTAATTTTATTTCACCTTTATTTAACCAGGTAGGCTAGTTGAGAACAAGTTCTCATTTACAACTGCCACCTGGCCAAAATAAAACACAGCAGTTCGACACATACAACAACACAGAGTTACACATGGAATAAACAAGCATACAGTAGAAAAAGAAAAATAAGTCTATATACAGTGAGTGCAAATGAGGTAAGATAAGGAAGGTGGCGAGGTAATTACGATATAGCAATTAAACTCTGGAATGGTAGATGTGCAGAAGTTGAATGTGCAAGTAGAGATACTGGGGTGCAAAGGAGCAACATAAATAAATAAATACAGTATGGGGATGAGGTAGTTGGATGGGCTGTTTACAGATGGGCTATGTACATGTGCAGTGATCTGTGAGCTGCTCTGACAGCTGGTGCTTAAAGCTAGTGAGGGAGATATGAGTCTCCAGCTTCAGTGATTTTTGTAGTTCGTTCCAGTCATTGGTAGCAGAGAACTGGAAGGAAAGCCGGCCAAAGGAGGAATTGGCTTTGGGGGTGACCAGTGAGATATACCTGCTGGAGCGAGTGCTACGGGGGGTGCTGCTATGGTGACCAGTGAGCTGAGATAAGGCGGGGCTTTACTTAGCAAAGACTTGTAGATGACCTGGAGCCAGTGGGTTTGGCGACGAGTATGAAGCGAGGGCCAGCCAACGAGAGCATACAGGTCGCAGTGGTGGGTGGTATATGGGGCTTTCGTGACAAAACGGATGGCACTGTGATACTTTAACCATACCTACATGTACATACTACCTCAATCAGCCCGACTAACCGGTGCCTGTATGTAGCCTCGCTACTGTATATAGCCTCGCTACTGTATATAGCCTCGCTACTGTTATAGCCCCTCTACTGTATATAGCCCCTCTACTGTATATAGCCCCTCTACTGTATATAGCCTCGCTACTGTTATAGCCTCTCTACTGTATATAGCCTCTCTACTGTATATAGCCTCGCTACTGTATATAGCCTCGCTACTGTATATAGCCTCGCTACTGTATATAGCCCCGCTACTGTATATAGCCCCGCTACTGTATATAGCCTCGCTACTGTATATAGCCTCGCTACTGTTATAGCCCCTCTACTGTATATAGCCCCTCTACTGTATATAGCCCCTCTACTGTATATAGCCCCTCTACTGTATATAGCCTCGCTACTGTATATAGCCTCGCTACTGTTATAGCCCCTCTACTGTATATAGCCCCTCTACTGTATATAGCCCCTCTACTGTATATAGCCCCTCTACTGTATATAGCCTCGCTACTGTTATAGCCTCGCTACTGTATATAGCCTCTCTACTGTATATAGCCCCTCTACTGTATATAGCCTAGCTACTGTATATAGCCCCTCTACTGTATATAGCCCCTCTACTGTATATAGCCCCTCTACTGTATATAGCCCCTCTACTGTATATAGTCCCTCTACTGTATATAGCCCCTCTACTGTTATAGCCCCTCTACTGTATATAGCCCCTCTACTGTTATAGCCTCGCTACAGTTTTTTATTTTTACTGTTGTTTTTATTTCTTTACTTACCTATTGTTCACCTAATCCCTTTTTTTTTGCACTATTGGTTAGAGCCTGTAAGGTCTACCTGTTGTATTCGGCATTTCACTGTAAGGTCTACCTGTTGTATTCGGCATTTCACTGTAAGGTCTACCTGTTGTATTCGGCATTTCACTGTAAGGTCTACACCTGTTGTATTCGGCATTTCACTGTAAGGTCTACACCTGTTGTATTCGGCATTTCACTGTAAGGTCTACACCTGTTGTATTCGGCATTTCACTGTAAGGTCTACACCTGTTGTATTCGGCATTTCACTGTAAGGTCTACACCTGTTGTATTCGGCATTTCACTGTAAGGTCTACACCTGTTGTATTCGGCATTTCACTGTAAGGTCTACACCTGTTGTATTCGGCATTTCACTGTAAGGTCTACACCTGTTGTATTCAGCATTTCACTGTAAGGTCTACACCTGTTGTGTTCAGCATTTCACTGTAAGGTCTACACCTGTTGTGTTCCGCATTTCACTGTAAGGTCTACACCTGTTGTGTTCAGCATTTCACTGTAAGGTCTACACCTGTTGTGTTCAGCATTTCACTGTAAGGTCTACACCTGTTGTGTTCAGCATTTCACTGTAAGGTCTACACCTGTTGTGTTCAGCATTTCACTGTAAGGTCTACACCTGTTGTGTTCAGCATTTCACTGTAAGGTCTACACCTGTTGTGTTCAGCATTTCACTGTAAGGTCTACACCTGTTGTGTTCAGCATTTCACTGTAAGGTCTACACCTGTTGTATTCAGCATTTCACTGTAAGGTCTACACCTGTTGTATTCGGCGCACGTGACAAATAAACTTTGATTTGATTTGTTACATCCTTTTTTCCCCTCTCTTCAGGATAATGCAGACGTTTGTCACCCAGCAGTGGAAACACCAAAGTAAAGAGAATCTCAACTGCCCTCACAACAAAAACAAGGGTGACAAGAAGGTCAAGTCTCCCCTCCACATCTTTTCGACCCTCCGCAGGTCAGAGAAACGTCATAATACTGACATTTCATGTCTAACATAATTATTGATATGAACCTGTCTGTCACTATAATTAAACTACAGACATTTCTTGTCCCTTACCACATAGGCACTTACTGTATCTGAAAGGATCAGATAGGTATGATATGGTAGTATCTCCACTTTGCTCTCTGATTGGTTAGGCAGAATTGAGCCTGGGTTTACTCTCTCCGTTTCCATAATTTGTGTATACTGGACAATAAATGTATCTTCGTCTTCAGATCTCCCAGCTACCCGCCTCCCGGCTGTGTCAAGAGCAAAAAGAAGCTGAAGCCAGAACAAGATGGCGTCTCTAAATCCCACCGCCTTCTCCGCCGGACATGCACCAGCACCGTCAAACAGCAGGTTGAGGCGGACGGCTGCGGCCCCGGGACCAAGACTACCCACCGTCTCCTGGGCCTTTCCCTGTCCAGCGGCGACCCCCGTATGGACCGCGGAGGAGGGCCCGGCCCACTGTCCTTCAAACCCCACCGCCTGGGCAGGCCCTGCATGGCTGTGGTCAAACCAGAGGACCTCCGCCCCGCTCCCCATAAGCTCCTGCCTCGCTCGTGCTCTGGCGACCTCCGCTGTGAGCACGCGGGAGTGGGAGGAGGTGGGGAAGGGGGTGTAGGTGGTCTTGGGGGAGGTGTTGGTGGTGGGCTGGGTGGAGGGGGTAGTCTTGATGGATGTAATCTTGGTGGAGGTAGTCTTGTGGGAGGTAGTCTTGGGGGAGGTGTTGGTGGTGGGCTGGGCCTGAGTGGTGGTGGAGGGGGTAGTCTTGGTGGATGTAGTCTTGGGGGAGGTTTGAAGCACCACAGGCTGCTCAGTAGGTCGTGCTCTGGTTCTATCAGGACGGAGGAGCTGGATGGACTGAAACATCACCACCACCTCCTCAGCAGGTAAGTTGAGATAACATAAGATAACATAGTACTTGGTTAATCCCCAAAGATAACATATTAACGTAACACAGTACTTTATTAATCCCCAAAGGAAGGAACATTTGTTTGCACCAGATGATACATAAATACGCAACAACAAACACTATAAGCAGCAACTCATGTGACTGCAGGTCCTACTGCCTCATCAATGCATGTGACTGCAGGTCCTACTGCCTCATCAATGCATGTGACTGCAGGTCCTACAGCCTCATCAATGCATGTGACTGCAGGTCCTACTGCCTCGTCAATGCATGTGGCTGCAGGTCCTACTGCCTCGTCAATGCATGTGGCTGTAGGTCCTACTGCCTCGTCAATGCATGTGGCTGCAGGTCCTACTGCCTCGTCAATGCATGTGACTGCAGGTCCTACTGCCTCGTCAATGCATGTGACTGTAGGTCCTACTGCCTCGTCAATGCATGTGGCTGCAGGTCCTACTGCCTCGTCAATGCATGTGGCTGCAGGTTTCTACTGGCTCATCAATGCATGTGGCTGTAGGTCCTACTGCCTCATCAATGCATGTGGCTGCAGGTTTCTACTGGCTCATCAATGCATGTGGCTGTAGGTCCTACTGCCTCATCAATGCATGTGGCTGCAGGTCCTACTACCTCATCAATGCATGTGGCTGCAGTTTTCTACTGGCTCATCAATGCATGTGGCTGCAGGTTCTACTGCCTCATCAATGCATGTGGCTGCAGGTTCTACTGCCTCATCAATGCATGTGGCTGCAGGTCCTACTGCCTCATCAATGCATGTGACTGCAGGTCCTACAGCCTCATCAATGCATGTGACTGCAGGTTTCTACTGGCTCATCAATGCATGTGGCTGTAGGTCCTACTGCCTCATCAATGCATGTGGCTGCAGGTCCTACTACCTCATCAATGCATGTGGCTGCAGTTTTCTACTGGCTCATCAATGCATGTGGCTGCAGGTTCTACTGCCTCATCAATGCATGTGGCTGCAGGTTCTACTGCCTCATCAATGCATGTGGCTGCAGGTCCTACTGGCTCATCAATGCATGTGGCTGCAGGTTTCTACTGGCTCATCAATGCATGTGGCTGCAGGTTTCTACTGGCTCATCAATGCATGTGGCTGCAGGTCCTACTGGCTCATCAATGCATGTGGCTGCAGGTCCTACTGCCTCGTCAATGCATGTGGCTGCAGGTCCTACTGCCTCATCAATGCATGTGGCTGCAGGTCCTACTGCCTCATCAATGCATGTGGCTGCAGGTCCTACTGCCTCATCAATGCATGTGGCTGCAGGTCCTACTGCCTCATCAATGCATGTGGCTGCAGGTTCTACTGCCTCATCAATGCATGTGGCTGTAGGTCCTACTGCCTCATCAATGCATGTGGCTGTAGGTTCTACTGCCTCATCAATGCATGTGGCTGCAGGTTTCTACTGGCTCATCAATGCATGTGGCTGCAGGTTTCTACTGGCTCATCAATGCATGTGGCTGTAGGTTCTACTGCCTCATCAATGCATGTGACTCCATGTGACTGCAGGTCCTACTCCAGCAGCACCAAGATGGGCAAGGACTCTGTGGCTCCGTCCGAGGGGAGGCGGCTCTCTCTTACCTCAGGGCTCATCGGGATCCTCGCCCCCTCGCTTGCCATACCACCGCCGGTCAGTAAGGCTGCTGGTGGTTGGTTGATCCGAAAGGCATCCTCTCATGATTGGTTGCTCTTAATTTGTCATTAGAAACAGGGATTGTTGACCTTTTTGGATCACAGGCAGGTGGCAAATTTCCCTATCTTCCTTTACAGCCAAACAATGGGGCCAAGTCCATACCAGTAAAAGACAGAGGTTTCCTTGTCCAGGTAAATGCTCCCTGAATTTCACCCGATCTCTTCTTCTATTTGTGACCCTTTTACTTCAAGCCAAATGTGTACGCGTAGAAGGAGTTGATACGTGTTATAAGCAATAATGAGCATTTATCATGTCTTCTAATGTCTTCTGTGTTCAGACCATGGAATATGCCGAGCAGAGAACTCCTGTCCTGAATGAGTTCTGTGTGGTATGTGATGAACCACACGTATTCCAGAACGGACCAATGCTCAGAGTGAGTACTGTACACGCATACTAACACACAGTACAATAATAGTAAAAACAGAGCTATATTCAGTTCAGGCCATACAGATAAATGTAACCAGACCCTGTAAGCTTTTATAGCAAGGGGTGGGAAACTCCAGTCCTCCAGGGCCTGATTGGTGCCACAGTTTTGCCCCCAGCTCCAGCTAACACACCTGACTCCAATAATCACCTGTTCACGATCTTCAGTTTAGAATGCATTTTGATTAATCAGCTTAGTTTGCTGGGGATGGAGAAAAAGTGTGACACCAATCCAGGCCCTGGAGGACTGGAGTTGCCCACCCCTGTTTTAAAGCATGATGTGGTGTTGGGACCAACCAGATACGACTATAGGTCACTGTCCTGAGTCCTAATGATATGACTATAGGTCACTGTCCTGAGTCCTAATGATATGACTATAGGTCACTGTCCTGATTCCTAATGATATGACTATAGGTCACTGTCCTGATTCCTAATGATATGACTATAGGTCACTGTCCTGAGTCCTAATGATATGACTATAGGTCACTGTCCTGTCCTAATGATATGACTATAGGTCACTGTCCTGAGTCCTAATGATACGACTATAGGTCACTGTCCTGAGTCCTAATGATACGACAATAGGTCACTGTCCTGAATCCTCCTAATGATACGGCTATAGGTCACTGTCCTGAATCCTCCTAATGATACGGCTATAGGTCACTGTCCTGAGTCCTAATGATATGACTATAGGTCACTGTCCTGAGTCCTAATTATACGACTGTAGGTCACTGTCCTGAGTCCTAATGATACGACTATAGATCACTGTCCTGAATCCTCCTAATGATACGGCTATAGGTCACTGTCCTGAGTCCTAATTATACGACTGTAGGTCAATGTCCTGAGTCCCAATGATATGTCTATAGGTCACTGTCCTGAGTCCTAATGATACGACTATAGGTCACTGTCCTGAGTCCTAATGATACGACTATAGGTCACTGTCCTGAGTCCTAATGATATGACTATAGGTCACTGTCCTGATTCCTAATGATATGACTATAGGTCACTGTCCTGAGTCCTAATGATATGACTATAGGTCACTGTCCTGAGTCCTAATGACATGACTATAGGTCACTGTCCTGTCCTAATGATATGACTATAGGTCACTGTCCTGAGTCCTAATGATATGACTATAGGTCACTGTCCTGATTCCTAATGATATGACTATAGGTCACTGTCCTGAGTCCTAATGATACGACTATAGGTCACTGTCCTGAGTCCTAATGATACGACTATAGGTCACTGTCCTGAGTCCTAATGATATGACTATAGGTCACTGTCCTGATTCCTAATGATATGACTATAGGTCACTGTCCTGAGTCCTAATGATACGACTATAGGTCACTGTCCTGAGTCCTAATGACATGACTATAGGTCACTGTCCTGTCCTAATGATATGACTATAGGTCACTGTCCTGAGTCCTAATGATATGACTATAGGTCACTGTCCTGATTCCTAATGATATGACTATAGGTCACTGTCCTGAGTCCTAATGATACGACTATAGGTCACTGTCCTGAGTCCTAATGATACGACTATAGGTCACTGTCCTGAGTCCTAATGATATGACTATAGGTCACTGTCCTGATTCCTAATGATATGACTATAGGTCACTGTCCTGAGTCCTAATGATATGACTATAGGTCACTGTCCTGAGTCCTAATGACATGACTATAGGTCACTGTCCTGTCCTAATGATATGACTATAGGTCACTGTCCTGAGTCCTAATGACATGACTATAGGTCACTGTCCTGTCCCTAATGATATGACTATAGGTCACTGTCCTGAGTCCTAATTATACGACTATAGGTCACTGTCCTGAGTCCTAATGATACGACTATAGGTCACTGTCCTGAGTTCTAATGATACGGCTATAGGTCACTGTCCTGAGTCCTAATGATACGACTGTAGGTCACTGTCCTGAGTCCTAATGATACAACTGTAGGTCACTGTCCTGAGTCCTAATTATACGACTGTAGGTCACTGTCCTGAGTCCTAATGATACGACTATAGGTCACTGTCCTGAGTCCTAATGATATGACTATAGGTCACTGTCCTGAGTCCTAATTATACGACTGTAGGTCACTGTCCTGAGTCCTAATTATACAACTGTAGGTCACTGTCCTGAGTCCTAATGATATGACTATAGGTCACTGTCCTGATTCCTAAAAATATGACTATAGGTCACTGTCCTGAGTCCTAATGACATGACTATAGGTCACTGTCCTGTCCTAATGATATGACTATAGGTCACTGTCCTTAGTCCTAATGATACGACTATAGGTCACTGTCCTGAGTCCTAATGATACGACAATAGGTCACTGTCCTGAATCCTCCTAATGATACGGCTATAGGTCACTGTCCTGAATCCTCCTAATGATACGGCTATAGGTCACTGTCCTGAGTCCTAATGATACGACTATAGGTCACTGTTCTGAGTCCTAATGATACGACTATAGGTCACTGTCCTGAGTCCTAATGATACGACTATAGGTCACTGTCCTGAGTCCTAATTATACAACTGTAGGTCACTGTCCTGAGTCCTAATTATACGACTGTAGGTCACTGTCCTGAGTCCTAATGATACGACTATAGGTCACTGTCCTGAGTCCTAATGATATGACTATAGGTCACTGTCCTGAGTCCTAATTATACGACTATAGGTCACTGTCCTGAGTCCTAATGATATGACTATAGGTCACTGTCCTGAGTCCTAATGATATGACTATAGGTCACTGTCCTGAGTCCTAATGATACGACTGTAGGTCACTGTCCTGAGTCCTAATGATACGACTGTAGGTCACTGTCCTGAGTCCTAATGATACGACTGTAGGTCACTGTCCTGAGTCCTAATGATACGACTGTAGGTCACTGTCCTGAGTCCTAATGATATGACTATAGGTCACTGTCCTGAGTCCTAATGATACGACTATAGATCACTGTCCTGAATCCTCCTAATGATACGGCTATAGGTCACTGTCCTGAGTCCTAATTATACGACTGTAGGTCACTGTCCTGAGTCCCAATGATATGCCTATAAGTCACTGTCCTGAAACCTCCTAATTATACGACTGTAGGTCACTGTCCTGAGTCCCAATGATATGTCTATAGGTCACTGTCCTGAGTCCTAATGATACGACTATAGGTCACTGTCCTGAGTCCTAATGATACGACTATAGGTCACTGTCCTGAGTCCTAATGATATGACTATAGGTCACTGTCCTGATTCCTAATGATATGACTATAGGTCACTGTCCTGAGTCCTAATGATATGACTATAGGTCACTGTCCTGAGTCCTAATGACATGACTATAGGTCACTGTCCTGTCCTAATGATATGACTATAGGTCACTGTCCTGAGTCCTAATGATACGACTATAGGTCACTGTCCTGTCCTAATGATATGACTATAGGTCACTGTCCTTAGTCCTAATGATACGACTATAGGTCACTGTCCTGAGTCCTAATGATACGACAATAGGTCACTGTCCTGAATCCTCCTAATGATACGGCTATAGGTCACTGTCCTGAGTCCTAATTATACAACTGTAGGTCACTGTCCTGAGTCCTAATTATACGACTGTAGGTCACTGTCCTGAGTCCTAATTATACAACTGTAGGTCACTGTCCTGAGTCCTAATGATATGACTATAGGTCACTGTCCTGAGTCCTAATGACATGACTATAGGTCACTGTCCTGTCCTAATGATATGACTATAGGTCACTGTCCTTAGTCCTAATGATACGACTATAGGTCACTGTCCTGAGTCCTAATGATACGACAATAGGTCACTGTCCTGAATCCTCCTAATGATACGGCTATAGGTC
The DNA here is from genome assembly GCA_030435695.1 of Brachymystax lenok tsinlingensis. Classification (NCBI taxonomy): domain Eukaryota; kingdom Metazoa; phylum Chordata; class Actinopteri; order Salmoniformes; family Salmonidae; genus Brachymystax; species Brachymystax lenok. The sequence continues at coordinate 3,514,710 of CM059807.1, forward strand.
ACTGTCCTGAGTCCTAATGATACGGCTATAGGTCACTGTCCTGAGTCCTAATGATACGACTATAGGTCACTGTTCTGAGTCCTAATTATACAACTGTAGGTCACTGTCCTGAGTCCTAATTATACGACTGTAGGTCACTGTCCTGAGTCCTAATTATACGACTGTAGGTCACTGTCCTGAGTCCTAATGATACGACTATAGGTCACTGTCCTGAGTCCTAATGATACGACTATAGGTCACTGTCCTGAGTCCTAATGATACGACTGTAGGTCACTGTCCTGAGTCCTAATTATACGACTGTAGGTCACTGTCCTGAGTCCTAATGATACGACTGTAGGTCACTGTCCTGAGTCCTAATGATACGACTGTAGGTCACTGTCCTGAGTCCTAATGATACGACTGTAGGTCACTGTCCTGAGTCCTAATTATACAACTGTAGGTCACTGTCCTGAGTCCTAATGATATGACTATAGGTCACTGTCCTGATTCCTAATGATATGACTATAGGTCACTGTCCTGAGTCCTAATGATACGACTGTAGGTCACTGTCCTGAGTCCTAATGATACGACTGTAGGTCACTGTCCTGAGTCCTAATTATACGACTGTAGGTCACTGTCCTGAGTCCTAATGATATGACTGTAGGTCACTGTCCTGAGTCCTAATGATATGACTATAGGTCACTGTCCTGAGTCCTAATGATACGACTATAGATCACTGTCCTGAATCCTCCTAATGATACGGCTATAGGTCACTGTCCTGAGTCCTAATTATACGACTGTAGGTCACTGTCCTGAGTCCCAATGATATGTCTATAGGTCACTGTCCTGAAACCTCCTAATTATACGACTGTAGGTCACTGTCCTGAGTCCCAATGATATGTCTATAGGTCACTGTCCTGAGTCCTAATGATACGACTATAGGTCACTGTCCTGAGTCCTAATGATACGACTATAGGTCACTGTCCTGAGTCCCAATGATACGACTATAGGTCACTGTCCTGAGTCCTAATGATACGACTATAGGTCACTGTCCTGAGTCCTAATTATACGACTGTAGGTCACTGTCCTGAGTCCTAATGATACGACTATTGGTCACTGTCCTGAGTCCCAATGATATTACTATAGGTCACTGTCCTGAGTCCTAATGATACGACTGTAGGTCACTGTCCTGAGTCCTAATGATACGACTATAGGTCACTGTCCTGAGTCCTAATGATATGACTGTAGGTCACTGTCCTGAGTCCCAATGATATGACTATAGGTCACTGTCCTGAGTCCTAATGATACGACTGTAGGTCACTGTCCTGAGTCCTAATGATACGACTATAGGTCACTGTCCTGAGTCCCAATGATACGACTATAGGTCACTGTCCTGAGTCCTAATGATATGACTATAGGTCACTGTCCTGAGTCCTAATGATATGACTGTAGGTCACTGTTCTGAGTCCTAATGATACGACTGTAGGTCACTGTCCTGAGTCCTAATGATATGACTGTAGGTCACTGTTCTGAGTCCTAATGATATGACTGTAGGTCACTGTTCTGAGTCCTAATGGTACGACTGTAGGTCACTGTTCTGAGTCCTAATGGTACGACTGTAGGTCACTGTCCTGAGTCCCAATGATATGACTGTAGGTCACTGTCCTGAGTCCTAATGATACGACTATAGGTCACTGTCCTGAGTCCTAATGATATGACTATAGGTCACTGTCCTGATTCCTAATGATATGACTATAGGTCACTGTCCTGATTCCTAATGATATGACTATAGGTCACTGTCCTGAGTCCTAATGATATGACTATAGGTCACTGTCCTGAGTCCTAATGATATGACTATAGGTCACTGTCCTGATTCCTAATGATATGACTATAGGTCACTGTCCTGATTCCTAATGATATGACTATAGGTCACTGTCCTGAGTCCTAATGATATGACTATAGGTCACTGTCCTGTCCTAATGATATGACTATAGGTCACTGTCCTGAGTCCTAATGATACGACTATAGGTCACTGTCCTGAGTCCTAATGATACGACAATAGGTCACTGTCCTGAATCCTCCTAATGATACGGCTATAGGTCACTGTCCTGAGTCCTAATGATACGGCTATAGGTCACTGTCCTGAGTCCTAATGATATGACTATAGGTCACTGTCCTGAGTCCTAATTATACGACTGTAGGTCACTGTCCTGAGTCCTAATGATACGACTATAGATCACTGTCCTGAATCCTCCTAATGATACGGCTATAGGTCACTGTCCTGAGTCCTAATTATACGACTGTAGGTCAATGTCCTGAGTCCCAATGATATGTCTATAGGTCACTGTCCTGAGTCCTAATGATACGACTATAGGTCACTGTCCTGAGTCCTAATGATACGACTATAGGTCACTGTCCTGAGTCCTAATGATATGACTATAGGTCACTGTCCTGATTCCTAATGATATGACTATAGGTCACTGTCCTGAGTCCTAATGATATGACTATAGGTCACTGTCCTGAGTCCTAATGACATGACTATAGGTCACTGTCCTGTCCTAATGATATGACTATAGGTCACTGTCCTGAGTCCTAATGATATGACTATAGGTCACTGTCCTGATTCCTAATGATATGACTATAGGTCACTGTCCTGAGTCCTAATGATACGACTATAGGTCACTGTCCTGAGTCCTAATGATACGACTATAGGTCACTGTCCTGAGTCCTAATGATATGACTATAGGTCACTGTCCTGATTCCTAATGATATGACTATAGGTCACTGTCCTGAGTCCTAATGATACGACTATAGGTCACTGTCCTGAGTCCTAATGACATGACTATAGGTCACTGTCCTGAGTCCTAATGATATGACTATAGGTCACTGTCCTGATTCCTAATGATATGACTATAGGTCACTGTCCTGAGTCCTAATGATACGACTATAGGTCACTGTCCTGAGTCCTAATGATACGACTATAGGTCACTGTCCTGAGTCCTAATGATACGACTATAGGTCACTGTCCTGATTCCTAATGATATGACTATAGGTCACTGTCCTGAGTCCTAATGATATGACTATAGGTCACTGTCCTGAGTCCTAATGACATGACTATAGGTCACTGTCCTGTCCTAATGATATGACTATAGGTCACTGTCCTGAGTCCTAATGACATGACTATAGGTCACTGTCCTGTCCTAATGATATGACTATAGGTCACTGTCCTGAGTCCTAATTATACGACTATAGGTCACTGTCCTGAGTCCTAATGATACGACTATAGGTCACTGTCCTGAGTTCTAATGATACGGCTATAGGTCACTGTCCTGAGTCCTAATGATACGACTGTAGGTCACTGTCCTGAGTCCTAATGATACAACTGTAGGTCACTGTCCTGAGTCCTAATGATACGACTGTAGGTCACTGTCCTGAGTCCTAATGATACGACTATAGGTCACTGTCCTGAGTCCTAATGATATGACTATAGGTCACTGTCCTGAGTCCTAATTATACGACTGTAGGTCACTGTCCTGAGTCCTAATTATACAACTGTAGGTCACTGTCCTGAGTCCTAATGATATGACTATAGGTCACTGTCCTGATTCCTAAAAATATGACTATAGGTCACTGTCCTGAGTCCTAATGACATGACTATAGGTCACTGTCCTGTCCTAATGATATGACTATAGGTCACTGTCCTTAGTCCTAATGATACGACTATAGGTCACTGTCCTGAGTCCTAATGATACGACAATAGGTCACTGTCCTGAATCCTCCTAATGATACGGCTATAGGTCACTGTCCTGAATCCTCCCTAATGATACGGCTATAGGTCACTGTCCTGAGTCCTAATGATACGACTATAGGTCACTGTTCTGAGTCCTAATGATACGACTATAGGTCACTGTCCTGAGTCCTAATGATACGACTATAGGTCACTGTCCTGAGTCCTAATTATACAACTGTAGGTCACTGTCCTGAGTCCTAATTATACGACTGTAGGTCACTGTCCTGAGTCCTAATGATACGACTATAGGTCACTGTCCTGAGTCCTAATGATATGACTATAGGTCACTGTCCTGAGTCCTAATTATACGACTGTAGGTCACTGTCCTGAGTCCTAATGATATGACTATAGGTCACTGTCCTGAGTCCTAATGATATGACTATAGGTCACTGTCCTGAGTCCTAATGATACGACTGTAGGTCACTGTCCTGAGTCCTAATGTCTGACTGTAGGTCACTGTCCTGAGTCCTAATGTCGACTGTAGGTCACTGTCCTGAGTCCTAATGATCGACTGTAGGTCACTGTCCTGAGTCCTAATGATATGACTATAGGTCACTGTCCTGAGTCCTAATGATCGACTATAGATCACTGTCCTGAATCCTCCCTAATGATACGGCTATAGGTCACTGTCCTGAGTCCTAATTATACGACTGTAGGTCACTGTCCTGAGTCCCAATGATATGCCTATAAGTCACTGTCCTGAAACCTCCTAATTATCGACTGTAGGTCACTGTCCTGAGTCCCAATGATATGTCTATAGGTCACTGTCCTGAGTCCTAATGATACGACTATAGGTCACTGTCCTGAGTCCTAATGATACGACTATAGGTCACTGTCCTGAGTCCTAATGATATGACTATAGGTCACTGTCCTGATTCCTAATGATATGACTATAGGTCACTGTCCTGAGTCCTAATGATATGACTATAGGTCACTGTCCTGAGTCCTAATGACATGACTATAGGTCACTGTCCTGTCCTAATGATATGACTATAGGTCACTGTCCTGAGTCCTAATGATACGACTATAGGTCACTGTCCTGTCCTAATGATATGACTATAGGTCACTGTCCTTAGTCCTAATGATACGACTATAGGTCACTGTCCTGAGTCCTAATGATACGACAATAGGTCACTGTCCTGAATCCTCCTAATGATACGGCTATAGGTCACTGTCCTGAGTCCTAATTATACAACTGTAGGTCACTGTCCTGAGTCCTAATTATCGACTGTAGGTCACTGTCCTGAGTCCTAATTATACAACTGTAGGTCACTGTCCTGAGTCCTAATGATATGACTATAGGTCACTGTCCTGAGTCCTAATGACATGACTATAGGTCACTGTCCTGTCTAATGATATGACTATAGGTCACTGTCCTTAGTCTAATGATACGACTATAGGTCACTGTCCTGAGTCCTAATGATACGACAATAGGTCACTGTCCTGAATCCTCCTAATGATCTGGCTATAGGTCACTGTCCTGAGTCCTAATGATCTGGCTATAGGTCACTGTCCTGAGTCCTAATGATCGACTATAGGTCACTGTTCTGAGTCCTAATTATACAACTGTAGGTCACTGTCCTGAGTCCTAATTATACGACTGTAGGTCACTGTCCTGAGTCCTAATTATACGACTGTAGGTCACTGTCCTGAGTCCTAATGATACGACTATAGGTCACTGTCCTGAGTCCTAATGATACGACTATAGGTCACTGTCCTGAGTCCTAATGATACGACTGTAGGTCACTGTCCTGAGTCCTAATTATACGACTGTAGGTCACTGTCCTGAGTCCTAATGATACGACTGTAGGTCACTGTCCTGAGTCCTAATGATACGACTGTAGGTCACTGTCCTGAGTCCTAATGATACGACTGTAGGTCACTGTCCTGAGTCCTAATTATACAACTGTAGGTCACTGTCCTGAGTCCTAATGATATGACTATAGGTCACTGTCCTGATTCCTAATGATATGACTATAGGTCACTGTCCTGAGTCCTAATGATACGACTGTAGGTCACTGTCCTGAGTCCTAATGATACGACTGTAGGTCACTGTCCTGAGTCCTAATTATACGACTGTAGGTCACTGTCCTGAGTCCTAATGATATGACTGTAGGTCACTGTCCTGAGTCCTAATGATATGACTATAGGTCACTGTCCTGAGTCCTAATGATACTGACTATAGATCACTGTCCTGAATCCTCCTAATGATCTGACTATAGGTCACTGTCCTGAGTCCTAATTATCGACTGTAGGTCACTGTCCTGAGTCCCAATGATATGTCTATAGGTCACTGTCCTGAAACCTCCTAATTATCGACTGTAGGTCACTGTCCTGAGTCCCAATGATATGTCTATAGGTCACTGTCCTGAGTCCTAATGATACGACTATAGGTCACTGTCCTGAGTCCTAATGATACGACTATAGGTCACTGTCCTGAGTCCCAATGATACGACTATAGGTCACTGTCCTGAGTCCTAATGATACGACTATAGGTCACTGTCCTGAGTCCTAATTATACGACTGTAGGTCACTGTCCTGAGTCCTAATGATACGACTATTGGTCACTGTCCTGAGTCCCAATGATATTACTATAGGTCACTGTCCTGAGTCCTAATGATACGACTGTAGGTCATTGTCCTGAGTCCTAATGATACGACTATAGGTCACTGTCCTGAGTCCTAATGATATGACTGTAGGTCACTGTCCTGAGTCCCAATGATATGACTATAGGTCACTGTCCTGAGTCCTAATGATACGACTGTAGGTCACTGTCCTGAGTCCTAATGATACGACTATAGGTCACTGTCCTGAGTCCCAATGATACGACTATAGGTCACTGTCCTGAGTCCTAATGATATGACTATAGGTCACTGTCCTGAGTCCTAATGATATGACTGTAGGTCACTGTTCTGAGTCCTAATGATACGACTGTAGGTCACTGTCCTGAGTCCTAATGATATGACTGTAGGTCACTGTTCTGAGTCCTAATGATATGACTGTAGGTCACTGTTCTGAGTCCTAATGGTACGACTGTAGGTCACTGTTCTGAGTCCTAATGGTACGACTGTAGGTCACTGTCCTGAGTCCCAATGATATGACTGTAGGTCACTGTCCTGAGTCCTAATGATACGACTATAGGTCACTGTCCTGAGTCCTAATTATACGACTGTAGGTCACTGTCCTGAGTCCTAATGATACGACTATAGGTCACTGTCCTGAGTCCCAATGATATTACTATAGGTCACTGTCCTGAGTCCCAATGATATGACTATAGGTCACTGTCCTGAGTCCCAATGATATGACTATAGGTCACTGTCCTGAGTCCTAATGATACGACTGTAGGTCACTGTCCTGAGTCCTAATGATACGACTATAGGTCACAGTCCTGAGTCCTAATGATATGACTGTAGGTCACTGTTCTGAGTCCCAATGATATGACTATAGGTCACTGTCCTGATTCCTAATGATAAGACCATTCATGTGGTATGAGGGCTTTGTATACTAGTAGTACCTGTGGTCGACGTTACCCTGACTGGCTGTTTCTGACTCATTTAACCCAAAACAACCTTGTTGCTAACGAGCAGCACACCCATTACAATCTATCTATATGAATTAGAGGGAGAATATATGGTATAAGGCTGAACAAGAAATCCATCTGAATGATCCTATGTGGTGCGTCCACCCCACAGCCCACAGTGTGTGAGCGGGAACTGTGTGTGTTTGCCTTTCAAACACTGGGGGTGATGAACAATGCAGCCGACGAGATCGCCACAGGGGCTCAGGTATGCATGCACACACACACACACACACACACACACACACACTCTCTCTGCTGGCTGAATGTCCGTCTCTGTTTCTAGGTGGTGGATCTGTTGGTGTCCATGTGTAGGTCTGCTCTAGAGTCTCCCAGGAAAGTGGTAATCTTTGAGCCATATCCCTCTGTGGTGGATCCGTGTGACTCCCAGGCACTGGCCTTCAACCCCAGGGTATGGCTTACTAACCCTGAATCTACTACCAGCACTAGGCCTTCAGCCCCAGGGTATAGCTTACTAACCCTGAATCTACTACCAGCACTAGGCCTTCAACCCCAGGGTATAGCTTACTAACCCTGAATCTACTACCAGCACTAGGCCTTCAACCCCAGGGTATAGCTTACTAACCCTGAATCTACTACCAGCATTAGGCCTTCAATCCCAGGGTATAGCTTACTAACCCTGAATCTACTACCAGCACTAGGCCTTCAACCCCAGGGTATAGCTTACTAACCCTGAATCTACTACCAGCACTAGGCCTTCAACCCCAGGGTATAGCTTACTAACCCTGAATCTACTACCAGCACTAGGCCTTCAATCCCAGGGTATAGCTTTTATCAGCAGCAATTTTGATGAATTCCACAATAAATCCACCCCCCAAAAATATACGATTTACAAGGCTGAGCCAGCTAGAGACCATTTAGTTGAATAGGCAGAGGACTTTAGTTGTTGTTGGTAGATCCTTGCTGGATTTCACTGTGTCCTTTTTGAAGTGGTTCATACTGCCTGTGATCCCATGAGGCTTGTGGTTCATTTCAGAAAAAGGACTATGACCGAGTGATGAGAACCCTTGACAGTCTTACCTCTATCAGAGAAATGTCCCAGGTAACTAACCCTAACCCTTGACAGCCTTACCTCTCCTATGTGTTTAGGACCTAATTCCTCATGTCTCTCAACCTCTTCATCGTGTTTAGGACCTAATTCATCATGTCTCTCATCATCTTCATCGTGTTTAGGACCTAATTCCTCATGTGTCTCAACCTCTTCATCGTGTTTAGGACCTAATTCCTCATGTGTCTCATCCTCTTCATCGTGTTTAGGACCTAATTCCTCATGTCTCTCAACCTCTTCATCGTGTTTAGGACCTAATTCATCATCTCTCATCCTCTTCATCGTGTTTAGGACCTAATTCCTCATCCTCTCCTATGTGTTTAGGACCTAATTCCTCATGTCTCTCATCCTCTCCTATGTGTTTAGGACCTAATTCATCATGTCTCTCATCATCTTCATCGTGTTTAGGACATAATTCCTCATGTCTCTCAACCTCTTCATCGTGTTTAGGACCTAATTCCTCATGTCTCTCATCCTCTTCATCGTGTTTAGGACCTAATTCATCATGTCTCATCCTCTTCATCGTGTTTAGGACCTAATTCCTCATGTCTCTCATCCTCTTCATCGTGTTTAGGACCTAATTCATCATGTCTCTCAACCTCTTCATCGTGTTTAGGACCTAATTCATCATGTCTCATCCTCTCCTATGTGTTTAGGACCTAATTCCTCATGTCTCTCATCCTCATCGTGTTTAGGACCTAATTCGTCATGTCTCTCATCCTCTCCTTTGTGTTTAGGACCTAATTCCTCATGTCTCTCATCCTCATCGTGTTTAGGACCTAATTCGTCATGTCTCTCATCCTCATCATCGTGTTTAGGACCTAATTCCTCATGTCTCTCAACCTCTTCATCATGTTTAGGACCTAATTCCTCATGTCTCTCATCCTCTTCATCGTGTTTAGGACCTAATTCCTCATGTCTCTCATCCTCTTCATTGTGTTTAGGACCTAATTCCTCATGTGTCTCAACCTCTTCATCGTGTTTAGGACCTAATTCCTCATGTGTCTCATCCTCTTCATCGTGTTTAGGACCTAATTCCTCGTCTCTCATCCTCTTCATCGTGTTTAGGACCTAATTCATCATGTCTCATCCTCTTCATCGTGTTTAGGACCTAATTCCTCATGTCTCTCAACCTCTTCATCGTGTTTAGGACCTAATTCCTCATGTCTCTCATCCTCTTCATCGTGTTTAGGACCTAATTCCTCATGTCTCTCAACCTCTTCATCGTGTTTAGGACCTAATTCATCATGTCTCATCCTCTTCATCGTGTTTAGGACCTAATTCCTCATGTCTCTCATCCTCTTCATCGTGTTTAGGACCTAATTCATCATGTCTCTCAACCTCTTTATCGTGTTTAGGACCTAATTCATCATGTCTCATCCTCTCCTACGTGTTTAGGACCTAATTCCTCATGTCTCTCATCCTCTCCTATGTGTTTAGGACCTAATTCCTCATGTCTCTCATCCTCTCCTATGTGTTTAGGACCTAATTCATCATGTCTCTCATCATCTTCATCGTGTTTAGGACCTAATTCATCATGTCTCATCCTCTTCATCGTGTTTAAGACCTAATTCCTCATGTCTCTCATCCTCTCCTATGTGTTTAGGACCTAATTCCTCATGTCTCTCATCCTCTTCATCGTGTTTAGGACCTAATTCCTCATGTCTCTCATCCTCTTCATCGTGTTTAGGACCTAATTCATTATGTCTCTCATCCTCTTCATCGTGTTTAGGACCTAATTCATCATGTCTCATCCTCTTCATCGTGTTTAGGACCTAATTCCTCATGTCTCTCATCCTCTTCATCGTGTTTAGGACCTAATTCATCATGTCTCTCAACCTCTTCATCGTGTTTAGGACCTAATTCATCATGTCTCATCCTCTCCTATGTGTTTAGGACCTAATTCCTCATGTCTCTCATCCTCATCGTGTTTAGGACCTAATTAGTCATGTCTCTCATCCTCATCATCGTGTTTAGGACCTAATTCCTCATGTCTCTCAACCTCTTCATCGTGTTTAGGACCTAATTCCTCATGTCTCTCATCCTCTTCATCGTGTTTAGGACCTAATTCCTCATGTCTCTCAACCTCTTCATCGTGTTTAGGACCTAATTCCTCATGTCTCTCATCCTCTTCATCGTGTTTAGGACCTAATTCCTCATGTCTCTCAACCTCTTCATCGTGTTTAGGACCTAATTCCTCATGTCTCTCATCCTCTTCATCGTGTTTAGGACCTAATTCATCATGTCTCTCAACCTCTTCATCGTGTTTAGGACCTAATTCATCATGTCTCATCCTCTCCTACGTGTTTAGGACCTAATTCCTCATGTCTCTCATCCTCTCCTACGTGTTTAGGACCTAATTCGTCATGTCTCTCATCCTCATCATCGTGTTTAGGACCTAATTCCTCATGTCTCTCAACCTCTTCATCGTGTTTAGGACCTAATTCCTCATGTCTCTCATCCTCTTCATCGTGTTTAGGACCTAATTCCTCATGTCTCTCAACCTCTTCATTGTGTTTAGGACCTAATTCCTCATGTGTCTCAACCTCTTCATCGTGTTTAGGACCGAATTCCTCATGTGTCTCATCCTCTTCATCGTGTTTAGGACCTAATTCCTTATGTCTCTCAACCTCTTCATCGTGTTTAGGACCTAATTCCTCATGTCTCTCATCCTCTTCATCGTGTTTAGGACCTAATTCCTCATGTGTCTCAACCTCTTCATCGTGTTTAGGACCTAATTCCTCATGTGTCTCATCCTCTTCATCGTGTTTAGGACCTAATTCCTCATGTCTCATCCTCTTCATCGTGTTTAGGACCTAATTCCTCATGTCTCTCATCCTCTCCTATGTGTTTTGGACCTAATTCCTCATGTCTCTCATCCTCTTCATCGTGTTTAGGACCTAATTCATCATGTCTCATCCTCTTCATCGTGTTTAGGACCTAATTCCTCATGTCTCTCAACCTCTTCATCGTATTTAGGACCTAATTCATCATGTCTCTCATCCTCATCATCGTGTTTAGGACCTAATTCCTCATGTCTCTCAACCTCTTCATCGTGTTTAGGACCTAATTCCTCATGTCTCTCATCCTCTTCATCGTGTTTAGGACCTAATTCCTCATGTCTCTCAACCTCTTCATCGTGTTTAGGACCTAATTCATCATGTCTCATCCTCTTCATCGTGTTTAGGACCTAATTCCTCATGTCTCTCATCCTTTTCATCGTGTTTAGGACCTAATTCATCATGTCTCTCAACCTCTTTATCGTGTTTAGGACCTAATTCATCATGTCTCATCCTCTCCTCGTGTTACGGTTTAGGACCTAATTCCTCATGTCTCTCATCCTCTCCTATGTGTTTAGGACCTAATTCCTCATGTCTCTCATCCTCTCCTATGTGTTTAGGACCTAATTCATCATGTCTCTCATCATCTTCATCGTGTTTAGGACCTAATTCCTCATGTCTCTCAACCTCTTCATCGTGTTTAGGACCTAATTCCTCATGTCTCTCATCCTCTTCATCGTGTTTAGGACCTAATTCATCATGTCTCATCCTCTTCATCGTGTTTAGGACCTAATTCCTCATGTCTCTCATCCTCTTCATCGTGTTTAGGACCTAATTCATCATGTCTCTCAACCTCTTCATCGTGTTTAGGACCTAATTCATCATGTCTCATCCTCTCCTATGTGTTTAGGACCTAATTCCTCATGTCTCTCATCCTCATCGTGTTTAGGACCCTAATTCGTCATGTCTCTCATCCTCATCATCGTGTTTAGGACCTAATTCCTCATGTCTCTCAACCTCTTCATCGTGTTTAGGACCTAATTCCTCATGTCTCTCATCCTCTTCATCGTGTTTAGGACCTAATTCATCATGTCTCTCAACCTCTTCATCGTGTTTAGGACCTAATTCATCATGTCTCATCCTCTCCTTTGTGTTTAGGACCTAATTCCTCATGTCTCTCATCCTCATCGTGTTTAGGACCTAATTCCTCATGTCTCTCATCCTCATCATCGTGTTTAGGACCTAATTCCTCATGTCTCTCAACCTCTTCATCGTGTTTAGGACCTAATTCCTCATGTCTCTCATCCTCTTCATCGTGTTTAGGACCTAATTCCTCATGTCTCTCATCCTCTTCATTGTGTTTAGGACCTAATTCCTCATGTCTCTCAACCTCTTCATCGTGTTTAGGACCTAATTCCTCATGTCTCTCATCCTCTTCATCGTGTTTAGGACCTAATTCATCATGTCTCATCCTCTTCATCGTGTTTAAGACCTAATTCCTCATGTCTCTCATCCTCTCCTATGTGTTTAGGACCTAATTCCTCATGTCTCTCATCCTCTTCATCGTGTTTAGGACCTAATTCCTCATGTCTCTCATCCTCTCCTATGTGTTTAGGACCTAATTCCTCATGTCTCTCATCCTCTCCTATGTGTTTAGGACCTAATTCATCATGTCTCTCATCATCTTCATCGTGTTTAGGACCTAATTCCTCATGTCTCTCATCCTCTTCATCGTGTTTAGGACCTAATTCCTCATGTCTCTCATCCTCTTCATCGTGTTTAGGACCTAATTCATCATGTCTCATCCTCTTCATCGTGTTTAGGACCCTAATTCCTCATGTCTCTCATCCTCTTCATCGTGTTTAGGACCTAATTCATCATGTCTCTCAACCTCTTCATCGTGTTTAGGACCTAATTCATCATGTCTCATCCTCTCCTATGTGTTTAGGACCTAATTCCTCATGTCTCTCATCCTCATCGTGTTTAGGACCTAATTCCTCATGTCTCTCATCCTCATCATCGTGTTTAGGACCTAATTCCTCATGTCTCTCAACCTCTTCATCGTGTTTAGGACCTAATTCCTCATGTCTCTCATCCTCTTCATCGTGTTTAGGACCTAATTCATCATGTCTCTCAACCTCTTCATCGTGTTTAGGACCTAATTCATCATGTCTCATCCTCTCCTTTGTGTTTAGGACCTAATTCCTCATGTCTCTCATCCTCATCGTGTTTAGGACCTAATTCCTCATGTCTCTCATCCTCATCATCGTGTTTAGGACCTAATTCCTCATGTCTCTCAACCTCTTCATCGTGTTTAGGACCTAATTCCTCATGTCTCTCATCCTCTTCATCGTGTTTAGGACCTAATTCCTCATGTCTCTCATCCTCTTCATTGTGTTTAGGACCTAATTCCTCATGTGTCTCAACCTCTTCATCGTGTTTAGGACCTAATTCCTCATGTGTCTCATCCTCTTCATCGTGTTTAGGACCTAATTCCTCATGTCTCTCATCCTTTTCATCGTGTTTAGGACCTAATTCCTCATGTCTCTCATCCTCTTCATTGTGTTTAGGACCTAATTCCTCATGTGTCTCAACCTCTTCATCGTGTTTAGGACCTAATTCCTCATGTGTCTCAACCTCTTCATCGTGTTTGGGACCTAATTCCTCATGTGTCTCATCCTCTTCATCGTGTTTAGGACCTAATTCCTCATGTCTCTCAACCTGTTCATCGTGTTTAGGACCTAATTCATCATCTCTCATCCTCTTCATCGTGTTTAGGACCTAATTCCTCATGTCTCTCATCCTCTCCTATGTGTTTAGGACCTAATTCCTCATGTCTCTCATCCTCTCCTATGTGTTTAGGACCTAATTCATCATGTCTCTCATCATCTTCATCGTGTTTAGGACCTAATTCCTCATGTCTCTCAACGTCTTCATCGTGTTTAGGACCTAATTCCTCATGTCTCTCATCCTCTTCATCGTGTTTAGGACCTAATTCATCATGTCTCATCCTCTTCATCGTGTTTAGGACCTAATTCCTCATGTCTCTCAACCTCTTCATCGTGTTTAGGACCTAATTCATCATGTCTCTCATCCTCATCATCGTGTTTAGGACCTAATTCCTCATGTCTCTCAACCTCTTCATCGTGTTTAGGACCTAATTCCTCATGTCTCTCAACCTCTTCATCGTGTTTAGGACCTAATTCCTCATCATCTTCATCTCATCATGTCTCATCCTCTTCATCGTGTTTAGGACCTAATTCCTCATGTCTCTCATCCTCTTCATCGTGTTTAGGACCTAATTCATCATGTCTCTCAACCTCTTTATCGTGTTTAGGACCTAATTCATCATGTCTCATCCTCTCCTATGTGTTTAGGACCTAATTCCTCTTGTCTCTCATCCTCTCCTATGTGTTTAGGACCTAATTCCTCATGTCTCTCATCCTCTCCTATGTGTTTAGGACCTAATTCATCATGTCTCTCATCATCTTCATCGTGTTTAGGACCTAATTCCTCATGTCTCTCAACCTCTTCATCGTGTTTAGGACCTAATTCCTCATGTCTCTCATCCTCTTCATCGTGTTTAGGACCTAATTCATCATGTCTCATCCTCTTCATCGTGTTTAAGACCTAATTCCTCATGTCTCTCATCCTCTCCTATGTGTTTAGGACCTAATTCCTCATGTCTCTCATCCTCTTCATCGTGTTTAGGACCTAATTCATTATGTCTCTCATCCTCTTCATCGTGTTTAGGACCTAATTCATCATGTCTCATCCTCTTCATCGTGTTTAGGACCTAATTCCTCATGTCTCTCATCCTCTTCATCGTGTTTAGGACCTAATTCATCATGTCTCTCAACCTCTTCATCGTGTTTAGGACCTAATTCATCATGTCTCATCCTCTCCTATGTGTTTAGGACCTAATTCCTCATGTCTCTCATCCTCATCGTGTTTAGGACCTAATTCCTCATGTCTCTCAACCTCTTCATCGTGTTTAGGACCTAATTCCTCATGTCTCTCATCCTCTTCATCGTGTTTAGGACCTAATTCATCATGTCTCATCCTCTCTCCTTTGTGTTTAGGACCTAATTCCTCATGTCTCTCATCCTCATCGTGTTTAGGACCTAATTCGTCATGTCTCTCATCCTCATCATCGTGTTTAGGACCTAATTCCTCATGTCTCTCAACCTCTTCATCGTGTTTAGGACCTAATTCCTCATGTCTCTCATCCTCTTCATCGTGTTTAGGACCTAATTCCTCATGTCTCTCAACCTCTTCATCGTGTTTAGGACCTAATTCCTCATGTCTCTCATCCTCTTCATCGTGTTTAGGACCTAATTCCTCATGTCTCTCAACCTCTTCATCGTGTTTAGGACCTAATTCCTCATGTCTCTCATCCTCTTCATCGTGTTTAGGACCTAATTCATCATGTCTCTCAACCTCTTCATCGTGTTTAGGACCTAATTCATCATGTCTCATCCTCTCCTACGTGTTTAGGACCTAATTCCTCATGTCTCTCATCCTCATTGTGTTTAGGACCTAATGTCATGTCATGTCTCTCATCCTCATCATCGTGTTTAGGACCTAATTCCTCATGTCTCTCAACCTCTTCATCGTGTTTAGGACCTAATTCCTCATGTCTCTCATCCTCTTCATCGTGTTTAGGACCTAATTCCTCATGTCTCTCATCCTCTTCATTGTGTTTAGGACCTAATTCCTCATGTGTCTCAACCTCTTCATCGTGTTTAGGACCTAATTCCTCATGTGTCTCATCCTCTTCATCGTGTTTAGGACCTAATTCCTCATGTCTCTCAACCTCTTCATCGTGTTTAGGACCTAATTCATCATCTCTCATCCTCTTCATCGTGTTTAGGACCTAATTCCTCATGTCTCTCATCCTCTCCTATGTGTTTAGGACCTAATTCCTCATGTCTCTCATCCTCTCCTATGTGTTTAGGACCTAATTCCTCATGTCTCTCATCCTCATCGTGTTTAGGACCTAATTCGTCATGTCTCTCATCCTCATCGATTTTAGGACCTAATTCATCATGTCTCTCAACCTCTTCATCGTGTTTAGGACCTAATTCATCATGTCTCATCCTCTCCTATGTGTTTAGGACCTAATTCCTCATGTCTCTCATCCTCATCGTGTTTAGGACCTAATTCGTCATGTCTCTCATCCTCATCGATTTTAGGACCTAATTCCTCATGTCTCTCAACCTCTTCATCGTGTTTAGGACCTAATTCCTCATGTCTCTCATCCTCTTCATCGTGTTTAGGACCTAATTCATCATGTCTCATCCTCTCCTTTGTGTTTAGGACCTAATTCCTCATGTCTCTCATCCTCATCGTGTTTAGGACCTAATTCGTCATGTCTCTCATCCTCATCATCGTGTTTAGGACCTAATTCCTCATGTCTCTCAACCTCTTCATCGTGTTTAGGACCTAATTCCTCATGTCTCTCATCCTCTTCATCGTGTTTAGGACCTAATTCCTCATGTCTCTCAACCTCTTCATCGTGTTTAGGACCTAATTCCTCATGTCTCTCATCCTCTTCATCGTGTTTAGGACCTAATTCCTCATGTCTCTCAACCTCTTCATCGTGTTTAGGACCTAATTCCTCATGTCTCTCATCCTCTTCATCGTGTTTAGGACCTAATTCATCATGTCTCTCAACCTCTTCATCGTGTTTAGGACCTAATTCATCATGTCTCATCCTCTCCTACGTGTTTAGGACCTAATTCCTCATGTCTCTCATCCTCATTGTGTTTAGGACCTAATTCGTCATGTCTCTCATCCTCATCATCGTGTTTAGGACCTAATTCCTCATGTCTCTCAACCTCTTCATCGTGTTTAGGACCTAATTCCTCATGTCTCTCATCCTCTTCATCGTGTTTAGGACCTAATTCTCATGTCTCTCATCCTCTTCATTGTGTTTAGGACCTAATTCCTCATGTGTCTCAACCTCTTCATCGTGTTTAGGACCTAATTCCTCATGTGTCTCATCCTCTTCATCGTGTTTAGGACCTAATTCCTCATGTCTCTCAACCTCTTCATCGTGTTTAGGACCTAATTCATCATCTCTCATCCTCTTCATCGTGTTTAGGACCTAATTCCTCATGTCTCTCATCCTCTCCTATGTGTTTAGGACCTAATTCCTCATGTCTCTCATCCTCTCCTATGTGTTTAGGACCTAATTCATCATGTCTCTCATCATCTTCATCGTGTTTAGGACCTAATTCCTCATGTCTCTCATCCTCTTCATCGTGTTTAGGACCTAATTCCTCATGTCTCTCAACCTCTTCATCGTGTTTAGGACCTAATTCATCATGTCTCATCCTCTTCGTCGTGTTTAGGACCTAATTCCTCATGTCTCTCATCCTCTTCATCGTGTTTAGGACCTAATTCATCATGTCTCTCAACCTCTTTATCGTGTTTAGGACCTAATTCATCATGTCTCATCCTCTCCTTCGTGTTTAGGACCTAATTCCTCATGTCTCTCATCCTCTCCTATGTGTTTAGGACCTAATTCATCATGTCTCTCATCATCTTCATCGTGTTTAGGACCTAATTCCTCATGTCTCTCAACCTCTTCATCGTGTTTAGGACCTAATTCCTCATGTCTCTCAACCTCTTCATCGTGTTTAGGACCTAATTCATCATGTCTCATCCTCTTCATCGTGTTTAGGACCTAATTCCTCATGTCTCTCATCCTCTTCATTGTGTTTAGGACCTAATTCATCATGTCTCTCAACCTCTTTATCGTGTTTAGGACCTAATTCATCATGTCTCATCCTCTCCTCGTGTTTAGGACCTAATTCATCATGTCTCTCATCCTCTTCTGTGTTTAGGACCTAATTCATCATGTCTCTCATCCTCTTCATCGTGTTTAGGACCTAATTCCTCATGTCTCTCCAACCTCTTCATCGTGTTTAGGACCTAATTCCTCATGTCTCTCATCCTCTTCATCGTGTTTAGGACCTAATTCATCATGTCTCTCATCCTCTTCATCGTGTTTAGGACCTAATTCCTCATGTCTCTCATCCTCTCCTATGTGTTTAGGACCTAATTCCTCATGTCTCTCATCCTCTTCATGTGTGTTTAGGACCTAATTCCTCATGTCTCTCATCCTCTTCATCGTGTTTAGGACCTAATTCATGTCTCTCATCCTCTTCATCGTGTTTAGGACCTAATTCATCATGTCTCATCCTCTTCATCGTGTTTAGGACCTAATTCATCATGTCTCTCATCCTCTTCATCGTGTTTAGGACCTAATTCATCATGTCTCTCATCCTCTTCATCGTGTTTAGGACCTAATTCATCATGTCTCTCATCCTCTTCATCGTGTTTAGGACCTAATTCATCATGTCTCTCATCCTCATCGTGTTTAGGACCTAATTCGTCATGTCTCTCATCCTCATCATTGTGTTTAGGACCTAATTCCTCATGTCTCTCATCCTCATCATCGTGTTTAGGACCTAATTCCTCATGTCTCTCATCCTCTTCATCGTGTTTAGGACCTAATTCCTCATGTCTCTCATCCTCTTCATCGTGTTTAGGACCTAATTCCTCATGTCTCTCATCCTCTTCATCGTGTTTAGGACCTAATTCCTCATGTCTCTCAACCTCTTCATCGTGTTTAGGACCTAATTCCTCATGTCTCTCATCCTCATCGTGTTTAGGACCTAATTCCTCATGTCTCTCAACCTCTTCATCGTGTTTAGGACCTAATTCCTCATGTCTCTCATCCTCTTCATCGTGTTTAGGACCTAATTCATCATGTCTCTCATCCTTTTGTCCTAATTCTCATGTCTCTCATCGTGTTTAGGACCTAATTCGTCATGTCTCTCATCCTCATCATCGTGTTTAGGACCTAATTCCTCATGTCTCTCAACCTCTTCATCGTGTTTAGGACCTAATTCCTCATGTCTCTCATCCTCTTCATCGTGTTTAGGACCTAATTCCTCATGTCTCTCAACCTCTTCATCGTGTTTAGGACCTAATTCCTCATGTCTCTCATCCTCTTCATCGTGTTTAGGACCTAATTCCTCATGTCTCTCAACCTCTTCATCGTGTTTAGGACCTAATTCCTCATGTCTCTCATCCTCTTCATCGTGTTTAGGACCTAATTCATCATGTCTCTCAACCTCTTCATCGTGTTTAGGACCTAATTCATCATGTCTCATCCTCTTCATCGTGTTTAGGACCTAATTCCTCATGTCTCTCAACCTCTTCATTGTGTTTAGGACCTAATTCATCATGTCTCTCATCCTCATCATCGTGTTTAGGACCTAATTCCTCATGTCTCTCATCCTCTTCATCGTGTTTAGGACCTAATTCCTCATGTCTCTCATCCTCTTCATCGTGTTTAGGACCTAATTCCTCATGTCTCTCAACCTCTTCATGTGTGTTTAGGACCTAATTCCTCATGTCTCTCATCCTCTTCATCGTGTTTAGGACCTAATTCCTCATGTGTCTCAACCTCTTCATTGTGTTTAGGACCCTAATTCCTCATGTGTCTCATCCTCTTCATCGTGTTTAGGACCTAATTCCTCATGTCTCTCAACCTCTTCATCGTGTTTAGGACCTAATTCATCATGTCTCTCATCCTCTCCTACGTGTTTAGGACCTAATTCCTCATGTCTCTCATCTCTCATCCTCTTCATGTGTTTAGGACCTAATTCCTCATGTCTCTCATCCTCTCCTATGTGTTTAGGACCTAATTCCTCATGTCTCTCATCCTCTCCTATGTGTTTAGGACCTAATTCATCATGTCTCTCATCATCTTCATCGTGTTTAGGACCTAATTCCTCATGTCTCTCATCCTCTTCATCGTGTTTAGGACCTAATTCCTCATGTCTCTCAACCTCTTCATCGTGTTTAGGACCTAATTCATCATGTCTCATCCTCTTAAATCGTGTTTAGGACCTAATTCCTCATGTCTCTCATCCTCTTCATCGTGTTTAGGACCTAATTCATCATGTCTCTCAACCTCTTTATCGTGTTTAGGACCTAATTCATCATGTCTCATCCTCTCCTACGTGTTTAGGACCTAATTCCTCATGTCTCTCATCCTCTCCTATGTGTTTAGGACCTAATTCATCATGTCTCTCATCATCTTCATCGTGTTTAGGACCTAATTCCTCATGTCTCTCAACCTCTTCATCGTGTTTAGGACCTAATTCCTCATGTCTCTCAACCTCTTCATCGTGTTTAGGACCTAATTCATCATGTCTCATCCTCTTCATCGTGTTTAGGACCTAATTCCTCATGTCTCTCATCCTCTTCATTGTGTTTAGGACCTAATTCATCATGTCTCTCAACCTCTTTATCGTGTTTAGGACCTAATTCATCATGTCTCATCCTTTTCATCGTGTTTAAGACCTAATTCCTCATGTCTCTCATCCTCTCCTATGTGTTTAGGACCTAATTCCTCATGTCTCTCATCCTCTTCATCGTGTTTAGGACCTAATTCCTCATGTCTCTCATCCTCTTCATCGTGTTTAGGACCTAATTCATGTCTCTCATCCTCTTCATCGTGTTTAGGACCTAATTCATCATGTCTCATCCTCTTCATCGTGTTTAGGACCTAATTCCTCATGTCTCTCATCCTCTTCATCGTGTTTAGGACCTAATTCATCATGTCTCTCAACCTCTTCATCGTGTTTAGGACCTAATTCATCATGTCTCATCCTCTCCTATGTGTTTAGGACCTAATTCCTCATGTCTCTCATCCTCATCGTGTTTAGGACCTAATTCGTCATGTCTCTCATCCTCATCATTGTGTTTAGGACCTAATTCCTCATGTCTCTCATCCTCATCATCGTGTTTAGGACCTAATTCCTCATGTCTCTCAACCTCTTCATCGTGTTTAGGACCTAATTCCTCATGTCTCTCATCCTCTTCATCGTGTTTAGGACCTAATTCCTCATCTCTCATCCTCTTCATCGTGTTTAGGACCTAATTCCTCATGTCTCTCATCCTCTCCTATGTGTTTAGGACCTAATTCCTCATGTCTCTCATCCTCTCCTATGTGTTTAGGACCTAATTCATCATGTCTCTCATCCTCTTCATCGTGTTTAGGACCTAATTCATCATGTCTCTCAACCTCTTCATCGTGTTTAGGACCTAATTCATCATGTCTCATCCTCTCCTATGTGTTTAGGACCTAATTCGTCATGTCTCTCATCCTCATCGTGTTTAGGACCTAATTCGTCATGTCTCTCATCCTCATCATTGTGTTTAGGACCTAATTCCTCATGTCTCTCATCCTCATCATCGTGTTTAGGACCTAATTCCTCATGTCTCTCAACCTCTTCATCGTGTTTAGGACCTAATTCCTCATGTCTCTCATCCTCTTCATCGTGTTTAGGACCTAATTCCTCATGTCTCTCAACCTCTTCATCGTGTTTAGGACCTAATTCCTCATGTCTCTCATCCTCATCGTGTTTAGGACCTAATTCGTCATGTCTCTCATCCTCATCGATTTTAGGACCTAATTCCTCATGTCTCTCAACCTCTTCATCGTGTTTAGGACCTAATTCCTCATGTCTCTCATCCTCTTCATCGTGTTTAGGACCTAATTCATCATGTCTCATCCTCTCCTTTGTGTTTAGGACCTAATTCCTCATGTCTCTCATCCTCATCGTGTTTAGGACCTAATTAGTCATGTCTCTCATCCTCATCATCGTGTTTAGGACCTAATTCCTCATGTCTCTCAACCTCTTCATCGTGTTTAGGACCTAATTCCTCATGTCTCTCATCCTCTTCATCGTGTTTAGGACCTAATTCCTCATGTCTCTCAACCTCTTCATCGTGTTTAGGACCTAATTCCTCATGTCTCTCATCCTCTTCATCGTGTTTAGGACCTAATTCCTCATGTCTCTCAACCTCTTCATCGTGTTTAGGACCTAATTCCTCATGTCTCTCATCCTCTTCATCGTGTTTAGGACCTAATTCATCATGTCTCTCAACCTCTTCATCGTGTTTAGGACCTAATTCATCATGTCTCATCCTCTCCTACGTGTTTAGGACCTAATTCCTCATGTCTCTCATCCTCATTGTGTTTAGGACCTAATTCGTCATGTCTCTCATCCTCATCATCGTGTTTAGGACCTAATTCCTCATGTCTCTCAACCTCTTCATCGTGTTTAGGACCTAATTCCTCATGTCTCTCATCCTCTTCATCGTGTTTAGGACCTAATTCCTCATGTCTCTCATCCTCTTCATTGTGTTTAGGACCTAATTCCTCATGTCTCTCATCCTCTTCATTGTGTTTAGGACCTAATTCCTCATGTGTCTCAACCTCTTCATCGTGTTTAGGACCTAATTCCTCATGTGTCTCATCCTCTTCATCGTGTGTTTAGGACCTAATTCCTCATGTCTCTCAACCTCTTCATCGTGTTTAGGACCTAATTCATCATCTCTCATCCTCTTCATCGTGTTTAGGACCTAATTCCTCATGTCTCTCATCCTCTCCTATGTGTTTAGGACCTAATTCCTCATGTCTCTCATCCTCTCCTATGTGTTTAGGACCTAATTCATCATGTCTCTCATCATCTTCATCGTGTTTAGGACCTAATTCCTCATGTCTCTCATCCTCTTCATCGTGTTTAGGACCTAATTCCTCATGTCTCTCAACCTCTTCATCGTGTTTAGGACCTAATTCATCATGTCTCATCCTCTTCGTAGTGTTTAGGACCTAATTCCTCATGTCTCTCATCCTCTTCATCGTGTTTAGGACCTAATTCATCATGTCTCTCAACCTCTTTATCGTGTTTAGGACCTAATTCATCATGTCTCATCCTCTCCCTACGTGTTTAGGACCTAATTCCTCATGTCTCTCATCCTCTCCTATGTGTTTAGGACCTAATTCATCATGTCTCTCATCATCTTCATCGTGTTTAGGACCTAATTCCTCATGTCTCTCAACCTCTTCATCGTGTTTAGGACCTAATTCCTCATGTCTCTCAACCTCTTCATCGTGTTTAGGACCTAATTCATCATGTCTCATCCTCTTCATCGTGTTTAGGACCTAATTCCTCATGTCTCTCATCCTCTTCATTGTGTTTAGGACCTAATTCATCATGTCTCTCAACCTCTTTATCGTGTTTAGGACCTAATTCATCATGTCTCATCCTTTTCATCGTGTTTAAGACCTAATTCCTCATGTCTCTCATCCTCTCCTATGTGTTTAGGACCTAATTCCTCATGTCTCTCATCCTCTTCATCGTGTTTTAGGACCTAATTCCTCATGTCTCTCATCCTCTTCATCGTGTTTAGGACCTAATTCATGTCTCTCATCCTCTTCATCGTGTTTAGGACCTAATTCATCATGTCTCATCCTCTTCATCGTGTTTAGGACCTAATTCCTCATGTCTCTCATCCTCTTCATCGTGTTTAGGACCTAATTCATCATGTCTCTCAACCTCTTCATCGTGTTTAGGACCTAATTCATCATGTCTCATCCTCTCCTATGTGTTTAGGACCTAATTCCTCATGTCTCTCATCCTCATCGTGTTTAGGACCTAATTCGTCATGTCTCTCATCCTCATCATTGTGTTTAGGACCTAATTCCTCATGTCTCTCATCCTCATCATCGTGTTTAGGACCTAATTCCTCATGTCTCTCAACCTCTTCATCGTGTTTAGGACCTAATTCCTCATGTCTCTCATCCTCTTCATCGTGTTTAGGACCTAATTCCTCATCTCTCATCCTCTTCATCGTGTTTAGGACCTAATTCCTCATGTCTCTCATCCTCTCCTATGTGTTTAGGACCTAATTCCTCATGTCTCTCATCCTCTCCTATGTGTTTAGGACCTAATTCATCATGTCTCTCATCATCTTCATCGTGTTTAGGACCTAATTCCTCATGTCTCTCATCCTCTTCATCGTGTTTAGGACCTAATTCCTCATGTCTCTCAACCTCTTCATCGCGTTTAGGACCTAATTCATCATGTCTCATCCTCTTCGTCGTGTTTAGGACCTAATTCCTCATGTCTCTCATCCTCTTCATCGTGTTTAGGACCTAATTCATCATGTCTCTCAACCTCTTTATCGTGTTTAGGACCTAATTCATCATGTCTCATCCTCTCCTACGTGTTTAGGACCTAATTCCTCATGTCTCTCATCCTCTCCTATGTGTTTAGGACCTAATTCATCATGTCTCTCATCATCTTCATCGTGTTTAGGACCTAATTCCTCATGTCTCTCAACCTCTTCATCGTGTTTAGGACCTAATTCCTCATGTCTCTCAACCTCTTCATCGTGTTTAGGACCTAATTCATCATGTCTCATCCTCTTCATCGTGTTTAGGACCTAATTCCTCATGTCTCTCATCCTCTTCATTGTGTTTAGGACCTAATTCATCATGTCTCTCAACCTCTTTATCGTGTTTAGGACCTAATTCATCATGTCTCATCCTCTCCTACGTGTTTAGGACCTAATTCCTCATGTCTCTCATCCTCTCCTATGTGTTTAGGACCTAATTCATCATGTCTCTCATCATCTTCATCGTGTTTAGGACCTAATTCCTCATGTCTCTCAACCTCTTCATCGTGTTTAGGACCTAATTCCTCATGTCTCTCATCCTCTTCATCGTGTTTAGGACCTAATTCATCATGTCTCATCCTCTTCATCGTGTTTAAGACCTAATTCCTCATGTCTCTCATCCTCTCCTATGTGTTTAGGACCTAATTCCTCATGTCTCTCATCCTCTTCATCGTGTTTAGGACCTAATTCCTCATGTCTCTCATCCTCTTCATCGTGTTTAGGACCTAATTCATGTCTCTCATCCTCTTCATCGTGTTTAGGACCTAATTCATCATGTCTCATCCTCTTCATCGTGTTTAGGACCTAATTCCTCATGTCTCTCATCCTCTTCATCGTGTTTAGGACCTAATTCATCATGTCTCTCAACCTCTTCATCGTGTTTAGGACCTAATTCATCATGTCTCATCCTCTCCTATGTGTTTAGGACCTAATTCGTCATGTCTCTCATCCTCATCGTGTTTAGGACCTAATTCGTCATGTCTCTCATCCTCATCATTGTGTTTAGGACCTAATTCCTCATGTCTCTCATCCTCATCATCGTGTTTAGGACCTAATTCCTCATGTCTCTCAACCTCTTCATCGTGTTTAGGACCTAATTCCTCATGTCTCTCATCCTCTTCATCGTGTTTAGGACCTAATTCCTCATGTCTCTCAACCTCTTCATCGTGTTTAGGACCTAATTCCTCATGTCTCTCATCCTCATCATCGTGTTTAGGACCTAATTCCTCATGTCTCTCAACCTCTTCATCGTGTTTAGGACCTAATTCCTCATGTCTCTCATCCTCATCGTGTTTAGGACCTAATTCGTCATGTCTCTCATCCTCATCGATTTTAGGACCTAATTCCTCATGTCTCTCAACCTCTTCATCGTGTTTAGGACCTAATTCCTCATGTCTCTCATCCTCTTCATCGTGTTTAGGACCTAATTCATCATGTCTCATCCTCTCCTTTGTGTTTAGGACCTAATTCCTCATGTCTCTCATCCTCATCGTGTTTAGGACCTAATTCGTCATGTCTCTCATCCTCATCATCGTGTTTAGGACCTAATTCCTCATGTCTCTCAACCTCTTCATCGTGTTTAGGACCTAATTCCTCATGTCTCTCATCCTCTTCATCGTGTTTAGGACCTAATTCCTCATGTCTCTCAACCTCTTCATCGTGTTTAGGACCTAATTCCTCATGTCTCTCATCCTCTTCATCGTGTTTAGGACCTAATTCCTCATGTCTCTCAACCTCTTCATCGTGTTTAGGACCTAATTCCTCATGTCTCTCATCCTCTTCATCGTGTTTAGGACCTAATTCATCATGTCTCTCAACCTCTTCATCGTGTTTAGGACCTAATTCATCATGTCTCATCCTCTCCTACGTGTTTAGGACCTAATTCCTCATGTCTCTCATCCTCATTGTGTTTAGGACCTAATTCGTCATGTCTCTCATCCTCATCATCGTGTTTAGGACCTAATTCCTCATGTCTCTCAACCTCTTCATCGTGTTTAGGACCTAATTCCTCATGTCTCTCATCCTCTTCATCGTGTTTAGGACCTAATTCCTCATGTCTCTCATCCTCTTCATTGTGTTTAGGACCTAATTCCTCATGTGTCTCAACCTCTTCCTCTTCGTGTTTAGGACCTAATTCCTCATGTGTCTCATCCTCTTCATCGTGTTTAGGACCTAATTCCTCATGTCTCTCAACCTCTTCATCGTGTTTAGGACCTAATTCATCATCTCTCATCCTCTTCATCGTGTTTAGGACCTAATTCCTCATGTCTCTCATCCTCTCCTATGTGTTTAGGACCTAATTCCTCATGTCTCTCATCCTCTCCTATGTGTTTAGGACCTAATTCATCATGTCTCTCATCATCTTCATCGTGTTTAGGACCTAATTCCTCATGTCTCTCATCCTCTTCATCGTGTTTAGGACCTAATTCCTCATGTCTCTCAACCTCTTCATCGTGTTTAGGACCTAATTCATCATGTCTCATCCTCTTAGTAGTGTTTAGGACCTAATTCCTCATGTCTCTCATCCTCTTCATCGTGTTTAGGACCTAATTCATCATGTCTCTCAACCTCTTTATCGTGTTTAGGACCTAATTCATCATGTCTCATCCTCTCCCTCGTGTTTAGGACCTAATTCCTCATGTCTCTCATCCTCTCCTATGTGTTTAGGACCTAATTCATCATGTCTCTCATCATCTTCATCGTGTTTAGGACCTAATTCCTCATGTCTCTCAACCTCTTCATCGTGTTTAGGACCTAATTCCTCATGTCTCTCAACCTCTTCATCGTGTTTAGGACCTAATTCATCATGTCTCATCCTCTTCATCGTGTTTAGGACCTAATTCCTCATGTCTCTCATCCTCTTCATTGTGTTTAGGACCTAATTCATCATGTCTCTCAACCTCTTTATCGTGTTTAGGACCTAATTCATCATGTCTCATCCTTTTCATCGTGTTTAAGACCTAATTCCTCATGTCTCTCATCCTCTCCTATGTGTTTAGGACCTAATTCCTCATGTCTCTCATCCTCTTCATCGTGTTTAGGACCTAATTCCTCATGTCTCTCATCCTCTTCATCGTGTTTAGGACCTAATTCATGTCTCTCATCCTCTTCATCGTGTTTAGGACCTAATTCATCATGTCTCATCCTCTTCATCGTGTTTAGGACCTAATTCCTCATGTCTCTCATCCTCTTCATCGTGTTTAGGACCTAATTCATCATGTCTCTCAACCTCTTCATCGTGTTTAGGACCTAATTCATCATGTCTCATGTGTTTAGGACCTAATTCATCATGTCTCATCCTCTCCATGTGTGTTTAGGACCTAATTCTCATGTCTCTCATCCTCAGTGTTTAGGACCTAATTCCTCATGTCTCTCATCCTCATCATGTGTTTAGGACCTAATTCCTCATGTCTCTCATCCTCATCATTGTGTTTAGGACCTAATTCCTCATGTCTCTCAACCTCTTCATCGTGTTTAGGACCCTAATTCCTCATGTCTCTCATCCTCTTCATCGTGTTTAGGACCTAATTCCTCATGTCTCTCAACCTCTTCATCGTGTTTAGGACCTAATTCCTCATGTCTCTCATCCTCTTCATCGTGTTTAGGACCTAATTCCTCATGTCTCTCAACCTCTTCATCGTGTTTAGGACCTAATTCCTCATGTCTCTCATCCTCTTCATCGTGTTTAGGACCTAATTCCTCATGTCTCTCAACCTCTTCATCGTGTTTAGGACCTAATTCCTCATGTCTCTCATCCTCTTCATCGTGTTTAGGACCTAATTCCTCATGTCTCTCAACCTCTTCATCGTGTTTAGGACCTAATTCCTCATGTCTCTCATCCTCTTCATCGTGTTTAGGACCTAATTCCTCATGTCTCTCAACCTCTTCATCGTGTGTTTAGGACCTAATTCCTCATGTCTCTCATCCTCTTCATCGTGTTTAGGACCTAATTCCTCATGTCCTCATGTGTTTAGGACTCTCTCATGTCTCATCCTCTTCATCGTGTTTAGGACCTAATTCCTCATGTCTCTTAACCTCTTCATCGTGTTTAGGACCTAATTCATCATCTCTCATCCTCTTCATCGTGTTTAGGGACCTAATTCCTCATGTCTCTCATCCTCTCCTATGTGTTTAGGACCTAATTCCTCATGTCTCTCATCCTCTCCTATGTGTTTAGGACCTAATTCATCATGTCTCTCATCATCTTCATCGTGTTTAGGACCTAATTCCTCATGTCTCTCATCCTCTTCATCGTGTTTAGGACCTAATTCATCATGTCTCATCCTCTCCTTTGTGTTTAGGACCTAATTCCTCATGTCTCTCATCCTCATCGTGTTTAGGACCTAATTCGTCATGTCTCTCATCCTCATCATCGTGTTTAGGACCTAATTCCTCATGTCTCTCATCCTCATCATCGTGTTTAGGACCTAATTCCTCATGTCTCTCAACCTCTTCATCATGTTTAGGACCTAATTCCTCATGTCTCTCATCCTCTTCATCGTGTTTAGGACCTAATTCCTCATGTCTCTCATCCTCTTCATTGTGTTTAGGACCTAATTCCTCATGTGTCTCAACCTCTTCATCGTGTTTAGGACCTAATTCCTCATGTGTCTCATCCTCTTCATCGTGTTTAGGACCTAATTCATCATGTCTCTCATCCTCATCATCGTGTTTAGGACCTAATTCCTCATGTCTCTCAACCTCTTCATCGTGTTTAGGACCTAATTCCTCATGTCTCTCATCCTCTTCATCGTGTTTAGGACCTAATTCCTCATGGCTCTCAACCTCTTCATCGTGTTTAGGACCTAATTCCTCATGTCTCTCATCCTCTTCATCGTGTTTAGGACCTAATTCCTCATGTCTCTCAACCTCTTCATCGTGTTTAGGACCTAATTCCTCATGTCTCTCATCCTCTTCATCGTGTTTAGGACCTAATTCATCATGTCTCTCATCCTCTTCATCGTGTTTAGGACCTAATTCATCATGTCTCATCCTCTCCTACGTGTTTAGGACCTAATTACTCATGTCTCTCATCCTCTTCATCGTGTTTAGGACCTAATTCCTCATGTCTCTCATCCTCTTCATTGTGTTTAGGACCTAATTCCTCATGTGTCTCAACCTCTTCATCGTGTTTAGGACCTAATTCCTCATGTCTCTCATCCTCTTCATCGTGTTTAGGACCTAATTCCTCATGTCTCTCATCCTCTTCATCGTGTTTAGGACCTAATTCCTCATGTCTCTCATCCTCTTCATTGTGTTTAGGACCTAATTCCTCATGTCTCTCAACCTCTTCATCGTGTTTAGGACCTAATTCCTCATGTCTCATCCTCTTCATCGTGTTTAGGACCTAATTCCTCATGTCTCTCATCCTCTTCATCGTGTTTAGGCCTCATGTCTCTCAACCTCTTCATCTTTTAGGACCTAATTCCTCATGTCTCTCATCCTCTTCATCGTGTTTAGGACCTAATTCCTCATGTCTCTCATCCTCTTCATCGTGTTTAGGACCTAATTCCTCATGTCTCTCATCCTCTTCATCGTGTTTAGGACCTAATTCCTCATGTCTCTCATCCTCTTCATCGTGTTTAGGACCTAATTCCTCATGTCTCTCATCCTCTTCATTGTGTTTAGGACCTAATTCATCATGTCTCTTCATGTGACCTAATTCCTCATGTCTCTCATCCTCTTCATCGTGTTTAGGACCTAATTCCTCATGTCTCTCATCCTCTTCATCGTGTTTAGGACCTAATTCCTCATGTCTCTCATCCTCTTCATCGTGTTTAGGACCTAATTCCTCATGTCTCTCATCCTCTTCATCGTGTTTAGGACCTAATTCCTCATGTCTCTCATCCTCTTCATCGTGTTTAGGGACCTAATTCCTCATGTCTCTCATCCTCTTCATCGTGTTTAGGACCTAATTCATCATGTCTCTCATCCTCTTCATCGTGTTTAGGACCTAATTCCTCATGTCTCTCATCCTCTTCATCGTGTTTAGGACCTAATTCCTCATGTCTCTCATCCTCTTCATCGTGTTTAGGACCTAATTCCTCATGTCTCTCATCCTCTTCATCGTGTTTAGGACCTAATTCCTCATGTCTCTCATCCTCTTCATCGTGTTTAGGACCTAATTCCTCATGTCTCTCATCCTCTTCATCGTGTTTAGGACCTAATTCCTCATGTCTCTCATCCTCTTCATCGTGTTTAGGACCTAATTCCTCATGTCTCTCATCCTCTTCATTGTGTTTAGGACCTAATTCCTCATGTGTCTCAACCTCTTCATCGTGTTTAGGACCTAATTCCTCATGTCTCTCCTCTTCATCGTGTTTAGGACCTAATTCATCATCTCTCATCCTCTCCATCGTGTTTAGGACCTAATTCCTCATGTCTCTCATCCTCTTCATCGTGTTTAGGACCTAATTCTCATGTCTCTCATCCTCTTCATCGTGTTTAGGACCTAATTCCTCATGTCTCTCATCCTCTTCATCGTGTTTAGGACCTAATTCCTCATGTCTCTCATGTGTTTAGGACCTAATTCCTCATGTCTCTCATCCTCTTCATCGTGTTTAGGACCTAATTCCTCATGTCTCTCATCCTCTTCATCGTGTTTAGGACCTAATTCCTCATGTCTCTCATCCTCTTCATCGTGTTTAGGACCTAATTCCTCATGTCTCTCATCCTCTTCATCGTGTTTAGGACCTAATTCCTCATGTCTCTCATCCTCTTCATCGTGTTTAGGACCTAATTCCTCATGTCTCTCATCCTCTTCATTGTGTTTAGGACCCTAATTCCTCATGTCTCATGTGTCTCAACCTCTTCATCGTGTTTAGGACCTAATTCCTCATGTCTCTCATCCTCTTCATCGTGTTTAGGACCTAATTCCTCATGTCTCTCAACCTCTTCATCGTGTTTAGGACCTAATTCCTCATGTCTCTCATCCTCTTCATCGTGTTTAGGACCTAATTCCTCATGTCTCTCATCCTCTTCATTGTGTTTAGGACCTAATTCCTCATGTCTCTCATCCTCTTCATCGTGTTTAGGACCTAATTCCTCATGTCTCTCATCCTCTTCATCGTGTTTAGGACCTAATTCCTCATGTCTCTCATCCTCTTCATCGTGTTTAGGACCTAATTCCTCATGTCTCTCAACCTCTTCATCGTGTTTAGGACCTAATTCTCATGTCTCTCATCGTGTTTAGGACCTAATTCTCATGTCTCTATACTCATCATCTCTCATGTGTTTAGGACCTAATTCCTCATGTCTCTCATCCTCTTCATCGTGTTTAGGACCTAATTCCTCATGTCTCTCATCCTCTTCATGTGTTTAGGACCTAATTCCTCATGTCTCTCATCCTCTTCATGTGTTTAGGACCTAATTCTCATGTCTCTCATCCTCTTCATCGTGTTTAGGACCCTAATTCCTCATGTCTCTCATCCTCTTCATCGTGTTTAGGACCTAATTCTCATGTCTCTCATCCTCTTCATCGTGTTTAGGACCTAATTCCTCATGTCTCTCATCCTCTTCATCGTGTTTAGGACCTAATTCCTCATGTGTCTCATCCTCTTCATCGTGTTTAGGACCTAATTCCTCATGTCTCTCATCCTCTTCATCATGTGTTTAGGGGACCTAATTCCTCATGTCTCTCATCCTCTTCATCGTGTTTAGGACCTAATTCCTCATGTCTCTCATCCTCTTCATCGTGTTTAGGACCTAATTCCTCATGTCTCTCATCCTCTTCATCGTGTTTAGGACCTAATTCTCATGTCTCTCATCCTCTTCATCGTGTTTAGGACCTAATTCCTCATGTCTCTCAACCTCTTCATCGTGTTTAGGACCTAATTCTCATGTCTCTCAACCTCTTCATCGTGTTTAGGACCTAATTCCTCATGTCTCTCATCCTCTTCATCGTGTTTAGGACCTAATTCCTCATGTCTCTCATCCTCATCCTCTTCATCGTGTTTAGGACCTAATTCCTCATGTCTCTCATCCTCTTCATCGTGTTTAGGACCTAATTCCTCATGTCTCTCATCCTCTTCATCGTGTTTAGGACCTAATTCTCATGTCTCTCATCCTCTTCATGTGTTTAGGACCTAATTCCTCATGTCTCTCATCCTCTTCATCGTGTTTAGGACCTAATTCCTCATGTCTCTCATCCTCTTCATCGTGTTTAGGACCTAATTCCTCATGTCTCTCAACCTCTTCATCGTGTTTAGGACCTAATTCATCATGTCTCATCCTCTTCATCGTGTTTAGGACCTAATTCCTCATGTCTCTCATCAACCTCTTCATCGTGTTTAGGACCTAATTCCTCATGTCTCTCATCCTCTTCATCGTGTTTAGGACCTAATTCCTCATGTCTCTCATCCTCTTCATCGTGTTTAGGACCTAATTCCTCATGTCTCTCATCCTCTTCATCGTGTTTAGGACCTAATTCCTCATGTCTCTCATCCTCTTCATCGTGTTTAGGACCTAATTCCTCATGTCTCTCATCCTCTTCATCGTGTTTAGGACCTAATTCCTCATGTCTCTCATCCTCTTCATCGTGTTTAGGACCTAATTCCTCATGTCTCTCATCCTCTTCATCGTGTTTAGGACCTAATTCCTCATGTCTCTCATCCTCTTCATCGTGTTTAGGACCTAATTCCTCATGTCTCATCCTCTTCATCGTGTTTAGGACCTAATTCTCATGTCTCTCATCCTCATGTGTTTAGGACCTAATTCCTCATGTCTCTCATCCTCTTCATCGTGTTTAGGACCTAATTCCTCATGTCTCTCATCCTCTTCATCGTGTTTAGGACCTAATTCCTCATGTCTCTCAACCTCTTCATCGTGTTTAGGACCTAATTCCTCATCTCTCATCCTCTTCATCGTGTTTAGGACCCTAATTCCTCATGTCTCTCATCCTCTTCATCGTGTTTAGGACCTAATTCCTCATGTCTCTCAACCTCTTCATCGTGTTTAGGACCTAATTCCTCATGTCTCTCATCCTCTTCATCGTGTTTAGGACCTAATTCATCATGTCTCTCAACCTCTTCATCGTGTTTAGGACATGTCTCTCATCCTCTTCATCGTGTTTAGGACCTAATTCATGTCTCTCATGTCTCTCATCCTCATCATGTGTTTAGGACCTAATTCCTCATGTCTCTCATCCTCTTCATCGTGTTTAGGACCTAATTCCTCATGTCTCTATCTCTCATAGTGTTTAGGACCTAATTCATCATGTCTCTCATCCTCTTCATCGTGTTTAGGACCTAATTCCTCATGTCTCTCAACCTCTCATCGTGTTTAGGACCTAATTCTCATGTCTCTCATCCTCTTCATCGTGTTTAGGACCTAATTCCTCATGTCTCTCAACCTCTTCATCGTGTTTAGGACCTAATTCCTCATGTCTCTCATCCTCTTCATCGTGTTTAGGACCTAATTCCTCATGTCTCTCATCCTCTTCATCGTGTTTAGGACCTAATTCCTCATGTCTCTCAACCTCTTCATCGTGTTTAGGACCTAATTCCTCATGTCTCTCATCCTCTTCATCGTGTTTAGGACCTAATTCCTCATGTCTCTCATCCTCTTCATTGTGTTTAGGACCTAATTCTCATGTCTCTCATCCTCTTCATCGTGTTTAGGACCTAATTCCTCATGTCTCTCATCCTCTTCATCGTGTTTAGGACCTAATTCATCATGTCTCTCATCCTCTTCATCGTGTTTAGGACCTAATTCCTCATGTCTCTCAACCTCTTCATCGTGTTTAGGACCTAATTCCTCATGTCTCTCATCCTCTTCATCGTGTTTAGGACCTAATTCCTCATGTCTCTCATCCTCTTCATCGTGTTTTAGGACCTAATTCCTCATGTCTCTCATCCTCTTCATCGTGTTTAGGACCTAATTCCTCATGTCTCTCATCCTCTTCATCGTGTTTAGGACCTAATTCCTCATGTCTCTCATCCTCTTCATCGTGTTTAGGACCTAATTCCTCATGTCTCTCATCCTCTTCATCGTGTTTAGGACCTAATTCCTCATGTCTCTCATCCTCTTCATCGTGTTTAGGACCTAATTCCTCATGTCTCTCATCCTCTTCATCGTGTTTAGGACCTAATTCCTCATGTCTCTCATCCTCTTCATCGTGTTTAGGACCTAATTCCTCATGTCTCTCATCCTCTTCATCGTGTTTAGGACCTAATTCCTCATGTCTCTCATCCTCTTCATCGTGTTTAGGACCTAATTCCTTATGTCTCTCAACCTCTTCATCGTGTTTAGGACCTAATTCCTCATGTCTCTCATCCTCTTCATCGTGTTTAGGACCTAATTCCTCATGTGTCTCAACCTCTTCATCGTGTTTAGGACCTAATTCCTCATGTCTCTCATCCTCTTCATCGTGTTTAGGACCTAATTCCTCATGTCTCTCATCCTCTTCATCGTGTTTAGGACCTAATTCCTCATGTCTCTCATCCTCTTCATCGTGTTTAGGACCTAATTCCTCATGTCTCTCAACCTCTTCATCGTGTTTAGGACCTAATTCGTCATGTCTCTCATCCTCTTCATCGTGTTTAGGACCTAATTCCTCATGTGTCTCATCCTCTTCATCGTGTTTAGGACCTAATTCATCATGTCTCTCATCCTCATCATCGTGTTTAGGACCTAATTCCTCATGTCTCTCAACCTCTTCATCGTGTTTAGGACCTAATTCCTCATGTCTCTCATCCTCTTCATCGTGTTTAGGACCTAATTCCTCTGTCTCATCCTCTTCATCGTGTTTAGGACCTAATTCCTCATGTCTCTCATCCTCTTCATCGTGTTTAGGACCTAATTCCTCATGTCTCTCATCCTCTTCATCGTGTTTAGGACCTAATTCCTCATGTCTCTCATCCTCTTCATCGTGTTTAGGACCTAATTCCTCATGTCTCTCATCCTCTTCATCGTGTTTAGGACCTAATTCTCATGTCTCTATCCTCTTCATTGTGTTTAGGACCTAATTCCTCATGTCTCTCATCCTCTTCATCGTGTTTAGGACCTAATTCCTCATGTCTCTCATCCTCTTCATCGTGTTTAGGACCTAATTCCTCATGTCTCTCAACCTCTTCATTGTGTTTAGGACCTAATTCCTCATGTCTCTCATCCTCTTCATCGTGTTTAGGACCTAATTCCTCATGTCTCTCAACCTCTTCATCGTGTTTAGGACCTAATTCATCATGTCTCTCATCCTCTTCATCGTGTTTAGGACCTAATTCCTCATGTCTCTCATGTGTTTAGGACCTAATTCCTCATGTCTCTCATCCTCTTCATCGTGTTTAGGACCTAATTCCTCATGTCTCTCATCCTCTTCATCGTGTTTAGGACCTAATTCCTCATGTCTCTCAACCTCTTCACATCGTGTTTGGGACCTAATTCCTCATGTCTCTCATCTCTTCATCGTGTTTAGGACCTAATTCCTCATGTCTCTCATCCTCTTCATTGTGTTTAGGACCTAATTCCTCATGTGTCTCATCCTCTTCATCGTGTTTAGGACCTAATTCATCATGTCTCTCATCCTCATCATCGTGTTTAGGACCTAATTCCTCATGTCTCTCATCCTCTTCATCGTGTTTAGGACCTAATTCCTCATGTCTCTCATCCTCTTCATCGTGTTTAGGACCTAATTCCTCATGTCTCTCATCCTCTTCATTGTGTTTAGGACCTAATTCCTCATGTCTCTCATCCTCTTCATCGTGTTTAGGACCTAATTCCTCATGTCTCTCAACCTCTTCATCGTGTTTAGGACCTAATTCCTCATGTCTCTCATCCTCTTCATCGTGTTTAGGACCTAATTCCTCATGTCTCATCCTCTTCATCGTGTTTAGGACCTAATTCCTCATGTCTCTCATCCTCTTCATCGTGTTTAGGACCTAATTCCTCATGTCTCTCATCCTCTTCATCGTGTTTAGGACCTAATTCCTCATGTCTCTCATCCTCTTCATCGTGTTTAGGACCTAATTCCTCATGTCTCTCAACCTCTTCATCGTGTTTAGGACCTAATTCCTCATGTCTCTCATCCTCTTCATCGTGTTTAGGACCTAATTCATCATGTCTCTCATCCTCTTCATCGTGTTTAGGACCTAATTCCTCATGTCTCTCATCCTCTTCATCGTGTTTAGGACCTAATTCCTCATGTCTCTCAACCTCTTCATCGTGTTTAGGACCTAATTCCTCATGTCTCTCAACCTCTTCATCGTGTTTAGGACCTAATTCCTCATGTCTCTCATCCTCTTCATCGTGTTTAGGACCTAATTCCTCATGTCATCCTCTCATCCTCTTCATCGTGTTTAGGACCTAATTCCTCATGTCTCTCATCCTCTTCATCGTGTTTAGGACCTAATTCCTCATGTCTCTCATCCTCTTCATCGTGTTTAGGACCTAATTCCTCATGTCTCATCCTCTTCATCGTGTTTAGGACCTAATTCCTCATGTCTCTCAACCTCTTCATCGTGTTTAGGACCTAATTCCTCATGTCTCTCATCCTCTTCATCGTGTTTAGGACCTAATTCCTCATGTCTCTCATCCTCTTCATCGTGTTTAGGACCTAATTCTCATGTCTCTCATCCTCTTCATCGTGTTTAGGACCTAATTCCTCATGTCTCTCATCCTCTTCATCGTGTTTAGGACCTAATTCCTCATGTCTCTATCCTCTTCATCGTGTTTAGGACCTAATTCCTCATGTCTCTCATCCTCTTCATGTGTTTAGGACCTAATTCCTCATGTCTCTCATCCTCTTCATCGTGTTTAGGACCTAATTCTCATGTCTCTCATCCTCTTCATCGTGTTTAGGACCTAATTCCTCATGTCTCTCATCCTCTTCATCGTGTTTAGGACCTAATTCCTCATGTGTCTCATCCTCTTCATCGTGTTTAGGACCTAATTCCTCATGTCTCTCATCCTCTTCATCGTGTTTAGGACCTAATTCTCATGTCTCTCATCCTCATTGTGTTTAGGACCTAATTCCTCATGTCTCTCATCCTCTTCATCGTGTTTAGGACCTAACTCATGTCTCTCATCCTCTTCATCGTGTTTAGGACCTAATTCCTCATGTCTCTCATCCTCTTCATCGTGTTTAGGACCTAATTCCTCATGTCTCTCATCCTCTTCATCGTGTTTAGGACCTAATTCCTCATGTGTCTCATCTTAGGACCTAATTCCTCATGTCTCTCAACCTCTTCATCGTGTTTAGGACCTAATACCTAATTCCTCATGTCTCTCAACCTCTTCATGTGTTTAGGACCTAATTCCTCATGTCTCTCATCCTCTTCATCGTGTTTAGGACCTAATTCCTCATGTCTCTCATCCTCTTCATCGTGTTTAGGACCTAATTCCTCATGTCTCTCATCCTCTTCATCGTGTTTAGGACCTAATTCCTCATGTCTCTCATCCTCTTCATCGTGTTTAGGACCTAATTCTCTCATGTCTCTCATCCTCTTCATCGTGTTTAGGACCTAATTCCTCATGTCTCTCATCCTCTTCATCGTGTTTAGGACCTAATTCCTCATGTCTCTCATCCTCTTCATCGTGTTTAGGACCCTCATGTCTCATCATGTGTTTAGGACCTAATTCCTCATGTCTCTCATCCTCATTGTGTTTAGGACCTAATTCCTCATGTCTCTCATCCTCTTCATCGTGTTTAGGACCTAATTCCTCATGTCTCTCATCCTCTTCATCGTGTTTAGGACCTAATTCCTCATGTCTCTCATCCTCTTCATCGTGTTTAGGACCTAATTCCTCATGTCTCTCATCCTCTTCATCGTGTTTAGGACCTAATTCCTCATGTCTCTCTCAACCTCTTCATCGTGTTTAGGACCTAATTCCTCATGTGTCTCATCCTCTTCATCGTGTTTAGGACCCTAATTCCTCATGTCTCTCATCCTCTTCATCGTGTTTAGGACCTAATTCCTCATGTCTCTCATCCTCTTCATCGTGTTTAGGACCTAATTCATCATGTCTCATCCTCTTCATCGTGTTTAGGACCTAATTCCTCATGTCTCTCATCCTCTTCATCGTGTTTAGGACCTAATTCCTCATGTCTCTCATCCTCTTCATCGTGTTTAGGACCTAATTCCTCATGTCTCTCAACCTCTTCATCGTGTTTAGGACCTAATTCGTCATGTCTCTCATCCTCTTCATCGTGTTTAGGACCTAATTCCTCATGTCTCTCATCCTCTTCATCGTGTTTAGGACCTAATTCATCATGTCTCTCATCCTCTCATCGTGTTTAGGACCTAATTCCTCATGTCTCTCATCCTCTTCATTGTGTTTAGGACCTAATTCATGTCTCTCATCCTCATTCATCGTGTTTAGGACCTAATTCCTCATGTCTCTCAACCTCTTCATCGTGTTTAGGACCTAATTCCTCATGTCTCTCATCCTCTTCATCGTGTTTAGGACCTAATTCCTCATGTCTCTCATCCTCTTCATCGTGTTTAGGACCTAATTCCTCATGTCTCTCATCCTCTTCATCGTGTTTAGGACCTAATTCCTCATGTCTCTCAACCTCTTCATCGTGTTTAGGACCTAATTCCTCATGTCTCTCATCCTCTTCATCGTGTTTAGGACCTAATTCCTCATGTCTCTCAACCTCTTCATCGTGTTTAGGACCTAATTCCTCATGTCTCTCATCCTCTTCATCGTGTTTAGGACCTAATTCATCATGTCTCTCATCCTCTTCATCGTGTTTAGGACCTAATTCATCATGTCTCTCATCCTCTTCATCGTGTTTAGGACCTAATTCCTCATGTCTCTCATCCTCATCGTGTTTAGGACCTAATTCGTCATGTCTCTCATCCTCATCATCGTGTTTAGGACCTAATTCCTCATGTCTCTCATCCTCTTCATCGTGTTTAGGACCTAATTCCTCATGTCTCTCATCCTCTTCATTGTGTTTAGGACCTAATTCCTCATGTCTCTCATCCTCTTCATACGTGTTTAGGACCTAATTCCTCATGTCTCTCATCCTCTTCATCGTGTTTAGGACCTAATTCTCATGTCTCTCAACCTCTTCATCGTGTTTAGGACCTAATTCCTCATGTCTCTCATCCTCTTCATCGTGTTTAGGACCTAATTCCTCATGTCTCTCATCCTCTTCATCGTGTTTAGGACACCTAATTCCTCATGTCTCTCATCCTCTTCATCGTGTTTAGGACCTAATTCCTCATGTCTCTCATCCTCTTCATCGTGTTTAGGACCTAATTCCTCATGTCTCTCATCCTCTTCATCGTGTTTAGGACCTAATTCCTCATGTGTCTCATCCTCTTCATCGTGTTTAGGACCTAATTCCTCATGTCTCTCATCCTCTTCATCGTGTTTAGGACCTAATTCATCATGTCTCTCATCCTCTTCATCGTGTTGTTTAGGACCTAATTCCTCATGTCTCTCATCCTCTTCATCGTGTTTAGGACCTAATTCCTCATGTCTCTCATCCTCTTCATCGTGTTTAGGACCTAATTCCTCATGTCTCTCAACCTCTTCATCGTGTTTAGGACCTAATTGTGTTTAGGACCTAATTCCTCATGTCTCTCAACCTCTTCATCGTGTTTAGGACCTAATTCATCATGTCTCTCATCCTCTTCATCGTGTTTAGGACCTAATTCATCATGTCTCTCATCCTCATCGTGTTTAGGACCTAATTCGTCATGTCTCTCATCCTCATCATCGTGTTTAGGACCTAATTCCTCATGTCTCTCATCCTCTTCATCGTGTTTAGGACCTAATTCCTCATGTCTCT
The DNA here is from genome assembly GCA_030435695.1 of Brachymystax lenok tsinlingensis. Lineage (NCBI taxonomy): Eukaryota > Metazoa > Chordata > Actinopteri > Salmoniformes > Salmonidae > Brachymystax > Brachymystax lenok. Next base: position 3,554,691 of record CM059807.1, read on the forward strand.
CATCCTCTTCATCGTGTTTAGGACCTAATTCCTCATGTCTCTCATCCTCTTCATTGTGTTTAGGACCTAATTCCTCATGTGTCTCATCCTCTTCATCGTGTTTAGGACCTAATTCCTCATGTGTCTCAACCTCTTCATCGTGTTTAGGACCTATTTCCTCATGTCTCTCAACCTCTTCATCGTGTTTAGGACCTAATTCATCATCTCTCATCCTCTTCATCGTGTTTAGGACCTAATTCCTCATGTCTCTCATCCTCTCCTATGTGTTTAGGACCTAATTCCTCATGTCTCTCATCCTCTTCATCGTGTTTAGGACCTAATTCCTCATGTCTCTCATCCTCTTCATCGTGTTTAGGACCTAATTCCTCATGTCTCTCATCCTCTTCATTGTGTTTAGGACCTAATTCCTCATGTGTCTCAACCTCTTCATCGTGTTTAGGACCTAATTCCTCATGTGTCTCATCCTCTTCATCGTGTTTAGGACCTAATTCCTCATGTCTCTTAACCTCTTCATCGTGTTTAGGACCTAATTCATCATCTCTCATCCTCTTCATCGTGTTTAGGACCTAATTCCTCATGTCTCTCATCCTCTCCTATGTGTTTAGGACCTAATTCCTCATGTCTCTCATCCTCTCCTATGTGTTTAGGACCTAATTCATCATGTCTCTCATCATCTTCATCGTGTTTAGGACCTAATTCCTCATGTCTCTCATCCTCTTCATCGTGTTTAGGACCTAATTCATCATGTCTCATCCTCTCCTTTGTGTTTAGGACCTAATTCCTCATGTCTCTCATCCTCATCGTGTTTAGGACCTAATTCGTCATGTCTCTCATCCTCATCATCGTGTTTAGGACCTAATTCCTCATGTCTCTCAACCTCTTCATCGTGTTTAGGACCTAATTCCTCATGTCTCTCATCCTCTTCATCGTGTTTAGGACCTAATTCCTCATGTCTCTCATCCTCTTCATTGTGTTTAGGACCTAATTCCTCATGTGTCTCAACCTCTTCATCGTGTTTAGGACCTAATTCCTCATGTGTCTCATCCTCTTCATCGTGTTTAGGACCTAATTCATCATGTCTCTCATCCTCATCATCGTGTTTAGGACCTAATTCATCATGTCTCTCAACCTCTTCATCGTGTTTAGGACCTAATTACTCATGTCTTTCATCCTCTTCATCGTGTTTAGGACCTAATTCCTCATGGCTCTCAACCTCTTCATCGTGTTTAGGACCTAATTCCTCATGTCTCTCAACCTCTTCATCGTGTTTAGGACCTAATTCCTCATGTCTCTCATCCTCTTCATCGTGTTTAGGACCTAATTCATCATGTCTCTCAACCTCTTCATCGTGTTTAGGACCTAATTCATCATGTCTCATCCTCTCCCTACGTGTTTAGGACCTAATTCCTCATGTCTCTCATCCTCATTGTGTTTAGGACCTAATTAAGTCATGTCTCTCATCCTCATCATCGTGTTTAGGACCTAATTCCTCATGTCTCTCAACCTCTTCATCGTGTTTAGGACCTAATTCCTCATGTCTCTCATCCTCTTCATCGTGTTTAGGACCTAATTCCTCATGTCTCTCATCCTCTTCATTGTGTTTAGGACCTAATTCCTCATGTGTCTCAACCTCTTCATCGTGTTTAGGACCTAATTCCTCATGTGTCTCAACCTCTTCATCGTGTTTAGGACCTAATTCCTCATGTCTCTCAACCTCTTCATCGTGTTTAGGACCTAATTCATCATCTCTCATCCTCTTCATCGTGTTTAGGACCTAATTCCTCATGTCTCTCAACCTCTTCATCGTGTTTAGGACCTATTTCCTCATGTCTCTCAACCTCTTCATCGTGTTTAGGACCTAATTCATCATCTCTCATCCTCTTCATCGTGTTTAGGACCTAATTCCTCATGTCTCTCATCCTCTCCTATGTGTTTAGGACCTAATTCCTCATGTCTCTCATCCTCTTCATCGTGTTTAGGACCTAATTCCTCATGTCTCTCATCCTCTTCATTGTGTTTAGGACCTAATTCCTCATGTGTCTCAACCTCTTCATCGTGTTTAGGACCTAATTCCTCATGTGTCTCATCCTCTTCATCGTGTTTAGGACCTAATTCCTCATGTCTCTTAACCTCTTCATCGTGTTTAGGACCTAATTCATCATCTCTCATCCTCTTCATCGTGTTTAGGACCTAATTCCTCATGTCTCTCATCCTCTCCTATGTGTTTAGGACCTAATTCCTCATGTCTCTCATCCTCTCCTATGTGTTTAGGACCTAATTCATCATGTCTCTCATCATCTTCATCGTGTTTAGGACCTAATTCCTCATGTCTCTCATCCTCTTCATCGTGTTTAGGACCTAATTCATCATGTCTCATCCTCTCCTTTGTGTTTAGGACCTAATTCCTCATGTCTCTCATCCTCATCGTGTTTAGGACCTAATTCGTCATGTCTCTCATCCTCATCATCGTGTTTAGGACCTAATTCCTCATGTCTCTCAACCTCTTCATCATGTTTAGGACCTAATTCCTCATGTCTCTCATCCTCTTCATCGTGTTTAGGACCTAATTCCTCATGTCTCTCATCCTCTTCATTGTGTTTAGGACCTAATTCCTCATGTGTCTCATCCTCTTCATTGTGTTTAGGACCTAATTCCTCATGTGTCTCATCCTCTTCATCGTGTTTAGGACCTAATTCATCATGTCTCTCATCCTCATCATCGTGTTTAGGACCTAATTCCTCATGTCTCTCAACCTCTTCATCGTGTTTAGGACCTAATTACTCATGTCTCTCATCCTCTTCATCGTGTTTAGGACCTAATTCCTCATGGCTCTCAACCTCTTCATCGTGTTTAGGACCTAATTCCTCATGGCTCTCAACCTCTTCATCGTGTTTAGGACCTAATTCCTCATGGCTCTCAACCTCTTCATCGTGTTTAGGACCTAATTCCTCATGTCTCTCATCCTCTTCATCGTGTTTAGGACCTAATTCATCATGTCTCTCAACCTCTTCATCGTGTTTAGGACCTAATTCATCATGTCTCATCCTCTCCTACGTGTTTAGGACCTAATTCCTCATGTCTCTCATCCTCATTGTGTTTAGGACCTAATTCGTCATGTCTCTCATCCTCATCATCGTGTTTAGGACCTAATTCCTCATGTCTCTCAACCTCTTCATCGTGTTTAGGACCTAATTCCTCATGTCTCTCATCCTCTTCATCGTGTTTAGGACCTAATTCCTCATGTCTCTCATCCTCTTCATTGTGTTTAGGACCTAATTCCTCATGTGTCTCAACCTCTTCATCGTGTTTAGGACCTAATTCCTCATGTGTCTCAACCTCTTCATCGTGTTTAGGACCTAATTCCTCATGTCTCTCAACCTCTTCATCGTGTTTAGGACCTAATTCATCATCTCTCATCCTCTTCATCGTGTTTAGGACCTAATTCCTCATGTCTCTCAACCTCTTCATCGTGTTTAGGACCTAATTCATCATGTCTCATCCTCTCCTACGTGTTTAGGACCTAATTCCTCATGTCTCTCATCCTCATTGTGTTTAGGACCTAATTCGTCATGTCTCTCATCCTCATCATCGTGTTTAGGACCTAATTCCTCATGTCTCTCATCCTCTTCATTGTGTTTAGGACCTAATTCCTCATGTCTCTCATCCTCTTCATTGTGTTTAGGACCTAATTCCTCATGTGTCTCATCCTCTTCATCGTGTTTAGGACCTAATTCCTCATGTCTCTCAACCTCTTCATCGTGTTTAGGACCTAATTCATCATCTCTCATCCTCTTCATCGTGTTTAGGACCTAATTCCTCATGTCTCTCATCCTCTCCTATGTGTTTAGGACCTAATTCCTCATGTCTCTCATCCTCTCCTATGTGTTTAGGACCTAATTCATCATGTCTCTCATCATCTTCATCGTGTTTAGGACCTAATTCCTCATGTCTCTCATCCTCTTCATCGTGTTTAGGACCTAATTCATCATGTCTCTCAACCTCTTCATCGTGTTTAGGACCTAATTCATCATGTCTCATCCTCTCCTTTGTGTTTAGGACCTAATTCCTCATGTCTCTCATCCTCATCGTGTTTAGGACCTAATTCGTCATGTCTCTCATCCTCATCATCGTGTTTAGGACCTAATTCCTCATGTCTCTCAACCTCTTCATCGTGTTTAGGACCTAATTCCTCATGTCTCTCATCCTCTTCATCGTGTTTAGGACCTAATTCCTCATGTCTCTCATCCTCTTCATTGTGTTTAGGACCTAATTCCTCATGTGTCTCAACCTCTTCATCGTGTTTAGGACCTAATTCCTCATGTGTCTCAACCTCTTCATCGTGTTTAGGACCTAATTCCTCATGTCTCTCAACCTCTTCATCGTGTTTAGGACCTAATTCATCATCTCTCATCCTCTTCATCGTGTTTAGGACCTAATTCCTCATGTCTCTCAACCTCTTCATCGTGTTTAGGACCTATTTCCTCATGTCTCTCAACCTCTTCATCGTGTTTAGGACCTAATTCATCATCTCTCATCCTCTTCATCGTGTTTAGGACCTAATTCCTCATGTCTCTCATCCTCTCCTATGTGTTTAGGACCTAATTCCTCATGTCTCTCATCCTCTTCATCGTGTTTAGGACCTAATTCCTCATGTCTCTCATCCTCTTCATTGTGTTTAGGACCTAATTCCTCATGTGTCTCAACCTCTTCATCGTGTTTAGGACCTAATTCCTTCATGTGTCTCATCCTCTTCATCGTGTTTAGGACCTAATTCCTCATGTCTCTTAACCTCTTCATCGTGTTTAGGACCTAATTCATCATCTCTCATCCTCTTCATCGTGTTTAGGACCTAATTCCTCATGTCTCTCATCCTCTCCTATGTGTTTAGGACCTAATTCCTCATGTCTCCTCTTCCTATGTGTTTAGGACCTAATTCATCATGTCTCTCATCATCTTCATCGTGTTTAGGACCTAATTCCTCATGTCTCTCATCCTCTTCATCGTGTTTAGGACCTAATTCATCATGTCTCTCATCCTCATCATCGTGTTTAGGACCTAATTCCTCATGTCTCTCAACCTCTTCATCGTGTTTAGGACCTAATTACTCATGTCTCTCATCCTCTTCATCGTGTTTAGGACCTAATTCCTCATGGCTCTCAACCTCTTCATCGTGTTTAGGACCTAATTCCTCATGTGTCTCATCCTCTTCATCGTGTTTAGGACCTAATTCCTCATGTCTCTCAACCTCTTCATCGTGTTTAGGACCTAATTCCTCATGTCTCTCATCCTCTTCATCGTGTTTAGGACCTAATTCCTCATGTCTCTCATCCTCTTCATTGTGTTTAGGACCTAATTCCTCATGTGTCTCAACCTCTTCATCGTGTTTAGGACCTAATTCCTCATGTGTCTCAACCTCTTCATCGTGTTTAGGACCTAATTCCTCATGTCTCTCAACCTCTTCATCGTGTTTAGGACCTAATTCATCATCTCTCATCCTCTTCATCGTGTTTAGGACCTAATTCCTCATGTCTCTCAACCTCTTCATCGTGTTTAGGACCTAATTCATCATGTCTCATCCTCTCCTACGTGTTTAGGACCTAATTCCTCATGTCTCTCATCCTCATTGTGTTTAGGACCTAATTGGCCATGTCTCTCATCCTCATCATCGTGTTTAGGACCTAATTCCTCATGTCTCTCATCCTCTTCATCGTGTTTAGGACCTAATTCCTCATGTCTCTCATCCTCTTCATTGTGTTTAGGACCTAATTCCTCATGTGTCTCATCCTCTTCATCGTGTTTAGGACCTAATTCCTCATGTGTCTCATCCTCTTCATCGTGTTTAGGACCTAATTCCTCATGTCTCTCAACCTCTTCATCGTGTTTAGGACCTAATTCATCATCTCTCATCCTCTTCATCGTGTTTAGGACCTAATTCCTCATGTCTCTCATCCTCTCCTATGTGTTTAGGACCTAATTCCTCATGTCTCTCATCCTCTCCTATGTGTTTAGGACCTAATTCATCATGTCTCTCATCATCTTCATCGTGTTTAGGACCTAATTCCTCATTTCTCTCATCCTCTTCATCGTGTTTAGGACCTAATTCATCATGTCTCTCAACCTCTTCATCGTGTTTAGGACCTAATTCATCATGTCTCATCCTCTCCTTTGTGTTTAGGACCTAATTCCTCATGTCTCTCATCCTCATCATCGTGTTTAGGACCTAATTCCTCATGTCTCTCATCCTCTTCATCGTGTTTAGGACCTAATTCCTCATGTCTCTCATCCTCTTCATCGTGTTTAGGACCTAATTCCTCATGTCTCTCATCCTCTTCATCGTGTTTAGGACCTAATTCCTCATGTCTCTCATCCTCTTCATTGTGTTTAGGACCTAATTCCTCATGTGTCTCAACCTCTTCATCGTGTTTAGGACCTAATTCCTCATGTGTCTCATCCTCTTCATCGTGTTTAGGACCTAATTCATCATGTCTCTCATCCTCATCATCGTGTTTAGGACCTAATTCCTCATGTCTCTCAACCTCTTCATCGTGTTTAGGACCTAATTCCTCATGTCTCTCAACCTCTTCATCGTGTTTAGGACCTAATTCATCATGTCTCATCCTCTCCTACGTGTTTAGGACCTAATTCCTCATGTCTCTCATCCTCATTGTGTTTAGGACCTAATTCGTCATGTCTCTCATCCTCATCATCGTGTTTAGGACCTAATTCCTCATGTCTCTCAACCTCTTCATCGTGTTTAGGACCTAATTCCTCATGTCTCTCATCCTCTTCATCGTGTTTAGGACCTAATTCCTCATGTCTCTCATCCTCTTCATTGTGTTTAGGACCTAATTCCTCATGTGTCTCATCCTCTTCATCGTGTTTAGGACCTAATTCCTCATGTGTCTCAACCTCTTCATCGTGTTTAGGACCTAATTCCTCATGTCTCTCAACCTCTTCATCGTGTTTAGGACCTAATTCATCATCTCTCATCCTCTTCATCGTGTTTAGGACCTAATTCCTCATGTCTCTCATCCTCTCCTATGTGTTTAGGACCTAATTCCTCATGTCTCTCATCCTCTTCATCGTGTTTAGGACCTAATTCATCATGTCTCTCATCCTCTTCATCGTGTTTAGGACCTAATTCCTCATGTCTCTCATCCTCATTGTGTTTAGGACCTAATTCGTCATGTCTCTCATCCTCATCATCGTGTTTAGGACCTAATTCCTCATGTCTCTCATCCTCTTCATTGTGTTTAGGACCTAATTCCTCATGTCTCTCATCCTCTTCATTGTGTTTAGGACCTAATTCCTCATGTGTCTCATCCTCTTCATCGTGTTTAGGACCTAATTCCTCATGTCTCTCAACCTCTTCATCGTGTTTAGGACCTAATTCATCATCTCTCATCCTCTTCATCGTGTTTAGGACCTAATTCCTCATGTCTCTCATCCTCTTCCTATGTGTTTAGGACCTAATTCCTCATGTCTCTCATCCTCTCCTATGTGTTTAGGACCTAATTCCTCATGTCTCTCATCCTCTCCTATGTGTTTAGGACCTAATTCATCATGTCTCTCATCATCTTCATCGTGTTTAGGACCTAATTCCTCATTTCTCTCATCCTCTTCATCGTGTTTAGGACCTAATTCATCATGTCTCTCAACCTCTTCATCGTGTTTAGGACCTAATTCATCATGTCTCATCCTCTCCTTTGTGTTTAGGACCTAATTCCTCATGTCTCTCATCCTCATCGTGTTTAGGACCTAATTAGTCATGTCTCTCATCCTCATCATCGTGTTTAGGACCTAATTCCTCATGTCTCTCAACCTCTTCATCATGTTTACGACCTAATTCCTCATGTCTCTCATCCTCTTCATCGTGTTTAGGACCTAATTCCTCATGTCTCTCATCCTCTTCATTGTGTTTAGGACCTAATTCCTCATGTGTCTCAACCTCTTCATCGTGTTTAGGACCTAATTCCTCATGTGTCTCATCCTCTTCATCGTGTTTAGGACCTAATTCATCATGTCTCTCATCCTCATCATCGTGTTTAGGACCTAATTCCTCATGTCTCTCAACCTCTTCATCGTGTTTAGGACCTAATTCATCATGTCTCATCCTCTCCTACGTGTTTAGGACCTAATTCCTCATGTCTCTCATCCTCATTGTGTTTAGGACCTAATTCGTCATGTCTCTCATCCTCATCATCGTGTTTAGGACCTAATTCCTCATGTCTCTCAACCTCTTCATCGTGTTTAGGACCTAATTCCTCATGTCTCTCATCCTCTTCATCGTGTTTAGGACCTAATTCCTCATGTCTCTCATCCTCTTCATTGTGTTTAGGACCTAATTCCTCATGTGTCTCATCCTCTTCATCGTGTTTAGGACCTAATTCCTCATGTGTCTCAACCTCTTCATCGTGTTTAGGACCTAATTCCTCATGTCTCTCAACCTCTTCATCGTGTTTAGGACCTAATTCATCATCTCTCATCCTCTTCATCGTGTTTAGGACCTAATTCCTCATGTCTCTCATCCTCTCCTATGTGTTTAGGACCTAATTCCTCATGTCTCTCATCCTCTTCATCGTGTTTAGGACCTAATTCATCATGTCTCTCATCCTCTTCATCGTGTTTAGGACCTAATTCATCATGTCTCTCATCCTCTTCATCGTGTTTAGGACCTAATTCCTCATGTCTCTCAACCTCTTCATCGTGTTTAGGACCTAATTCCTCATGTCTCTCATCCTCTTCATCGTGTTTAGGACCTAATTCCTCATGTCTCTCATCCTCTTCATTGTGTTTAGGACCTAATTCCTCATGTGTCTCATCCTCTTCATCGTGTTTAGGACCTAATTCCTCATGTGTCTCATCCTCTTCATCGTGTTTAGGACCTAATTCCTCATGTCTCTCAACCTCTTCATCGTGTTTAGGACCTAATTCATCATCTCTCATCCTCTTCATCGTGTTTAGGACCTAATTCCTCATGTCTCTCATCCTCTTCATCGTGTTTAGGACCTAATTCCTCATGTCTCTCATCCTCTCCTATGTGTTTAGGACCTAATTCATCATGTCTCTCATCCTCTTCATCGTGTTTAGGACCTAATTCCTCATGTCTCTCATCCTCTTCATCGTGTTTAGGACCTAATTCATCATGTCTCTCAACCTCTTCATCGTGTTTAGGACCTAATTCATCATGTCTCATCCTCTCCTTTGTGTTTAGGACCTAATTCCTCATGTCTCTCATCCTCATCGTGTTTAGGACCTAATTCGTCATGTCTCTCATCCTCATCATCGTGTTTAGGACCTAATTCCTCATGTCTCTCAACCTCTTCATCATGTTTACGACCTAATTCCTCATGTCTCTCATCCTCTTCATCGTGTTTAGGACCTAATTCCTCATGTCTCTCATCCTCTTCATTGTGTTTAGGACCTAATTCCTCATGTGTCTCAACCTCTTCATCGTGTTTAGGACCTAATTCCTCATGTGTCTCATCCTCTTCATCGTGTTTAGGACCTAATTCATCATGTCTCTCATCCTCATCATCGTGTTTAGGACCTAATTCCTCATGTCTCTCAACCTCTTCATCGTGTTTAGGACCTAATTCCTCATGTCTCTCATCCTCTTCATCGTGTTTAGGACCTAATTCCTTATGTCTCTCAACCTCTTCATCGTGTTTAGGACCTAATTCCTCATGTCTCTCATCCTCTTCATCGTGTTTAGGACCTAATTCCTCATGTCTCTCAACCTCTTCATCGTGTTTAGGACCTAATTCCTCATGTCTCTCATCCTCTTCATCGTGTTTAGGACCTAATTCATCATGTCTCTCAACCTCTTCATCGTGTTTAGGAACTAATTCATCATGTCTCATCCTCTCCTACGTGTTTAGGACCTAATTCCTCATGTCTCTCATCCTCATTGTGTTTAGGACCTAATTGTCATGTCTCTCATCCTCATCATCGTGTTTAGGACCTAATTCCTCATGTCTCTCAACCTCTTCATCGTGTTTAGGACCTAATTCCTCATGTCTCTCATCCTCTTCATCGTGTTTAGGACCTAATTCCTCATGTCTCTCATCCTCTTCATTGTGTTTAGGACCTAATTCCTCATGTGTCTCAACCTCTTCATCGTGTTTAGGACCTAATTCCTCATGTGTCTCAACCTCTTCATCGTGTTTAGGACCTAATTCCTCATGTCTCTCAACCTCTTCATCGTGTTTAGGACCTAATTCATCATCTCTCATCCTCTTCATCGTGTTTAGGACCTAATTCCTCATGTCTCTCATCCTCTCCTATGTGTTTAGGACCTAATTCCTCATGTCTCTCATCCTCTCCTATGTGTTTAGGACCTAATTCATCATGTCTCTCATCATCTTCATCGTGTTTAGGACCTAATTCCTCATGTCTCTCATCCTCTTCATCGTGTTTAGGACCTAATTCATCATGTCTCATCCTCTTCATCGTGTTTAGGACCTAATTCCTCATGTCTCTCATCCTCTCCTATGTGTTTAGGACCTAATTCCTCATGTCTCTCATCCTCTTCATCGTGTTTAGGACCTAATTCCTCATGTCTCTCATCCTCTTCATCGTGTTTAGGACCTAATTCATCATGTCTCTCATCCTCTTCATCGTGTTTAGGACCTAATTCCTCATGTCTCTCATCCTCTTCATCGTGTTTAGGACCTAATTCATCATGTCTCTCAACCTCTTCATCGTGTTTAGGACCTAATTCATCATGTCTCTCATCCTCATCATCGTGTTTAGGACCAAATTCATCATGTCTCTCATCCTCATCATCGTGTTTAGGACCTAATTCCTCATGTCTCTCAACCTCTTCATCGTGTTTAGGACCTAATTCCTCATGTCTCTCATCCTCTTCATCGTGTTTAGGACCTAATTCATCATGTCTCATCCTCTTCATCGTGTTTAGGACCTAATTCCTCATGTCTCTCATCCTCTTCATCGTGTTTAGGACCTAATTCATCATGTCTCTCAACCTCTTCATCGTGTTTAGGACCTAATTCATCATGTCTCATCCTCTCCTACGTGTTTAGGACCTAATTCCTCATGTCTCATCCTCTCCTACGTGTTTAGGACCTAATTCCTCATGTCTCTCAACCTCTTCATCGTGTTTAGGACCTAATTCATCATGTCTCATCCTCTCCTACGTGTTTAGGACCTAATTCCTCATGTCTCTCATCCTCATTGTGTTAAGGACCTAATTCGTCATGTCTCTCATCCTCATCATCGTGTTTAGGACCTAATTCCTCATGTCTCTCAACCTCTTCATCGTGTTTAGGACCTAATTCCTCATGTCTCTCATCCTCTTCATCGTGTTTAGGACCTAATTCCTCATGTCTCTCATCCTCTTCATTGTGTTTAGGACCTAATTCATCATGTCTCTCATCCTCTCCTATGTGTTTAGGACCTAATTCCTCATGTCTCTCATCCTCTCCTATGTGTTTAGGACCTAATTCATCATGTCTCATCCTCTCCTACGTGTTTAGGACCTAATTCCTCATGTCTCTCATCCTCATTGTGTTTAGGACCTAATTCGTCATGTCTCTCATCCTCATCATCGTGTTTAGGACCTAATTCCTCATGTCTCTCAACCTCTTCATCGTGTTTAGGACCTAATTCCTCATGTCTCTCATCCTCTTCATCGTGTTTAGGACCTAATTCCTCATGTCTCTCATCCTCTTCATTGTGTTTAGGACCTAATTCCTCATGTGTCTCAACCTCTTCATCGTGTTTAGGACCTAATTCCTCATGTGTCTCAACCTCTTCATCGTGTTTAGGACCTAATTCCTCATGTCTCTCAACCTCTTCATCGTGTTTAGGACCTAATTCATCATCTCTCATCCTCTTCATCGTGTTTAGGACCTAATTCCTCATGTCTCTCATCCTCTCCTATGTGTTTAGGACCTAATTCCTCATGTCTCTCATCCTCTCCTATGTGTTTAGGACCTAATTCATCATGTCTCTCATCATCTTCATCGTGTTTAGGACCTAATTCCTCATGTCTCTCATCCTCTTCATCGTGTTTAGGACCTAATTCCTCATGTCTCTCAACCTCTTCATCGTGTTTAGGACCTAATTCCTCATGTCTCTCATCCTCTTCATCGTGTTTAGGACCTAATTCCTCATGTCTCTCATCCTCTTCATCGTGTTTAGGACCTAATTCCTCATGTCTCTCATCCTCTTCATTGTGTTTAGGACCTAATTCCTCATGTCTCTCATCCTCTTCATCGTGTTTAGGACCTAATTCATCATGTCTCATCCTCTTCATCGTGTTTAGGACCTAATTCCTCATGTCTCTCATCCTCTCCTATGTGTTTAGGACCTAATTCCTCATGTCTCTCATCCTCTTCATCGTGTTTAGGACCTAATTCATCATGTCTCTCATCCTCTTCATCGTGTTTAGGACCTAATTCATCATGTCTCTCAACCTCTTCATCGTGTTTAGGACCTAATTCATCATGTCTCTCATCCTCATCATCGTGTTTAGGACCTAATTCCTCATGTCTCTCATCCTCTTCATCGTGTTTAGGACCTAATTCCTCATGTCTCTCAACCTCTTCATCGTGTTTAGGACCTAATTCCTCATGTCTCTCATCCTCTTCATCGTGTTTAGGACCTAATTCATCATGTCTCATCCTCTTCATCGTGTTTAGGACCTAATTCCTCATGTCTCTCATCCTCTTCATCGTGTTTAGGACCTAATTCATCATGTCTCTCAACCTCTTCATCGTGTTTAGGACCTAATTCATCATGTCTCATCCTCTCCTACGTGTTTAGGACCTAATTCCTCATGTCTCTCATCCTCATTGTGTTTAGGACCTAATTCGTCATGTCTCTCATCCTCATCATCGTGTTTAGGACCTAATTCCTCATGTCTCTCAACCTCTTCATCGTGTTTAGGACCTAATTCCTCATGTCTCTCATCCTCTCCTATGTGTTTAGGACCTAATTCCTCATGTCTCTCATCCTCTCCTATGTGTTTAGGACCTAATTCATCATGTCTCTCATCATCTTCATCGTGTTTAGGACCTAATTCCTCATGTCTCTCAACCTCTTCATCGTGTTTAGGACCTAATTCCTCATGTCTCTCATCCTCTTCATCGTGTTTAGGACCTAATTCCTCATGTCTCTCATCCTCTTCATCGTGTTTAGGACCTAATTCATCATGTCTCATCCTCTTCATCGTGTTTAGGACCTAATTCGTCATGTCTCTCATCCTCATCGTGTTTAGGACCTAATTCGTCATGTCTCTCATCCTCCCCTATGTCTCCCCTGTGTGCTGTCCCTTTGTTCCCATTGAGCCAGTGGAGATAAATGAAAGTTGTTTCTCTACAGGCACCTTACCTGGAGGTCAAGAGGCAGATGGACAAGCATGAGCCTTTAGCTCACCCCTTACTGCAATGGTAAGAAACTCCTTACTGCCATGGTCAGAAACCCCTTACTGCAATGGTAAGAAACTCCTTACTGCCATGGTCAGAAACCCCCTTACTGCCATGGTCAGAAACCCCCTTACTGCCATGGTCAGAAACCCCCTTACTGCCATGGTCAGAAACCCCCTTACTGCCATGGTCAGAAACCCCCTTACTGCCATGGTCAGAAACCCCTTACTGCCATGGTCAGAAACCCCTTACTGCCATGGTCAGAAACCCCCTTACTGCCATGGTCAGAAACCCCTTACTGCCATGGTCAGAAAACCCTTACTGCCATGGTCAGAAACCCCTTACTGCCATGGTCAGAAACCCTTACTGCCATGGTCAGAAACCCCTTACTGCCATGGTCAGAAACCCCTTACTGCCATGGTCAGAAACCCCTTACTGCCATGGTCAGAAACCCCTTACTGCCATGGTCAGAAACCCCTTACTGCCATGGTCAGAAACCCCTTACTGCCATGGTCAGAAACCCCTTACTGCCATGGTCAGAAACCCCTTACTGCCATGGTCAGAAACCCCTTACTGCCATGGTCAGAAACCCCTTACTGCCATGGTCAGAACCCCCTTACTGCCATGGTAAGAAACCCCTTACTGAAATGATCAGAAACCCCTTACTGCCATGGTCAGAAACCCCTTACTGCCATGGTCAGAAACTCCTTACTTGATTTCCCCACTAAACCAATTTTTTTTCCTGAAACAGCCTAACATTTTGTGTCACGAGTCCGCAATCGAAAAAAGGTTTCAAAGTTGTTTTATGCCATGTGTTCATTTTAGAGGCAACAGGAGCAAAACCAATGTTTCCGGCTGTTAGGCCATTGTCAGTCAGCCTGAAATTCAATCAGTAGTCAGAAACATTGACTGTCATAGTGAATGTACAGTTAGACCAGGACATGAGACGTGTGAATGACAGTTTAAGTATGTAACAACAGGTCAATCTAGCAGCTGGAGGTATTGTAAGAAAAACTGTTCATGTCTAATGTAGCCCGTTTTTGTTTTTCCTCTCTAGGGTGATATCCAGTAACAGATCACACATTGTCAAACTACCAGTTACCAGAGTGAGTTTTATACATCATTACGGGAGATTATAGGAGATTAGATAGAACTAGAGTTATGGAAAAATCACAAATAAAAAACAAAAACTACCCCAGATGTAATTTCTCTATTTTTAGCGTTTTTAAGTCTGGCTTAATCGTAATCCCTTTAGATGTTATATAATATCTCTATGCAGTTGAAGTCGGAAGTTTACATACACTTAGGTTGGAGTCATTAAAACTTGTTTTTTAAACCACTCGACAAATTTCCTGTTAACAAACTATAGTTATGGCAAGTCGGTTAGGACATCTACTTTGTGCATGACACAAGTAATTTTTCCAACAATTGTTTACAGACAGATTATTTCACTTATAATTCACTGTATCACAATTCCAGTGGGTCAGAAGTTTACATACACTAAGTTGACTGTGCCTTTTACCAGCTTGGAAAATTCCAGAAAATGATGTCATGGCTTTAGAAGCTTCTAATAGGCTAATTGACATAATTTGAGTCAATTGGAGGTGTACCTGTGGATGTATTTCAAGGCCTATCTTCAAACTCAGTGCCTCTTTGCTTGACATCGTGGGAAAATCATCAGCAAAGCAAACTGTAGACCTCCACAAGTCTGGTTCATCCTTGGGAGCAATTTCCAAACGCCTGAAGGTACCACGTTCATCTGTACAAACAATAGTACGCAACTATAAACACCATGGGACCACGCAGCCGTCATACGCGTTCTGTCTCCTAGAGATGAACGTACTTTGGTGCGAAAAGTGCAAATCAATCCCAGAACAACAGAAAAGGACCTTGCTGCTGTGTAACTAGATGTTTCTCTCTATGCTGCGCTGTTGCGCCTTCTTCACCACACCGTCTGTGTGGGTGGACCATTTCAGTTTGGCCGTGATGTGTACGCCGAGGAACTTAAAACTTTCCACCTTCTCCACTACTGTCCCGTCGACGTAGATAGGGGGGTGCTCCCCCTGCTGTTTCCTGAAGTCCACGATCATCTCCTTAGTTTTGTTGACATTGAGAGGTTATTTTCCTGACACCACACTCCGAGGGCCCTCACCTCCTCCCTGTAGGCCGTCTCGTTGTTGTTGGTTATCAAGCCTACCACTGTAGTGTCGTCAGCAAACTTGATGATTGAGTTGGGGGCGTGCTTGGCTATGCAGTCATGGGTGAACAGGGAGTCCAGGAGAGGGCTGAGAACGCACCCTTGTGGGGCTCCAGTGTTGAGGATCAGCGGGGTGGAGAGGTTGTTTCCTACCCTCACCACCTGGGGCCGTCCCGTCAGGAAGTCCAGGATACCAGTTGCACAGGGCTGGGTCGAGACCTAGGGTCTCAAGCTTAATGACGAGTTTGGGGGGTACTATGGTGTTAAATGCTGAGCTGTAGTCGATGAACAGCATTCTTACATAGGTATTCCTCTTGTCCAGATGGGTTAGGGCAGTGTGATTGCGATTGCGTCGTCTGTGGACCTATTGGGACGGTAAGGAAATTGGAGTGGGTCTAGGGTGTCTGGTAGGATGGAGGTGATATGATCCTTGACTAGTCTCTCAAAGCACTTCATGATGACGGAAGTGAGCGCTACGGGGCGATAGTCATTTAGCTCAGTTACCTTAGCTTTCACACCAGCCAGCTCGTCTGCGCATGCTCTGAGGACACGGCCTAGGATGCAATAACCCTCGCCGCCAGCCTTGTGAGGGTTAACACGCTTAAATGTTTTACTCACGTTGGCTGCGGTGAATTGAGCCCGCAGGTTTTGGTGGCGGGCCGTGTCGGTGGCACTGTATTGTCCTCAAAGCGAGCAAAGAAGTTGTTTAGTTTGTCTGGGAGCAGGACATCGTGGTCCGCGACGGGGCTGGTTTTCTTTTTGTAGTCCGTGATTGACTGTAGACCCTGCCACATTCCTCTCGTGTCTGAGCCGTTGAATTGTGACTCTACTTTGTCTCTATACTGACGCTTAGCTTGTTTGATTGCCTTGCGGAGGGAATAGCTACACTGTTTGTCATGTTTCCGGTCGCCTTACCCTGGTTAAAAGCAGTGGTTCGCGCTTTCAGTTTTGTGCGAATGCTGCCATCAATCCACGGTTTCTGGTTGGGGAAGGTTTTAATAGTTGCTATGGGTACAACATCACTGATGCACTTGCTAATAAACTCGCTCACCGAATCAGCGTATACATCAATGTTGTTGTCTGATGCTATCCGGAACATATCCCAGTCCACGTGCTCGAAACAATCTAAACAGCGTGGAATCAGATTGGTCGGACCAGCGTTGAGCAGACCTGAGAACAGGCGTTTCCTGTTTTAGTTTCTGTAGGCTGGGAGCAACAAAATGGAGTCATGGTCAGACTTGTCGAAAGGAGGGCGGAGAATGGCCTTGTATGCATCACGGAAGTTAGAATACAATGATCCATGGATTTCCCGGCCCGGGTCGCACATTCGATATGCTTATAAAATTTAGGGAGCCTTGTTTTCAGATTAACCTTGTTAAAATCCCCAGCCACAATAAATGCAGCCTCAGGATATGTGGTTTCCAGTTTACATAGAGTCCAATGAATTTCTTTCAGTGCCGTCGATGTGTCAGCTTGAGGGGGGATATATGCGACTGTGATTATAATCGAGGAGAATTCTCTTGGTAGATAATGCTGTCGGCATTTGATTGTAAGGAATTCTAGGTCAGGTGAACAAAAGGACTTGAGTTCCTGTATGTTGTTATGATCACACCACGACTCGTTAATCATAAGACACACACCCCCGCCCTTCTTCTTACCAGATAGATGTTTGTTTCTGTCGGCACGATGCGTGGAGAAACCATGTGGCTGTACCGACTCTGATAACGTGTCCTGAGTGAGCCATGTTTCCGTGAAGCAAAGAACGCTGCAGTCTCTGATGTCTCTCTGGAAGGCAATCCTTGCTCGGATTTCGTCTACCTTGTTTCCCAGAGACTGGACATTGGCAAGTAGTATACTTGGGAGCGGTGCGCGATGTGCCCGTCTACGAAGCCTGACCAGAACACCGCCCCGTCTACCCCTTCTCCTCCACCGCCGTTGTTTTGGGTCGCCGGCTGGGATCCAGTCTTTTGTTCTAGTTGGTGGACCAAACAAAGGATCCGCTTCGAGAAAGTTGTATTCCTGGTCGTAATGTTGGTAAGTTGACGTCGCGCTTATATCCAATAATTCCTCCCGACTGTATGTAATGAAACTTAAGATTTCCCTGAGTAACAATGTAAGATGTCTGGTTTAACCTCTTAAGGAGCAGTAAGGAGCGCTGGGGCGCTAGCGCCCCACTCCCGACACTATCCGGTGAAATGTGAGGCGCCAAATTCAAAATCCAAAAGTTGAATTATTAAACATTCATCAATATACAAGTGTTGCATAGTCGTCAAAAGCTCTGCTTCTTGGCAATATCACAGTGTTGTCATATTTCAAAAGGCTTTACGGCGAAAGCACTACATTTGATTGTTTGAGGGTAGCACCTCACATATTTTTCCCTTTACCATAAATTCATAAGCCATCACGGTTCACACAAAACACATTTCACAGCGAAAACAAATCAATTACCTTTTGAAGAACTTCTGCTGAGGGCTTCCCAAGTGTCCAACGAAGACAATCAATAGTTCTTTTGTTAGAAAAAGTAATTTATTATATCCATAAATCTCAGTTTGGTTGACGCGTTATGATAAGAAAATACAGCGTCCATTGAAACGTGAAGAGAACTCGTTCAACCTATACCTATAAACTTGTCCAAGAACAATCAAACATCATTGATAATGTATCCTTAGGAACACTTTAATGTATATTTTGTATAATATTTCAACCGGAATATAAACTGGGCGAAAAAACACAGAGCGCGCAAGCCGGGAACGCGCATTCTCTTCTGTTTACTTCTGTGAGGCCACTTACTAATTCTTCTTCTTCTGCCATCTAAAGCAACTAAACAGAATCAAAACAGTGTCCAGAGACTGTTGACATCCAGAGGAAGCAATAGGTACTGCATTCATACTCCCTTATATGGGCATTTTCATAAGGGAGGGTTTCCAAATGAGGCAATGTGTCAAAATCACTTTTTCCAGGACAGAAATTCCTCGGGTTTTCGCCTGCCATATCTGTTCTGTTATACTCACAGACAAAATTTTAACACTCTAAGAAACTTCAGAGTGTTTCCTATCCAATGGTACTAAATATGTGCAAGTCCTAAGACATGGGCTCCCGAGTGGCGTCACTACAGACCCTGGTTCGATCCCGGGCTGTATCACAACCGTCCCATAGTCCCATAGGGCGGTGCACAATTGGCCCAGTGCAGTCCGGGTTAGGGAAGGGTTTGACCAGAGTAGGCAGTCATTGTAAAATAAGAATTTGTTCTTAATTGACTTGCCTAGTTAAATTAAGGTTAAATAACATTTTAAAACAGGCTGATTATAGAGTGAAGTCAGAAGACAGAGAGAATAGAAAAGGAGAGAGAAAATCGCACCCTATTCCCTATATAGTGCACTACTTTATACTACAGCTCTGTTCCCTATATAGTGGACTACTTTATACTACAGCCATATTCCCTATATAGTGCACTACTTTATACTACAGCTCTGTTCCCTATATAGTGGACTACTTTATACTACAGCCATATTCCCTATATAGTGGACTACTTTATACTACAGCCCTATTCCCTATATAGTGCACTACTTTATACTACAGCCCTATTCCCTATACATCCCTATCTAGTGCACTACTTTTTACCTGCTCTATATAGGGAATAGGATGCCATTTGGGACACCTATAAGTCGTGTGTGTCTCTCTCTCTCTGTCACGACTGCAGCAGCTGAAGTTCATGCACACCCCGCACCAGTTCCTTCTACTCAGCAGTCCTCCTGCCAAAGAGTCCAACTTCAGAGCTGCCAAGAACCTCTTTGGGAGTACCTTCGCTTTCCAGTATGTACCCTTTTTTTAATCATATGTAGTAGAGGGGCTATAGTGCAAAACCAGATGACTTTGATAAACAACCAGAAATAACTATAGATTTGTTGGGTGATTTTAAGAAAGCTTAATATAGATCATGTGTTTTTGGTTGTTGAGTCAATTAGACCATAACCCATTTCAAGTATCTAAAAAAAAAATCTAAAGTTATTTCAGGATATGTTGGTATGTTAGCGGGTCTTCCTTTGTTTCATTCCCCCTTCAGTACACATCATCATTCATATACTCATGAAGGCAGACAGTGCACTCAATGTCTTGAAGTACTTTCAATCGTACACTATGTTTTGAAGTACTTTCAATCGTACACTATGTTTTGAAGTACTTTCAATCGTACACTATGTTTTAAAGTACTTTCAATCGTACACTATGTTTTAAAGTACTTTCAATCGTACACTGTTTTGAAGTACTTTCAATCGTACACTATGTTTTAAAGTACTTTCAATCGTACACTATGTTTTAAAGTACTTTCAATCGTACACTTTGTTTGTGAAACATGTTTTTTAAAAATCACTGCTATTTTCAGTGGGAGAATAACTTTTGTTTGATTAACACAGTAGATATGTATTGGATAATTAATGATGGCCTTTTCTCTCTTCAGTGGTTCTCACATAGAGAATTGGCACTCCATTTTGAGGAACGGTTTGGTGGTTGCATCCAACACAAGACTTCAGGTAAAAAATTTAAAAAATAAAAGAATAATTCCAATAATTGTTTATCAGC
The DNA here is from genome assembly GCA_030435695.1 of Brachymystax lenok tsinlingensis. Taxonomy (NCBI): domain Eukaryota; kingdom Metazoa; phylum Chordata; class Actinopteri; order Salmoniformes; family Salmonidae; genus Brachymystax; species Brachymystax lenok. The sequence continues at coordinate 3,574,857 of CM059807.1, forward strand.
CATTTAAAAGCACAATCTGTGACTTCAACTGCCTGAGACTACTGTGTACGGTAAACTGTAGGTCTGAGTAAATGTAACCCTTCAAGACCTGAACACAAAACAGTTTTCACTCCGATTCACACTGTTACTAGAGCTGTGATGACACCAGTATCGCAATATTTTTTCCATTGGCAAAAATGAAAACAAGAAGCAGACAAAACGTTGGTCCTTTTTAAAAACCTGCTGTATGTAATATATTGTGTTTTTATAGTCTGGATAATAAATACATGTAACTCTGGATGACAACATGTTTGTTTCCAACATTAGGGCTGTTTTCCCAAACAAGTTAAATCTGCTTTGTGTTTTGTATCGCAATACTGGTATCGTCCCGGCCCTAACCGTTACCATACATATTTAAAATATGTTGCATATATATTGCATGTCATCCCTACAGACCAAACACCTCTAATAGTTTGGTTGTTGTCTGTCGGCAGCTCCATGGCGCCATCTATGGGAGTGGAATCTATATCAGCCCAATGTCAAGCATATCCTTTGGTTATTCAGGTACCTAGTGGAATCTATATCAGCCCAATGTCAAGCATATCCTTTGGTTATTCAGGTACCTAGTGGAATCTATATCAGCCCAATGTCAAGCATATCCTTTGGTTATTCAGGTACCTAGTGGAATCTATATCAGCCCAATGTCAAGCATATCCTTTGGTTATTCAGGTACCTAGTGGAATCTATATCAGCCCAATGTCAAGCATATCCTTTGGTTATTCAGGTACCTAGTGGAATCTATATCAGCCCAATGTCAAGCATATCCTTTGGTTATTCAGGCACCCAGAAAACCTATCTACAGGAACTTTGTAATTCATTGTTAAAGGTAGACTCAGCGAAATGACGTCACCACGAGCAGCTCCGTAGATAATTGAGATGAGCGACTTCACCGTCACACAGCCACACACAGTATCTTGTGGGAGCCAGGGGCACTGCAACAGTGGAGAAGTTGAGCCTTCGCGCTTCAACGCTCTTAGTAGTTGCGGAATTTGATCCCCCTACGCTATTTACTTAGTGCGTCTGTCATATCGCTGAGCCTTTAAGTATGTGAATTACAAATTGTGTGACTGAGTCTATTGTCCTACCAGAGTTACTAAAGTTACAATGTAACAGTTAAACTCTGCAGTATGTGAACCAAGACACTGTGGCCGACATGTTCTGTCCGCACAATAAAGTCAAGATTCATTACTCTCCTGTTTTTTATTTTATTTTAAATGTGCCGGTTTTGCACACTGCCAGAGCAGTGTCTGATTTGCAGATAAATATTGCCCTGGTTGTTATTATAACATCTCTCCATTTAGGGATGAAGAAAAATCTGCAGAAAGTTACTTCCAAGGATGAAACCGCTACAAACAAGACCAACTTACAGGTAATCATAATGACATTCCCCAAACTTCTGTACGGTACGGTGTTAAAAACTGGTGTAAACTGGGGGGAAATGAACGTTGTATTGAGTTCTGTACGGTGTTAAAAACTGGTGTAAACTGGGGGAAAATGAACGTTGTATTGAGTTCTGTACGGTGTTAAAAACTGGTGTAACCTGGGGAAAATGAACGTTGTATTGAGTTCTGTACGGTGTTAAAAACTGGTGTAAACTGGGGGAAATGAACGTTGTATTGAGTTCTGTACGGTGCTAAAAACCGGTGTAAACTGGGGGAAAATTAACGTTGTATTGAGTTCTGTACGGTGTTAAAAACTGGTGTAAACTGGGGAAAATTAACGCGTTGTATTGAGTTCTGTACGGTGTTAAAAACTGGTGTAAACTGGGGAAAATGAGCGTTGTATTGAGTTCTGTACGGTGTTAAAAACTGGTGTAACCTGGGGAAAATGAACGTTGTATTGAGTTCTGTACGGTGTTAAAAACTGGTGTAAACTGGGGGAAATGAACGTTGTATTGAGTTCTGTACGGTGCTAAAAACCGGTGTAAACTGGGGGAAAATTAACGTTGTATTGAGTTCTGTACGGTGTTAAAAACTGGTGTAAACTGGGGGAAAATTAACGTTGTATTGAGTTCTGTACGGTGTTAAAAAACTGGTGTAAACTGGGGGAAAATGAACGTTGTATTGAGTTCTGTACGGTGTTAAAAACTGGTGTAAACTGGGGAAAATGAACGTTGTATTGAGTTCTGTACGGTGTTAAAAACTGGTGTAAACTGGGGAAAATGAACGTTGTATTGAGTTCTGTACGGTGTTAAAAACTGGTGTTAACTGGGGGAAATGAACGTTGTATTCACTAGAGTTGTGTCCTTTTTTTGCAGTCAACAAAGAAAGGACAGCAGCCCCAGTTTTTGCAAAGTCGGAACCTGAAGTGCATAGCCTTATGTGAAGGTAGGTATGTGTGCTCTGGGCTGGAGAAACCACAGAACGACCATAACACATACAGTGCCTTCAGAAAGTATTCCCACTTTTTCCACATTTTGTTGTTGCAGTATGAATTTAGATATATTGTGTCACTGGCCTATACACAATACCCATAATGTCAAAGTGGAATTGTGTTTTTCGAAATGTGTACAAATTAATTTAAAAAAAAACAGCTGAAATGTCTTGAGTCAATAAGTATTCAACCCCTTTGTTATGGCAAGCCTCAATAAGTTCAGGAGTTTAAAAAAAAATGTGTTTCACAAGTCACATAATAAGTTGCATTGACTCACTCTGTGTGCAATAATAGTGTTTATCATGATACCTCATCGCTGTACCACCCACATTCAATTATCTGTAAGGTCATCAGTTGAATCTCAAACACAGATTCAACCACAAAGACCGTGGAGGGTTTTCTATGCCTCGCAAAGGTGGTGACCTATTGGTAGATGGGTAAAAAATAAAATAAAAAGCAGAAATGTAATATCCCTTTGAGCATTGTGACGTTATTAATTACACTTTGGATGGTGTATCGATACACCCAGTCAATACAATGATACAGGCGTCCTTCCTAACTCAGTTGCCAGAGAGAAAGGGGAATTGCTCAGCGATTTTTACCATGAGGCCACTGGTGACTTTAAAACACTTTGAGTTTAATGGCTGTGATAGGAGAAAACTGAGGATGGATCAACAACATTGTAGTTACTCCTCAATACTAACCTAATCGACAGAGTGAAAAGAAAAAAGCATTTACAGAATATTAAATATTCCAAAATATGCATCCTGTTTTGCAACAAAGTGCCAAAACAATGTGGCAAAGCCATTCACTTTTTGAAAATCCAATACAACAAATTAATGAGTACCACTCTCCATATTTTCAAGCATAGTGGTGGCTGCATCATGTTATGAAATGCTTGTAATCGTTAAGGACTGGGTGAGTTTTTCAGGATAAAAAAAGAAACCGAATGGAGCTAAGCACAGGCCAAATCCTAGAGGAAAACCTGGTTCAGGCTGATTTCCACCAGACACTGGGAGATGAATTCACCTTTCAGCAGAACAATCACCTAAAACAAATTTGATGTAATCCATTTTGAATTCCGGTTTGTAACGCAACAAAATGTGGAATAAGTGGCTATACCTTCTGAAGACACTGCATGTGAACTCTATTTTAATATATGTGTATATAAAGAGTTTATTTCCAAAATGCTATATCCACCAATTTTTCACATTTCTGACGTTTTCATCAGAAAGTTTTGCTTATGGGTACCTGTGTGTACAATATTACTATTCTCAGATTATTTTTTAAAATTAATGTATTCAAATGTTTTTTTTTTTTCACAAAACGCTACTGATGCAGAATCTTAATTTGAGCCAGTTTGCTACGTCAGGAAAATAATCCTGCAGCAACAGGAAATGTGAATTATGTAGATTGTAATGTTAAAATGAATGCTAACTGTAAATCAGATAAGCGCATCTGCTAAATGTAAATGTTTTGCATACAGATCTTATATTACTGTATTGAATTGAAAAAATATATATACAAAATGTATTATTTGAACAGTTCTTTATTAAAAATGTAGCTATTTGTTCCATTTGACTGTGTAAAACCCAGCAGTACTACTTATTTCTGAGAGTCGGATATACTGATAGAATTTTGCCCCCCAAAATTATAATTTGTCTCTCTGAAATGAAACCAAGTGATAGATTTTAAACAAACACAACTGTCATTGAACAACACCAGAGAGTGGAAAAAAAAAAATATATATATATATTTCCGAATTTTTTTAAACAATAAATGCTAATTTACTAACATTTCTGAAAATTGATATATAGCATTTTTATCCTCTTCCAGTAATCACGTCCCCTGACCTGCACAAACATGGAGACATCTGGGTCGTTCCCAACACTGACCACGTCTGTACACGCTTCTTCTTTGTGTAAGTAGCCTTTAACAGTATCCCTTGCAGTAGTTATTAGACGGGATGCCCTTTATTGGCATCCCTTACAGTGGTCTCCAATTCATTAAAGCAGACTAGGGTTTAGGGTAGCAGACTAGGGTTTAGGGTAGCAGACTAGGGTTTAGGGTAGCAGACTAGGGGTTAAAGGTCCTTTAAAGAAAATAGATGTTTATCAAAGAAATCAAACATACCAGTATTTGACAATACTAGTGAATAAACATTTAGCTTTGACATTTTCCAAGAGTTTTATTAATAGCTAGAGTTCCCACAGGGAATTTGTTCTAGGGGGTTGGTACCAATACGTGATGTTCTTGCGTGATTCTTCCGGTCCAGTTATGAAGATGGCCAGGTGGGGGATATGAGCATCAACACGCAAGACGCTGGCATCCAGCGAGAGATCCTACGAGCCATCGGCAACCAGACCGCCACAGGATGAACAACACCGCAATACTGCTGCCTCTCCTCCCTCCACCTCCCAGCTCAAAGCTGGATCTTTGAGCTGCGGAGGGCCGTCGTACAAAAGTGTTTCCTTCCGATCAACACAGAGAACACAAAAAAACAACTTAACAAAAGTTTGAAATCTTCAAAACGGCTACAGTGAAACCCACCACACATATTTACAACTGAAACACAAGAAAACATTTTAAGTTTCTAAATACTATGAAGAATCCTGTTTTTCCTGAAGACACAGTACGTCTCTGTTTGACTGACTGAGACTATTACATTTTTGTAGAGAACATTTAAAACGGTAAAACACTTTGGTGAATATTTTGAGACTTTTTGCTAGTAGATGTGGGCCTTTTCGGGAAAATAACTAGGAGAAAGTTCCTTCCTGTCTAGGAAAAAGGTCCCATCCATCTGACCTGGTTTACTATGGAGTTGTACCTTTTTTTTTAAAGTACAATGTATATTGAAGGTGTTGATATGCACTGTTTCTTAATGTCATCTATTTGTTCCAACAACTGGGTCATAACCTGAAAAACTACAACTTATTTTCCACTTGATTATTTTTGGCGGTGATGTGTGCGTATGTATATATTAGTAGCAGTCAAAAGTTTGGACACGCCAACTCATTCCAGGGTTTTTCTTTATTTTTACTATTTTCTACATTCTAGAATAAGTGAAGACATCAACACTATGAAATAACACATATGGAATCATGTAGTAACCAAACAAGTGTTAAACAAATCAAAATATTTTATGAGATTCTTCAAAGTAGCCATCCTTTGCCTTGATGACATTTTTGCACACTCTTGGCATTCTCTCAACCAGCTTCACCTGGAATGCTTTTCCAACAGTCTTGAAGGAGTTCCCACATATGCTGAGCACGTGGCTGCTTTTCCTTCACTCTGCTGTCCAACACATCCCAAACCATCTCAATTGGGTTGAGGTCAGGTGATTGTGGAGACCAGGTCATCTGAAGCAGCACTCCATGACTCTCCTTCTTGGTCAAATAGCCCTTACACAGCCTAGAGGTGTGTTGGGTCAGTGTCCTGTTGAAAAACAAATGGTAGCCCCACTAAATGCAAAGCAGAGGGTATGGCGTATCGCTGCAGAATGCTGTGGTAGCCATGCTGGTTAAGTGTGCCTTGAATTCTAAATAAATCACACAGTGTCACCAGCAAAGCACCATCACACCTCCTCTTCCATGCGTCACGGGGGGAACCACACATGCAAAGATCAACCGTTCACCTACTCTTGAGTCTCACAAAGACACGGCGGTTGGAACCAAAAATCTAAAATTTGGACTCATCAGACCAAAGGACAGATTTCCACCGGTCTAATGTCCATTGCTCGTATTTCTTGGCCCAAGCAAGTCTCTTATTATTATTGGTGTCCTTTAGTAGTGGTTTCTTTGCAGCAATTTGACCATGAAGGCCTGATTCACGCAGTCTACTCTGAACAGTTGATGTTGAGATCTGTCTGTTACTTGAACTCTGTGAAGCATTTATTTGGGCTGCAATTCCTGAGGCTGGTAACTCTAATGAAGTTATCCTCTGCAGCAGAGGTAACTCTGGGTCTTCCTTTCCTGTGGCGGTCCTCATGATAGCCAGTTTTATCATAGTGCTTGATGGTTTTTGCGACTGCATTTGAAGAAACTTTAAAAGTTCTTGACATTTTCCGTATTCACTGACCTTCATGTCTTTAAAGTAATGATGGACTGTCGTTTCTCTTTGCTTATTTGAGCTGTTCTTGCCAAATAGGTATTTTACCAAATAGGGCTATCTTCTGTATACCACCCCTACCTTGTCACAACAGAACTGATTGGTTCAAACGCATTAAGGAAAGAAATTCCACATTCACTTTTAACAAGGCATACCTGTTAATTGAAATGCATTCCAGGTGACTACCTCATGAAGCTGGTTGAGAGAATGCCAAGAGTGTGCAAAGCTTTGACTGGTACTGTGTGTGTATATACACACACACACATATACATATATACACACACACACACACATATATATTTACACACACACACACACTGAGGCACACAGCAATGTAATGAGTAGAATCGACATTAAGGCCAGGATTCAATACATTGAGTGGAATCGACATTAAGGTCAGGATTCAATCAGGACTGCGGATGATCCGCATTTTAGCGCAGTTGACATTTTAAAGGTAATTTCCCATTCGCGCCAACATCTGCAGTGTTTACTTAGAAGGCCATCTCCTCAACCGTGGTAACATTGCCTTTAAATGGTGCATCGGCCAAAATGGGCGATCGGATTGAATCTGACCCTGGTGTAAGAGCTTTGACATGTCGTCAAAAATGAGCAGAAATGTATTATGCTGTGTTAATTTAGGAAGTAGATCAATTTCCTTCACATATCATACCAAGAAATGTATATATTGGTTTCTTCTCCTTTTATAGGGAGTCTACTGGTTTACAATGGCAAAGACTTTGATTCCAGTCAAGAATTTATACATATTACAGTATGAATGTGATCTATCTGCCAATTCAAAAGTTCCACAACACTTATCACTCACAACCAGTTTAATAACACTTATTTTCAAAAACAATAAAGTAAAACATTTAAGATTGATATTTGTACATTGATTTAAAACTATGGGTGGATATATAATCGACGCCCCAATTGAAATAACATTTTAAATAGGTTCATTTTGTTATGGGGTTTCTATACATATTAGGCTTTGGTGTTTGTTGCTTGTTGTTTATATATATTGCTGTGATTTTAAATGACCGATCAGAGCTCAGATTGATGTATACTACCCCTTGTGTTCACTGTAAATGATATATTTCTAAGGATGGATGTTTAGTTTAAAGTAGACATTGGTCATCGAGGGTACCAACCACTCTGCACATGATACAAGTCTTACGCTTCTGCAGAAAACAGTACTGTAACAAGTCATATTTTCTTTTTAAAAAAATAAAACAAAATGAATCACTAATGATTTTACCATTTTAAATATATGTAAGGTTATTGTAACAAGTATAAAACACAGACTGGGAGTAATTAGCAACACACTGTTCATTTTATTCCATAATTCAGTGGCCAAATCACATTAATATGATTTAATAATAATATTGTTTTTAATATCTGTCCTTGAAATAGTCATACGAAACCTGACCAGTACATTGTCAATATACAGTGAAGCACTGATGGACGTTGGTTTTCGTGACTTGGTTTAAGATTCCAAAGACGTTTTGTTACTAATATTTTTCATAATCTGGTTCCTGACATTATAGGATATGGTGACATTTTGGCAGTACCACAGTATCATGTATCTAATGTATCTAATGAAAGGGCATATTGTTGGAACTGGAAGCATAATCAAGTGTACCAAGGGATGACGACATCATGAATATCAATTTAAAAAGGAACACTCAAAAGTACAAACTTAAGTCATATATTTCAGAGGAAATGTTAATCCGTTGGGAGACGAGCAATATGATGGTCAGCCGGAGATATTTGATTTGATCTGCTTTGTGAGTTTCTTTGATCAGAATGTCTTTGTATTTCGGTGAATAAAAGTATTATGTTATTATGCTACTTAGCGTCTGGTGCCTTATAGACATTAATTAATGGTAATGACAATACATATTGAATATATTGTCACAACAAGGCCAAATATTTTCTGTAATTGAGTTTTTATGGCTTTTTCTTTATTTTGCAAATTAATTCAGCTTTTTTGGGGGGGCTTTTTACAAAGTTTTGAAAATAGTAGCTTATGTACTTGTTTATGTTCAATAAATTCAAACTTGCTGAGAAACCACAATTTGTTCATTTCTTTACTCAGAATGGTTTCTGGGAGTTGGAGTTGGATGGGGGGGAATGGGATTTTATTATATCTTAAACTCAGTGTATTTCTTAGTGTTGTTTTCTTTTGTGGCTGGACCAGTGTTCCAGTTGTCTTGAGCGATGCGGAGGGTTAACACCTTTTAGTTGGCGCTCCCTGTGTGATTTCTAGACAAACATTATGTTGTCTGATCTTCCCTGTTTTTGTTTTTGCTCCACCTTTTTTGGTTCGCTTCCTGTCTTTAAGTTTGGTCTTTTCTTATGTTTGCCTCTTCTCTGGCAGATCTAGTGGGCGCTCACGGTGGGTGTCTTTTTAGTTTTCCAGTTGTTGATGCGGAGTCAACTTTCATGAGTGTCTTCCATAACCCCTCCTAAAACCTGTTTTGTTCCGATTGTCAGTGACTGTTAGTTCCCCTTCTGTTTTAGTGACATTATTTGGTTTGCTTGTTGGGGAATGTAACAATCTTCATTTCACAAATGTAATATCAGCAACACCGGGTTAACCTAAAGCAGCTGTGTGTACCACATGTATTTGTGGCCTCTTTGTCTTCATTCATTCTTGCACATCGGTAGTTGTGAGACGTGCAGAAGATATGTCAATAGATTCCTTTGACCTTCAGTTCATCCTGTAGACGGCTCAGGTAGTCAGGGTCAGGGTAACCATAGCTGGGAAACCATAGATACAAAAACAGAAACCTTGAGTTCATAACTACTGTTCCTTTTGAGTTTGTACTTCCTATAATGGAATTGAAGTTAACGCTTCAATCTTGCAGATATAATGCAGTTATAATGCATTGAAAGACATGTTGTGAGAATGTATAACCCCTTTATAATTAAGCAATAAGGCCCAGGGGGTGTGGTATATGGACAATATAGAAGGTTGGTGTCACCTTAATTGGGGAAAACGGGCTTGTGGTAATGGCTGGAGCGAAATACATGGAGTGGTATCAAATACGTCAAACATATGGATTCCATGTGTTTGATTACATTCCATCCGCTACGCTCCAACCGTTATTATGAGCCAGCCTCCCCTGGCCCGGTTTACCATGACGCAACGCGGGGTGCCTGGATTACAGCCCTTAGCCGTGGTATATTGGCCATATAGCACAAACCCCCGAGGCGCCTTATTGCTGTTATAAACTGGTTACCAACGTAATTAGAGCAGTAAAAATACATGTTTTGTCATACCCGTGGTATATGGTCTGATATACCACGGCTGTCAACCAATCAGCATTCAAGGATCGGACCACCCAGTTTATAATGTCTTCTAATCAGATCATTATGCGTGTAAGTCAATGCGTTACGATATGTAACCATTCTACAGAATGGAGTGCATCCATCCATACTGTACTTACCAACTGGTGCCTCCATTTCTGGAGGTTTTATGGTGGATATCGTTCCATGTGACCACGTTTTCCATGCCTGTGGTGGATGATCGGCCAATAGTGAACGTGAGTCGTTGGTCGAAGGCCCTCTTCAGGAGAGCCAGAATATTCCTGCCCTCTGAGGAATCCGGGAGATACGCTGTACGTGATGCACCCTGGTATGGCTGACCTGGGTTGGGATGCTCCTCCTATGTGACCAAGTCAGTAACAGTATAACATAAGAGGATCGACATGAGCAAAGGCTTTGTGTAGATTTGAAAGGGGTGGGTGCTTGGGATGCAAGGTGATTAGTAGAATCTGTGATTCTGGGCATCGCCTCGCTGAAGGAAGGACATTCGCTTAGGAAGGATGAAAACTAGGAAGGATAGCTAGTGCTTTGCATGTTATGTGCCAATGGTAGAATAGTGGCTTTGTATGTTGTTTGTAATGCTTAACTCGCTCACCTTCTGTATTCCATTTGGAATGTGGTACTGAATCACGATTGTTCCATACTTCTCATATCCAGACAAAGAAGACCTTTCCTTAGTAGTAGTCATAGTAGCGCCCGTTGGCTGTGTCCCCTTCAATTCCCCATAGACGGCCCCACAGGTTGGACAGACAGGTTTGATCTTGAACGCCTCCTCCAGACAGCCTCTACAGAACGAGTGTTTACATTTCAACGTCTTCTTTTTGTTCTCTTTAATGGTGTTCAGACAAATTGGACACGACTCTTCTTCTTCGTCCGACTGCTTGTTGTGTGTCGTACCAGAGGCCCGGGCGCTAACTCTCTGGGGTGTCAGGGGTTGTTGTGATGTCACAGCGGAACTGGAACTGTGCAGTAGAAAATCCTCCAATAACACAATATGCATGTAGCGCCCTGTCACTGTAATTTTGTCTTTACCGGGGATTCCTTCAATCAAAAGTTCCGGAAACTGTCCCTGCAAGCTTTTGTAGTATCGTGGATCCAAACTGTAAGTCTTCACTTTCAGATCTGTAGCGAGTCTCTGATAGAACGTGACAAAGCGCTCTCTGGCGAAGTGAACCCGAACCGTGTCTTTTCTGTTGCTTTGAAAGGTCACCACCATTTTGTCATGAGGTTTATGAATGAAGACGTCTTCCCCTTGGATTCTCTTCAGCTCTTTTGAGCATCTCTGTTGGATAAAGTCCCAAACAGCTCCAACTATCTCCACTGGTTTCACTGGAGTAGGTGACCGAGGACGCTGTTGGTGACAAAAACGACTGTCTCTGAGAGTGGGGGCAGCATATCTGTCTAGACTTGACATCTTCACAAACAGGTCCTCTATTTCATCAAATGATCCCTGCACTTTGTAACGCAAGGTTCCTGTAACGGGGATACCACATTCAGTGAGAATGTATTTCACCCGGCTAGGCTCTTTGAAAGTGTTTGGATCTACAGTGAGAGTAATATCTGAAAATACCTGAAAAACATTAAGGGTTCAGCAAGTTCAATATGCAAAATAGCACAATGACAGATGGCTCATTATTAGGCCTAGAATGCCGGTTTCTGACCAAACCTGCACTGTAAAATACATCTAGTTGGTTCAACTAAAACATTTTAAATAACTGGTTCCACAGCCCTTTTTTTTTTTTTGTTTACTCAACTTTTCGGTCAAAGTGTTACCTGAACTTAACATTTTTAGGCAAAAATTCTGTCAACTTAAAAACGTGTGTTCACTCAAATTGTCTCATATGTTCATTCAATTAGAAATGATCATTTGGGCATCTTACCCCCAAAAAATAAAAGTTATAAGAGACATAAGAGGCAGAGTTGCAAAGAAAAAGCCATATCTCAGACTGACCAATAAAAAGAAAAGATTAAGATGGGCAAAAGAACACAGACACTGGACAGAGGAACTCTGCCTAGAAGGCCAGCATCCCAGAGTCACCTCTTCACTGTTGACGTTGAGACTGGTGTTTTGCGGGTACTATTTAATGAAGCTGCTAGTTGAGGACTTGTGAGGCGTCTGTTTCTCAAACTAGACACTCCAATGTACTTGTCCTCTTGCTCAGTTGTGCACCGGGGCCTCCCACTCCTCTTTCTATTCTGGTTTGGGGCCAGTTTGCGCTGTTCTGTGAAGGGAGTAATACACAGCGTTGTACGAGATCTTCAGTTTCTTAGCAATTTCTCGCATGGAATAGCCTTCATTTCTCAGAACAAGAATAGACTGATGAGTTTCAGAAGAAAGTTCTTTGTTTCTGGCCATTTTGAGCCTGTAATCGAACCCACAAATGCTGATGCTCCAGATACTCAACTAGTCTAAAGAAGGACAGTTTTATTGCTTCTTTAAAATCAGCACAACCATTTTCAGCTGTGCTAACATAATTGCAAAAGGGTTTTCTAATGATCAATTAGCCTTTTCAAATTATAAACTTGCATTAGCTAACACAGGAGTGATGGTTGCTGATAATGGGCCTCTGTACGCCTACGTAGATCAGCCGTTTCCAGCTACAATAGTAATTTACAACATTAACAATGTCTACACTGTATTTCTGATCAATTTTATGTTATTTTAATGGACATTTTTTTTTGCTTTTCTTTCAAAAACAAGGACATTTCTAAGTGACCTCAAACTTTTGAACGATAGTGTATATGTTAAAAGCACTGTGTGTGTGTGTGTGTGTGTGTGTGTGTGTGTGTGTGTGTGTGTGTAACCAGTGCTTGACTTGGGCTGAAATAGGTTCCAGTACCCATTTTGGGTCCTGGTACTGTTTATATTTAGGTGCAAAAGCTCCACAATACTTTTGAGCTAATATTCTATAAGAGGAACAGGTGCTCAAGCAGTAGAACATTTGATGTGCCGGTACTCAGCTCCGGTGAACTCCTGCCCAAGTCAAGCACTGTGTGTAACCAGTTACCTTTTTTAGTTACGATGCCAAAATAATAATGTATAGTTTTATGAACCAACACATCATTTTAAATTGACTGAATTTTTGCCAACGTTTTCTCAAATTGGAGCTAAATTTGGCCTAACTAAATATTTTTAGTTCAGGTAACACTTGGCCCAAAACGTTGGTTATATATATATATAAAAAAAAAAAAAAAAAGACTGAAACCAGTTACTTAATAATAATTAGTTGAAACAACTAGATGTGTGTGTGTGTATGTGTGTGTGTATATATATATATATATATATATATATATATATATATATATATATATATATATATATATATATATATAATTATTATTATTTTTACAGTGTGACTAAAACTGGTTGCCGCCTGCGTTTTGATGAACAGTTACTGCCTATCATGAGGCAATATGCCTGGGCTGGGTTTCCCAAAAGCATCGGAGCACTAAAATCATCTTTCGTCCATTTAGTTTCAATGGAATTAAGATGATATCAGTGCTCCGATGCTTTTGGGAAACCATTTCGGTCTTACCATAGAGCTTGATAGCCCAAACTGACTCAAATCCACATTGCCAAGTATGCTGACTCAACCACGTCGACTGTATGTACACTGTGTATAATTTGGGAATCATCCGATTACATAAATGAGTAAATTGAAATGTAATGAGCAAGTTTAAATGCGTTTTAACTATAAATACTATTTCATATAGGCTAGATTAGAATGTTGGTTTTTCTTAGTTTTATTTTTTAGGGTACACATACATACCTCTTTCAATGGCGCATTTGCCATGGTGCAAGTATGTTGTTGTGCGTCCTTCGTTGCTAAGAGGTAGAGCCAACTAACTTTCCTGTTCCCGGGGTCGCTAATTCTAGTTCTGCAGTATACAGGAACAAATGATCTACGCTATATTGTCTTTACCGAAGTAATCTATTTGTTCGATGTTCGTCGTTTCATTATGAGTCAGCATTCAGCATTTTTCGAATTTCAAACACAATCTTAAACTGGCCAAACTGTTAGTTTCGTTTTCATAAAAGGGGAGTGAACTCTTGTGGGAGTGTTTATCCCAAACCAGATGGTTCGCTTCTCTTCACCCGCTAGAGGACAGTAGAACACTGTATGTGCGCTCTTCACAGAGAAGCCACTACTTCTCTTGGAGCAAGATGGTGTTGTACTCCACAAAAGTGAAAGCAGGTATCATCATTTCTATTTACACCGTGATCATATTTTGTTTAACATTGCTTTCATTGATTATTTCGTCGATGCTCTACAATGCTAAAGCACATAGCCCTTACACATGTTTTAAATTCGGGTAAAGATAGTTGGCACATTAGATTGGCTAGAATTCAATGTCATTTGGATAAACCAGCATCCACAAACAAACAATCACCCGAAACTATATTTCATGATCTGTGTGAGAGTTGCTCTTATGTATGTTTTTCTTTTTTTAGTAACCAAATCTGATAAACCACAATATTGGCAACACTGAGGGGCAGAGATCTGTATGCAAATCAGCTGTTTTTGGTGACACACTTTTCTATTCTGGCCGTAATGATATGGTGCTCCCAGTAACTTAAAATTAATGATACGGTACTCGACTAAGAGTGAGGCTGTGCCATTGAATAGGCGCAGTATTCACAGATCCGCCACCTGCACTAGGGCTTCCACTGAATGAAATACTCAAATTAAGTCTCCATATAAGAAGACGACAGCACAGAGATTTTGGGCAGCATTTCTAAAAAAAAAAATTAAAAAAAATTGGATACTGCCTGACCGGAACAGAGATCACAGTATGTATGTTTGTAGCCTATTGTATATGCCGCGGGCGGTTTAGACTGTGGAGCACGGCTATTGCAATGGATGGAGTCGGGAAGATTATGAGTTGAGTTTTGAAAAGGGACAATTTTATCCTCAAGGTTTATTTAGTCTATTCAGATTCGTTAAAGCCTAATTGTCTTTTAATGACCTCAAAATTGTTTTGTGTTGTCCTCAAATGTCAGCAATTTCTGTATTGTAATAATAACATGAAGTATTTTTGTTGTTGTCTGTATTATGTTGTGTTTCTATTCGGTATTTTGTCATTTTAACCCTGATAATGCATCCTATGTGATAATCATTTTAGAGAGAGACTTTTTTAATACTTTTTTTTTATACTAGCTATTAAATTATAATAATTTATACAATTATGTAACATGCTTCATACCACTTGTTTGTAAGGGGAAAAAAAACATATAATATTTCAATTTAAAGGATGGGAATTCTTTATTAAATCTAAATGTTTTGTCAATATTTGATTTTATAATTAATATTTGGTACTTAAAGAATACATGCCTTAAAATACCCCAAAATATATATATAAATCTTCTGTTTATGTGTCATACCTCAAATGTCATAACCTCAAATGCAAACGGAACATGAGAAAACCTTAGCACAAATGTCAAGGTATAGTACCTTGTTACCGACACTGTGCTAGTAATCGGTAACAAATATTTTGGTTGGCAAAATAAAATAAAAAAATGTTAAGCCATTAATTTGTATGGCGTCATTGTACTGTAACTATGTAGCATACTGGATAATGAATATGGAGATAACAACGGATATATTTCTTGACAGTCACCTTTTTTTCTAAATAAATAGCTACAATATAATTCAACAATCTTGTAATTTATTTATCTCCAAATAATATGTATGCCTGTTAACATTAACATCATATTACTGTAACTTTTACATTTTTGGTTTGTAGATAAATTATTAGCCTGGAATATTATTAATTGTTAGAACAGTTGTTGTTATTATTATTATTATTATTATTATTATTATTATTATTAATTTATAATTATTATTCAGACGTTTTTATTTTTTGTTGAATAGCGCAAATAACATTTTGAAAATCCAAGATATCAAAAGCATACGTGATATGGACATTCAGGTTTGTACATCACTAGCCTACCGTCTGTGAATAAATAGCCTAGGCCTATTCAGACACTTTAAGCCGTGGTAGGATACCTGAATAGACATACACCCAACCATCTGACGCTGCGGATGAAAATGATGCATGGATTGAAAAAAAAAAAGACCAGCATTATTTTGATCCATCCTGTCCTGACATGATGGCAGATTTATGTATCTCTCTTTCTATATTGATTTGTGCATCTCGCAGGATACAGCATCTTTCCAGTCGCTGACTCTACAGACCCGTTCACATTCAGAACACAACAACTTGAATTGAGAACTAAAAAGACACCCATTTGACACTTTGCTGCCTCTCGTGAACGAAATATCAGCCCACGCTTTTATGCAGCCAGCCAGACAGCCCATCGCCCACCATACAATACACCACTGTGGATTTAATAGCAGTGAGAGTATTATGTCGAATCGGATTGAGGGAGATTTAGACATCTGTCAAATGCAGCCAATAGAATGTACATTAGTAATATTGAACCAAGGGAGGGACGCCGGTGGCGGATCCAGCGAGGATTAAGTACAATTCATAATCTGACAAGGGAAAACTGCAATGCTGCTTGAGAGCATCCAGCCTGGCACGGCATGGCAGGGATGACACGGGAGCATAGTTCACGTCCCCAACAGCCTCATGGCAGGGATGACACGGGAGCTGCATAGTTAATTCCATTTCCTGAACAGCCCTATTGCTGCTTTCCAACTGGCTGATGGTTACATAAAAAATAAAAAAAAATGGAGAAAACGGAAAACATT
This sequence comes from Brachymystax lenok tsinlingensis, assembly GCA_030435695.1. Classification (NCBI taxonomy): domain Eukaryota; kingdom Metazoa; phylum Chordata; class Actinopteri; order Salmoniformes; family Salmonidae; genus Brachymystax; species Brachymystax lenok. Next base: position 3,591,419 of record CM059807.1, read on the forward strand.
TAGCTGTCATGTGAAAGGTCTAGCTATCTTATTCACTGTGTGTTCTTATGGGGAAACTATAAACAATATTATAAGCATTATTTAGATATTCGGTTTATATTCTAAAAGTGCTTTAATTTAGTTTATCAAGTATCTGCAATAGTATATGGCGTCCACACAGACCTCTGTTGCTGCGTGCGTTGACCAACTAAAAGGGAACGAAAGGAGAATACAATTTACCAAAAAGTAACGCTATATTGCTATGAAAATTAATGTTTAGTTCTCGGTCATTTCTAAGAGTGGTTGAAAAGGTATTGATGCCGGCATAAAGGTCTAGGTGCCATGCACGTCTAGGTACCATGTGCAGCTGCATCAAAAAGGTTTGCCAGGCGAATCATTGGATTGCAGCCGCTGGTTGGAGCCAGGTCTCTCTGTTTGTCTCTTTTGCGCCAAAGCCAGGCTCGCCTCGACGCGTGTCAAACAATGGGTCTCTCTCTCTCTCTCCCTCTTTATAAGCTGGAAAGAGAGACAACAGCCACCCAGAACAGCCAGCCAGCCTCCACGAACCCATCACTAATCCCATCTAGAGATGTCATGGGGCACACGCACTAATTACCTTGTTGTTATGCCTCTGTTGTTGTTTTTTTTGTAACGGGTGGAAAATATTTTCATTGACACTTTGATTCATGGTTCATGAAACTGTCATTGTCATTAGCAAAATGATCTTATTTTCGGGTTGTGAAAAGCAGCTATAATTCCGTGTTTGTGACTATTAGCTATGGTTCAACCTCTGTTACGCGTCCTTTGTGTGTTTGTTTATATCATATAGTAACCTAGGCTATGCAAACATCAACATCCACAATATATTTCTATTTTGTAGGCTTCACACTTAGTTGTCTAATTGCTTATATTAATGACTAGATATGGAACTGCACAACATATAATTAGTAATTAGACTTTTCGAATTGTCGATATCAAAATGACACAGTTGCAAAAGCAGGAGGCCTAATAAACTACACCATATTAATATGAAGTGTAGATCTATGTTACTGTACTATATCTATTAGATATGAAGTGTAGATCTATGTTACTGGACTATTAGATATGAAGTGTAGATCTATGTTACTGTACTATATCTATTAGATATGAAGTGTAGATCGATGTTACTGTACTATTAGACATGAAGTGTAGATCTATGTTACTGTACTATATCTATTAGATATGAAGTGTAGATCTATGTTACTGTACTATTAGATATGAAGTGTAGATCTATGTTACTGTACTATATCTATTAGATGTGAAGTGTAGATCTATGTTACTGTACTATATCTATTAGATATGAAGTGTAGATCTATGTTACTGTACTATTAGATATGAAGTGTAGGTCTATGTTACCGTACTATTAGATATGAAGTGTAGATCTATGTTACTGTCCTATATCTATTAGATTTGAAGTGTAGATCTATGTTACTGTATTATATCCATTAGATATGAAGTGTAGATCTATGTTACTGTACTATATCTATTAGATATGAAGTGTAGATCTATGCTACTGTACTATTAGACATGAAGTGTAGATCTATGTTACTGTACTATATCTATTAGATATGAAGTGTAGATCTATGTTACTGTACTATATCTATTAGATATGAAGTGTAGATCTATGTTACTGTACTATATCTATTAGATATGAAGTGTAGATCTATGCTACTGTACTATTAGACATGAAGTGTAGATCTATGTTAAAGTACTATATCTATTAGATATGAAGTGTAGATCTATGTTACTGTACTATTAGACATGATGTGTAGATCTATGTTACTGTATTATATCTATTAGATATGAAGTGTAGATCTATGTTACTGTACTATTAGATATGAAGTGTAGATCTATGTTACTGTACTATATCTATTAGATATGAAGTGTAGATCTATGTTACTGTACTATTAGATATGAAGTGTAGATCTATGTTACTGTACTATATCTATTAGATATGAAGTGTAGATCTATGTTACTGTACTATTAGATATGAAGTGTAGATCTATGTTACTGTACTATATGTATTAGATATGAAGTGTAGATCTGTTACTGTACTATTAGATATGAAGTGTAGATCTATGTTACTGTACTATATGTATTAGATATGAAGTGTAGATCTATGTTACTGTACTATTAGATATGAAGTGTAGATCTATGTTACTGTACTATATGTATTAGATATGAAGTGTAGATCTATGTTAATGTACTATTAGATATGAAGTGTTTGATCTATGTTACTGTACTATATGTATTAAATATGAAGTGTAGATCTATGTTAATGTACTATTAGATATGAAGTGTTTGATCTATGTTACTGTACTATATCTATTAGATATGTGTAGATCTATGTTACTGTATTGTAGCTATTAGATATGAAGTGTAGATCTATGTTACTGTACTATATGTATTAGATATGAAGTGTATATCTATGTTACTGTACTATATCTATTAGATATGAAGTGTAGCTCTATGTTACTGTACTATATCTATTAGATACAAAGTGTAGATCTATGTTACTGTACTATGTCTATTAGATATGAAGTGTAAATCTATGTTACTGTACTATATCTATTAGATATGAAGTGTAGATCTATGTTACTGTACTATATCTATTAAATATGAAGTGTAGATCTATGTTACTGTACTATTAGATATGAAGTGTAGATCTATGTTACTGTACTATATCTATTAAATATGAAGTGTAGATCTATGTTAATGTACTATTAGATATGAAGTGTTTGATCTATGATACTGTACTATATCTATTAGACATGAAGTGTAGATCTATGTTACTGTATTATAGCTATTAGATATGAAGTGTAGATCTATGTTACTGTACTATATCTATTAGATATGAAGTGTAGATCTATGTTACTGTACTATATCTATTAGATATGAAGTGTAGATCTATGCTACTGTACTATATCTATTAAATATGAAGTGTAGATCTATGTTACTGCACTATATCTATTAGATATTAAGTGTAGATCTATGTTAATGGACTATTCGATATGAAGTGTAGATCTATGTTACTGTACTATTAGATATGAAGTGTAGATCTATGTTACTGTACTTTATCTATTAGATATGAAGTGTAGATCTATGTTACTGGACTATATCTATTAGATATGAAGTGTAGATCTATGTTACTGTACTATATCTTTTAAATATGAAGTGTAGATCTATGTTACTGTACTTTTAGATATGAAGTGTCGATCTGTTACTTTACTATATCTATTAGATATGAAGTGTAGATCTATGTTACTGTTTTATTAGATATGAAGTGTCGATCTATGTTACTGTACTATATATATTAAATATGAAGTGTGGATCTATGTTACTGTACTATTAGATATGAAGTGTTGATCTATGTTACTTTACTATATCTATTAGATATGAAGTGTAGATCTATGTTACTGTACTATATCTATTAGATATGAAGTGTAGATCTATGTTACTGTACTATATCTATTAGATATGAATTGTAGATCTATGTTACTGTACTATATCTATTAGATATGAAGTGTAGATCTATGTTACTGGTCTATTAGATATGAAGTGTAGATCTATGTTACTGTACTATATCTATTAGATATGAAGTGTAGATCTATGTTACCGTGATCTAAGATCTCAAAGCAGATACAACAACATCTCTCAGTAAAAGAACGAGTGGCTCTGTTCTTTCAATTACTGTTGCTAATTAACAAATGTTCACAATGCACTAATTACTGTTGGATGCTTATTTGTTTACAGCGCACAGACATAAGTGGTATTTAGTGTTCTGAAATGCACTCACCTTAACCGACCCCTACTGGAATGTTAAAATGTTACAATCACAATGTATTTTATTGTGAATGGTGAGAGGTTAGCATGTCTTTAAAAAAAAATAACTTACTTGTTAAGCAAAATCTTTTTTTCTGAGGAATTGTCTTGGTATTTGATATTATAATTTCACCATTCTTTTGAGCATTCCATATACAGTATATTTTTGCTGGTATGTAAATCTGTCCAAATTAAAGAGAGCCAGCCATAGGTAGCTATGGGGATTCTTTGAATTCCAAAATAAGTCAAAATTGTCCAATCAGAAATGGTCACATCCAAAACAATTGACACCATAGAATACATAGAGGTGTCATCTTTGTGTCTGTTCCATTATTGGTTCTGTGACAGCGCCATTGCGTTGTGCTTTAGTACCTGAGCTACAGAGGACAACCATGTGGCCTAGTGTTCAAGTACAGAGTTGTGAGATACATAGCCAACAGAGGGGCTCCAACCTCCAAGAGCCCAAACATCGATTTTTTTCCAAAACATAGACGTTTAATAATGTTCTGTACTGTACTGTACTTTTCTGTACTGTAATGAAATGTACTGGAATGTACTGTACTGTACTGTAATAAAATGTACTGGAATGTACTGTACTGTACTGTAATGAAATGTACTGTAATGTATGCAACTCTACAGCTGCACCATTGAGAGCATCTTGACTGAATGCATCCCTGCTTGGTATGGCAACAGCACCGCCCTAGATCGCATGGTGCTACAGAGGGGTGTGTGGATTACTGCTGATATTGATTACTGCTGATATTGATTACTACTGCTATTGATTACTGCTGATATTGATTACTGCTGATGTTGATTACTGCTGATATTGATTACTGCTGATGTTGATTACTGCTGCTATTGATTACTGCTGCTATTGATTACTGCTGATGTTGATTACTGCTAATATTGATTACTACTGCTATTGATTACTTCTGCTATTGATTACTGCTGCTATTGATTACTGCTGATGTTGATTACTGCTAATATTGATTACTACTGCTATTGATTACTGCTGATGTTGATTACTGCTGCTATTGATTACTGCTGCTATTGATTACTGCTGATATTGATTACTGCTGCTATTGATTACTACTAATATTGATTACTGCTGATATTGATTACTGCTGATATTGATTACTACTGCTATTCGTTACTACTAACATTGATTTCTGCTGATATTGATTACTGCTGATATTGACTACTGCTGATATTGAAAACTTGAAACTACTGTACTCTACTGTACTCTGCTGTAATCTACTCTACTGTACTCTACTGTACTGTAATACACTGTACTCTACTGTACTCTGATGTACTCTGCTGTAATCTACTCTACTGTACGCTACTGTACTGTACCCTACTGTACTCTACTGTACTCTACTGTACTGTACTCTACTGTACTCTACTGTACTGTACTCTACTGTACTCTACTGCACTTTACTGTACTGTAATACACTGTACTCTACTGTACTGTACTCTACTGTACTCTACTGTACTCTACTGTACTGTACTCTACTGTACTCTACTGTACTGTACTACACTGTACTCTACTGTACTGTAATACACTGCACTCTACTCTACTGTACTCTACTGTACTGTAATACACTGTACTCTTCTGTACTGACATTATGATGATGTGATGAGACATTGTGATAAGGTGATGAGACATTGTGATAAGGTGATGAGACATTATTATGAGGTGATGAGGTATTGTGATAAGGTGATGAGACATTATTATGAGGTGCTGAGACATTATGATGAGGTGATGAGACATTATTATGAGGTGATGAGACATTATGATGAGGTGATGAGACATTACGATGAGGTGCTGAGACATGATGAGGTGATGAGACATTATGATGACGTGATGAGACATTATGATGACGTGATGAGACATTATGATGAGGTGATGAGACATTATGATGAGGTGATGAGACATTATTATAAGGTGATGAGACATTATGATGAGGTGATGAGACATTATGATGAGGTGATGAGACATTATTATAAGATGATGAGACATTATGATAAGATGATGAGACATTATGATGAGGTGATGAGACATTATGATGAGGTGATGAGACATTATTATAAGGTGATGAGACATTATGATGAGGTGATGAGACATTATGATGAGGTGATGAGACATTATGATGAGGTGATGAGACATTATTATAAGGTGATGAGACATTATTATGAGGTGATGACACGTTATGATGAGGTGATGAGACATTATTATGAGGTGATGAGACATTATTATGAGGTGATGAGACATTATTATGAGGTGATGAGACATTATGATGAGGTGATGAGACATTATTATAAGGTGATGAGACATTATGATGACATGATGAGACATTATGATGAGGTGCTGAGACATTACGATGAGGTGATGAGACATTACGATGAAGTGCTGAGACATTATGATGACGTGATGAGACATTATGATGAGGTGATGAGACATTACGATGAGGTGCTGAGACATTACGATGTGATGAGACATTATGATGAGGTGCTGAGACATTACGATGTGATGAGACATTATGATGAGGTGATGAGACATTATGATGAGGTGATGAGACATTACGATGAGGTGCTGAGACATTACGATGAGGTGATGAGACATTATGATGAGTTGATGAGACATTATGATGAGGTGATGAGACATTATGATGAGGTGATGAGTGATGTGGGAACATGGGGCGGGGGCAAAGCCATTTTATTAATTACAGCTGACACTGGCAACTATGGAGCCAGAGAGACAGCAGCATGGGGGTAGCTAATATAAGTCCTAAATTGCACCCTATTCCCTATATAGTGCACACATTTTGACCAGAGCCCCATTGGGAAGTTCACTATATAGAAAATAGTATGCCATTTGGGACGCATCCAAGGAGATGCACCCGTCCTGCTTAATGAGTCAACATTATGATAATTAATGCTAGTTAAATGATGCCAGTAGTGGCATGGCATAAATAAATACATTCAATCTTCATAATGTGAACGCCAAGACGACGACTGACTCTTCAGGCGGTTCATCATTTTTTTTTTATATTCCGAGAGGTGTCTGTTGTGTTGTGGGGCTAGCTTTATCTGCATTTTAATTGGCTAATGATCAGTCATTATTGCATGGACACGATCAATCACACAGCTGATTTAGCAGGTGGTTAAGATACTGTAACAAAGCAATCAGCTGATTAATCTACATGATCTAACTTTACAAAACAGGACAAAATACTTTTTTTCTACAATAAGTCTACCAGCTATATAAACTGTGAAGAGACACAAGCAAAAGTACACACACATGCATACGCATGCATTGTGATAGTGTTGTGTAATGGAATCTAACATTTGGTATTGTAGATATGTAGTGGTGTAATAATGTTATATGATGTACTGTTTTATCATTTGTTTTATATGTAATGTAAGTGCTTTAATGTGTTTGGACCCCAGGAAGAGTAGCTGCTGCCTTGGCAGGAACTAATGGGGATCCATAATAAACCCCAGGAAGAGTAGCTGCTGCCTTGGCAGGAACTAACAGGGATCCCTAATAAACCCCAGGAAGAGTAGCTGCTGCCTTGGCAGGAACTAATGGGCATCTATAATAAACCCCAGGAAGAGTAGCTGCTGCCTTGGCAGGAACTAACGGGGATCCATAATAAACCCCAGGAAGAGTAGCTGCTGCCTTGGCAGGAACTAATGGGGATCCATAATAAACCCCAGGAAGAGTAGCTGCTGCCTTGGCAGGAACTAATGGAGATTCATATTATACCCCATGAAGAGTAGATGCTGCCTTGGCAGGAACTAATGGGGATCCATAATAAACCCCAGGAAGAGTAGATGCTGCCTTGGCAGGAACTAATGGGGATCCATAATAAACCCCAGGAAGAGTAGATGCTGCCTTGGCAGGAACTAATGGGGACCCATAATAAACCCCAGGAAGAGTAGCTGCTGCCTTGGCAGGAACTAATGGGGATCCATAATAAACCCCAGGAAGAGTAGCTGCTGCCTTGGCAGGAACTAATGGGGATCCATAATAAACCCCAGGAAGAGTAGCTGCTGCCTTGGCAGGAACTAACGGGGATCCCTAATAAACCCCAGGAAGAGTAGCTGCTGCCTTGGCAGGAACTAATGGGGATCCATAATAAACCCCATGAAGAGTAGATGCTGCCTTGGCAGGAACTAATGGGGATCCATAATAAACCCCAGGAAGAGTAGATGCTGCCTTGGCAGGAACTAATGGGGATCCATAATAAATAAAAATAAAAATATAAAAGCAATAAGAAACTAATTTGTTGTTGTTCCCTTTGAAATAACCAGTAATGATGTTACAGTAATGATGTTACGGTAATGATGTTACGGTAATGATGTTACAGTAATGATGTTACGGTAATGATGTTACAGTAATGATGTTACAGTAATTATGTTACGGTAATGATGTTACAGGAATTATGTTACATTAATTATGTTACAGTACTCATGTTAGAGTAATGATGTTACAGTAATGATGTTACAGTAACGATGTTACAGTAATGATGTTACGGTAATTATGTTACGGTAATGATGTTACAGTAATGATGTTACGGTAATGATGTTACGGTAATGATGTTACAGTAATTATGTTACAGTACTCATGTTAGAGTAATGATGTTACAGTAATGATGTTACAGTAATGATGTTACAGTAATGATGTTACAGTACTCATGTTACAGTAATGATGTTACAGTAATGATGTTATAGTAATGATGTTACAGTACTCATGTTACAGTAATGATGTTACAGTAATGATGTTACAGTACTCATGTTACAGTAATGATGTTACAGTAAGGATGTTATAGTGAAAGAAAAGTGAAGTCTTGCGAGCATCCTGTGCTTGACGGAAAAACACATTCATCAGATTTTTTTTGTGAGCCTGTCACGAGCGCTCAGATGACTCATGTGTGGGGTGAAATCAAAATCCTGAGAGAATCTCAGTTCTATTCTCAGCTAGTATAACAGGGAACCATGTGAAATGTACATATTCAGATGGAAAAACAGAATTATAGAGATATTCAAAGGGCTATATAGTATAAGTAGGATGAGGTCTGCTAGCTAGGGCACACCTAATGTATCTTTGACAACGACTGAAAATGTATTGTAATTTTTGGGGGGCATTTTTGACAGTCTCAGAGAACGTCTTAGACCTTTACTATTCATGTGATCTCAAGATTTCACCATCTGTTATTGGGATGACATCATCTGTTTCTAAAATTAGCACCAAACTAAGTTTCATTTAGAACATGACTCTTTTAATACGAATTTGAGATGAACCAGTAGAATCTGAAACAATACTGTGCTGGACAAGGCTCTTCAACTGCAGCTCTGACTGTTTTCACTGCTGTGTGTTTGTGTGTGTGTGTTTGTGTGTGTTTGTGTGTGTGTGTCTGTCTGTGTGTTTGTGTGTGTGTCTGTGTGTGTGTCTGTGTGTCTGTTTGTGTGTGTGTGTCTGTATGTGTGTTTGTGTGTGTGTGTCTGTGTGTCTGTTTGTGTGTGTGTGTGTGTGTCTGTATGTGTCTGTGTGTGTTTGTGTGTGTGTGTTTGTCTGTGTGTGTCTGTGTGTGTGTTTGTGTGTGTGTGTTTGTCTGTGTGTGTGTATGTGTGTGTGTGTGTGTGCGTGTCTGTGTGTGTCTGTGTTTGTGTGTGTGTTTGTGTGTGTGTGTGTGTTTGTCTGTGTGTGTGTGTGTCTGTGTGTGTTTGTCTGTGTTTGTGTGTGTGTGTGTTTGTGTGTGTGTGTGTGTGTGTGTGTCACCAGAGTCACAGACAGACCAAGCAGCTGGAGGATAGACAACAACCGCTCTCGCTCTCCATGCTTGCCTGTGATTCGTGGGAATGGATGATAGTGATGCTTTGCTTGACTCATAACCCCGTAGTCCCCGTGGCTATATCCGCGGGGAAGGGCGGGGTTAGTGTCATGATGTACTGTAAATACACTCTATCACATCTATAGGCTACATTGAGGTTTTTTAGTTCATAATTTGTATCTGCCGTTAGTGCGTAGCAGTAGCTTTAGGGCATAACTGTAGCGCGCCGAAAACACGCCAACTGCAAAATGATTTTAGGGCAGAAGAACTTATTGGCGATCCACTGAGGCAACAAGGACAACGTCGGAGTTTAATTCAATAAGAGAAAAGCTGCATAAAGAGAGTAGACAATAAAGAGAAGGGTGGGCCAGAACAGTAACGTACTGCTGCAGTGCTGGCTATGTTATGAAGTAGATAAAGAGGATGTTAGCAGTGCTGGATATGTTATGAAGTATTTAAAGAGGATGATAGCAGTGCTGGTTATGTTATGAAGTAGATAAAGAGGATGATAGCAGTGCTGGATATGTTATGAAGTAGATAAAGAGGATGATAGCAGTGCTGGATATGTTATGAAGTAGATAAAGAGGATGATAGCAGTGCTGGATATGTTATGAAGTGGATAAAGAGGATGATAGCAGTGCTGGTTATGTTATGAAGTAGATAAAGAGGATGATAGCAGTGCTGGATATGTTATGAAGTATTTAAAGAGGATGATAGCAGTGCTGGATATGTTATGAAGTAGATAAAGAGGATGATAGCAGTGCTGGCTATGTTATGAAGTAGATAAAGAGGATGATAGCAGTGCTGGATATGTTATGAAGTATTTAAAGAGGATGTTAGCAGTGCTGGATATGTTATGAAGTAGATAAAGAGGATGATAGCAGTGCTGGTTATGTTATGAAGTAGATAAAGAGGATGATAGCAGTGCTGGCTATGTTATGAAGTATTTAAAGAGGATGATAGCAGTGCTGGATATGTTATGAAGTAGATAAAGAGGATGATAGCAGTGCTGGCTATGTTATGAAGTAGATAAAGAGGATGATAGCAGTGCTGGATATGTTATGAAGTATTTAAAGAGGATGATAGCAGTGCTGGCTGTGTTATGAAGTAGTAAGTGGATGATAGCACTGCTGGCTATGTTATGAAGTAGTAAGAGGATGATAGCAGTGCTGGCTATGTTATGAAGTAGTTAAAGAGGATGATAGCAGTGCTGGATATGTTATGAAGTAGATAAAGAGGATGATAGCAGTGCTGGATATGTTATGAAGTAGTAAGTGGATGATAGCAGTGCTGGATATGTTATGAAGTAGATAAAGAGGATGATAGCAGTGCTGGCTATGTTATGAAGTAGATAAAGAGGATGATAGCAGTGCTGGCTATGTTATGAAGTAGTAAGAGAATGATAGCAGTGCTGGCTATGTTATGAAGTAGTTAAAGAGGATGATAGCAGTGCTGGCTATGTTATGAAGTAGTAAGAGGATGATACCAGTGCTGGCTATGTTATGAAGTAGATAAAGAGGATGATAGCAGTGCTGGCTATGTTATGAAGTAGTAAGAGGATGATAGCAGTGCTGGCTATGTTATGAAGTAGTTAAAGAGGATGATAGCAGTGCTGGATATGTTATGAAGTAGTAAGAGGATGATACCAGTGCTGGCTATGTTATGAAGTAGATAAAGAGGATGATAGCAGTGCTGGATATGTTATGCAGTAGTAAGTGGATGATAGCAGTGCTGGCTATATTATGAAGTAGATAAAGAGGATGATAGCAGTGCTGGCTATGTTATGAAGTAGATAAAGAGGATGATAGCAGTGCTGGATATGTTATGAAGTAGATAAAGAGGATGATAGCAGTGCTGGATATGTTATGCAGTAGTAAGTGGATGATAGCAGTATTGGATATGTTATGAAGTAGTAAGAGGATGATACCAGTGCTGGCTATGTTATGAAGTAGATAAAGAGGATGATAGCAGTGCTGGATACATTATGAAGTATTTAAAGAGGATGATAGCAGTGCTGGATATGTTATGAAGTAGATAAAGAGAATGTTAGCAGTGCTGGATATGTTATGAAGTTTTTAAAGAGGATGATAGCAGTGCTGGCTATGTTATGTAGTAGTTAAAGAGGATGATAGCAGTGCTGGCTATGTTATGAAGTAGTAAGAGGATGATAGCAGTGCTGGCTGTGTTATGAAGTAGATAAAGAGGATGATAGCAGTGCTGGCTATGTTATGAAGTAGTAAGAGGATGATAACAGTGCTGGCTATGTTATGAAGTAGTAAGAGGATGATAGCAGTGCTGGCTGTGTTATGAAGTAGATAAAGAGGATGATAGCAGTGCTGGCTATGTTATGAAGTAGTAAGAGGATGATAGCAGTGCTGGCTGTGTTATGAAGTAGTTAAAGAGGATGATAGCAGTAGCAGTGCTGGCTATGTTATGAAGTAGATAAAGAGGATGATAGCAGTGCTGGCTGTGTTATGAAGTAGTTAAAGAGGATGATAGCAGTGCTGGCTGTGTTATGAAGTAGTAAGTGGATGATAGCAGTGCTGGCTATGTTATGAAGTAGTAAGAGGATGATAGCAGTGCTGGCTGTGTTATGAAGTAGTAAGTGGATGATAGCAGTGCTGGCTGTGTTATGAAGTAGTAAGTGGATGATAGCAGTGATGGCTATGTTATGATGTAGTAAGTGGATGATAGCAGTGCTGGCTATGTTATGAAGTAGTAAGTGGATGATAGCAGTGCTGGCTATGTTATGAAGTAGTAAGAGGATGATAGCAGTGCTGGCTGTGTTATGAAGTAGTAAGTGGATGATAGCAGTGCTGGCTGTGTTATGAAGTAGTAAGTGGATGATAGCAGTGCTGGCTATGTTATGAAGTAGTAAGAGGATGATAGCAGTGCTGGCTATGTTATGAAGTATTTAAAGAGGATGATAGCAGTGCTGGCTATGTTATGTAGTAGTTAAAGAGGATGATAGCAGTGCTGGCTATGTTATGAAGTAGTAAGAGGATGATAGCAGTGCTGGCTGTGTTATGAAGTAGATAAAGAGGATGATAGCAGTGCTGGCTATGTAATGAAGTAGTAAGAGGATGATAACAGTGCTGGCTATGTTATGAAGTAGTTAAAGAGGATGATAGCAGTGCTGGCTGTGTTATGAAGTAGTAAGTGGATGATAGCAGTGCTGGCTATGTTATGAAGTAGTAAGAGGATGATAGCAGTGCTGGCTGTGTTATGAAGTAGTAAGTGGATGTTAGCAGTGCTGGCTGTGTTATGAAGTAGTAAGTGGATGATAGCAGTGCTGGCTATGTTATGAAGTAGTAAGAGGATGATAGCAGTGCTGGCTATGTTATGAAGTAGTTAAAGAGGATGATAGCAGTGCTGGATATGTTATGAAGTAGATAAAGAGGATGATAGCAGTGCTGGATATGTTATGAAGTAGTAAGTGGATGATAGCAGTGCTGGATATGTTATGAAGTAGATAAAGAGGATGATAGCAGTGCTGGCTATGTTATGAAGTAGATAAAGAGGATGATAGCAGTGCTGGCTATGTTATGAAGTAGTAAGAGGATGATAGCAGTGCTGGCTGTGTTATGAAGTAGTTAGAGGATGATAGCAGTGCTGGCTATGTTATTAAGTAGATAAAGAGGATGATAGCAGTGCTGGCTATGTTATGAAGTAGTAAGTGGATGATAGCAGTGCTGGCTATGTAATGAAGTAGTAAGAGGATGATAGCAGTGCTGGATATGTTATGAAGTAGTAAGTGGATGATAGCAGTGCTGGATATGTTATGAAGAAGATAAAGAGGATGATAGCAGTGCTGGCTATGTTATGAAGTAGTAAGTGGATGATAGCAGTGCTGGCTATGTAATGAAGTAGTAAGAGGATGATAGCAGTGCTGGCTGTGTTATGAAGTAGTAAGTGGATGATAGCAGTGCTGGCTGTGTTAGGAAGTAGTAAGTGGATGATAGCAGTGCTGGCTATGTTATGAAGTAGTAAGAGGATGATAGCAGTGCTGGCTGTGTTATGAAGTAGATAAAGAGGATGATAGCAGTGCTGGCTATATTATGAAGTAGTAAGAGGATGATAGCAGTGCTGGCTGTGTTATGAAGTAGTAAGTGGATGATAGCAGTGCTGGCTGTGTTATGAAGTAGTAAGTGGATGATAGCAGTGCTGGCTATGTTATGAAGTAGTAAGAGGATGATAGCAGTGCTGGCTGTGTTATGAAGTAGATAAAGAGGATGATAGCAGTGCTGGATATGTTATGAAGTAGATAAAGAGGATGATAGCAGTGCTGGATATGTTATGAAGTAGATAAAGAGGATGATAGCAGTGCTGGATATGTTATGAAGTATTTAAAGAGGATGATAGCAGTGCTGGATATGTTATGAAGTATTTAAAGAGGATGATAGCAGTGCTGGCTATGTTATGAAGTATTTAAAGAGGATGATAGCAGTGCTGGATATGTTATGAAGTAGATAAAGAGGATGATAGCAGTGCTGGATATGTTATGAAGTAGTAAGTGGATGATAGCAGTGCTGGCTATGTTATGAAGTAGTTAAAGAGGATGATAGCAGTGCTGGATATGTTATGAAGTAGATAAAGAGGATGATAGCAGTGCTGGCTATGTTATGAAGTAGATAAAGAGGATGATAGCAGTGCTGGATATGTTATGAAGTAGTAAGTGGATGATAGCAGTGCTGGATATGTTATGAAGTATTTAAAGAGGATGATAGCATTGCTGGATATGTTATGAAGTTTTTAAAGAGGATGATAGCAGTGCTGGCTATGTTATGAAGTAGTTAAAGAGGATGATAGCAGTGCTGGATATGTTATGAAGTAGATAAAGAGGATGATAGCAGTGCTGGATATGTTATGAAGTAGTAAGTGGATGATAGCAGTGCTGGATATGTTATGAAGTAGATAAAGAGGATGATAGCAGTGCTGGCTATGTTATGAAGTAGATAAAGAGGATGATAGCAGTGCTGGCTATGTTATGAAGTAGTAAGAGGATGATAGCAGTGCTGGCTGTGTTATGAAGTAGTTAGAGGATGATAGCAGTGCTGGCTATGTTATTAAGTAGATAAAGAGGATGATAGCAGTGCTGGCTATGTTATGAAGTAGTAAGTGGATGATAGCAGTGCTGGCTATGTAATGAAGTAGTAAGAGGATGATAGCAGTGCTGGATATGTTATGAAGTAGTAAGTGGATGATAGCAGTGCTGGATATGTTATGAAGAAGATAAAGAGGATGATAGCAGTGCTGGCTATGTTATGAAGTAGTAAGTGGATGATAGCAGTGCTGGCTATGTAATGAAGTAGTAAGAGGATGATAGCAGTGCTGGCTGTGTTATGAAGTAGTAAGTGGATGATAGCAGTGCTGGCTGTGTTAGGAAGTAGTAAGTGGATGATAGCAGTGCTGGCTATGTTATGAAGTAGTAAGAGGATGATAGCAGTGCTGGCTGTGTTATGAAGTAGATAAAGAGGATGATAGCAGTGCTGGCTATGTTATGAAGTAGTAAGAGGATGATAGCAGTGCTGGCTGTGTTATGAAGTAGTAAGTGGATGATAGCAGTGCTGGCTGTGTTATGAAGTAGTAAGTGGATGATAGCAGTGCTGGCTATGTTATGAAGTAGTAAGAGGATGATAGCAGTGCTGGCTGTGTTATGAAGTAGATAAAGAGGATGATAGCAGTGCTGGATATGTTATGAAGTAGATAAAGAGGATGATAGCAGTGCTGGATATGTTATGAAGTAGATAAAGAGGATGATAGCAGTGCTGGATATGTTATGAAGTATTTAAAGAGGATGATAGCAGTGCTGGATATGTTATGAAGTATTTAAAGAGGATGATAGCAGTGCTGGCTATGTTATGAAGTATTTAAAGAGGATGATAGCAGTGCTGGATATGTTATGAAGTAGATAAAGAGGATGATAGCAGTGCTGGATATGTTATGAAGTAGTAAGTGGATGATAGCAGTGCTGGCTATGTTATGAAGTAGTTAAAGAGGATGATAGCAGTGCTGGATATGTTATAAAGTAGATAAAGAGGATGATAGCAGTGCTGGCTATGTTATGAAGTAGATAAAGAGGATGATAGCAGTGCTGGATATGTTATGAGTAGTAAGTGGATGATAGCAGTGATGATAGCAGTGCTGGATATGTTATGAAGTAGATAAAGAGGATGATAGCAGTGCTGGCTATGTTATGAAGTATTTAAAGAGGATGATAGCAGTGCTGGCTATGTTATGAAGTAGATAAAGAGGATGATAGCAGTGCTGGCTATGTTATGAAGTAGATAAAGAGGATGATAGCAGTGCTGGCTATGTTATGAAGTAGTAAGAGGATGATAGCAGTGCTGGCTATGTTATGAAGTAGTTAAAGAGGATGATAGCAGTGCTGGATATGTTATGAAGTAGAGGATGATAGCAGTGCTGGCTATAGAGGATGATAGCAGTGCTGGCTATGTTATGTATTTAAAGAGGATGATAGCAGTGCTGGCTATGTTATGAAGTAGATAAAGAGGATGATAGCAGTGCTGGCTATGTAATGAAGTAGTAAGAGGATGATAGCAGTGCTGGCTGTGTTATGAAGTAGTAAGTGGATGATAGCAGTGCTGGCTGTGTTAGGAAGTAGTAAGTGGATGATAGCAGTGCTGGCTATGTTATGAAGTAGTAAGAGGATGATAGCAGTGCTGGCTGTGTTATGAAGTAGATAAAGAGGATGATAGCAGTGCTGGCTATGTTATGAAGTAGTAAGAGGATGATAGCAGTGCTGGCTGTGTTATGAAGTAGTAAGTGGATGATAGCAGTGCTGGCTGTGTTATGAAGTAGTAAGTGGATGATAGCAGTGCTGGCTATGTTATGAAGTAGTAAGAGGATGATAGCAGTGCTGGCTGTGTTATGAAGTAGATAAAGAGGATGATAGCAGTGCTGGATATGTTATGAAGTAGATAAAGAGGATGATAGCAGTGCTGGATATGTTATGAAGTAGATAAAGAGGATGATAGCAGTGCTGGATATGTTATGAAGTATTTAAAGAGGATGATAGCAGTGCTGGATATGTTATGAAGTATTTAAAGAGGATGATAGCAGTGCTGGCTATGTTATGAAGTATTTAAAGAGGATGATAGCAGTGCTGGATATGTTATGAAGTAGATAAAGAGGATGATAGCAGTGCTGGATATGTTATGAAGTAGTAAGTGGATGATAGCAGTGCTGGCTATGTTATGAAGTAGTTAAAGAGGATGATAGCAGTGCTGGATATGTTATGAAGTAGATAAAGAGGATGATAGCAGTGCTGGCTATGTTATGAAGTAGATAAAGAGGATGATAGCAGTGCTGCATATGTTATGAAGTAGTAAGTGGATGATAGCAGTGCTGGCTATGTTATGAAGTAGTTAAAGAGGATGATAGCAGTGCTGGATATGTTATGAAGTAGATAAAGAGGATGATAGCAGTGCTGGCTATGTTATGAAGTATTTAAAGAGGATGATAGCAGTGCTGGCTATGTTATGAAGTATTTAAAGAGGATGATAGCAGTGCTGGATATGTTATGAAGTAGATAAAGAGGATGATAGCAGTGCTGGATATGTTATGAAGTAGATAAAGAGGATGATAGCAGTGCTGGCTATGTTATTACGTAGATAAAGAGGATGATAGCAGTGCTGGCTATGTTATGAAGTAGATAAAGAGAATGTTAGCAGTGCTGGATATGTTATGAAGTATTTAAAGAGGATGATAGCAGTGCTGGCTATGTTATGAAGTTATTAAAGAGGATGATAGCAGTGCTGGCTATGTTATGAAGTATTTAAAGAGGATGATAGCAGTGCTGGATATGTTATGAAGTATTTAAAGAGGATGATAGCAGTGCTGGATATGTTATGAAGTATTTAAAGAGGATGATAGCAGTGCTGGATATGTTATGAAGTATTTAAAGAGGATGATAGCAGTGCTGGCTATGTTATGAAGTAGTTAAAGAGGATGATAGCAGTGCTGGATATGTTATGAAGTAGATAAAGAGGATGATAGCAGTGCTGGCTATGTTATGTAGTAGTTAAAGAGGATGATAGCAGTGCTGGCTATGTTATGAAGTAGTAAGAGGATGATAGCAGTGCTGGCTATGTTATGAAGTAGTAAGAGGATGATAACAGTGCTGGCTATGTTATGAAGTAGTAAGAGGATGATAGCAGTGCTGGCTGTGTTATGAAGTAGTAACAGGATGATAACAGTGCTGGCTGTGTTATGAAGTAGTAAGTGGATGATAGCTGTGCTGGCTATGTTATGAAGTAGTAAGAGGATGATAGCAGTGCTGGCTGTGTTATGAAGTAGTAAGTGGATGATAGCAGTGCTGGCTATGTTATGAAGTAGTAAGAGGATGATAGCAGTGCTGGCTATGTTATGAAGTAGTAAGAGGATGATAGCAGTGCTGGCTATGTTATGAAGTAGTAAGAGGATGATAGCAGTGCTGGCTATGTTATGAAGTAGATAAAGAGGATGATAGCAGTGCTGGCTATGTTATGAAGTAGATAAAGAGGATGATAGCAGTGCTATCTATGTTATGTGGTGATGATTGTGATGTGCAATACAAATTCCGCAATCACAATGCAAATTTCGACAGTACTTGCCATCTCTGACAGTACAGCACGTTTTAGGACCTAGGTAACAAGGGTAGGTAACAACACATCTGCCACACTGATCATCAACACAGGGGCCCCTCAGAGGTGCGTGATCAGTCCCCTCCTGTACTCCCTGTTCACACATGAATGCATGGACAGGCCAACACCATCATTAAGTTTGCTGACGACACAACAGTGGTTGGCCTGATCCCCAACAACGATGAGACAGCCGCCTATAGGGAGGAGGTCAGAGACCTGACCATGTGGTGCAAGGACAACAACCTCTCCCTCAACATGATCAAGACAAAAGAGATGATTGTGGACTACAGGAAAAGGAGGACCGAGCACGCCCACATTTTCATCGATGGGGCTGTAGTGGAGCAGGTTGAGAGCTTCAAGTTCCTTGGTGTCCACATCACCAACAAACTATCATGGTCCAAACACAACAGTTGTGAAGAGGGCACGACAAAGCTTATTCCCCCCCAGGAGACTGAAAAGATTTGACATGGATCCTTAGATCCTCAAAAAGTTCTACAGCTGCACCATCGAGAGCATCCTGACTGGTTGCATCACTGCCTAGTATGGCAACTGCTCGGCCTCCGACCGCAAGGCACTACAGAGGGCAGTGTGTATGGCCCAGTACATCACCGGGGCCAAGCTTCCTGCCGTCCAGGACCTCTATACCAGGCGGTGCCAGAGGAATGCCCAAAAAATTGTCAAAGACTCCAGCCACCCTAGTCATAGACTGTTCTCTCTCATACCGCACGGCAAACGGTTTCGGAGTACCAAGTCTAGGTCCAAAAGGCTTCTTAACAGCTTCTACCCCCAAGCCATAAGACTCCTGAACAACTAATCAAATGGCTACCCGGACTATTGTTGTAGATATTTTAATACCATTATGTTGCATTTTCTCATTTCTGAACAGAATGCATGACACACCTTTTAAGTAGAAACATATGTCAAGGGTTGCCTCAGCTGAAAAACTGCACGTACCACGCGTACCAGGTACCACACGTTTCACTTTTAAGTGAAAACATATGTTTGAGGCTGCCTATAGAAATGCTATGAAGGCTGTGCTCTGGAAGAGAGAGTCAGTTGTGATCCGGGTCATGGCTCCACCTTTGATTGTGCTAATTAAAGGTGTTATTGAATTCACAAGTTTCTTGTAAGAGTGTCATATTTTTGAGAAACCACTTGCCACAACACTATTTACATTGCCCCCCCTCCCCCTCCCCTCTCTTTTACACCGCTGCTACTCTCTGTTATTATCTATGCATAGTCACTTTAACAACTCTACCTACATGTACGTATTACCTCATTTACCTCGACTAACCTGTGTCCCGGCACATTGATTCTGTACCGGTACCCCCTGTATACAGCCTCTCTACTGTTATTTTACTGCTGCTCTTTAATTATTTGTTATTTTTATTTGTTATTTTTACATATCTATTTTTTACTTAACACTTTTTTTTCTTAAATCTGCTATTGTTGGTTAAGGGCTTGTAAGTAAGCATTTCACTGTAAGGTTTACGCCTGTTGTATTCGGCGCATGTGACAAATAAAAATGTATTTGATTTGATTTGATTTCTTTGGATAATTCAGGTACAAGTTGCAGTAACATTAAGTTGTGGTTACACTTTATATTAAGTAGTGGTTACACTTTATATTAAGTTGTGGTTACATTTTATATTAAGTTGTGGTAACACTTTATATTAAGTTGTGGTTACATTTTATATTAAGTTGTGGTTACACTTTATATTAAGTTGTGGTTACATTTTATATTAAGTTGTGGTAACACTTTATATTAAGTTGTGGTAACACTTTATATTAAGTAGTGGTTACACTTTATATTAAGTTGTGGTAACACTTTATATTAAGTTGTGGTTACATTTTATATTAAGTTGTGGTTACACTTTATATTAAGTTGTGGTTACACTTTATATTAAGTTGTGGTTACACTTTATATTAAGTTGTGGTTACATTTTATATTAAGTTGTGGTTACACTTTATATTAAGTTGTGGTTACATTTTATATTAAGTTGTGGTAACACTTTATATTAAGTAGTGGTTACACTTTATATTAAGTTGTGGTTACACTTTATATTAAGTTGTGGTTACACTTTATATTAAGTTGTGGTAACACTTTATATTAAGTAGTGGTTACACTTTATATTAAGTTGTGGTTACACTTTATATTAAGTTGTGGTTACACTTTATATTAAATTGTGGTTACACTTTATATTAAGTTGTGGTTACACTTTATATTAAGTTGTGGTTACATTTTATATTAAGTTGTGGTAAGACTTTATATTAAGTTGTGGTTACACTTTATATTAAGTTGTGGTAACACTTTATATTAAGCTGTCGTAACACTTTATATTAAGTTGTGGTTACATTTTATATTACGTTGTGGTTACACTTTATATTAAGCTGTGGTAATACTTTATATTAAATTGTGGTTACAATTTATATTAAGGGATCTATTCAATCCGTATTGTGGAAGTTTAGCTTTACAGTGTGATTGAAATTTAAAGGCTATATTCCTGCTTTAAGCGGAGACAGCATTGACGGTAAACACTGCAAATTACTATCCCGGAATCTGTAATGCTTCATCTTTACAGATTGAATAGAGCCCTAAATTGCGGTGACACTTTATATTAAATTCCTCTTATATCTGTGGATTAACCCTATAATGACTACAGTTCCTGTTATACCTGTGGATTAACCCTATAATCACTACAGTTCCTGTTATACCTGTGGATGAACCCTATAATTACTACAGTTCCTGTTATACCTGTGGATTAACCCTATAATCACTACAGTTCCTGTTATACCTGTGGATTAACCCTATAATTACTACAGTTCCTGTTATACCTGTGGATTAACCTTATAATTGCTACAGTTCCTGTTATACCTGTGGATTAACCTTATAATTGCTACAGTTCCTGTTATACCTGTGGATTAACCCTATAATTACTGCAGTTCATATTATACCTGTGGATTAACCCTATAATTACTGCAGTAACTATTCATACTTGTATAGCTTTTTCAAAATGTCACTATCAATATTTTCTTTCATTCTTAATCCATTGTTTTATTGAGCAGGAAAGGACCCAGCTACTCTGTTTCCCGGACACTAGCCAGCTACCTTTTTAGCTGAAGCTATCAGGCTAATTTAGGGTTTGATACAAACCAGAGTCTCTTCGCTGATGATACCATTCCTCCCGGGCTAATAGAAGCCCATTCTTCATCCTGCAGAGGTGCATTTATGTAAAGGAAACTTGAAGCCATCACTTAAAGGTGCTGAAATTACATGCTGATGGATGCAATGTTTAGACTAGCTAGTTAAGACCAAAACCTGTGTCTTACATACACTCACACACACACGCACGCACACACACCCACCCACCCACCCACCCACCCGCTGTTCCCCGGTAGGCCGTCATTGTAAATAAGAATTTGTTCTTAACTAACTTGCCTAGTTAAATAAAGGTTAAATAAAAACTATTTAGAACGAGCAGCCAGCTCACGAACGAACGAGTGCACCAGGGTCGTCACTAGCTACTACATCTACAAAGCCCGCTTATTTCTACAATTTCTCAATTTGTGATTTTAAGTCGAACCCTACTGCTAACCTTATGCCTAACCATAACATACAATTTTGACCAAAAGCACGAATTAGTCAGATATTATTTTAGAAAGACTTGAAATTGGCATGGGAGCTAACTAGCTATCAAGCTACCAGCTAGCTATAGCTGCTTATCAAAAGGTAGATAACTGGTTAATATAACCCGCAAAAAATCACCCCACACTATTTCTCAATGTATCTCAAAATTACTGTAGCTTGTTAATTAATTCGATCATGCTTTGTGATTACACCTGGTTTTATGCTGTTTTAGTGCACACAACATGTCGTCCTGTTGCCTAGCTACAGTAGAACCAGATGAACACCATGAGTGGGGGGGGGGGTTATATTAACCAGCTACTGTCATGCTTTTTTTGTCCCACCTGTTCCTCGATGAGAAGGTTCTAGCTAGTACTCTGTCCTTGGACTCTTGTTGGGTGTGGTTGTCTGGTTTATCAGGTCCCAGCCTCCCATTACAATTAGCTTTTTGAAAGCATTTTAAACATAATCCATGAATTATATACTGTAATATATATATACATATATATATATATATATATATATATATATATATATATCAATCACAAGTGTGGCGCTGCCCCTAACACCCTAATGGGCGGGTCGCCGCTGTCTCAGCTACAGACATAAACAGTGTGTACAACAGCTCTTGAGCTCCAGACAGACAGACAGATAAAATAGGAAGCTTTAATTAAGATCGCCTTATCCAGTCCCATGGCCTCTGTCCAAAGGGCAAATGTTATTTTTCCTGTGAGAGAACGGTTTACATTAGCACACGTCATCGTTTACCATTATCCATTCTCTAGTATCTTAGAGTGACTCCCGAGAAACATGTTGAGTCGGGCGATTCTTTTCAGGTGTACATTTACACCGTTTTTTGTGTGTGTATTTTATGTCAATATTTAATATTTTATTTTAAAATAATATTTAATATTTTTATATTTTATGCCAATATTTAATATTTTATTTTAAAATAATATTTAATATTTTTATATTTTGTCAATATTTAATATTTTATTTTAATATAATATTTAATATTTTTATATTTTATGCCAATATTTAATATTTTATTTTAAAATAATATTTAATATTTTTATATTTTATGCCAATATTTAATATTTTATTTTAAAATAATATTTAATATTTTTATATTTTATGCCAATATTTAATATTTTATTTTAAAATAATATTTAATATTTTTATATTTTATGTCAATATTTAATATTTTATTTTAATATAATATTTAATATTTTTATATTTTATGCCAATATTTAATATTTTATTTTAAAATAATATTTAATATTTTTATATTTTATGCCAATATTTACAACTTTCCATGCTCACGTATTAAATCATTTAAAACATTCTTAGATTGCACCTACTTCTTATGTCATATTACGAACTGCATGTTTACGGAAAGGACAGCGGTGACTTCATCACTCACATTGTCTGATGAGAAATGATTATACTAACGGAAAACATATTTCAAACAGTGAAGCCCCACATGGAAAGAACGGCTTAAAGTTATGTGTCATTATTCTACATCTAGATGTGTGTGTGTGTGTGTGTGTGTGTGTGTGTGTGTGTGTGTGTGTGTGTGTGTGTGTGTGTGTGTGTGTGTGTCAAATATTCAGAGTGTTTGATAGTCAGGGTTGCAGGTGTGATTTTAGGGTACAGTACAGTGAAAATCTTAGGATCCAACAAGCAGGACCTAACAAATAAATGTAGAAAGCTGCAATGTTTTATCGGGAGCTCGAGGTGGAGGCGCCGTCTTAACCATTTAGCGTCTGCTAAATGACAAAAAACATGTCAATGTAAAACATTTCTGTGAGATATATGTACATCCATTCTATACATGATACGTTTCCTGGTTTGAACCTGAGGCAGCTACCTTCTTATTGACGAGGTGTGTGTATTTCTGCCTGGACGTCAAGCCAAGCTATCTGCAAGACCATGGCAGTAGGGGACAGCTGGTTGCGGGACCCACAGTGAAGATAAAAGGCTATACGGAATTCTCTGGATTAAATCAAATCAAATAACATTTTATTTGTCACATACACATGGTTAGCAGATGTTAATGTGAGTGTAGCGAAATGCTTGTGCTTCTAGTTCCGACCCATGCAGTAGTATCTAACAAGTAATCTAACAAATTCACAACAACTACCTTATATACACACAAGAGTAAAGGAATGAATACGAGTATGTACATATAAATATATGGATGAGCGATGGCTGACCGGCATAGGCAAGATGCAGTAGATGGTATGGAGTACAGTATATACACATATATATATGAGATGAGTAATGTAGGATATGTAAACATTATATAAATGGCATTGTTTAAAGTGGCTAGTGATACATTTATTTCATCCAATTATAATTATTAAAGTGGCTAGAGATTTGAGTCGATGGCCGAACGACATAGGCAAGATTCAGTAGATGGTTTAGAGTACAGTGTATACATTTGATATGAGTAATGTCGGATGCGTAAACATTATATTCAAAATTGTTTAAAGTGGCTAGTGATACATTTGTTACATCCAATTCCTATGTTTAAAGTGGCTAGAGATTTAATAACATTCATCTGAACAGGGTGGGATTTATAGAAGCAGATTCATGCCAAAAAACAAATACGCATAAAAACATGGAAATATATATATATATTTATATATATCTGTGATTTATTTCAATTGTGTTTCTTTTAAAAATGACGTAGATGTATGAAATGACTCACACTGCATGTATTTCAGCAATAGACGAAGACAACAGAAATACATATATTTCCAAAGTGGTGGAATAACACAATGGAGGATATTTATTTAACCAACCCGTGATTAACATACATAAATAACCCTTGCAGTCAATAATAGAATGTTATTCTTTATTCTTTAGTTTGTCGATGATCAGTCGTTACTACATCATCGTCCAAATGGATTTAATACACGTATTGTGCCACCACTGCAAAGCTGGCATCTCTCTTGGTCCAGTGTGTGTGTGTGTGTGTGTGTGTGCCTAAAGAGGTCTGGGGGTTAGTGAGTGGCACTGGGCCAGCCAACCCAGGGGGCAGAGGGGCAGTGAGAGAGATCAAATGAAAATAAAATCGAATGTTATTTGTCACATGCTTGGTAAGCAACAGGTGTAGACTAACAGCGAA
The DNA here is from genome assembly GCA_030435695.1 of Brachymystax lenok tsinlingensis. Classification (NCBI taxonomy): domain Eukaryota; kingdom Metazoa; phylum Chordata; class Actinopteri; order Salmoniformes; family Salmonidae; genus Brachymystax; species Brachymystax lenok. Next base: position 3,616,499 of record CM059807.1, read on the forward strand.
ATGTTTACTTACTGGGTCCTTCCCAACAATGCAGAGAGAAAGAAAATAGAGAAATAATAGAAAAATAAAAAACATAATAATAAAAGTAATAATAAATACACAAAGAGTAACGATTACATGGATGTAAACACGGGGTACCAGTACTGAGTCAATGATTACATGGCTGTAAACACAGGGTACCAGTACTGAGTCAATGATTACATGGCTGTAAACACGGGGTTCCAGTACTGAGTCAATGATTACATGGCTGTAAACACAGGGTTCCAGTACTGAGTCAATGATTACATGGCTGTAAACACGGGGTACCAGTACTGAGTCAATGATTACATGGCTGTAAAACACGGGGTTCCAGTACTGAGTCAATGATTACTTGGCTGTAAACACGGGGTTCCAGTACTGAATCAATGATTACATGGCTGTAAACACGGGGTACCAGTACTGAGTCAATGATTACTTGGCTGTAAACACGGGGTTCCAGTACTGAGTCAATGATTACATGGCTGTAAACACGGGGTTCCAGTACTGAGTCAATGATTACATGGCTGTAAACACGGGGTTCCAGTACTGAGTCAATGATTACATGGCTGTAAACGCAGGGTACCAGTACTGAGTCAATGTACAGGGGTATGAGGTAATAATTTTATTTAACCTTGATTTAACCAGGTAGGCAAGTTGAGAACAAGTTCTCATTTAAAACTGTGACCTGGCCAAGATAAAGCAAAAGCAGTTACACATGGAGTAAAACAAACATACAGTCAATAATACAGTAGAAAAAAAACAAATCTATATACAAAGAGTGCAAATGAGGTAGGATAAGGAAGGTAAGGCAATAAATAGGCCATGGTGGAAAAATAATTACAATATAGCATTTAAACACTGGAATGGTAGATGTGCAGTAGATGAATGTGCAATGTAGAAACACTGGGGTGCAAAGGAACAAGATAAATAAATAAATACGGTAGGGGATGAGGTAGTTTGTTGGGCTATTTACAGATGGGCTATATACAGGTGCAGGGGTCTGTGAGCTGCTCTGACAGCTGGTGCTTAAAGCTGGTGAGGGAGATAAGTGACTCCAGTTTCAGACATTTTTGTAGTTTGTTCCAGTCATTGGCAGCAGGGAACTGCAAGGAGAGTCGGCCAAATTAGGAACTGGCTTTGGGGGTGACCAGTGAGATATACCTGCTGGAGTGCATGCTACGGGTTGGTGCTGCTATGGTGACCAGCGAGCTGAGATAAGGCGGGACTTTACCTAGCAGGGACTTGTAGATGACCTGGAGCCAGTGGGTATGGCGACGAGTGTAAAGCAAGGGCCAGCCAACGAGAGTGTACAGGTCGCAGTGGTGGGTGGTATATGGGGCTTTGGTAACAAAACGGATGGCACTGAAATAGACTGTATCCAATTTGTTGAGTAGAGTATTGGAGGCTATTTTGTAAATGACATCACCGAAGTCGAGGATCGGTAGGATGGTCAGATTTATGAGGGTATGTTTGGCACCATGAGTGAAGGATGCTTTGTTGCGAAATAGGAAGCCAATTCTAGATTTAATTTTAGATTGGAGATGTTTGATGTGAGTCTGGAAGGAGAGTTTACAGTCTAACCAGACACCTAGATATTTGTAGTTGTCCACATAATCTAAGACAGAACCGTCCAGAGTAGTGATGCTGGGCGGGGGGACAGGTGCGGGCAGCGATCGGTTGAAGAGCATGCATTTAGTTTTACTTGCGTTTAAGAGCAGTTGTAGGCCACGGAAGGAGAGTTGTATGGCATTGAAACCCGTCTGGAGGGTAGTTAATAACACAGTGTCCAACGAGGGGCCAGAAGTATACAGAATGGTGTCGTCTGCGTAGAGGTGGATCAGAGACTCACCTGCAGCAAGAGCGACATTGTTGATGTATACAGAGAAAAGAGTCGGCCCGAGAATTGAACCCTGTGGCACCCCCATAGAGACTGCCAGAGGTCCGGACAACAGGCCCTCCGATTTGACACTGAACTCTATCGGAGAAGTAGTTGGTAAACCAGGCGAGGCAATCATTTGAGAAACCAAGGCTGTCGAGTCTGCCAATAAGGATGTGGTGATTGACAGAGTCGAAAGCCTTGGCCAGATCAATGAATACGGCTGCACAGTAATGTCTCTTATCGATGGCGGTTATGATGTCATTTAGGACCTTGAGCGTGGCTGAGGTGCATCCATGACCAGCTCTGAAACCAGATTGCATAGCGGAGAAGGTACGGTGGGATTCGAAATGGTCGGTAATTTGTTTGTTAACTTGACTTTTAAAGACCTTAGAAAGGCAGGGTAGGATAGAATAACATGGCTGTAAACACGGGGTACCAGTACTGAGTCAATGTACAGGGGTATGAGGTAATAACATGGCTGTAAACACAGGGTACCAGTACTGAGTCAATGTGCAGGTGTACGAGGTAATATCATGGCTGTAAACACTGGGTACCAGTACTGAGTCAATGTGCAGGGGGTACGAGGTAATTGAGGTAGATGTGTACATACAACTAGGAAGGATGTCTCTCTCTGTCTCTCTCTCTATATATACAATGCATTCGCAAAGATTTCAGACCCCTTGATTTTCTCCAAATTTTGTTACGTTACTGCCTTATACTAAAATTCATTGAATAGATTTTCTTCCTCATCAATCTACACACAATACCCCACATCATAATGACAAAGCAAAAAAACGTTTAGATTTTTTTTGCAAATGTCTTAAAAATAAAAAAAAATGAAATATCACATTTACATAAGTATTCAGACCCTTTACTCAGTACTTTGTTGAAGCACCTTTGGCAGCGATTACAGCATCAAGTCTTCTTCCATATGATGCTACAAGCTTGGCACACCTGTATTTGGGCAGTTTCTCCCATTCTTCTCTGCAGATCCTCTAAAGCTCTGTCAGGTTGGATGTGGAGCGTCGGTGCACAGCTATTTTCAGGTCTCTCCAGAGATGTTCGATTGGGTTCAAGTCTGGGCTCTGGCTGGGACACTCAAAGACATTCAGAGACTTGTCCCGAAGCCACTCCTGCGTCGTCTTTGCTGTGTGCTTAGGGTTGTTGTCCTGTCGGAAGGTGAACCTTCACCCCAGTCTAAGGTCCTGAGGTTTTCATCAAGGAGCTCTCTGTACTTTGCTCCGTTCATCATTGCCAGGATCTTGACTAGTCTCCCAGTTCCTGCCACTGAAAAACATACCCACAGCATGATGCTGCCATCACCATGCTTCACCGTAGTGATGGTGCCAGGTTTCCTCCAGAAGTGACGCTTGGCATTCAGGCCAAAGAGTTCAATCTTGGTTTCATCAGACCAGAGAATCTGTTTTTTCATGGTCTGAGAGTCTTAAGGTGCCTTTTGGCAAACTCCAAGTGGGCTGTCATGTGCCATTTACTGAGGAGTGGCTTCCGTCTGGCCACTCTACCATAAAGGCCTGATTGGTGGTTCCTTCTGGAAGGTTCGCCCATCTCCACAGTGGAACTCTAGAGCTCTGTCAGAGTGATCATTGGGTTCTTAGTCACCTCCCTGACCAAGGCCCTTCTCCCCCAATTGCTCAGTTTGGCCGGGTGTCCAGCTCTATTTAATAATGATGGAGGCCACTGTGTTCTTGGGGACCTTCAATAATGCAGAAATGTTTTGGTACTCTTCCCCAGATCTGTGCCTCGACACAGTCTCTGAGCTCTACGGACAATTCCTTCGACCTCATGGCTTGGTTTTTGCTGTGACATGTTTTTGCTCTGTCAATTTGGTGTCCTTATATAGACAGCTGTGTGCCTTACCAAATCATGCCCAATCAATTGAATTTACCACAGGTGAACTCCAATCAAGTTGTGGAAATATCTTAAGGATGATCAATGGAAACAGGATGCACCTGAGCTCAATTTCGAGTCTGAATACTTATGTAAATAAGGTATACATTTGTTAAAATGTGTTAAAACCTGTTTTTGCTTTGTCCTTATGGGGTATTGTGATGTCATCATGGGGTATTGTGATGTCATTATGGGGTATTGTGATGTCATCATGGGGTATTGTGTGTTGATTGCTGAGGATTTTTTAAATCCATTTTAGAATAAGGCTGTAATGTAACAAACTGTGGAAAAAGTCGAGGGGTCTGAATATCTTTCAGAAGTGAGAGATTATAATAAGCAGCAGCAGCAGCGTATGTGACGAGATAAAACAAAGTTTTAAAAGGGTCAAAAAGGGTCAATGCAGATAGTCAGGGTAGCTATTTGGTATTTCGTTAACTATTTAGTAGTCTTATGGCTTGGGGGTAGAAGCTGTTCAGGGTCCTGTTGGATCCAGACATGGTGCATCGGTACCGCTTGCCGTACGGTAGCAGAGAGAACAATGCATAACTTGGGTGGCTGAAGTCTGTTAAAGAGGTCCTGGATGGCAGGGATCTGGGCACCAGTGATGTACTGGGCTACGCTCTGTAGCACCTTGCGGTCCGATGCCAAGCTGTTGCCATACCAAATGGTGATTCAGGCCAGGTCTCATCGTTGTCGGTGATCAAGTCTACCACTGTTGAGTCGTCAGCAAATTGAATGATGGTGTAGAAGTCGTGCTTGGCCACGCAGTCGTGGGTGAACAGAGAGTACAGGAAGGGACTGAGCACGCACCCTTGAGGGGTCACGCAGTCGTGGGTGAACAGAGAGTACAGGAAGGGACTGAGCACGCACCCTTGAGGGGTCACGCAGTCGTGGGTGAACAGAGAGTACAGGAAGGGACTGAGCACGCACCCCTGAGGAGTCACGCAGTCGTGGGTCAACAGAGAGTACAGGAGGGGACTGAGCACGCACCCTTGACGTGACCCCGTGTTGAGGATCAGCATGGCAGATGTGTTGTTGCCTACCCTTACCACCTGGGGCTGGCCCGTCAGGAAGTCCAGGAACCAGCTGCAGAGGGAGGTGTCCAGTCACAGGGTCCTTAGCTTAGTGATGAGCATTGAGGGCACTATGTTGTGGAATGGTGAGTCAATGAGCACCATTGTCAGATAGGTGTTCCTCTTGTCCAGGTGGGAAAGGGCATTGTGGAAAGCAATAGGATCTATCTTCCAAAAGACGGGGGGCGCTCTCTGGCTCTCCTTCCAAAAGACGGGGGGCTTTCTCTGGCTCTCCTTCCAAAAGACGGGGGGCGCTCTCTGGCTCTCCTTCCAAAAGACGGGGGGCTTTCTCTGACTCTCCTTCCAAAATACGGGGGCTTTCTCTGGCTCTCCTTCTAAAAGACAATCTCTAAGTAAGGCTCTCTCATTCCTACATAGTTATAGTTGTAGGCTTGACAGAGCAGCTACAAAACACATGAACCACACACACACACACACACACACACACACACACACACACACACACACACACACACACACACACACACACACACACACACACACACACACACACACACACACACACACACACACACACACACACACACAAACAAACACTGTTCTTTCTGGCCCTTTAACAAACCTCTAAATGAGCTTAAACGCCATACAACACTCCTTCCGTGGCCTCCAACTGCTTTTAAATGCTAGTGAAACTAAGTGCATGCTCTTCAACCACTCGCTGCCCGCACCCTCCTGCCCGACTAGCATCACTACTCTGGACGGTTCTGACTTAGAATATGTGGACAACTACAAATACCTAGGTGTCTGGCTAGACTGTAAACTCTCCTTCCAGACTCACATTAAGCATCTCCAATCCAAAATAAAATCTAGAATCGGCTTCCTATTTCGCAACAAAGCATCTTTCACTCATGCCGCCAAACATACCCTCGTAAAACTGACTATCCTACCAATGCTTGACTTTGGCGATGTAATTTACAAAATAGCCCCCAAAACTCTACTCAGCAAACTGGATGCAGTCTATCACAGTGCCATCTGTTTTATCACCAAAGCCCCATGTACTACCCACCACTGCGACCTGTATGCTCACGTTGGCTGGCCCTCACTACATATCCGTCGCCAAACCCACTGGCTCCAGGTCATCTATAAGTCTTTGCTAGGTAAAGCCCCGCCTTATCTCAGCTCACTGGTCACCATAGCAACACCCACCCGTAGCACGTGCTCCAGCAGGTATATTTCACTGGTCATCCCCAAAGCCAATTCCTGCTTTGGCCTCCTTTCCTTCCAGTTCTCTGCTACCAATGACTGGAACGAATTGCAAAAATCACTGAAGCTGGAGTCTTATATCTCCCTCTCTAACTTTAAGCATCAGTTGTCAGAGCAGCTTACCGATCACTGCTCCTGTACACAGCCAATCTGTAAATAGCACATCCAACTACCTCATCTGCATATTGTTATTTTTGCTCTTTTGCACCACAGTATCTCTACTTGCACATCATCATCTGCACATCTATCATTTCAGTGTTAATGCTAAATTGTAATTATTTCGCCTCCATGGCCTATTTATTGCTGACCTACTCTTCTACATTTGCACACACTGTACATACATTTTTCTATTTTTCTATTTTTCTTTTGTGTTATTGACTGTACGTTTGTTTATGTGTAACTCTGTGTTGTTGTTTTTTGTCGCAGGGCTTTACTTTATCTTAGCCAGGTCACAGTTTCTAAATGAGAACTTGTGCTCAACTGGCCTACCTGGTTAAATAAAGGTGTATTATGACATCATATAGAACTACCTGGTTAAATAAAGGTGTATTATGACATCATATAGAACTACCTGGTTAAATAAAGGGGAAATAAAAATAAATGTCTCAGAAAGCAATGGGAATCAGGTACTGTTCTTGTAGGAGACTCAGCTTTTGATCTGGATTACTGTGACTTCCCGTGACTTCCTGTGACTTCCTGTGACTTCCTGTGACTTCCTGCAACCTTTAAAAGAAAGACTAATGCATCTACTCCAATCTGTGAACAAGAGGGCAAACGACACACAGCATTGTGAAAAAAGGAAGCATCGTTGTGTGTGTGTACACTCTGGCAGCTATTTAACCACGCCTCCCAGACAACAGCAGTCTGAGAGCTGACACTACTCTTTACACTGTAAATTATTGAGCGCACACAGAAGCGTAGGAAGCGAGATATAGAGGGAAGGAGCGAGAAGGAAGAGGGAGATGGGGGTTGTTTACAGGGAGTAGGAGAACTGGGAACCAAAATGGTATAGTACTGCTGCACTACTTCTATAGTACTGAGAACCAACTAGCTTGACTGCTCATTACCCCTGTGTTCCGGGGGAGGGGGGGTACACACCTTGGGGTTGTGTGGATTACTGTCGCCCCTCTTGAGGTATTCCCCATTCACATCTGGAGCTTCTCCTCTTCCCCTCCGCTCCTCTCCCTGTGTCTCTCCATGTCGACATTAAACTTTCAGGTGGCTTGGGCCGAGTGCCTGGTGTGACTGCTGTTAAACATGGGTCTGGTGTGTGTGTGTGTGTGTGTGACTGCTGTTAAACACGGGTCTGCCTCGTAGAGTGACGCATGCTGTCGCAGCTGGAAGGCAGCCATGGGCAACAGCATGTCAGAGACATCGGACTCCGGGTCTCCTGGTGCCACGGTGGCAGATACAAATGTTCACCCAGCAAGCATGTCCACATTGGCATGATGTGGGCCCAATGCGGGCTAAAATATTGACCCCATGTAGGCTGCCCACATTGGGCCAATGTACCTTTGCGCATCGGCTCCACATTGGCCCCCAAGGAATTTTCCCAATGTGGGCAGCTCACACCTGGTGAGGGCAAACAAGCCCACATTGGCACGATGTGGGACCAATGCAAGCTAAAATATTGCCCACATATTGTGCTATTTAATAGGAATGTATTTATTTAAAAAAAATGTAATGCAATTTAATTATTCTCTGACAACGGAATCTGCTGCTATTTTTATTATCCATGGAACCTCTGGCCCAGGCAATGCGTCAATCAAAAGAAATACCACCAATTTCCCTAAAATCTACAGATTTTCCCCTCTAAAATACCCTTAATCTCATTATAGTCGGACAATACTTTACTATATCTCGACAATGTATCTCAATCGCTCCCAAACACATTGAAGATCATAGATAAATTCAGCTTCAAGAGGCAGAAAACAATAGTGGTCCTAAAACGGAACCTAGAGGAACACCGAAATTTACAGTTGATTTGTCAGAGGACAAACCATCCACAGAGATGAACTGATATCTTTTCAATAGATAAAATCTAAACCAGGCAATAACTTTTCCATGTAGACCAATTAGGGTTTCCAACCTCTCAAAAGCTGCACTAAAGTCTAGGAGCATGAGGACAGACGCAGAGCCTTGGTCTGACGTCATTAAAAGGTCATTTACCACCTTCAAGAGCGCAGTCTCAGTACTACGATGGGGTCTAAAACCAGACTGGAGCATTTTGCATACATTATTTGTCTTCAGGAAGGCAGTGTCACCGGCTTCATCAATAAGTGCCTCAATGACGTCGTCCCCACAGTGACAGTACATAAATACTCCAACCAGAAGCCATGGATTACAGGCAACATCAACACTGAGTTTAAGAGTAGAGCTGCCGCTTTTAAGTAACGGGACTCTAACCCGGACGCTTATAAGAAATCCCACTAAGCAACACTGAAGCATGCATGAGAGCACCAGCTGTTCCGGACGACTGTCTGATGACGCTCTCTGTAACTAATATGAGTAAGACGTTTAAACAGGTAAACATTAACAAGGCCGCAGGGCCAGACGGATTACCAGGATGTGTACTCAGAGCAAATGCTGACCAACTGGCAAGTGTATTCACAAACACTCCAGCCACCCTAGTCATGGACCTTTCCCTCTGCTACCACACGGCAAGTGGTACCGGAGCGCCAAGTCTAGGTCCAAGAGGCTTCTAAACAGCTTCTACCCCCAAGCCATAAGACTCCTGAAGATCTAATCAAATGGCTATTTGCATTGACCCCCTTTCTACGCTGCTGCTACTCGCTGTTTATTATCTATGCATAGTCACTTCACTCCTACCTACATGTACATATTACCTCAAAGTACTACCGCACACTGACATTGTTATTTTATTGTTAATCTTTTTTTTTCTTACCTTAGTTTATTTAGTAAATATTTTCTTAGCTCTTGGAAGGTTTAGAGGACATTACTATTTTTGTGAACGTGTCAAGAGATACAGGATAAAAAAACTTGAGTGTCTCCATTGACCCTAGATCCTGGCAGTTCTGTGCAGACTCAGGACAACTAAGGTTTGGAGAAATATGCATATTTGAAGGCGAATCCGTAATTTGCTTTCTGATGATCATGATCTTTTCGTCAAAGAAGTTCATGAAGTTCAGGAATTGAGGAATGCTGCTTTTTAGTTAGATTTGAGACAGTATCAAAAATACATTTTGGGTTGTTTTTAATTCTCCTCAATAAGGTCGGAAAAGTAGGCTGATCAAACAGCAGTGAGGGCTCTTCGATATTGCACGGTACTGTCCTTCCAAGCTAGTCGGAAGACTTCCAGTTTGGTGGAGTACCGTTTCCGTTCCAATTTTCTGGAAGCTTGCTTCAGGGCTTGGACATTTTTTGTTTACCAGGGAGTTAATTTCTTGTAACAAATGTTTTTTGTTTTTATGGGTGCGAATGCATCTAGGGTATTACTCAAGGTTAAACGTAGATCCTCGGTTAGGTGGTTAACGGATGTTTGTAATGCGATGTCCTTGAGTAGAAGGAGGGAGTCTAGAAGGGCATCTAGGAGTCTTTGCGTTGTCTGAGAATTTATAGCACAGCTTTTGATCATCCTTGGTTGGGGTCTAAGCAGATTATTTGCTGTGATTGCAATCACGGTGGTCCGATAGTCCAGGATTATGAAGAAAATCATTTAGATTCACAATATTTATTCCACGGGACAAAACTAGACCCAGGGTATGATTGTGGCAATGCGTAGGTCCGAGACATGTTGGACAAAACCCACTGAGTTGATGACGGCTCTGAAAGCCTGATGGAGTGGGTCTGTGGACTTTTCCATGTGTATGTTGAAGTCACCACAAATGTGAAAGTTATCTGCAGTGACTAGGATGTCCGATTAGAATTCAGGGAACTCAGTGAGGAACACTGTACATGGCCCAGGAGGGCTGTAAACACTAGCTATAAAATATTATTGAGTAGGCTGCATAGATTTCATGACCAGAAACTCAAAAGACAAAAACACAGGCTATTTTCTTTAATAGAAATTTGCTGGCGTATATGTTAGCAACATTTAGAGGGAGTGCTGGGGATATGGTAACTAGTATAACAAGGAGGAGAGGCCTCATATAACACAATAAATTAATCAGGCTTGAGCCATGTTTCAGTCAGGCCAATGCAAATAGCCATTTGATTAGATGATCATGAGTCTTATGCCTTGGGGGTAGAAGCTGTTTAGAAGCCTCTTGGACCTAGACTTGGCGCTCCAGTACCACTTGCCGTGTGGTAGCAGAGAGAAAAGTCCATGACTAGGTTGGCTGGAGTGTTTGGTAATTTTTTGGGCCTTCCTCTGACACCGCCTGGTATGTACAGTGGGGAAAAAAAGTATTTAGTCAGCCACCAATTGAGCAAGTTCTCTCACTTAAAAAGATGAGAGAGGCCTGTAATTTGCATCATAGGTACACTTCAACTATGACAGACAAAATGAGGAAAAGAAATCCAGAAAATCACATTGTAGGATTTTTAATGAATTTATTTGCAAATTATGGTGGAAAATAAGTATTTGGTCAATAACAAAAGTTTATCTCAATACTTTGTTATATACCCTTTGTTGGCAATGACAGAGGTCAAATGTTTTCTGTAAGTCTTCACAAGGTTTTCACACACTGTTGCTGGTATTTTGGCCCATTCCTCCATGCAGATCTCATCTAGAGCAGTGATGTTTTGGAGCTGTCGCTGGGCAACACGGACTTTCAACTCCCTCCAAAGATTTTCTATGGGGTTGAGATCTGGAGACTGGCTAGGCCACTCCAGGACCTTGAAATGCTTCTTACGAAGCCACTCCTTCGTTGCCCGGGCGGTGTGTTTGGGATCATTGTCATGCTGAAAGACCCAGCCACGTTTCATCTTCAATGCCCTTGCTGATGGAAGGAGGTTTTCACTCAAAACCTCACGATACATGGCCCCATTCATTCTTTCCTTTACACGGATCAGTCAGTCCTGGTCCCTTTGCAGAAAAACAGCCCCAAAGCATGATGTTTCCACCCCCATGCTTCACAGTAGGTATGGTGTTCTTTGGATGCAACTCAGCATTCTTTGTCCTCCAAACACGACGAGTTGAGTTTTTACCAAAAAGTTATATTTTGGTTTCATCTGACATTCTCCCAATCCTCATCTGGATCATCCAAATGCTCTCTAGCAAACTTTAGACGGGCCTAAACATGTACTGGCTTAAGCAGGGGGACACGTCTGGCACTGCAGGATTTGAGTCCCTGGCGGCGTAGTGTGTTACTGATGGTAGGCTTTGTTACTTTGGTCCCAGCTCTCTGCAGGTCATTCACTAGGTCCCCCCGTGTGGTTCTGGGATTTTTGCTCACCGTTCTTGTGATCATTTTGACCCCACGGGGTGAGATCTTGCGTGGAGCCCCAGATCGAGGAAGATTATCAGTGGTCTTGTATGTCTTCCATTTCCTAATAATTGCTCCCACAGTTGATTTCTTCAAACCAAGCTGCTTACCTATTGCAGATTCAGTCTTCCCAACCTGGTGCAGGTCTACAATTTTGTTTCTGGTGTCCTTTGACAGCTCTTTGGTCTTGGCCATAGTGGAGTTTGGAGTGTGACTGTTTGAGGTTGTGGGCAGGTGTCTTTTATACTGATAACAAGTTTAAACAGGTGCCATTAATACAGGTAATGAGTGGAGGACAGAGGAGCCTCTTAAAGAAGAAGTTACAGGTCTGTGAGAGCCAGAAATCTTGCTTGTTTGTATGTGACCAAATACTTATTTTCCACCATAATTTGCAAATAAATTCATAAAAAATCCTACAATGTGATTTTCTGGATTTCTTTTCCTCATTTTGTCTGTCATAGTTGAAGTGTACCTATGATGCAAATTACAGGCCTCTCTCATCTTTTTAAGTGAGAGAACTTGCACAATTGGTGGCTGACTAAATACTTTTTTTCCCCACTGTAGGTCCTGGATGGCAGGAGGCTTGGCCCCAGCAATGTACTGGGCCGTACGTATTACCCTCAGTAGCACCTTGCGGTCGGAGTGCCGAGCAGTTGCCATACCAGGTGGTGATGCAACCAGTCAGGATGCTCTCGATGGTGCAGCTGAACAACCTTTTGAGGATCTGAGGACCAATGCCAAATATTTTCAGTCTCCTGAGGGGGAATAGGCATTGTTGTGCCCTCTTCACGGCTGTCTTGGTGTGTTTGGACCAGTTTGTTGGTGATGTGGACAACAAGGAAGTTGAAGCTCTCAACCTGCTCCACTACAGCCCCGTCGATGAGAATGGGGGTGTGCTCGGCCTTCCTTTTCCTGTTGTCCACAATCATTTCCTTTGTCTTGATCACATTGAGTGAGAGGTTGTTGTCCTGGCACCACACTGCCAGGTCTCTGACCTCCTCCCTATAGGCTGTCTCATCGGCAAACTTAATGATGGTGTTGGAGTCGTGCTTGGCCACTCAGTCATGTGTGAACAAGGATCATCTTGAAAGGCTCACATCAACACCATCATGCCAGAAACCCTAGACCCATTCCAATTCGCTTACCGCCCTAACAGATCCACAAACACTTCATGGATACAGACGTGAGTGCTACGGGTCGGTAGTCATCTAGGCAGGTTACCTTGGTATTCTTGGGCACAGGGACTATGGTGGTCTGCTTGAAACACGTAGGTATTACAGACTCGGTCAGGGACAGGTTGAAAATGTTAGTGAATACACTTGCCAGTTGGTCAGCATTTGCTCTGAGTACACATCCTGATAAAATATGACATTATTTAAGGGATATATCAGTGGAGACCACCTCTTCCAGGACAATAGGAGACACCATATTACATTGTTTATTGGATACATCAGTGGAGACCACCTCTTCCAGGACAATAGGAGACACCATATTACATTGGTTAAGGGACCACCTCTTCCAGGACAATAGGAGACACCATATTACATTATTTAAGGGATATATCAGTGGAGACCACCTCTTCCAGGACAATAGGAGACACCATATTACATTATTTAAGGGATATATCAGTGGAGACCACCTCTTCCAGGACAATAGGAGACACCATATTACATTATTTAAGGGATATATCAGTGGAGACCACCTCTTCCAGGACAATAGGAGACACATATTTTTCTCTATACTCAGCCAGGTGGCCGAAGAATCACGTCTAAACCAATTTAGGATGGGGTGAAATGAGATAGCCAGCCTGCCAGTTTAGTGGAGTCTGCCACTAGCACAGTCAGAGTAGTCAGCTCAGCTATCCCCATTGAGACCGTGTCTGTGCCTCAGTCTAAGTCGAGTAAAACTAAACATGGCGGTGTTCGCTCTAGCAATCTCACTGGAAAAACACTTCCTCCACTCCTGTCATTATTGAAAAAGATTGTGATAATCTCACATCTCATAATAGGTCTACTTAATGTTCGATCCCTCACTTCCAATGTTGTCATAGTCAGTTAACTAATCACTGATCATAAACTTAATGTGATGTATCCAATAAACAATGTAATATGGTGTCTTCTATTGTCCTGGAAGAGGTGGTCTCCACTGATATATCCTTAAATAATGTAATATGATGTCTCCTATTGTCCTGGAAGAGGTGGTCCCTTAACCAATGTAATATGGTGTCTCCTATTGTCCTGGAAGAGGTGGTATCCACTGATGTTTCCAATATACAATGTAATATGATGTCTCCTATTGTCCTGGAAGAGGTGGTATCCACTGATGTTTCCAATAAACAATGTAATATGGTGTCTCCTATTGTCCTGGAAGAGGTGGTCTCCACTGATATCCCTTAAACAATGTAATATAGTGTCTCCTATTGTCCTGGAAGAGGTGGTGTCCACTGATATATCCTTAAATAATGTAATATGATGTCTCCTATTGTCCTGGAAGAGGTGGTCTCCACTGATATATCCCTTAAACAATGTAATATGGTGTCTCCTATTGTCCTGGAAGAGGTGTTATCCACTGATGTTTCCAATAAACAATGTAATATGGTGTCTCCTATTGTCCTGGAAGAGGTGGTCTCCACTGATATCCCTTAACCAATGTAATATGGTGTCTCCTATTGTCCTGGAAGAGGTGGTCTCCACTGATATATCCATTAAACAATATAAACTACGCTTTAATCCTATTATTGCTCACACAATCTCTATTTGACGCACATTTTAAAAACAACGTAACTGGGAATCCAAGTGGCATGCTCATACTCCAATATTTTCCCAATAACCCCTTGTGATGTGGAGGGCAGCCTTTTTGTACCCCCCTCGCAATGGTCCAAATGTGGAATCCGTACCCTTGCCGATATCAGGGACAGTAACGGTTTGAGAACATTACAAGATTTGAAAGATACATACAATTCCTTTTTTCTATATTTACAATTTATGTCAGCTCTGCTGGCTTCTGGAGTCCTTTGGGAAACCCAACTACTGAACCATCTAATGATGGGATTTAGAAATAAATTATCTGGGCTCCCAAAAGGACTGTCTCTATAATATATAAACAACTTTTGGAAAGCTAATTTTCTGAGCTAACCATTCAAAAAGTATGGTCCACAGATCTAAGTGAATCTGAACAGCCCTTTAGCTGGAACAGAATATGGAAAAATGTGACCTTGGCATCCTGCAATCTGAATCATCAGCATACTTGTATATTGTATATATTTTTGATGTGTTTATGACTTCCTTCCTTCCAAAATAAAGGTTAAATAATATCCATTTTAAGTTTATTCGCAGACTATATTTAACAGTAAGGAAAGGATTTAAGATTTAATTGGAACCAAATCCCAAGGGTTCACTGTGCCCCCTAATTCAGGTAGTCACATTCCTTTCATATGATGTGGGAGTTCCCTGCAGTTAAATGCTTCTTGGACAAAGTTACAAAATGTATTTCAAAGTGCATGAATGTAAATATTCAAATGCTTTGCAGCTATTATGTTACTTAACGATGATAGCTCATTGAATCTCTCAGTCAGTCAGAGATGATACCTGCTTGCATGTATCACTGCCGCAAAAACAATGTTGGCTCTTAGATGGCAATCACCTCACTCTCTCCCAATTCACCAGTGAATACAGTTACTGTTAGAAGTTACAACATTAGAATGATCAACAGCGAGAATTAATTGTGCTAGTCAAGAAACAATTGAGGCCTGGACAAATGGACTTGACTCTGTAAAGAATAATCTCAGCTAAAGCCCAACACAAACAAATAAACAAAGTATATACTGTATACCTATTTACATGCACTAACATTTCCAGCTAACTTCCAATACCAATTGAATTAGATAGGGAAATAGTTACAAACTCTAACACAGCTAGCTAACTTCCTATAACTAGGCCCACACAGATACTGTAACATAGCTAGCTAACATAGCATGGGGGACGTGGGTACATACCAACTAACTTCCAATAGCTAGGCCCTGTTGAATTCGATGGGGAAATAGTTATATACACTAACATAGCTAGCTAATATAGCATGGGATGCGGGTACATGCGCTAAGCTAACTTCCAATAGCTAGGCCCTGTTGAATTCGATGGGGAAATAGTTACATACTGTAACATAGCTGGCTAACTTCCTGTAGCTAGTAACAGAGTTGATTATGTTTCCATTTGACACTGAAGAAATATGTATTCAATTTTTATGTATTCCTATTGGTTAGTTGAATTTACATATCGATAAGGTGTTATGCCATTGGTCATGCATGCAGATAGGGGGAGGACACGAAGACAAATTCTTCCCAGTCTGATATTGACATGCAAGCTGTGGCTTAGGGTAGGGACGTTAATGTTAGGGAAGGGACGTACCAAAGATCCCGAAATGCACTAACCACAAAATCAATGCTAGATCTTGGTTCCTTTTTTTAACATAGCAATGTGAATGCAAAGAGGACTCGGACCACAAAACAAGTGAAGCAAACTGGCATTCAATTGTCTCAAGGCTTAAAAATATTTCTTTAACCTGTCTCCTACCCTTCATCTGCACTGATTGTAGTTGATTTAACAAGTGACATCAATAAGGTATCATAGCTTTCACCTGGATTCACCTGGTCAGTCTATGTCACTGTATTCTCAGTGTATTTGAAAACACCCTAACAGATTCATTGTTCAGTACCATTAGCAACATGTAATGGACAGACTACGTAAAGACTATGTAGAGTAAAGCCATCTCAATGAAGGAATACACTTTTTAAAAAAACGTTCAGAGAGTGTGTTTTTGGAGCTGAGTCTGTAAATTGTATTAAATACAATAAGCCTACACTGATAATCGGATAGGGTATGGCTATGTTACTAGGGCCTAGCTACATCTGTTAGCGTATGTAGCCATGGTAGCTTACATTGTACCCATGTCCCCATCTAATTTGACAGAGCCCAGCTGTGTTAACGTTTGTACCCATGTCCCCATCTAATTTGAAAGAGCTAGCTACAGTATGTTAGGTATGTTACATCTGATCATCTTATCTAGGTCCCCATCTAATTTAACAAATAATTAAAGAGCAGCAGTAAATATCAATTGCGGGGCTATATACAGGGGGTACCGGTACAGAGTCAATGTCAGTTTGCGGGGGCACCGGTGTCGAGGTAAATAGTCTGGGTAGCCATTTGATTAGCTGTTCAGGAGTCTTATGGCTTGGGGGTAGAAGCTATTTAGGAGCCTCTTGGACCTAGACTTGGCGCTCCCGGTACCGCTTGTCTGGTATAGAGGTCCTGGATGGCAGGAAGCTTGGCCCCGGTTATGTACTGGGCCGTACGAACTACCCTTGTGTGTGCCTTGCAGTCGGATGCCAAGCAGTTGCCATACCAGGCAGTGATGCAACCCGTCAGGATGCTGTCGATGGTGCAGCTGTAAAACCTTTTGAGGGTCTGAAGACTCATGCCAAATCTTTTCCGTCTCCTGAGGGGGGAATAGGTTTTGTCGTTCCCTCTTCACGACTGTCTTGGTGTGTTTGGACCATGTTAGTTGGTTGGTGATGAGAATGAGGGCGTGCTCGGTCATCCTTTTCCTGCAGTCCACAATCATCTCCTTTGTCTTGATCACGTTGAGGGAGAGGTTGTTGTCCTTGCACCACGCGGTCAGGTCTCTGACCTCCTCCCTATAAGCGGTCTCATCGTTGTCTGTGATCAGGCCTACCACTGTTGTGTCATCAGCAAACTTAATGATGGTGTTAGAATCGTGCCTGGCCGTGCAGTCATGACTGAACAGGGAGTACAGGATGGGGCTGAGCACGCACCCCTGAGGGGCCCCCGTGTTGAGGATCAACGTGGTGGATGTGTTGTTACCTACGCTTTCCACCTGGATCAGTTGCAGATGGAGGTATTTAGTCCCAGGGTCCTTAGCTTAGTGATGAGCTTTGAGGGCACTATGGTGTTGAACGCTGGGCTGTAGTCAATGAGTAACATTATTACATAGGTGCTCCTTTTGTCCAGGTGGGAAAGGGCAGTGTGGAGTGCAATAGAGATTGCATCATCTGTGGATCTGTTGGGGCGGTATGCAAATTGGAGTGGGTCTAGGGTTTCTGGGATAATTTTGTTGATGTGAGCCATGACCAGCCTTTCAAATCATTTCATGGCTACAGACGTGAGTGCTACGGGTCGGTAGTCATTTAGGCAGGTTTCCTTAGTTTTCTTGGGCACAGGGACTTTGGTGGTCTGCTTGAAACATGTTGGTATTACTGCGCATGCTCTGAGTATATGTCCTGGTAATTCGTCTGGCTCTGCAGCCATGTGAATGTTGACCTGTTTGAAGGTCTTACTCACATCGGCTGCGGAGATCAGCCTGAATTATTGGGGGCATTCTACAAGGTGTCGGACATGTTCCACAGGGATGTTGATCCATGCAGACGCGGTGGCATCACTCAGTTGCTGCATATTGGAAGGTGGTACATTCACGCTGCTAACAGCCTGCTCCATCTCATCCCAAAGATGCTCTATTGGGTTTAGGTCTGGGGACTGCACAGGGAAACCAAGTAAATTGAACTCGCTGTCATGTTCAAGGCGATGTTCTTCCATTCCTCATTTGTCCAGTGTTGGTGATTGTGTAACGACTGGAGCTGCTTCTTGTTTTTAGCTGATAGGAGTGGAACCTGGTGTGGTCGTCTGCTGCAATAGCCAATCAATAACAAGGATCGACGAGGTGTATGTTCCAAGATGTGATTCCGCACACCACTGTCGTACTGCACTGTTATTTATCTGTTTGTGGCCCGCCTGTTAGCTTGAACGATTTTTGCCATTCTTGACAAACAGTCCTGTTTTCACCCACAGGACTGCCGCTGACTGGATGTGTTTTGTTTGTTGCACCGTTCTCGGTAAACCCTAGACACTGTCGTGCATGAAAAGACACAGGAGGGCGGACGTTTCTGAAATACTGGATCCGGCACAACTGGCACCGACGATCATACGACGCTCAAAGTCGCTTAGGTCACTCGTTTTGCCCATTCTAACATTCAATCGAACAGTAACTGAATGCCTTGATGCCTGTCTGCCTGCTTCAAATAGGAAGCCACAGCCAAGTGACTCACAGTCTGTAGGAGCAATTCATTTTAGTGAACGGGGTGGCTTACCTAATAAACTGGGCGACAAGTATACGTTCCCATGTAGTGAACACTCCAAAGGAACTCAGGCCCCTCAAAAGAGCCCCTGAAGCTAACTGAATTGAGATTTTAGTTCTACAGTGGATCACTTTGCTCCGCTTTACTCCATTCAATCTTCACTCTACTGTATTCAATGTACACTCTACTTTATCCCATCCACACTCTACTGTATTCTATCCTCACTCTACTGTATTCCACTCTCACTCTCCTGTATTCCATCCTCACTCTACTGTATTCTATCCTCACTCTCCTGTATTCCATCCTCACTCTCCTGTATTCCATCCTCACTCTACTGTATTCCACCCTCACTCTACTGTATTCCATCCACACTCTACTGTATTCCATCCTCACTCTACTGTATTCCATCCACACTCTACTGTATTCCATCCTCACTCTACTGTATTCCAACCTCACTCTACTGTATTCTATCCTCAGTCTCCTGTATTCCATCCACACTCTACTGTATTCCAGCCTCAGTCTCCTGTATTCCATCCTCACTCTACTGTATTCTATCCTCACTCTACTGTATTCCATCCTCACTCTACTGTATTCCATCCTCACTCTACTGTATTCTATCCTCACTCTACTGTATTCCATCCTCACTCTACTGTATTCCATCCACACTCTACTGTATTCCATCCTCACTCTACTGTATTCCACCCTCACTCTACTGTATTCCATCCTCACTCTACTGTATTCCATCCTCACTCTACTGTATTCCATCCACACTCTACTGTATTCCACCCTCACTCTACTGTATTCCATCCTCACTCTCCTGTATTCCATCCTCACTCTACTGTATTCCATCCTCACTCTACTGTATTCCATCCACACTCTACTGTATTCCATCCACACTCTACTGTATTCTATCCTCACTCTCCTGTATTCCATCCTCACTCTCCTGTATTCCATCCTCACTCTACTGTATTCCATCCACACTCTACTGTATTCCATCCTCACTCTACTGTATTCCACCCTCACTCTACTGTATTCCACCCTCACTCTACTGTATTCCATCCTCACTCTACTGTATTCTATCCTCACTCTACTGTATTCCATCCTCACTCTACTGTATTCCATCCTCACTCTACTGTATTCCATCCTCACTCTACTGTATTCTATCCTCACTCTACTGTATTCTATCCACACTCTACTGTATTCCATCCACACTCTACTGTATTCCATCCTCACTCTACTGTATTCCATCCTCACTCTACTGTATTCTATCCACACTCTACTGTATTCCATCCACACTCTACTGTATTCCATCCTCACTCTACTGTATTCCATCCACACTCTACTCCAGCTAGGCCATCAACCTACTAACACATCTCATCTCTGACTAACTGGCACCTTGCCTCCATAAACACCAGGCTTCAGGTCTGAACATCCTCACACACACACACACACATTGAAAAAGTGCAGAAAAATATGAATTCTATGTGTTCATTAAAGAACCATCATTCTAAAAGGACAATAGCAGGCTTTGTGAATAGGTCCCCTACTGTCCACCCCTGCACCAACCAAACCAATCTAATGAAACAGACAGAGAAAACAGAGAAATACCAAAAAACCCCGGAATTGCTACTTCAATCCTCCCAAGAGCTCTGAAGTGGTGTTTTCATCCGATTCTACCCAAAATAAAGGTGTATTTTTTTTTTAAATTATGTTACGTGTGGTGATGTTCGCTAATGGATTTAGAATAAAGGAAACATTGTGTGTGACGTGAGACTCCAGTGCCCGGGGTGCTCGTGGCACACATACCTTTTTACTCCCCACACATACCTTTTTACTCTTTTTTTTTTTTTTTACAGGATATAAAGAACTTAGATTTAGATTAGATTTAGAACTTAGAACTTACAGTGTCCTGTTACAGAACCCTCTTGAATAATGTGCTCAAAGTTACTCTTTGTCAAATGTTTTTATCATTCAGTTGCAAACATTAACATCTTTAACATAATATATATATACATATATTCCTTCAATCTTATAGCCCAAGTGTGTGTTTTCAATTTTTTGGAACTAATAATTAGACACTTTATAATTGATCTTATTTAATTAAATTATTTTATATTATTTACAAGACAATGTTGATGTTTTAAAAATCACATCTCATCAGGTAAATAGAAACCCCCCCCCACATAAATAGCTTATAAGGACTTTGTAATAATTTCAGCATGGTTGAACCATTACAACCAAAAATACATTTCAGTCCAATGCGTATATACAAATATACATATATATATATATATGTATATATAAAATGTTTTCAATTTGATGCTCTTTTATTTATGAGTTTTTTTTTTTTTTTACAAAACTCTTCAGGCAATTTCTCTTGTATGTTTATTTAAAAAAATGCACCGTGTTTGTCATCTACTTTTGTGTTGCTTCGTGAGGCCAAAGGTAACAGGATGGAGCGACGTATTCATCAAATGAGCTGCCCGGACACATCAAAGGCCCTAGAAGCATTTCACTAGGCTGTTGTTACATTACAGTTTCATAATGGTTAGTAGGAGAGGCCAATATAATGAAGGAGTTGGCAGAGGAAGGCTTCATTCTTTGGTATTATCAACCAGTGTTAGCTGCTCCCAATGAGGATGGATCATTTAGTGGTTGTTTATTGGTACCTGGATTTGCATGATTTGATGCATGTTTACATGGTAATAAAACGTGTATTTGTGAGGTTAGAAGCCGGCGTATTTTTTTTGTTTGTTTGCTTTTATTGTGTATTTGTGTGTAGGCTACATTTGTTTTCTATATTGCCCCGAATGCTCATTGGTCTCGAGGGCAAAATACACTTCTTCCAATTTCCCAACGTAATGCTGGGACAATAAAGCTTCCTGATTCTGAATGTTCGGAGGTTTGTGAGTTCATGGCTATTTACTGTGTCACAATACAACCTAATACCGTATGATAATAACCCTCCTGTCCTGGTGAAGGATGTATTCTCCAACCAGAGTCCATATTTATGCCTCTCTGTCCCTCCTAAAAGGGTGAGAAGGGTCAGTCTGTCAGTCTCACTTTAGGGGAAAGGCAGGTTAAGTCCCCTAATCAATATTTTAACATTTCCCCTGGCCATGAGAACAACAATAGTGCTACAGAGGAAACCATAACGGTGTCTCCAGTGTAACGAGGCTGACCTGTAAAATTCGCTGGCCTGCGACACAAACACTGACCGTGAACTAGGCAATATAAACGTGTGTGTGTGTGTGTGTGTGTGTGTGTGTGTGCGTTTCTGTGTGTGAACTAGGAGATGTAAACAAAGGACAAAACAGATGTGGAATGCAGGAGCTTTTAAACATTAACATAAAATGATCTAGTCCAAAACCCTTTTAGCTTAGAGGTGTACTTTAGTACGTTGCACAAACAAGACGGTTAGCTGTTTTGTGTGCTACACATTTTACATTTTTGGACAAATGAAAAGGAATAAACAAACTATAAACACCAAAATGATTTGTAAACGGACAGATTGGTGCTTCATTTATAAAAAAAATAAATAAAAAAAAGATGTATGTTGTGTGATGGGGCTGTGTACTGTGACAACCAGATCGCTCAAGATTGACTTTGGAATTGGACGTCTGTCCATGTCCTGAGCATGTTGGGAAAAAAATGCCGACCACTAGGGGCAACAGTTAGTGCTATTACCATCAAGTAGACTTGGGTTTTGCTAGGTGTTGCGGACAGGAGAGGCACATGGGCAAAATCCAATGATTCTGTATTGGAAGGTCACGGGTTCAATCCCAGTGGTAGACTTTATTATTTTTGTTGTTTTTAGCCTATCCCAAACTTTAACACTTACCTTAAACATTCAGAATTAATGCCTAAACGTAATGATTTAACCCTATCCCAAACCTTAATCTTAACCCTTAATTTTGAAATTTGACATTTTGAGCAACGTCAAAATTAGACTTTTGAAAAAAACGGAATAACGCTGAGCAGGAGGAGCAACCCAGGGTGGCAAAAACACTTCGATATTTGACTTTTGGAGAAAAGTGAAAAAACGTCTAGTTTTGCAGACTGTGAGAGTTTGTTGCAAAAGCTACCAAATGTCTGTTGTCTCTATAGACAAATGGATCAATGAAGATGTACTGTATTGTATTTTATTGTATTTTTTGAATACAGAAAAATTACATTGTTGAGGACAATAGCTAATGCTCCTCCCTGTCCTGCCCTATCCCCTGATTGGGGCGTGTGTGTGTGTGTTTGTGTTTGTGGGTGGAGAAAATCCATATCAGTCCAGCAACACACCTAACACAACTCTAACACAGCTCTAACACAATTCTAACACAGCTGTAACACAACTCTAACACAGCTCTAACACAGCTCTAACACAGCTGTAACACAACTCTAACACAGCTCTAACACAATTCTAACACAGCTGTAACACAACTCTAACACAGCTCTAACACAGCTCTAACACAGCTGTAACACAACTCTAACACAGCTCTAACACAGCTCTAACACAGCTGTAACACAACTCTAACACAGCTCTAACACAGCTCTAACACAACTCTAACACAGCTCTAACACACATCTAACACAGCTGTAACACAACTCTAACACAGCTCTAACACACATCTAACACAGCTGTAACACAACTCTAACACAGCTCTAACCCAGCTCTAACACAGCTCTAACACAGCTTTAACACAGCTCTAACACAGCTCTAACACAAATCTAACACAACTCTAACACAGCTCTAACACAACTCTAACACAGCTCTAACCCAGCTCTAACACAGCTCTAACACAGCTCTAACACAAATCTAACACAACTCTAACACAGCTCTAACACAACTCTAACACAGCTCTAACACAACTCTAACACAGCTCTAACCCAGCTCTAACCCAGCTCTAACACAGCTATAACACAGCTCTAACACACCTTTAACACAGCTCTAACACAGCTCTAACACAGCTCTAACACAACTCTAACACAGCTGTAACACAACTCTAACACAGCTCTAACACAACTCTAACACAGCTTTGTGTGTGTGTGTGTGTGTGTGTGAGTGAGAGAGAGAGAGAGAGTGTGTGTGCATATTGTGTGTGTGTGTATTTGTGCTTCTCTCTCTCGCTCTTTCTCTTGTGTGTGTGTGTGTGTGTGTGTGTGTGAGTGTGTGTGTGTGTGTTTTTCATGTGTGTATCCCTCAGAGGAAAGCCCAGTCTATCTCATATTATAACAGGAGATGACATGTAGTCTATTCTCATCAGTCTTATACTAGACCAGCCAGGCTGCTGCTGAGGCCTGGGCACAAGCCTGACAGCCTGACACTGCATGCCACTTACTATGTGTGTGTGTGTGTGTGTGTGTGTCTCTGTATTGTGTGTGTGTACACATGCATTTCACATGCTTATTTGTGTGTTTCTTCCGCCAGAGACCCACCGGCCACGCAAGTGCTGCTGTGCTGCCCCACCTGACGCCCTCACTGCCCCCCCGCCCCACATGACGCCCTCACTGCCCCCCCGCCCCACATGATGCCCTCACTGCCCCCCCGTCCCACATGATGCCCTCACTGCCCCCGCCCCACATGACGCCCTCACTGCCCCCGCCCCACATGATGCCCTCACTGCCCCCGCCCCACATGACGCCCTCACTGCCCCCGCCCCACATGATGCCCTCACTGCCCCGCCGCCCCACCTGGCGCCCTCACTGCCCCGCCCCACATGATGCCCTCACTGCCCCGCCGCCCACATGATGCCCTCACTGCCCCCGCCCACATGATGCCCTCACTGCCCGCCGCCCACATGATGCCCTCACTGCCCCCGCCCCACATGATGCCCTCACTGCCCCGCCCCACATGATGCCCTCACTGCCCCGGCCGCCCCACATGACGCCCTCACTGCCCGCCGCCCACATGATGCCCTCACTGCCCCACCGCCCCACATGATGCCCTCACTGCCCCCGCCCCACATGATGCCCTCACTGCCCCGCCGCCCCATGATGCCCTCACTGCCCCCGCCCCACATGACGCCCTCACTGCCCGCCGCCCCACATGATGCCCTCACTGCCCCGCCCCACATGATGCCCTCACTGCCCGCCGCCCCACATGACGCCCTCACTGCCCCGCCGCCCACATGATGCCCTCACTGCCCGCCGCCCCACATGATGCCCTCACTGCCCGCCGCCCCACATGACGCCCTCACTGCCCGCCGCCCCACATGATGCCCTCACTGCCCGCCGCCCCACATGATGCCCTCACTGCCCCGCCGCCCCACATGATGCCCTCACTGCCCCGCCGCCCCACATGATGCCCTCACTGCCCCGCCGCCCCACATGATGCCCTCACTAATGTATTCAAAGGGGAATTAAAAAAAGAAAAAAAAGCATTGCTCCCGGGAACCGTTAGAAAAGCTGGGTATCTCTTAATGTTACATTTAGGCTAAATCATCAGCCGACTGAGAGGCTGAGAGGCTCAGGCTGATGTCTCTGGTGACCTAAATGGAACCCACAGGAGAATACCCACCCGCCCGCCTTGCCTGCCCGCCTGCCTGCCGAGCGAACGAGCTACTCTCAGCTAAATGCACTCTCGTATTAATATTTTAAAATGCCATAATGCCTCTGGAACAAACCTCAGAGGAGAGATACATCAATTTACAAAGGTCTCTCTCTCTCCTCATCTCTCTCTCTCTCTCTCTCCCTCTCTCTCTCTCTCTCTCTCTCTCTCTCTCTCGCTCTCTCTCTCCCTCCCACACCCTCTCTTTTCTCTCCCCCCTCTCTCTGTCTCTCTCTCTCCCCATCTCTCTCTCTCTCCCCTACCCTCTCTTTCTCTCTCACTGTGTCTCTTTCTCCCCCCCCCCCCACTCACTCTCTGCATGCAGGGAGGCAGGGAGGAAAAAGAAACAGGAGTATAATTTGCCATTAAAAGAAATAGTTAATTATGCCGCCGCAGTGGCTTCTTAGGAGTTCCATAAACCCAGCTCCCTCCCTGGCTTTACTTAAGGAGCAAAGACACACTTCCAAAAGGCACCCTATGCCCTATTTAGTGCACTCCTTTTGACCAGAGTCCATATGGCTCCTATGCACTACATAGGGAACAGGGTACCTTATGGGATGTAGACGTGTTAACTGTCCCTGGGCTGATTAGCACAGAAAGGCTTCCTGAGGTATCACATCTGCAGCATGATGCAGAAAACAATCAACATGAATTGGGCTTCCCATTAAGGCCGGATCGAGGGTCATAAATCAATCAGTTAACCCTAACCCACTAAGGCCGGATCGAGGGTCATAAATCAATCAGCTAACCCTAACCCACTAAGACCGGATCGAGGGTCATAAATCAATCAGCTAACCCTAACCCATTAAGGCCGGATCGAGGGTCATAAATCAATCAGCTAACCCTAACCCATTAAGGCCGGATCGAGGGTCATAAATCAATCAGCTAACCCTAACCCACTAAGGCCGGATCAAGGGTCATAAATCAATCAGCTAACCCTAACCCATTAAGGCCGGATCAAGGGTCATAAATCAATCAACTAACCCTAACCCACTAAGGCCGGATTGAGGGTCATAAATCAATCAGCTAACCCTAACCCACTAAGGCCGGATCGAGGGTCATAAATCAATCAGCTAACCCTAACCCACTAAGGCCGGATTGAGGGTCATAAATCAATCAGCTAACCCTAACCCACTAAGGCCGGATCGAGGGTCATAAATCAATCAGCTAACCCTAACCCACTAAGACCGGATTGGGGGTCATAAATCAATCAGCTAACCCTAACCCACTAAGGCCGGATTGGGGGTCATAAATCAATCAGCTAACCCTAACCCACTAAGGTCGGATCAGAGGTCATAAATCAATCAGTTATTCATAACCCACTAAGGCCGGATTGGGAATCATAAATCAATCAGCTGTCCATAACCCACTAACGCTGGATCGGGGGTCATAAATCAATCAGCTAACCCTAATCCACTAAGGCCGGATCGGGGGTCAAAAATCAATCAGCTAACACTAACCCACTGAGGCCAGATCAGGGGTCAAAAATCAATCAGCTAACCCTAATCCACTAAGGCCGGATCGGGGGTCAAAAATCAATCAGCTAACCCTAATCCACTAAGGCCGGATCGGGGGTCAAAAATCAATCAGCTAACACTAACCCACTGAGGCATAATCGGGGGGTCATCAATCAATCAGATTAGAAGAAAGCTCCTTTTTTATCAGGGTTATTTCTACTTAAAGGGATCCACCGATTAGTAGGGATCTATGGCCTCAGGGATTAGTAGGGATCTACGGCCTCAGGGATTAGTAGGGATCTATGGCCTCAGGGATTAGTAGGATTCTATGGCCTCAGGGATTAGTAGGGATCTATGGCCTCAGGGATTAGTAGGGATCTATGGCCTCATGGATTAGTAGGGATCTATGGACTAAGGGATTAGTAGGGATCTATGGCCTCATGGATTAGTAGGGATCTATGGCCTCAGGGATTAGTAGGGATCTATGGCCTCAGGGATTAGTAGGGTTCTATGGCCTCAGGGATAAGTAGGGATCTATGGCCTCAGGGATTAGTAGGGATCTATGGCCTCAGGGATTAGTAGGGTTCTATGGCCTCAGGGATTCGTAGGGATCTATGGCCTCATGGATTAGTAGGGATCTATGGACTAAGGGATTAGTAGGGATCTATGGCCTCAGGGATTAGTAGGGATCTACGGCCTCAGGGATTAGTAGGGATCTATGGCCTCAGGGATTAGTAGGGATCTATGGCCTCAGGGATTAGTAGGGATCTATGGCCTCAGGGATTAGTAGGGATCTATGGCCTCAGGGATTAGTAGGGATCTATGGCCTCAGGGATTAGTAGGCATATATGTCCTCAGGGATTAGTAGGGATCTATGGCTTCGGGGATTAGTAGAGATATATGGCCTCAGGGATTAACAGGGATCTATGGCCTCAGGGATTAGTAGGGATCTATGGCCTCATGGATTAGTAGGGATCTATGGCCTCAGGGATTAGTAGGGATCCACGGCCTCAGGGATTAGTAGGGATCTATGGACTAAGGGATTAATAGGGATATATGGCCTCAGGGATTAGTAGGGATCTACGGCCTCAGGGATTAGTAGGGGTATATGGCTTCTTGGATTAGTATGGGTCTATGGTTTAGGGATTAGTAGGGGTATATGGCCTCAGGGATTAGTAGGGATATATGGCCTCAGGGATTAGTAGGGATCTATGGCCTCAGGGATTAGTAGGAATCTATGGCTTCAGGGATTAGTAGAGATATATGGCCTCAGGGATTAGTAGGGATCTATGGCCTCAGGGATTAGTAGGGATCTACGGCCTCAGGGATTAGTAGGGATCTACGGCCTCAGGGATTAGTAGGGATCTACGTCCTCAGGGATTAGTAGTAACCTAGTGGTTAGAGCGTTGGACTAGTAATTGAGAGGTTGCAAGATCAAATCCCCGAGCTGAAAATATAAAAATCTGTCATTTTTTCCCTGAACAAGGCAGTTAACCCACTGTTCCTAGGTAGTCATTGAAAATAAGATATTTTTTCTTAACTTACTTGCCTAGTTAAATAAAGTTAATAAAATTGGGCAGTCTTAATACAACATTTTAAACAGAAATGCAATGGTTCATTGGATCAGTCTAAAACTTTCCACATACCCTGCTGACATCTAGTGGCCAAAATCTCAATTGCTAATGGGCTGGAATAATACATTATGGCCTTTCTATTTCATTTCAAAGATGATGGTACAAATAAAAAAATTAAAAAAACGGTTGGTTGTTTCTTTATATTATCTTCTACCAGATCTATTGTGTTATATTCTCCTACATTCCTTTCACATTTCCACAAACTTCAAAGTGTTTCCTTTCAAATGGGACCAAGAATATGAATATCCTTGCTTCAGGGCCTGAGCTACAGGCAGTTAGATTTGGGTTTGTTATTTTAGGACATTTAAAAAATAAAGGGGGCCAATCCTTAAGAGTTTTTTAAGCGCTTTCTGGAATCTCAGTGGATCCACATTACTTAATGATTTAACCTCCATAAAGTGTTAATGTTATCTTGTGACAAACGTGAGAAAGTGTAATTACACAAATCGTAATTATAATACGAATATGAATAATTGAAATCCATAGCAATTATGATAATCATCAATAATAATTGTAATATTTGTAATAATAAAAGAATGATCTGTCAATCAGTCATTCAAGAGTCTATCAAGGCTACGTCCCAGATAGCACCCTATTCCCTATTTAGTGTACTACTAGAGTCCTATGGGCCCTGGTCAGAAGTAGTCCACCACATAGGGAATAAGTGGCCATTTGGGCCGTTTGTTCACCACTGTCTGTTGACAGCTCTGCTTCAGTCCTGCAGCGTTTGTTCACCTTCATCGAGATCTACTTTTACAGTGGGGAAAAAAAGTATTTAGTCAGCCACCAATTGTGCAAGTTCTCTCACTTAAAAAGATGAGAGAGGCCTGTAATTTTCATCATAGGTACACTTCAACTATGACAGACAAAATGAGGAAAAAAAATCCAGAAAATCACATTGTAGGATTTTTTATGAATTTATTTGCAAATTATGGTGGAAAATAAGTATTTGGTCACATACAAACAAGCAAGATTTCTGGCTCTCACAGACCTGTAACTTCTTCTTTAAGAGGCTCCTCTGTCCTCCACTCATTACCTGTATTAATGGCACCTGTTTGAACTTGTTATCAGTATAAAAGACACCTGTCCACAACCTCAAACAGTCACACTCCAAACTCCACTATGGCCAAGACCAAAGAGCTGTCAAAGGACACCAGAAACAAAATTGTAGACCTGCACCAGGTTGGGAAGACTGAATCTGCAATAGGTAAGTAGCTTGGTTTGAAGAAATCAACTGTGGGAGCAATTATTAGGAAATGGAAGACATACAAGACCACTGATAATCTTCCTCGATCTGGGGCTCCACGCAAGATCTCACCCCGTGGGGTCAAAATGATCACAAGAACGGTGAGCAAAAATCCCAGAACCACACGGGGGGACCTAGTGAATGACCTGCAGAGAGCTGGGACCAAAGTAACAAAGCCTACCATCAGTAACACACTACGCCGCCAGGGACTCAAATCCTGCAGTGCCAGACGTGTCCCCCTGCTTAAGCCAGTACATGTTCAGGCCCGTCTGAAGTTTGCTAGAGAGCATTTGGATGATCCAGATGAGGATTGGGAGAATGTCAGACAAAACCAAAATATAACTTTTTGGTAAAAACTCAACTCGTCGTGTTTGGAGGACAAAGAATGCTGAGTTGCATCCAAAGAACACCATACCTACTGTGAAGCATGGGGGTGGAAACATCATGCTTTGGGGCTGTTTTTCTGCAAAGGGACCAGGACGACTGATCCGTGTAAAGGAAAGAATGAATGGGGCCATGTATCGTGAGATTTTGAGTGAAAACCTCCTTCCACCAGCAAGGGCATTGAAGATGAAACGTGGCTGGGTCTTTCAGCATGACAATGATCCCAAACACACCGCCTGGGCAACTAAGGAGTGGCCGTAAGAAGCATTTCAAGGTCCTGGAGTGGCCTAGCCAGTCTCCAGATCTCAACCCCATAGAAAATCTTTGGAGGGAGTTGAAAGTCCGTGTTGCCCAGCGACAGCCCCAAAACATCACTGCTCTAGAGGAGATCTGCATGGAGTAATGGGCCAAAATACCAGCAACAGTGTGTGAAAACCTTGTGAAGACTTACAGAAAACATTTGACCTCTGTCATTGCCAACAAAGGGTATATAACAAAGTACTGAGATAAACTTTTGTTATTGACCAAATACTTATTTTCCACCATCATTTGCAAATAAATTCATAAAAAATCCTACAATGTGATTTTCTGGATTTTTTTTCCTCATTTTGTCTGTCATAGTTGAAGTGTACCTATGATGAAAATTACAGGCCTCTCATCTTTTTAAGTGAGAGAACTTGCACAATTGGTGGCTGACTAAATACTTTTTTTCCCCACTGTATGTATGCTTCATGTGTTGCTCATTAGCATATCATTGACTATGACAGTAATTGCTTAAAAAGCTGTTAACGAGTCATACAATAATCAGCATCGGTGGATAAATTATGTGCAGTGGTGGAGCGTTTGTTCCCAATAATTATTGCCATAGTTGGCCTTATAACAAACACCAAAACAGAGTGTCAACAGAGCCTGTGAACACATGGTAACTACAGTTGAAGTGGGAAGTTTATATACACCTTAGCCAAATACATTTAAGCTCAGTTTTTCACAATTCCTGACATTTAATCCTAGTAAAATTTCCTGTCTTAGGTTAGTTAGGATCACCACTGTATTTTAAGAATGTGAAATGTCAGAATAATAGTAGAGAGAATGATTTATTTCAGCTTTTATTTCTTTCATCACATTCCCAGTGGGTCAGAAGTTTACATACACTCAATTACTATTTGGTAGCATTGCCTTTAAATTGTTTCACTTGGGTCAAACGTTTCGGGTAACCAAGCTTTAGCTTCCTGACTGACGTCTTGAGATGTTGCTTCAATATATCCACATAATTCTACTTCCTCATGATGCTATCTATTTTGTGAAGTGTTGCTAACCAACCCTCTGCCCATTCATCGCCAGTTTTACCTGTTGTTGTTGTCTTAGCTGACTAGCCTTGCGGTCTTACCCGTTGTTGTCCTAACTAGCTCTCCCAACCAACACCTGTGTTTGCTTAATGCCTTGCTTTATGTCTCTCTCAAGTGTCAATATGCCCTGTTTACTGTTGTTTAGGATAGTTATCATTGTGTTAGTTTACAGTGGAGCCCCTAGGCCCACTCTACATGCCTCAGATTCCTCCTTTGTCTCACCTCCCACACATGCGGTGACCTCACCCAGTATTACCAGCACCTCCAGAGATGCAACCACTCTTAGCAGCACTCGGTGCCTGGGCCTACCCCCACTGTACTCTCACCCCACCATACCCCTGTCTGCACATTATACCCTGAATCTATTCTACCACGCCCAGAAATCTGCTCCTTTTATTCTCTGTTCCCAACGCACTAGAGGTCCTGTTCTGATAGCCTTTAGCCGTACCCTCATCCTGCTCCTCCTCTGTTCCTCGGGTGATGTGGAGGTAAACCCAGGCCCTGTAGCCCCTAGCACCACACCTATTCCCATGCCCCAGGCACTCCCTTTTGTTGACTTCTGTAACCGTAAAAGCCTCGGTTTCATGTATGTTAACATCAGAAGCCTCCTCCCTAAGTTTGTTTTACTCACTGCTTTAGCACACTCCGCCAACCCTGATGTCCTGGCCGTGTCTGAATCCTGGCTTAGGAAGACCACCAAAAATTCGGAGATTTCCATACCCAACTACAACATTTTCCACCAAGATAGAACTGCCAAAGGGGGAGGAGTTGCAATCTATTGCAGAGATAGCCTGCATAGTTCTGTCATACTTTCCAGATCTATGCCCAAACAGTTCGAACTTCTAATTCTAAAAATTAATCTCTCCAGAAATAAGTCTCTCACTGTTGCCGCCTGCTATAGACCCCCCTCAGCTCCCAGCTGTGCCCTGGACTCCATATGTGAATTGATTGCCCCCCATCTATCTTCAGAGTTCGTTCTGTTAGGTGACCTAAACTGGGATATGCTTAACACCCCGGCAGTCCTACAATCTAAGCTAGATGCCCTCAATCTCACACAAATCATCAAGGAACCCACCAGGTACAATCCTAAATCTGTAAACATGGGCACCCTCATAGACATTATCCTGACCAACTTGCCCTCCAAATACACCTCTGCTGTTTTCAATCAGGATCTCAGCAACCACTGCCTCATTGCCTGCATCCGCTATGGGCCCGCGGTCAATCGACCACCCCTTATCACTGTCAAACGCTCCCTAAAACACTTCTGCGAGCAGGCCTTTCTAATCGACCTGGCCCGGGTATCCCGGCAGGATATTGACCTCATTCCGTCAGTGGAGGATGCCTGGTCGTTCTTTAAAAGCAACTTCCTCACCATCTTAAATAAGCATGCCCCTTTCAAAAGATGTAGGACTAAGAACAGATACAGCCCTTGGTTCACTCCAGACCTGACTGCCCTTGACCAGCACAAGAACATCCTGTGGCGGACTGCTATTGCAAAAATCGTTGAAACTGGAGACACTTATCTCCCTCACTAGTTTCAAGCACCAGCTGTCAGAGCAGCTCACAGATCACTGTACCTGTACATAGCCCAACCAACTACCTCATCCCCTACCGTAGTCATTTATTTATCTTGCTCCTTTGCACCCCAGTATTTTTACTTTGCACATTCATCTACTGCACATTCACCATTCCAGTGTTAAATTGCTAAATTGCTGTACTGTAGTTACTTTGCCACCATGGCCTATTTATTGCCTTATGTTCCTTATCCTACCTCATTTGCACACATTGTATATAGATTAGTTTTTTTCCTACTGTATTATTGACTGTATGTTTGTTTTACTCCATGTGTAACTCTGTGTTGTCGTATGTGTCGAACTGCTTTGCTTTATCTTGGCCAGGTCGCAGTTGTAAATGAGAACTTGTTCTCAACTTGCCTACCTGTATTATGACATCATATAGAACTACCTGGTTAAATAAAGGTGAAATAAATAAATAAATAAAAGTGCACCAGTCCCTCCTGCAGCAAAGCACCCCCACAACATGATGCTGCCACCCCCGTGCTTCACGGTTGGGATGGTGTTCTTCGGCTTGCAAGCCTCCCCTTTTTCCTCCAAACATAATGATGGTCATTATGGCCAAACAGTTCTATTTTTGTTTCATCAGACCAGAGGACATTTTTCCAAAAAGTACGATCTTTGTCCCCATGTGCCGTTGCAGAGCGTGGTCTGGCTTTTTTATGGTGGTTTTGGAGCAGTGGCTTCTTCCTTGCTGAGCGGCCTTTCAGGTTATGTCGATATTTGTACCTGTTTCCTCCAGCATCTTCACAAGGTCCTTTTCTGTTGTTCTGGGATTGATTTGCACCTTTCGCACCAAAGTACGTTCATCTCTAGAAGACAGAACGCCTCTCCTTCCTGAGCGGTGTGACGGCTGCGTGGTCCCATGGTGTTTATACTTGCGTACTATTGTTTGTACAGATGAACGTGGTACCTTCAGGCGTTTGGAAATTGCTGCCAAGCATGAATCAGACTTGTGGAGGTCTACAATTTCTTTTCAGAGGTCTAGGCTGATTTCTTTTGATTTCCCCATGATGTCAAGCAAAGAGGCACTGAGTTTGAAGGTAGGCCTTGAAATACATCCACAGGTACACCTCCAATTGACTCACATGATGTCAATTAGCCTATCAGAAGCTTTTAAAGCCATGGCATCATTTTCTGAAGTTTTCCAAGCTGTTTAAAGACACAGTCAACTTAGTGTATGTAAACTTCTGACCCACTGGAATTGTGATACAGTGAATTATAAGTGAAATAATCTGTCTGTAAACAATTGTTGGAAACATTACTTGTGTCATGCACAAAGTAGATGTCCTAACTTGCCAAAGCTATAGTTTGTTAACAAGAAATTTGTGGAGTGGTTGAAAAACAAGTTTTATGACTCCAACCTAACTGTACATTACACTCCTGCGTTGTCTTGTGCTTAGGGTTTTTGTACTATTGAAAGCTGAACCTTCTCCCCAGTCTGAGGTTCTGAGCGCACTGGAGCAGGTTTTCATCAAGGATCTCTGTACTTTGCTGGGTTCATCTTTCCCTCGATTCTGGACAACTCCTTCGACCTCATGACATGGTTTTTGCTCAGACATGCACTGTCAACTGTGGGACCTTATACAGTGTAGACAGTTGTGTGCCTTTCCAAATCATGTCCAATCAATTGAATTTACCACAGTTGGACTCCAATCACGTTGTAGAACATTTCAAGGATAATCAAAGGAAACAGGATGCACCTGAGCTCAATTTCAAAGCAAAGTGTCTGAATACTGGTGTATTTCTTTAATTTTTCAATTTTTTATTCATTTTTAATCTATTTTCTCTTTGTCATTATGGGGTACTGTGTGTGGATTGACTACAAACCCACAGACCCTAGACTACAACCCCCCAGACCCTAGACTACAACCCCCCTAGAACCCAGACTACAACCCCCCAGTCCCCAGACTACAACCCCCCCAGACCAAGAGTACAACCCCCCCAGAACCCCAAGACTACAACCACCCCAGATCCCAGACTACAACCCCCAGACTACAACCCCCAGAACCCAGACTACAACCCCCTAGACCCCAGACTACAACCCCCTAGACCCCAGACTACAACCCCCAGACCCCAGACTACAACCCCCACAGCACCAGACTACAACCCCCAACCCAGAATACAACCCCCAGACCCCAGAATACCTTCTCCCCAGACCCCGACTACAACTCCCCAGACCCCAGACTACAACCACCCCCAGCCCCAGAATACAATCCCCCAGACCCTAGAAACTACCCCCAGTCCCCAGACAAAGGCATTGGAAACATTCTATAAAACCGTACCACTTCACCAGAGCCCGCCGAGCGTGCCCGGTATCTGCCAGCTTTTCTCAGACAACACAATTATGTGGCCCATAGGCAAACAGTGACCACTAAACAGGCCCATTTCTTCCCTTACATCACCAGATGGTTCCATTCATAGAGGGGAGAATTATGAGCATGGCTTGACTGTCTGCCGGTCGTGTCCTGGGTGTGTGCTGGTCTTGTTTGTCTTCCACTCAGGGCCAGGGTCGTAATGGAGTCTCTAATGAGTATAAAACACCTGCTCTGCAAATAAAACAAACAAAGCGTTGCGGTGGGACTGGGAGCTAAATACCTATGTGATCAGGTTAAAAGGGGCTGTCTCTACTCTCTCCGATCTCGCTACCAGACAGACAGGAAGCCCCAGCAGATGTCCCTAACTAACACCACCTATAGAGGTAAGAGGGTTTGACCTCGCCCCACCAGCCCACAGAGCTGCTACACAATCAGGCTATACACAGTCACACACACGCCATAGATAATAGATCATTGGGTATTTGTTAAATAGATGAAAAAGGGTCCTGTTCAGTTCAACAAAGACTCATGTCCACCAATAGATCCATGGTCTGGGCGGGAGGCTGTCTGGTTTGATGGCTAGTGTTTGATGTGTTTTTACTAAGCTCTGACACAATGGGACATTATGGGATGTTTGTATTGTCTGACAAGCACCAGTCTGGTGGACAACTTCATATTAGGTAGATGTGGACTTTTCATCATCATCAGGAGATATGGACAGTTCTGTTCAGGTAAGTTTTTCTCAAGTGCATAAGTTTGTCTATTTAGCTACCAGATAAACTAAGGAGGCACACTACCGTTCAAAAGTTTGGGGTCACTTAGAAATGTCCTTGTTTTTTTAAAGAAAAGCAGCTTTTTTTGTCAATTAAAATGACATAAAATTTATCAGAAATACAGTGTAGACATTGTTAATGTTGTAAATTATTATTGTAGCTGGAAACGTCTGATTCTTTGTGGAATATCTACATAGGCGTACAGAGGCCCATTATCAGCAACCATCACTCCTGTGTTCCAATGGCACGTTGTGTTAGCTAATCCAAGTTTATCATTTTAAAAGGCTAATTGGTCATTAGAAAACCCTTTTGCAATTATGTTAGCACAGCTGAAAACTGTTGTTCTGATTAAAGAAGCAATAAAACTGGCCTTCTTTAGACTAGTTGAGTATCTGGAGCATCAGCATTTATTGGTTCGATTTCATTTGATTTTGATTTGATTACAGGCTCAAAATGGCCAGAAACAAAGCACTTTCTTCTGAAACTCGTCAGTCTATTCTATTGGCAAGAAACTGAAGATCTCGTACAACGCTGTGTACTCCTCCCTTCACAGAACAGCGCAAACTGGCTCTAACCAGAATAGAAAGAGGAGTGGAAGGCCACCGGTGCACAACTGAGCAAGAGGACAAGTACATTAGAGTGTCTAGTTTGAGAAACAGACGCCTCACAAGTCCGCAACTGGCAGCTTCATTAAATAGTACCACCTAAAAATACCAGTCTCAACGTCAACAGTGAAGAGGCGACTGCGGGATGCTGGCCTTCTAGGCAGAGTTCCTCTGTCTAGTGTCTGTGTTCTTTTGCTCATCTTAATCTTTTATTTTTATTGGCCAGTCTGAGATATGTATTTTTCTTTGCAACTCTGCCTAGAAGCTCAGCATCCCGGAGTCGCATCTTCACTCTTGATGTTGAGACTGGTGTTTTGCGATTCTTCAAAGGAGCCGCCCTTTGCCTTGATGACAGCTTTGCACACTATTGGCATTCTCTCAACCAGCTTCATGAGGTAGTCACCTGGAATGCATTTCAATTAACAGGTGTTTCTTTCCTTCTTAATGCGTTTAAGCCAATCAGTTGTGTTGTGGTATACTGAAGACAGCCCTATTTGGTAAAAGACCAAGTCCATATTATGGCAAGAACAGCTCAAATAAGCAAAGAGAAACGACAGTCCATCATTACTTTAAGACACGAAGGTCAGTCAATACGGAAACTTTCAAGAACTTTGAGAGTTTTTTCAAGTGCAGTCGGTGAAAACCATCAAGCACTATGATGAAACTGGCTCTCATGAGGACCACCACAGGAAAGGAAGACCCAGAGTTACCTCTGCTGCAGAGCATACATTCATTAGAGTTACCAGCCTCAGAAATTGCAACCCAAATAAATGCATCACAGAGTTCAAGTAACAACATCAACTGTTCAGAGGAGACTGCGTGAATCAGGCCTTCATGGTAGTATTACTGCTAAGAAACCACTACTAAAAGACACCAATAAGAAGAAGAGATTGCTTGGGCCAAGAAACACAAGCAATGGACATTAGACCGGTGGAAATCTGTCCTTTGGTCTGATGAATCCAAATTGTAGATTTTTGGTTCCAACTGCGGTATCTTTGTGAGACGCAGAGTAGGTGAATGGATGATCTCCTTATGTGTGGTTCCCACCGTGAAGCATGGAAGAGGAGGTGTGACGGTGTGGGGTTGCTTTGCTTGTGACACTGTCTGTGATTTATTTAGAGTTCAAGGCACACTTAACCAGCATGGCTACCGCAGCATTCTGCAGCGATATGCCATCCAATATGGTTTGCACTTAGTGGTACTATCGTTTGTTTTTCAACAGGACAATGACCCAACATACCTCCAGGCTGTGTAAGGGCTATTTGACCAAGAAGGAGATTGATGGAGTGCTGCATCAGGTGACCTGGTCTCCAAAATCCCCCAACCTCAACCCAGTTGAGATGGTTTGGGATGGGTTGGACCGCAGAGTGAAGGAAAAGCAGCCAACAAGTTCTCAGAATATGTGGGAACTCCTTCAAGACTGTTGGAAAAACATTCCAGGTGAAGATAGTTGAGAGAATGTCTAGTGTGTAAAGCTGTCATCATGGGAAAGGGTGTCTACTTTGAAGAATCTAAAATCAAAAATATATTTTGATTTAACACTTTTTTGGTTACTACATGATTCCATATGTGTTATTTCTTCTTCTACAATGTAGAGAATAGTAAAAATAAAGAAAAACCCTTGAATGAGTAGGTGTGTCCAAACCTTTGACTGGTACCGTATGTTTTGGTTGAAAATTTGCCAAGAATGTAGCAATTATCAAGTTTTGTATGGTGAGAAAAACAACGAACAACGTCTAAGCATCCGCTTGAGAATTAAAACCCACCACAATTCCAGACAGCTGCCCTGTAGTGTGATGAACAGATTATCAGGGCCAGAGGAAATCAGCATGCAAGAGAGAGGAGTGTGTCACTGTGTGTTTTCTCTCTCCTTCCCTCCATTCCTCTCCTCTGCTCGGCCAGCCTTCTACATCTCAATCACTTAGTCTCTGGGCCAGCCCCTTTTGTATTAGGTGGACAGAAAGTGATGGTGTGCATCCCAAATGGTACCTTATGCCCTATGTAGTGCACTACTTCTGACTAGGGCCCATAGGGATGCCGGAGGGGGGGGATCTGGTCAAAAAGTAGTGTATTATATAGGGAATAGGGTGCAATTTGGGACGCAGATGGAAAGTGATGGACATCCATTCAGTGGTAGCGTGACCTCTGGGTAATCCTGTTTCACAGACCAGCTCCCCGCTGACGACAACACAATGGCTGCCTACCTCCCTCCTCTCTTTCCTCCTCCTTCCTCCCTCCCTCCCTCATCCTCTCCTCCCTCCCTCCCTCCCTCCTTCATCCTCTCCTCCCTTTTCCTCCCTCCCTCCTTCCTTCCCCAAAACATGATGCTGTGTTGTTATTCACCCCACCCTTGCGTTGCCTTGTTTAACTTCCTCCTCACGGCACGGCGTTCACCTACTGGTCCTTCTTCCTCCTCGCCACCTCAGGGTTCAAATGGCTTGTGGCTGGTTACTGGGCCCAGAGGGACTGACTGATTAATCATGATTTCACCCCTTGTTAACAACGTCTGTGTTAACAATGCTAGAAGACACGGCATTCCGCATTGTGAGTCACTGGAGGTGTGGATGGATTTAAAAATAGGACTGAATAAAAAAATAGGGACAATCATCTAATTGTAATAGTCACTGATTAAACAAAAAAACTGAACAACTTAACTAAATAAAACAATTATAATAAATTAAGAAACTTGAATATCTCAATTTCAGTTTTACAATTGTACTGTGTGTATGAACACTGAAGGTGAAAGTGGTGAAAGCATTGCAATAGTGTGTGTTTGTGTGTCCGATAGTGGATAATGCCGTATTAAAGCCAAGTATTTGATTGGTACACAACCACGGGGGCCAGAACAGGCCATCCAATAAAAACATCATACTGTCCCATGCAGCCCATATCCATTGGCTCAACTTTTTTTTTATGAACAAATATAACCTCGAATAAATTAAAGCTGTTCTCGTTCCAAATGAACAGCTGTTTTTTTTCCCTCTCTAAATTCCTCACATTGGTGCCATTTTCTTGGCGGGATGTATCACACCATGTTTAAGTAACATTAATTGCATCAAGCATATGTAACCGACACAACCTTTTCAGCATTACCAGCCAGCTATAATTGTACATTTTTAAGTGTAGTGTATTCATAATTTTACTTGGCGCGCAGGAAAATAGTACTCTACCAATTATAACCACAGCTGTTGCGGGCAAGGATTTTTTTTGTTTGTGCTTAATTAACCCTTGTTTAAAATGTGTGAAACACTACTGCAATTAACAAACAGACAGACAACAAGAAGGGAAGTCGTTTTTTACTACGAAAATGGGCCACAAAACATTAGCGTTTACATTGGAGGAGAAAAAGCTATTGCATATTGAATTAGAATAGTGTGATTTTATTTTGAGACTAAACACTGTTTTTCTTGCACAAACATTCTAATTGGACTTGTCTTTAACGCTGTGATTTTGATCTGGAACTTCAGAATACAGCAAGGTCTTAGTCTGTCATACACAAAGAGGGTTCCAAAAGAGTTCTTTGGCTGTGCCCATAGCGGAACCCTTTTTGGGTCCAGGTAGAACCCTTTTTGAGTCCAGTTAGAACCCTTTTTGGGTCCAGGTAGAACTCTTTTGGGTCCAGGTAGAACCCTGTCCCTCCCTCTGTCCCCCCCTCTGTCTCTCCCACTGTCCCTCCCTTTGTCCCTCCCACTGGCCCTCCCTCTGGCCATCCCTCTGTCCCTCCCTCTGTCCCTCCCTCTGGCCCTCCCACTGTCCCTCCCTCTGTCCCTCCCACTGGCCCTCCCTCTGGCCATCCCTCTGTCCCTCCCTCTGTCCCTCCCTCTGTCCCTCCCTCTGGCCCTCCCTCTGTCCCTCCCTCTGTCCCTCCCACTGGCCCTCCCTCTGTCCCTCCCTCTGTCCCTCCCTCTGTCCCTCCCTCTGTCCCTCCCTCTGGCCCTCCCACTGTCCCTCCCTTTGTCCCTCCCTCTGGCCCTCCCACTGTCCCTCCCTCTGTCCCTCCCACTATCCCTCCCTCTGTTCCTCCTTCTGTCTGACCCAGTTAGCCCTTGAAAGAACATCTCCAAATCTAAAAAATTCACCGGCATATGCTTGGACGCCCTACAACAGGTCACTCAGGCGTACAGTATCATCAGCTCCAGATGACACCACACATTGTTCAGTGAGTCTTAGTCTCTTTGATACAGTTAGTAGCTAGGTAGCACCTGCATAGCAAGTTCCTGCATAGGTAGCACCTGCATAGTTAGCAACCTGCATAGTTAGCAACCTGCATAGTTAGCACCTGCATAGTTAGCATCCTGCATAGTTATCAACCTGCATAGTTAGCATCCTGCATAGTCAGCAACCTGCATAGTTAGCATCCTGCATAGTTAGCAACCTGCATATTTAGCAACCTGCATAGTTAGCATCCTGCATAGTTAGCACCTGCATAGTTAGCATCCTGCATAGTTATCAACCTGCATAGTTAGCATCCTGCATAGTCAGCAACCTGCATAGTTAGCATCCTGCATAGTTAGCAACCTGCATAGTTAGCAACCTGCATAGGTAGCATCCTGCATAGTTAGCACCTGCATAGTTAGCATCCTGCATAGTTAGCATCCTGCATAGTTAGCAACCTGCATAGTTAGCATCCTGCATAGTTAGCAACCTGCATAGTTAGCACCTGCATAGTTAGCATCCTGCATAGTTAGCACCTGCATAGTTAGCATCCTGCATAGTTAGCATCCTGCATAGTTAGCAACCTGCATAGTTAGCAACCTGCATAGTTAGCAACCTGCATAGTTAGCACCTGCATAGTTAGCATCCTGCATAGTTATCAACCTGCATAGTTAGCATCCTGCATAGTCAGCAACCTGCATAGTTAGCATCCTGCATAGTTAGCAACCTGCATAGTTAGCAACCTGCATAGGTAGCATCCTGCATAGTTAGCACCTGCATAGTTAGCATCCTGCATAGTTAGCATCCTGCATAGTTAGCATCCTGCATAGTTAGCAACCTGCATAGTTAGCATCCTGCATAGTTAGCAACCTGCATAGTTAGCACCTGCATAGTTAGCATCCTGCATAGTTAGCACCTGCATAGTTAGCATCCTGCATAGTTAGCATCCTGCATAGTTAGCAACCTGCATAGTTAGCATCCTGCATAGTTAGCAACCTGCATAGTTAGCATCCTGCATAGTTAGCAACCTGCATACGTAGCATCCTGTATAGTTAGCATCCTGCATAGTTAGCAACCTGCATAGTTAGCATCCTGCATAGTTAGCAACCTGCATAGTTAGCATCCTGCATAGTTAGCAACCTGCATAGTTAGCACCTGCATAGTTAGCATCCTGCATAGTTAGCAACCTGCATAGTTAGCACCTGCATAGTTAGCATCCTGCATAGTTAGCAACCTGCATAGTTAGCATCCTGCATAGTTAGCAACCTGCATAGTTAACAACCTGCATAGCTAGCATCCTGCATAGTTAGCAACCTGCATAGTTAGCATCCTGCATAGTTAGCACCTGCATAGCAAGTTCCTGCATAGTTAGCATCCTGCATAGTTAGCACCTGCATAGTTAGCAACCTGCATAGTTAGCATCCTGCATAGTTAGCATCCTGCATAGTTAGCAACCTGCATAGTTAACAACCTGCATAGTTAGAAACCTGCATAGTTAGCAACCTGCATAGTTAGCACCTGCATAGCAAGTTCCTGCATAGGTAGCAACCTGCATAGGTAGCATCCTGCATAGTTAGCAACCTGCATAGTTAGCATCCTGCATAGTTAGCATCCTGCATAGTTAGCAACCTGCATAGTTAGCACCTGCATAGTTAGCATCCTGCATAGTTAGCAACCTGCATAGTTAGCATCCTGCATAGTTAGCAACCTGCATAGTTAACAACCTGCATAGTTAGAAACCTGCATAGTTAGCAACCTGCATAGTTAGCATGCTGTATTGTTAGCATCCTGCATAGTTAGCACCTGCATAGCAAGTTCATGCATAGGTAGCATCCTGCATAGTTAGCACCTGCATAGTTAGCATCCTGCATAGTTAGCAACCTGCATAGTTAGCATCCTGCATAGTTAGCATCCTGCATAGTTAGCAACCTGCATAGGTAGCACCTGCATAGCAAGTTCCTGCATAGGTAGCATCCTGCATAGTTAGCACCTGCATAGTTAGCATCTTGCGTAGTTAGCAACCTGCATAGTTAGCATCCTGCATAGTTAGCATCCTGCATAGTTAGCACCTGCATAGTTAGCATCCTGCATAGTTAGCATCCTGCATAGTTAGCACCCTGCATAGTTAGCATCCTGCATAGTTAGCATCCTGCATAGTTAGCAACCTGCATAGTTAGCATCCTGCATAGTTAGCAACCTGCATAGTTAGCAACCTGCATAGCAAGTTCCTGCATAGGTAGCATCCTGCATAGTTAGCACCTGCATAGGTAGCATCCTGCATAGTTAGCAACCTGCATAGTTAGCAACCTGCATAGCAAGTTCCTGCATAGGTAGCATCCTGCATAGTTAGCACCTGCATAGGTAGCATCCTGCATAGTTAGCAACCTGCATAGTTAGCATCCTGCATAGTTAGCATCCTGCTGTAGGGTTGTAATATTTCTGAAACTAGAAAATGTCCTAGTTTAAAAAAAAAAATCCCTGTTGCAGAATTCCAGGTTGGAGGATTCCCTTACAACGTACTCTCTGCTGATTCCAGAAATCTCAGAGAATAGGAATTTCAAAGGATTTGTTTTTAAGGGGTGAGGTATGAGTGACACCTGTTCTCTAGGCTTCCTAATAAGATAGGGTCTTCTTATCAACGGGTTTTAGAATCATCCTGAGCCCCAACTGACAGTCGGTAGCTTTCCCTTGTTTCTGTTTCTAATACCACAATCCCTTGTTGTTGTGGGCTTTATTTAAGCCCCTGTACCTCAGAGGGCAAAACAAGAACACAAACATCATGCTGAGGGTATTCCTTTTAATACCAGATAGACTCGACTAGGGGATTTACATCAGACTTATCATAAAGTACTTACCTCCTCCAAATCTTACATGTACCTTTTTGTCCACCGAAATACTATGGCTTCAAAATCGTCTCAACGTGTCCCTCTTAGTGAAAAGCCTGCTGGTAAAATCATGAAATCCAAAGTGACCTAAAAATCTAACATTGCTACTGTCTGTCTGTCTGTCTGTCTGTCTTTGCATGGCTAATATGAAAAAAGTAATACATTACACTTACTTTAACATACTAGTTCATGGAGAGGTGGTGAAAGTGTGATGCACTTAGGCGTACAGTATGGTGACGATATTTTCCAAAAAAGACAGACCAGGAGACTGAGGTTAGTTTACTGGAAGTAGGAACCCAGAGAGACAGACCAGGAGACTGAGGTTAGTTTACTGGAGGTAGGAACACAGAGAGACAGACCAAGAGACTGAGGTTAGTTTACTGGAGGGCAGAACCCAGAGAGACAGACCAGGAGACTGAGGTTCATTTACTGGAGGTAGGAACCCAGAGAGACAGACCAGGAGACTGAGGTTAGTTTACTGGAGGGCGGAACACAGAGAGACAGACCAGGAGACTGAGGTTAGTTTACTGGAGGGCAGAACACACAGAAGGGTTGAGCATCGCGGCATCGCAGCATGAAGCCATTAGTCCAGTACGGAGGGCAGTGAATGTCATTGGATTGATCTATAGAACCTTCACATTGGCCACTTTGTCACAACAGATAAATGCCACCTCTCTGTCAGGGCTGACTGAGTCTCA
Organism: Brachymystax lenok tsinlingensis; assembly: GCA_030435695.1. Lineage (NCBI taxonomy): Eukaryota > Metazoa > Chordata > Actinopteri > Salmoniformes > Salmonidae > Brachymystax > Brachymystax lenok. The sequence goes on from CM059807.1 coordinate 3,660,745, forward strand.
GTGTGGAGTGGAGGGCAGTGGAGGGTAGCGGACCTTCTTGGGGTTCGGCCTCTACGGCTGTGTCCAAACGGTACCCTATTCCCTAAATAGCACCTCATACGGACCTGGTCAAAGGTAGTGTACTATATAGGGAATTGGGTGCCATTTGGGATGCAAGCCTCTTCTATGAACTCTCCATTGAACTCTTCACTCGCTTAATCAGTAATCAATAGGACTCGCAGGAAGCCAAGCTCACTGAGCAGAGCGGAGGAGGGGACTATCTGTACCAGCTCTGTCACTGGCTCTGCTGTGGCCATGCGCTAGCTAGTGTTAGCATCAGACATGGGTGCAAATACTATTCAAGATCCTTTCAAATTCTTTACCTGGACTTCATTTAGTTTGCCTGGCTTAATTGAAGCAATATAATATTCCTAAAGCTGGCCAATGGTCAACGGTTTTGAGAGATTTCCAGTGTTGTTTGAACCCAGGGTCTGGTCAGTGTTAGTCCCTATGGGCCTATTAATCAAATCAAATCAAATTTATTTATAAAGCCCCCCTTACATCAGCTGATGTCACAGAGTGCTGTACAGAAACCCAGCCTAAAACCCCAAACAGCAAGCAATGCAGGTGTAAAAGCACGGTGGCTAGGAAAAACTCCCTAGAAGGCCAAAACCTAGGAAGAAACCTAGAGAGGAACCAGGCTGTGAGGGGTGGCCAGTCCTCTTCTGGCTGTGCCGGGTGCAGATTATAACAGAACATGGACAAGATTTTAAAATGTTCATAAAACAGGCAGAACAGTTGAAACTGGAGAAGCAGCACGGCCAGGTGGACTCGGGACATCCAGGTAGGCCTTGAGGAATGGTCCTAATGCTCAGGTCCTCCGAGAGAGAGAGAGAGAGAGAGAGAGAGAGAGAGAGAGAGAGAGAGAGAGAGAGAGAGAGAGAGAGAGAAGAAGAAAAAGAAAGAAAGAGAGAGATAATTAGAGAGAGCATACTTAAATTCGCACAGGACACCAGATAAGAGAAGAAATACTCCAGATATAACAGACGGACCCTAGCCCCCCGACACATAAACTACTGCAGCATAAATACTGGGGGCTGAGACAGGAGGGGTCGGGAGACACTGTGGCCCCGTCCGACGAAACCCCCGGACAGGGCCAAACAGGCAGGATTAGAGGGCAAACTAATCCTAGGTAAAAATTGTGTTGACTTTTGACCCGAAACTCGCCTCTGCTACGCGTTACTAAGTGTCGCAAGCTTCTGTAGCAAACTGGTGAATGACTCAAGACTGGGTCTGCTCTGGTCTGTGATTGGGAACCGTACGGGTTGTAGCTATATGCCATAAGGAAGGGACAAAACAATTCGTAGCTAACACTGGCATCTACCTTGCATAGCAACATTAGTTCAAAAATATATATATTACTAGCTGGCTGTAAAACTAGCCTACTAGCTAGATTAATACGATTCACATCTAGCTAGCTGATCATTCTGATGTTAAACATTTGCTTTATGAACTGCACTGTTGGTTTAAGGGCTGGTATTCAGCATTTCACTGTAAGGTCTACACCTGTTGTATTCAGCATTTCACTGTAAGGTCTACACCTGTTGTATTCAGCATTTCACTGTAAGGTCTACACCTGTTGTATTCAGCATTTCACTGTTAGGTTTTACACCTGTAGTATTCAGCATTTCACTGTAAGGTCTACACCTGTTGTATTCGGCGCACGTGACAAATAAGGTTTGATTTGATTTGATTTAGTTATCTTATTCATTCGGTGAGGTCAAAGGTAACGCAGTAGCACGGAGGGCAAGTGCTTCTAAAAATGTCACATTTTATGCATTCTCCTCACTCACAACAATGGACTCAAGAGAACATCCTCGGAGAACGAACTCGGAGAACGTCCTCGGAGAACGAACTCGGAGAACGAACTCGGAGAACGTCCTCGGAGAACGAACTCGGAGAACGTCCTCGGAGAACGAACTCGGAGAACGTCCTCGGAGAACGAACTCGGAGCATGAGGCTGTAACACGATAGTATCACAGGAGACTGCTGATGGGAGGACGGCTCATAATAACGGTTGGAACGGACCAGATGGAATGACATCGAACTCCTGGAAACCATGTGTTTGATGTATTTGATACCATTCCACTGATTCCGTTCCAGTCATTAACACAAGCCAGTTCTCCAACCTCCCGTGGATAGCATACATCTTGACAAACGAACAGCCCTTATCTTAATTGATATTTCTGTGTGACTATCTGTGTGGTGGTAGTCTAACTGAGGCCCTCTCCTACTACTGGGTCATGAATAAGACTGAATGGGCGAGGTCTACTACTGAATGGGTTAGGCCTACTGCTGAATGGGCCAGGCCTGATGCTGAATGGGCCAGGCCTACTACTGAATAGGTTAGGCCTACTGCTAAATGGGTTAGGCCTATTACTGAATGGGTTAGACCTACTGCTGAATGGGTTAGGCCTACTGCTGAATGGGCCAGGCCTGATGCTGAATGGGCCAGGCCTACTACTGAATAGGTTAGGCCTACTGCTGAATGCCTTAGGCCTATTACTGAATGGGTTAGGCCTACTGCTGAATGGGCCAGGCCTACTACTGAATGGGCCAGGCCTACTGCTGAATGGGCCAGGCCTACTGCTTAATGGGCCAGGCCTACTGCTAAATGGGCCAGGACTACTGCTGAATGGGCCAGGCCTACTGCTGAATGGGCCAGGCCTACTACTGAATGGGCCAGGCCTACTGCTGAATAGGCCAGGCTTACTGCTGAATGGGCCAGGCCTACTGCTGAATGGGTTAGGCCTACTGCTGAATGGGACAGGCCTGCAGCTGAATAGGCCAGGCCTACTTATGAATGGGCCAGTCTTACTACTGAATGGGCTAGGCCTACTACTGAATGGGCCAGGCCTACTGCTGAATGGGTTAGGCCTACTGCTGAATGGGTTAGGCCTACTGCTGAATGCCTTAGGCCTATTACTGAATGGGTTAGGCCTACTGCTGAATGGGCCAGGCCTACTGCTGAATGGGCCAGGCCTACTACTGAATGGGCCAAGCCTACTGCTGAATAGGCCAGGCTTACTGCTGAATGGGCCAGGCCTACTGCTGAATGGGCCAGGCCTACTGCTGAATGGGCCAGGCCTACTGCTGAATGGGTTAGGCCTACTGCTGAATGGGACAGGCCTGCAGCTGAATAGGCCAGGCCTACTTATGAATGGGCCAGTCTTACTACTGAATGGGCTAGGCCTACTACTGAATGGGCCAGGCCTGCTGCTGAATGGGCCAAGCTTACTACTGAATGGGACAGGCCTACTGATGACACACTCTGACCGTCTCTGGGTTGAAATGAACTGAGAGAGAGAGAGCGACTGAGAGACTGAGAGACTGATGGAGGTGGGGGGATGGTTAGTGCTATGAATAAATGATGTGGGCACATTCTTGTGATTTAGAAGAATACCAAAGTCAATATAAAGATTATAGCTACTACTACAGCTGCTGTTTGTGATTGAACACTGAATATGAATATATCCATTAGCAGTGTTGCATCTCCTTTAACATCAGAGAGATATTGATAACATGCACCATTTGGGAAGACTTTCCCTGTTGACCTATTTATGTACAATTTAGTTTTTGTCGATGAAGTTCTATTGACCTGTTGTATGACTTTCCCAACACCCGTAACGAACAGAACATGGCTCCCTCAGATAACTCATCTCCTGGTCCTACTATATGTCTGAACAACGAACACGGTGGCGTTACAACTTCCAGACCGCTCCTCTCAGTCACCAATCACAGCCTATCCTCAAACCCTATACCCCAGCCCTATACCCCAGCCCCAGCCCTAGCCCTATACTCCAAGCCTAGCCCCAGCACTAGCCCTGTACCCTAGCCCCAACCCTATGCCCCAGCCATATACGCCAACCACAGCCCAATAACCAAGCCCTAGCCCTATACCCCTGCCCCAATTCTAGCCCCAGCGCTATACCCCAACCCCAGCCCCAGCTTTATAACCCAGCCCCAGCTCTATAACCCAGCCCCAGCCATATAACGCAGCCCCAGCCCTATACCTTAGCCCCAGCCCCAACCCTATAACCCAGCCCCAGACATATACCCCAGCCATATAACTCAGCCCTATAACCCAGCCCGAGCCCTATAACCCAGCCCAGCCTTATAACCCAGCCCTATAACCCAGCCCTATAACCAGCACTATAACACAGCCCCAGCCTGACTTAGTTTGTTCTGTTCATTCTTCTCCATAATGAAGACATCTCACAGGGAGTCTTAGCCTTGGGGATGGGGGGCTTTGGCTTCAGTACGACTGACTGGGGGGCGTCCGTGCTTTTGCCTGAGTGGCTTTCCTTCCACGACCAACACAACAAGACAAGACACACCCCGCCCAGGAAATTGATTTTTTTCCCCCTTTGCCGTCCCTTTGACTTTCATCCAAATGCCAATTTAACCATCCATCCAACGGAACAGGGGAAATGAACCATCCACCTAACGGAACAGGGGAAATGAACCATCCACCTAACGGAACAGGGGAAATGAACCATCCACCTAACAGAACAGGGGAAATGAACCATCCACCTAACAGAACAGGGGAAATTAACCATCCACCTAACAGAACAGGGGAAATTAACCATCCACCTAACAGAACAGGGGAATTTAACCATCCACCTAACCGAACAGGGGAAATGAACCATCCACCTAACAGAACAGGGGAAATGAACCATCCACCTAACAGAACAGGGGAAATGAACCACCCACCTAACAGAACAGGGGAATTTAACCATCCACCTAACCGAACAGGGGAAATGAACCATCCACCTAACAGAACAAGGGAAATGAACCATCCACCTAACAGAACAGTGGAAATGAACCATCCACCTAACAGAACAGGGGAAATGAACCATCCACCTAACAGAACAGGGGAAATTAACCATCCACCTAACAGAACAGGGGAAATTAACCATCCACCTAACAGAACAGGGGAAATTAACCATCCACCTAACAGAACAGGGGAATTTAACCATCCACCTAACCGAACAGGGGAAATGAACCATCCACCTAACAGAACAGGGGAAATGAACCATCCACCTAACAGAACAGGGGAAATGAACCACCCACCTAACAGAACAGGGGAATTTAACCATCCACCTAACCGAACAGGGGAAATGAACCATCCACCTAACAGAACAGGGGAAATGAACCATCCACCTAACAGAACAGGGGAAATGAACCACCCACCTAACAGAACAGGGGAAATGAACCACCCACCTAACAGAACAGGGGGAATTAACCATCCACCTAACAGAAATAGGGAAATTAACCATCCACCTAACAGAACAGGGGAAATTAACCATCCACCTTACAAAACAGGGGAAATTAACCATCCACCTAACAGAACAGGGGAAATTAACCATCCATCTAACAGAACAGGGGAAATTAACCATCCACCTAACAGAACAGGGGAAATTAACCATCCACCTAACAGAACAGGGGGAATTAACCATCCACCTAACAGAACAGGGGAAATTAACCATCCACCTTACAAAACAGGAAATTAACCATCCACCTAACAGAACAGGGAAATTAACCATCCATCTAACAGAACAGGGGAAATTAACCATCCACCTAACAGAACAGGGGAAATTAACCATCCACCTAACAGAACAGGGGGAATTAACCATCCACCTAACAGAACAGGGGAAATTAACCATCCACCTTACAAAACAGGGGAAATTAACCATCCACCTAACAGAACAGGGGAAATTAACCATCCATCTAACAGAACAGGGGAAATTAACCATCCACCTAACAGAACAGGGGAAATTAACCATCCACCTAACAGAACAGGGGGAATTAACCATCCACCTAACAGAACAGGGGAAATTAACCATCCACCTAACAGAACAGGGGTCCTTTTTGAACACTGTTCTCAATATTGACTTTTTAAAGAGGATATCAAAGAGATAGTAATGGTTCTACAGCTCAGCGTTCAACAACATAGTGCTGTCCAAGATCATCACTAAGCTAATGACCCTGGGACTGAACACTTCCCTCTGCAGCTGGATACTGATGCCCCCCCCCCATGTGGTGAGGGTAGGCAACAAGACGTCCGCCACGCTAAGACTCAGAGGGGCATCAGACCAGTTGCATGGTGGTCAGTGTAACAACAGACCAGTTGGATGGTGGTCAGTGTAACAACAGACCAGTTGGATGGTGGTCAGTGTAACAACAGACCAGTTGGATGGTGGTCAGTGTAACAACAGACCAGTTGGATGGTGGTCAGTGTAACATCAGACCAGTTGGATGGTGGTCAGTGTAACAACAGACCAGTTGGATGGTGGTCAGTGTAACAACAGACCAGTTGGATGGTGGTCAGTGTAACAACAGACCAGTTGGATGGTGGTCAGTGTAACATCAGACCAGTTGGATGGTGGTCAGTGTAACAACAGACCAGTTGGATGGTGGTCAGTGTAACAACAGACCAGTTGGATGGTGGTCAGTGTAACAACAGACCAGTTGGATGGTGGTCAGTGTAACAACAGACCAGTTGGACGGTGGTCAGTGTAACAACAGACCAGTTGGATGGTGGTCAGTGTAACATCAGACCAGTTGGACGGTGGTCAGTGTAACAACAGACCAGTTGGATGGTGGTCAGTGTAACAACAGACCAGTTGGATGGTGGTCAGTGTAACATCAGACCAGTATGGCTCAGCTTCTATTCGTAATAAAAACAAAAGGAAAATCAAGTGGCGACCTTGGGTCCACTTTGTGTCAGAGTGTGTGTGGGGGGCGTGGTGGGGTGTTTGTGAATGGTGGGGCTCAGCGGGGCTAGAAAGCACCTGGTCGAACGGCCTGGACCGACGGACGGGCGGGCGGGCGGCTGGCAGCACAAAGCCATCTGGGGGTAATTACCACAAGGTATTCTCCAAAGGACCAGATGGGACGAGGGGAGGGGGCATAGTCTAGCCCTCCCCTTATCTCTACCACTACCTCTCCCCATTACATAATTTACAACGTAGTTCCATTCATTGATTCACTTACTCTCCCCACCAGCTAGGTCTTTCAGCTTCTCACTTACTCTCCCCACCAGCTAGGTCTTTCAGCTTCTCACTTACTCTCCCCACCAGCTAGGTCTTTCAGCTTCTCACTTATTCTCCCCACCAGCTAGGTCTTTCAGCTTCTCACTTACTCTCCCCACCAGCTAGGTCTTTCAGCTTCTCACTTACTCTCCCCACCAGCTAGGTCTTTCAGCTTCTCACTTACTCTCCCCACCAGCTAGGTCTTTCAGCTTCTTACTTACTCTCCCCACCAGCTAGGTCTTTCAGCTTCTCACTTACTCTCCCCACCAGCTAGGTCTTTCAGCTTCTTACTTACTCTCCCCACCAGCTAGGTCTTTCAGCTTCTACTTACTCTCCCCACCAGCCAGGTCTTTCAGCTTCTACTTACTCTCCCCACCAGCTAGGTCTTTCAGCTTCTCACTTACTCTCCCCACCAGCTAGGTCTTTCAGCTTCTCACTTACTCTCCCCACCAGCTAGGTCTTTCAGCTTCTCACTTACTCTCCCCACCAGCCAGGTCTTTCAGCTTCTCACTTACTCTCCCCACCAGCTAGGTCTTTCAGCTTCTCACTTACTCTCCCCACCAGCTAGGTCTTTCAGCTTCTCACTTACTCTCCCCACCAGCTAGGTCTTTCAGCTTCTCACTTACTCTCCCCACCAGCTAGGTCTTTCAGCTTCTCACTTACTCTCCCCACCAGCTAGGTCTTTCAGCTTCTCACTTACTCTCCCCACCAGCTAGGTCTTTCAGCTTCTCACTTACTCTCCCCACCAGCTAGGTCTTTCAGCTTCTTACTTACTCTCCCCACCAGCTAGGTCTTTCAGCTTCTCACTTACTCTCCCCACCAGCTAGGTCTTTCAGCTTCTTACTTACTCTCCCCACCAGCTAGGTCTTTCAGCTTCTCACTTACTCTCCCCACCAGCTAGGTCTTTCAGCTTCTCACTTACTCTCCCCACCAGCTAGGTCTTTCAGCTTCTCACTTACTCTCCCCACCAGCTAGGTCTTTCAGCTTCCTCACTTACTCTCCCCCACCAGCTAGGTCTTTCAGCTTCTCACTTACTCTCCCCACCAGCTAGGTCTTTCAGCTTCTCACTTACTCTCCCCACCAGCTAGGTCTTTCAGCTTCTCACTTACTCTCCCCACCAGCTAGGTCTTTCAGCTTCTCACTCACAAAATAATCCCTGTATGATGCAAACCCAGCATCACGTGATGCAAAATGCATCACACGGGGAGGATTTTTATATTTTGAAAGTTATACATTTTGAAAACTTGGTGACAAGCAAAATGTTTTGGGACTATGTCAACAATGGACTAATGAAACAAACACCACAATATAGTTTTGGGGTGGAGTTTTCCTTTAATCTCCCCACCGATAGGTATTTCAGTCTCTCAGCTGTTGTTACAAGGCCCCTTATGTTAATTCACCGCCCCCCCCACCCCCTTAAAAATAGAGAGACAGAAAGGAGGAGTGATAGAGAGCGAGAGAGAGGGGGGAGGAAAGAGAGAGACAATGAGAGAGAGAGGTGGAAAAGAGGGAGGAGAATGAGACTCATCCTCAAATCGTTTCCTCCTCGGAGAGTACATTTTTTCGCCCTTCCCTTTCCTCCCTTCAGTCCATTCCCCACCTCGGCATTGTCTAGAAAAGAGCTGGTTTATTTTGAGAGGAGAGAAAATAAAAGAGAGGGTAGAGTGAGAGAGAGATTAGAGAGAGAGGGTGGAGTGAGAGAGAGATTAGAGAGAGAAGGTCAAGTGAGAGAGAGATTAGAGAGAAAGGGTAGAGTGAGTGAGAAAGAGATTAGAGAGAGAAGGTAGTAAGTGAGAGAGAGATTAGAGAGAGAAGGTAGTAAGTGAGAGAGAGATTAGAGAGAGAGGGTAGTAAGTGAGAGAGAGATTAGAGAGAGAAGGTAGTAAGTGAGAGAGAGATTAGAGAGAGAAGGTAGTAAGTGAGAGAGAGATTAGAGAGAGAGGGTAGTAAGTGAGAGAGAGATTAGAGAGAGAGGGTAGAGTGAGTGAGAGAGAGATTAGAGAGAGATGCTAAAGTGAGTGAGAGAGATTAGAGCGAGATGGTAGATTGAGTGAGAGAGAGAGATTAGAGAGAGATAGTAGAGTGAGTGAAAATGAGATTAGAGAGAGAGAGTGTAGTAAGTGAGAGCGAGATTAGAGAGAGAGGGAAGTGAGTGAGAGAGAGATTAGAGAGAGAGGGTAGTAAGTGAGAGTGAGAGATTAGTGAGAGAGAGATTAGAGCGAGAGGGTTGTGAGAGAGAGAGATTAGAGAGAGATTGTAGAGTGAGAGAAAGATTAGAGAGAGATTGTATAGTGAGTGAGAGAGAGAGAGTGACTAGTTGACGCTATTTGATAACAATTTGACACACTGGAAAGAATCAACCAATAAACAAACTGGAACGCTATCTAGAATGCTATCTAGAATGCTATCTAGAATGCTATCTAGAATGCCATCTAGCCCTAAACAGAGAGTACACAGTGGCAAAATACTTGACCACTGCGACAGACTCAAAATTAAGAAAATCCATAACTATATACAGACTCAGTGAGCATAGCCTTGCTATTGAGAAAGGCCGCCGTAGGCAGACCTGGCTCTCGAGAGAAGACAGACTATGTGTACACTGCCCACAAAATGAGGTGAAAACTGAGCTGCACTTCCTAACCTCCTGCCAAATGTATAACCATATTGTAGACACATATTTCCCTCAGATTACACAGACAAACAATCCGAAAACAAATCAAACACTGATAAACTCCCAATCTGTTAGGTAAAATACCACAATTCACCATAACAGCAGCAAGATGTGTGATCAGTTGCCATGAAGACAGGGTAACCAGTGGATCATAAACAACGTTGTAAAAAAGCACCAATCTGTTTCCTTATTATCCGCTACCATTTGTACTACAAATATTTGCACATTGTTAAAACACTCTACATAGTTTATAATATAATATCTGAAATGTCTTTATGAGTGCAATGTTTACTGTAAAATAACCTTTAGAATTGCTGATGTTGTTTTTTTTGTTTCTTCTCTATTTACTTCTTTGTTTATTTCACTTGCTTTGGGAATGTAAACATATGTTTCCCATGCCCCTTTGAATTGAATTGAGTGAGAGAGAAAGGGGAAAGTAGGAGAGAAATAGAAAGTGATCGAGAGAGAGAGAGAGAGAGAGAGAACTACAGTACAAAATAAATACCCTCCAACCCAAAAGGCCTGTGGTGTTGATGGTATCATCAATGAAATTATAAAATATACAGACAACAAATTCCAATTGGCTATACTTAAACTCTTTAACATCATCCTTAGCTCTGGCATCTTCCACAATATTTGGAACCAACGACCGATCACCACAATCCACAAAAGTGGAGACAAATTTTACCCCAATAACAACCGTGGGATATGCATCAACAGCAACCTTGGGAAAAATCCTCTGCATTATCATTAACAGCAGACTGGTACATTTCCACAGTGAAAACAATGTCCTGAGCAAATGTCAAATTGGCTTTTTACCAAATTACTGTACGACCGACCACGTATTCACCCTGCACACCCTAATTGACAAACAAACAAACCAAAATAAAGGCAAAATCTTCTCATGCTTTGTTGATTTCAAAAAAGCTTTTGACTCAATTTGGCATGAGGGTTCTGCTATACAAATTGATGGAAAGTGGTGTTGGGGGGAAAACATCCATGTACACAAACAACAAGTGTGCGGTTAAAATTGGCCCCCAAAAAATCTTTCCACAGGGCCATGGGGTGAGACAGGGACGCAGCTTGAGCCCCACCCTCTTCAACATATATGTATCAACAAATTGGTGAGGGGACTAGAACAGTCTGCAGCACCCGGCCTCACCCTACTACAATCTGAAGTCAAATGTCTACTGTTTGCTGATGATCTGTTTGCTGATGATCTGGTGCTTCTGTCCACAACCAAGGAGGGCCTACAAGCTGCACCTAGATCTTCTGCACAGATTCTGTCAGACCTGGGCCCTGACAGTAAATCTCAGTAAGACAAAAATAATGGTGTTCCAAAATTGGTCCAGATACATACAATACATACAATCAATTTATAACATTTTTCACATGCGTTTTTCTGGATTGTTTGTTATTGTTATTCTGTCTCTCACTGTTCAAATAAACCTATCATTAAAATTATAGACTGATCATTTCTTTGTCAGTGGGCAAATGTACAAAATCAGCAGGGGATCAAATACTTTTTTCCCTCAACATCCCTAAACATCAACGCCACAATCTGAGAGACAAGAAGGGCCTTCTACGCCATCAAAAGGAACATAAAATTCGACATAACAGTTAGGATCTGGCTAAACATACTTGAATCAGTTATAGAACCCATTGCCCTTTGTGATTGTCTGGGGTCCACTCACCAACCAAGAATTCACAAAATGGGACAAACACCAAATTGAGACTCTGCATGCAGAATTCTGCAAAAATATCCTCTGTGTACAACGTAAAACACCAAATAATATATGCAGAGCAGAACTAGCCCCATACCTGCTAATTATCAAAATCCAGAAAGAGACGTTAACTTCTTAGGGAGCGGCTGCAAAGGTGACGGTTTTGGAGAGCCTGGCGTGCCCAAAGTAAAATGCCTGCCAATCAGGCACAGAAAATAGGATATGCACATAATTAGTACTATTGGATAGGAAACACTCTGAAGTTTCTAAGAGTTAAAATAATGTATATGAGTATAACAGAATTGATATAGCAGGCGAAAAACCCAAGGAAAATCCATCCGGATTTGCAGATTTTTTTGTAAATGAGCATCTTCTCCATTGTGCCTATTCCATACAACTTTATGTAGGACTGAGACTGCAGTACCTATGGCTTCCACTAGAGGTCAACAGTCTATATACAAAGTCTGGGAATTCTAGGAGTGACCAGAACAGATAGGAACAGGAAATTGTCAGGCGACCACTTTTGTGAACAAGGTTTGACGCGCGCGGGATTGTGAACGCGCACCACTTTATTTTTCTTTCCTATCGTTCACGTTATCGTCCGGTAGAAATATTACAGCAAATATACCCAAAAGGATACCTAAGGATACATTAAAAATGATGTTTGATTTGTTTGTAGAAAGTGTATAGGTATAATTTGAACGTGTTCTCTTCACGGTTCAATGGGCGACTCAACGGTGGATTTTATGATCATAACGCGCCAACCAAACTGAGATTTATGGATATAATAAATTACTTTTTCTAACAAAAGAAGCATGGATTGTCTTCGTTGGACACTTGGAAAGCCCTCAACAGAAGTTCATCAAAGGTAAGCAATTTTATATTAGCGATTTTATGCGTTTTGTGAGACCCGTGTTGGGTTATGGATTTATGCTAATGCATAAATATTAGAGGTGCTACCCTAAAACAATCAAATGTTGTGCTTTCGCCGTTAAGCCTTTTTGAAATCTGACTTGCTTCTGCTTTTGATGACTATGCAACACTTGTATATTGATGAATGTTTAATAATTCAACTTTTGGATTTTGAATTTGGCGCCTCACATTTCACCGGGCAGTGTCGCTAGCGCCCCACCACTCCGTAAGTAGTTAAATTCTACAACCACCTTAACTTCTTAAGGACCAGTAAGGTGCGCTGGGGCGCTAGCGCCCCACTCCCGACACTACCAGGTGAAATGCAAGGCGCCAAATTCAAAATCCAAAAGTTTAATTATTAAACATGCATCAATATACAAGTGTTTCATAGTCATCAAAAACTCTGCTTCTTGGCAATATCACAGCGTTGTCAGATTTCAAAAAGGCTTTACGCCGAAAGCACCACATTTGATTGTTTGAGGGTAGCACATAACATATTATTACCATTACCATGAATTCATAAGCCTCCACGGTTCACAGAAAACACATTTCACAGCGAAAACAAATCAATTACCTGTTGAAGAACTTCTGCTGATGGCTTCCCAAGTGTCCAACGAAGACAATCCATGGTTCTTTTGTTAGAAAAAGTCATGTATTATATTGATAAATCTCCGTTTGGTTCGCTCGTTATAATCAGAAACTACAGCGTCCATTGAAACGTGAAGAGAACTCGTTCAACTTATACCTATAAACTTGTCCAAGAACAATCAATCATCCTTTTTAATGTATCCTTAGGAACACTTTTATGTATATTTACTATAATAATTCAACCGGAATATAAACTGGGCTATAAGAAAGGAAACCACAGAGCGCTTGAGAGCGGCGTCCTCTTCTATTGACATCTCTGGGGACACTTCCTGATTCCTCTTCTTCTCTGCTCTAATAGCATCTAAAAGAAATCTGAACAGTGTCTCGAGACTGTTGACATCCAGAGGAAGCGATAGGTACTGCATTCATATGTCCTTATATGGGCATTTTCATAAGGGAGGGGTTCCAAATGAGCAATGTGTCAAAACCACTTTTTCCAGGACAGAAATTCCTCGGGGTTTCGCCTGCCATATCCGTTCTGTTTTACTCACAGACAAATGGTTAACACTTTTAGAAAATTCAGAGTGTTTTATTTTCTGGGCCTGAATGGGAGGCATTTTACTTTGGGCATGCCAGGGTCTCCAAAATGGTCACCTCATGCGCTGCTCCCTAAGAAGTTAAGGAAGCGATTCCCAAACCTGCCATAACAAAGCCATCACCTTCAGAGAGATGAACCTGGAGAAGAGTCCCCTAAGCAAGCTGGTCCTGGGGCTCTGTTCACAAACACACCCCACAGAGCCCCAGGACAGCAACACAATTAGACCCAACCACATCTTGAGGAAACACAAAGATAATTACTTTACACATTGCAAGGAATTAACAAAAGAACAGAGCAATCTAGAATGCTATTTGGCCCTAAACAGAGAGTACACAGTGGCAGAATACCTGACCACTGTGACTGACCCAAACGTAAGGAAAGCTTTGATTATGTACAGACTCAGTGAGCATAGCCTTGCTATTAAGAAAGGCCGCCTTAGGCAGACCTGGCTCTCAAGAGAAGACAGGCTATGTGCACACTGCCCACAAAATGAGGTGGATAACTGAGCTGCACTTCCTAACCTCCTGCCCAATGTATGACCATATTGGAGTCACCTATCCTGCCTGTTTGGCCCTGTCCGGGGGTATCGTCGGACGGTGCCATAGTGTCTCCTGACCCCTCCTGTCTCAGCCTCCAGTATTTATGCTGCAATAGTTTGTGTCGGGGGGCTAGGGTTTGTCTGTTATATCTGGAGTATTTCTCCTGTCTTATCCAGTGTCCTATGTGAATTTAAGTACGCTCTCTCTAATTCTCTCTCTCTTTTTCTCTATCTTTCTTTCTTTCTTTCTTATTGCTTTCTCTCTCTCGGAGGACCTGAGCCCTAGGACCATGCCTCAGGACTACCTGGCCTGATGACTCCTTGCTGTCCCCAGTCCATCTGGTTGTGCTGCTGCTCCAGTTTCAACTGTTCTGCCTGCGGCTATGGAACCCTGACCTGTTCACCGAACATGCTACCTGTCCCAGACCTGCTGTTTTCAACTCTCTAGAGACAGCAGGAGCGATAGAGATACTCTGAATGATCGGTTATGAAAAGCCAACTGACATTTACTCCTGAGGTGCTGACCTGTTGCACCCTCGACAACCACTGTGATTATTATTATTTGACCCTGCTGTTCATCTATGAACATTTGAACATCTTGGCCATGTTCTGTTATAATCTGCACCCGGCACAGCCATAAGAGGACTGGCCACCCCTCATAGCCTGGTTCCTCTCTAGGTTTCTTCCTAGGTTCTGGCCTTTCTAGGGAGTTTTTCCTAGCCACCATGCTTCTACACCTGCATTGCTTGCTGTTTGGGGTTTTAGGCTGGGTTTCTGTACAGCACATTGTGACATCAGCTGATGTAAGAAGGGCTTTAAAAATACATTTGATTGAAATTTGATTGACATGCAAAGAATTTGAAAACAAATCCAATTTTGATAAACTGCCATGTCTACAGGGTGAAATACCACAGTGTGCCATCACAGCAGCAATATGTGTGACCTGTTGCCACAAGAAAAGGGCAACCAGTGAAGAACAAACACCATTGTAAACACAACCCGTATATATTTTTATTTTCCCTTTTGTACTTTAACTATTTGCACATCAATACAACACTGTATACATGACATTTGAAATGTCTTTGTTCTTTTGGAACGTTTGTTAGTGTAATGTTTACTGTTAATTATTTTATTGTTTATTTCACTTTTGTTTATTATCTATTTCACTTGCAATGTAAACATATGTTTCTCAAGCCAATAAAGCTTTGAGAAAGAAATTGAATTGAGAAAGAGAGACCACCTTGTATCCAGTCAGAGTCAACTCTGCCACCAGCTGAGGTCTACTAGCCCACCTGTTAGTTAGGGTGCACACTCCCTTTTCTCCTCTCCTCTTTTCTGTTCTCTTTTGTTTTCCTGCCGTGCTGTTCTGTGCTGCCCCCCGCAACAATCTAGTTAACCAGTAGCCCCTCCCTCTCCCCCAGGAATACATCACTAGATCCTCCCGTTCTATTTTATAGCTGTGTTTTGTTCTGTGTTATATTCTGTGTTCTATTCTGTGTTCTGTGTTCTATTCTGTGTTCTCTGTTCTATTCTGTGTTCTCTGTTCTGTTCTGTGTTCTATTCTGTGTTCTCTGTTCTGTTCTGTGTTCTATTCTGTCTTCTCTGTTCTATTCTGTGTTCTCTGTTCTATCTCTGTGTTCTATTCTGTGTTATCTGTTCTATTCTGTGTCCTCTGTTCTGTTCTGCATTCTATTCTGTGTTCTCTGTTCTAGTATGTGTTCTATTCTGTGTTCTCTGTTCTCTCATGTGTTCTATTCTGTGTTCCCTGTTCTAGTATGTGTTCTATTCTGTGTTCTCTGTTCTATTCTGGGTTCTCTGTTCTATACTTTGCTCTATTCTATCAGATGTCTTGTAATGACATGAGCAGAAAGCCTAGGCCCCTGACAACTGTTGTATATTACACATGCATAATATAATATTAGAATATAAGTACATACAGTTGAAGTCGGAAGTTTACATACACCAGTTAGAATCACCACTTTATTTTAAGAATGTGAAATGTCAGAATAATAGTAGAGAGAATGATTTATTTTGCTTTTATTTCTTTCATCACATTCCCAGTGGGTCAGAAGTTTACATACACTCAATTAGTATTTGGTTGCTTTGCCTTTAAATTGTTTAACTTGGGTCAAACGTTTCAGGTAGCCTTCCACAAGCTTCCCACAATAAGTTGGGTGAATTTTGAGTCAGGTTTGTAGGCCTCCTTGCTCGCACACGCTTTTTATGTTCTGCACACAAATCTTCTATAGGATTGAGGTCAGGGCTTTGTGATGGGCACTCCAATACCTTGACTTTGTTGTCCTTAAGCCATTTTTGTCACGTCCAGGCCAGAGTTTTAGGCTGGCGTGTTTAGGTTTCGTTTTTGGTGAAGGGCTTTTGAGTTCTAGGTGTTCTATTTCTATGTTGGGGTAATGGTTCCCAATTAGGGGCAGCTGAGTGTCATTGCCTCTAATTGGGAACCATATATATGTTTGGGGTTTTCTTTAGGAGTTTGTGGGTTATTGTTTGCACATAGCGATAGTGTCTAGTCTATGTTATATGTTAGCGGCAAAAGCCATGACATAATTCTCTGGAATTTTCCAAGCTGTTTAAAGGCACAGTCAACATAGTGTATCTAAACTTCTGACCCACTGGAATTGTGATACAGTGAATTATAAGTGAAATAATCTGTCTGTAAACAATTGTTAGAAAAATTACTTGTGTCATGCACAAAGTAGATGTCCTAACCGACTTGCCAAAACTATAGTTTGTTATCAAGAAATTTGTGGAGTGGTTGAAAAATGTGTTTTAATTAATCCAACCTAAATGTATGTAAACCTCTGACTTCAACTGTATATTATATAATATAAATATACACTGAGTGTACAAAACATTAGGAACACCTTCCAAATATTATGTTGCACCCCATTTGTCTTCAGAACAGCCTCAATTTGTCAGCGCATGGACTCTACAAGGTGTTCAAAGCGTTCTCCAGGGATGCTGGCCCATGTTGACTCCAGTGCTTCCCACTGTTGTGTCAAGTTGGCTGGATGTCCTTTGGGTGGCGGACCATTCTTGATACACACAGGAAACTGTTGAGGGTGAAAAACTCAGCAATGCTGCAGTTCTTGACACACTCAAACCGGTGCGCCAGGCACCTACTACCGTACCCTGTTCAAAGGCACTTAAATCTTTTGTCTTGCCCATTCACCCTCTGAATGGGACACACACACACAATCCATGTCTCAAATGTCTCAAGGCTTAAACATCCTCCTTTAACCTGTCTCCTCCCCTTCATCTACCTTGATTGAAGTGGATTTAATAGGTGACATCAATAAGGGATCATAGCTTTTCACCTGGATTCACCTGGTCAGTCTATGTCATGAAAAGAGCAGATGTTCCTAATGTTTTGTACACAAATGAAAATATGCACATTTTCCCACCAGTGGTGTGTTTCCACCAAACTGATCAAAACCAGTGTGTGATGACATAGAGCACACAAAATTTACTTTTTCATTTAAGTTTTCATGTACCAAATAAAAATTCTATGTGTTTCCATCAAATTTTCAACTCTACCCGAAAAATGTTGTCACAAATAACAGTTGCGTTAAATAGCAAATGTGCCTCTTGTGCTCTAGCCGACAGCTCTCAGATACATGTGCATGATACATGATGATATTATTATGGATAATCGTGAGAATAGCTTTATTCTGTCAAACAGCAGTCAACTATCGATCATCATGTCACTGGAATAAGACCCTCTATATGTATCGGAAAGGAGCGTCAAGATCATCACATTGCACTTTCACCACCCTGTGAAGTTCATCTTAACTTATTTCATCTGTAGCCTGGTAAACTGCATGCTTTCCTGAGTCGTAGTGGGAGGACCACACACCATGTCATTGCATGACTCCAAGTTTACTTCCATATCATGGTTGTTTTATCAATATTTGTGTATAAAGGCATTTACACTGCCATTTTTTCACAACAAACAAATGATCTGTCAGCATTTATAAAATTGTACCTAAACTTCCTGTTTCCATCACAGCTGTCGTGATTTTGACTCTTTAACTAGAAATGCATTCAGATAAATGTTCAGATCGTGTGTGTGTCTGATCATTTGTCTGATCGTGTGTGTGTGTCTGATCATTTGTCTGATCGTGTGTATGTCTGATCATTTGTCTGATTGTGTGTGTGTGTCTGATCATTTGTCTGATTGTGTGTGTGTCTGATCATTTGTCTGATCGTGTGTGTGTGTCTGATCATTTGTCTGATTGTGTGTGTGTCTGATCATTTGTCTGATCGTGTGTGTGTGTCTGATCATTTGTCTGATCGTGTGTGTGTGTCTGATCATTTGTCTGATCGTGTGTGTGTCTGATCATTTGTCTGATCGTGTGTGTGTCTGATCATTTGTCTGATCGTGTGTGTGTCTGATCATTTGTCTGATCGTGTGTGTGTGTCTGATCATTTGTCTGATCGTGTGTGTGTGTCTGATCATTTGTCTGATCGTGTGTGTGTCTGATCATTTGTCTGATCGTGTGTGTGTGTCTGATCATTTGTCTGATCGTGTGTGTGTGTGTCTGATCATTTGTCTGATCGTGTGTGTGTGTGTGTCTGATCATTTGTCTGATCGTGTGTGTGTGTCTGATCATTTGTCTGATCGTGTGTGTGTGTCTGATCATTTGTCTGATCGTGTGTGTGTCTGATCATTTGTCTGATCGTGTGTGTGTGTCTGATCATTTGTCTGATCGTGTGTGTGTGTCTGATCATTTGTCTGATCGTGTGTGTGTGTCTGATCATTTGTCTGATCGTGTGTGTGTTTGCATGAAACAGTAAAAGATGAAGGGGGAAAAAAGAGAAAGATAAGAGGGAGAGAGAGAGACAGAGACAAAGAGAGAGAGAGACAGACAGACAGAGAGAGAGAGCGAGACAGAGAGAACGAGAGACACAGAGAGAGAAACAGAGAGACAGAGTGAGAAAAGAGAGAGAGAGAGAGAGAGAGAGAGAGAGAGAGAGAGAGAGAGAACGAGAGACACAGAGAGAGAAACAGAGAGACAGAGTGAGAAAAGAGAGAGAGAGAGAGAGAGAGACTGTGCAGCCCCCTGCAGTTGGCTGCCCCATGTCTGAGCTGTGCTCCCCACACATCCTGTAATTCAATTACATGCTCCCATCCTAACCTCCCCATCCTAACCTCCCCATCCTAACCTCCCCTATATAATACACCAGCTTCTTCTC
Organism: Brachymystax lenok tsinlingensis; assembly: GCA_030435695.1. Taxonomy (NCBI): domain Eukaryota; kingdom Metazoa; phylum Chordata; class Actinopteri; order Salmoniformes; family Salmonidae; genus Brachymystax; species Brachymystax lenok. Next base: position 3,680,063 of record CM059807.1, read on the forward strand.
CGCTACACACCGTTTGTCTTCCCATCATGAATATTTCATAGACGGCATCCCAAATGACACCATATTCCTTAGTGTACTACTTTTGACCAGGGCTCATTGGGCCCACTATGTACTGTTGGGAATAGGATGCAATTTGGGAGTCAACCTTTGTTTTCCAATCCACTCCTATAACCACGTAAAACCAAGCCATAAATGAAACCCCACTAACAGCATACTGTTCTTGACCAGCACTGTAAAGACTGCCAGGACCACGAGTGCCAAAACTCTGAGTGCCAAATAACACCCTATTGTTCATATAGTGCAGTACTTTAGACCAGAGCCCTGTCAAAAATAGTGCACTATAAAGGGAATAGGGTGCCATTTGGGACACAAGTCAAAGACTTTTATATGAAAACCAGGAGCGCTATGATGAAAGGTAAAAACCAAACAATGGCTGGTAAAAATGCCCTTTGTCTGGGAGAGATTGTTACATTAGGCAAATTTATGGAAATAGGACCCTGGCTTGACTTCCTCTCTGTTGAACTTACATTTATATTACACAGAAACATAATTTGTAAAAAAAAAATAACTAACAGTAAAGAGTATGTTATTGGAATGAAGATGAGTCTAGTTAGAGCAAGGCTTCAGCGTATGTTTGAGTTCATTTTGGTTTCACATTGCTGCTCTATAAGTATTCTGCCTTAGATAACCATGGTTACCTACAGTACCAGTCAAAAGTTTGGACACAGCTACTCATTCAAGGGTTTTTCTTTATTTTTTACTATTTTCTACATTGTAGAATAATAGTGAAGACGTCAAAAGATTCTTCAAAGTAGCTACATTTTGCCTTGATGACAGCTTTGCACACTCTTGGCATTCTCTCAACCAGCTTCATGATGTAGTCACCTGGAATGCATTTCAATTAACAGGTGTGCCTTGTTAAAAGTTAATTTGTGAAATTTCTTTCCTTCTCAATGCGTTTCAGCCAATCAGTTCTGTTGTGACAAGGTAGGGGTGGTATAGCCATATTTGGTAAAAGTCCAAGTCCATATTATGGCAAGAACAGCTCGAATAAGCAAAGGAAATGACAGTCCATCATTACTTTAAGACATGAAGGTTAGTCAATACGGAGAAGTTCATTAGAGTTACCAGACAAGAAATTGCAACCCAAATAAATAATTCAGAGTTCAAGTAACCGACACATCTCAACATCAACTTTTCAGAGGAGACTGTGAATCGGGCATTCATGGTCAAATTGCTGCGAAGAAACCACTACTAAATGACACCAAAAAGAATAATAGACTTGCTTGGGCCAAGAAACACGAGCAATGTACATTAGACAGGTGGAAATCTGTCCTTTGGTCTGATGAGTCCAAATTTGAGATTTTTGGTTCCAACAGCCGTGTCTTTGTGAGACGCAGAGTAGGTGAACGGATGATCTCTGCATGTGTTTTTCTCATCTTTTTAAGCATGGAGGAGAAAGTGTGATGACGTGGGGATGCTAAGCTGGTGATTTATTTAGAATGCAAGGCACACTTAACCAGCATGGCTACCACAGCATTCTGCAGCGATACGCCATCCCATCTGGCTTGCGTTTAGTGGGACTATCAATTGTTTTTCAACAGGACAATGAGCCAAAACACACCGCCAGGCTGTGTAAGGGCTATTTGACCAAGGAGAGTGATGGAGTGCTTCATCAGATGACCTGGCCTCCACAATCACCCGACCTCAACCTAAGTGAGATAGTTTGGGATGACTTGGACCGCAGAGTGAAGGAAAAACAGCCAACAAGTGCTCAGCATATGTGGGAACTCCTTCCAGACTGTTGGAAAAACTAATAGCTAACTAATAGACATCTCACAGACAATGTCAGACTTGCTGTGACAAACTATGAGCCATACTACAGAGCACTTGCTGATAGTGTGCGATCACAGCCGTCACATTGAACGTGTGTGTGTGTATGGGGAGGGGATCTCATCCACAGCCATCAGAGGGAGTGAGTATTGCCAGGTTGAAATCTGTTGTAGGTTATATTGTTTACAAAAGAATATGATCTGTTGTTCAAAAAGGGAAAGTGAAACAGTACTGTACATGACTGGCTTAGGCCTGTAATTGACTGATTATTGAGCTAATGAATGGTAGTAGGGTCACAGGCGCCCCACCTACGACAACATCCGGAAAAATGCAGAGCGCCAAATTCAAATTACAAAAGTAGTAATATAAAACATTCATGAAAATTCAAGTGTTGCACACGCTTAGAATCTTGGTAATCTCACAGCGTTGTCAGATTTCAAAAAGGCTTCACGGCGAAAGCACAACATTTGATTGTCTGAGGACAGCGCCCGGCATATTTCCAGCATTAGCATAATAACATAACCAGCACGGGTGTCACAAAACCCAGAAAAAGCGAGAAAATAAATCACTTACCTTTGAAGATCTTCCTCTGATGGCAATCGGAAGGGTCCCAGCAACACAATAAATGTTCATTTTGTTCAATAAAGTCCCTCTTTATATCCATAAAGCTCCATTTGGTTGGTGAATTTTGTTCAGAAAACCACCGTCACTCGTCCAATATAGAAGACATAGAGACCGTTAAAAATATACCTATAAACTTTGTCCAAACAACTCAAACAACGCTTCTAATCAATCCTTAGGTACACTAATATGTATATAAACGATAATACCGCTACTTCCGGCGCCGACAGAGATGGCAGCCTCGCTTCACGTTCTCAGGAAACCATGCAGTATTTTGTTTTTTTATGTATTACTTCTTACATTGTTACCCCGGGAAATATTACGTTTTATTACATACAACCGGGAGGAACTATTGGATATAAGAGCAACGTCAACTTACCAACATTACGACCAGGAATACGACTTTCCCAAAGAGGATTCTCGGTTTGTTACCCTAGCCAGGACAATAGAATGGATAGCACCCGGCGACTCAAAACGGCGGCGCCGGAGAAGAGGGAAACGGGCCGGTCTTTTGGTCAAGCTACGTCGACGGGCGCATCGTGCACCTCTCCCGAGTATTTTAATCGCCAATGTACAGTCTCTTGACAACAAAGTAGACGAAATCAGATCAAGGGTTGCCTATCAGAGAGACTTCCGAGACTGCAACGTTCTTTGCTTCACGGAAACATGGCTCACTCAGGACACGTTATCAGAGCCGGTACAGCCACCTGGTTTCTCCACGCATCGCGCTGACAGAAACAAACTTCTATCTGGTAAGAAGAAGGGTGGGGGTGTGTGTCTTATGATTAACGAGACGTGGTGTGATCATAACGACATACAGGAACTCAAGTCCTTTTGTTCACCTGACATAGAATTCATTACAATCAAATGCAGACCGCATAATCTACCAAGAGAATTCTCCTCGATTATAATCACAGCCGTGTACATCCCCCCTCAAGCTGATACATCGACGGCACTGAAAGAAATTCATCGGACTCTATGTAAACTGGAAACCACATATCCTGAGGCTGCATTTATTGTGGCTGGGGATTTTAATAAGGCTAATTTAAGAACAAGGCTCCCGAAATTTTACCAGCATATCGAATGTGTCACCCGGGCTGGTAAAATCCTGGACCACTGTTATTCCAACTTCCGTGATGCATACAAGGCTATTCTCCGCCCTCCTTTCGCAAGTCTGACCATGACTCCATTTTGTTGCTCCCAGCCTACAAACAGAAACTAAAACAGGAAACGCCCGTTCTCAGGTCTGTTCAACGCTGGTCCGACCAATCTGATTCCATGCTGCAAGATTGCTTGAGCACGTGGACTGGGATATGTTCCGAATAGCATCTGACAACAACATTGATGTATACGCTGATTCGGTGAGAGAGTTTATTAGCAAGTGCATTGGTAATGTTGTACCCATAGCAAATATTAAAACCTTCCCCAACCAGAAACCGTGGATTGATGGCAGCATTCGCGCAAAACTGAAAGCGCGAACCACTGCTTTTAACCAGGTTAAGGCTACAGGAAACATGACTGAATACAAACAGTGCACCTATTCCCTCCGCAAGGCAATCAAACAAGCTAAGCTTCAATATAGAGACAAAGTAGAGTCACAATTCAACGGCTCAGACACAAGAGGAATGTGGCAGGGTCTGCAGTCAATCGCCTGGTACGGCAACTGCTCCGCCCACAACCGTAAGGCTCTCCAGAGGGTAGTGAGGACTGCACAGCGCATCACCGGGGGTAAACTACCTGCCCTCCAGGACACCTACACCACCCGATGTCACAGAAAGGCCAAAGATCATCAAGGACAACAACCACCCGAGCCACTGCCTGTTCACCCCGCTATCATCCAGAAGGCGAGGTCAGTACAGGTGCATCAAAGCTGGGACCGAGAGACTAAAAAACAGCTTCTACCTCAAGGCCATCAGACTGTTAAACAGCCATCACTAACATTGAGTGGCTGCTGCCAACATACTGACTTAAATCTCTAGCCACTTTAAATAATAGGAATTGGATGTAACAAATGTATCACTAGCCACTTTAAACAATTTTATATATAATGTTTACGTATCCGACATACTCATATCAAATGTATACACTGTACTCTAAACCATCTACTGTATCTTGCCTATGCCGTTCGGCCATCGACCCAAATCTCTAGCCACTTTAATAATTATAATTGGATGAAATAATGTATCACTAGCCACTTTAAACAATGCCATTTATATAATGTTTACATATCCTACATTACTCATCTCATATATATGTGTATATACTGTACTCCATACCATCTACTGCATCTTGCCTATGCCGGTCAGCCATCGCTCATCCATATATTTATATGTACATACTCGTATTCATTCCTTTACTCTTGTGTGTATAAGGTAGTTGTTGTGAATTTGTTAGATTACTTGTTAGATACTACTGCATGGTCGGAACTAGAAGCACAAGCATTTCGCTACACTCGCATTAACATCTGCTAACCATGTGTATGTGACAAATAAAATTTGATTGTGATTTGATTTGATTTAATATTTCACACGGATAATATCCTGGGCGATAGAAAAGGAAAGAACCGAGGCGCACGCTCACGGTCCCGTGCCAAAGAGAAAAGTAACTTCCTCACTCCACTTGGAAAAACGTGTCTTACTCCTTGATTTTTCAAGATAAACGCTTGAAACCTTGTCTAAAAACTGTTGACATCTAGTGGAAGCCATAGGTACTGCAACCTGGGAGCTGGATTCCCTTCCTTTTCAATGGGAAAAGAGTCACTTGACAGAATCACATTTTTCAGGAGGGATTACTTTCGGATTTTCACCTGCCAAATCAGTTCTGTTATACTCACATACATTATTTTAACAGTTTTAGAAACTTCAGAGTGTTATCTAACCAATACTACTAATTATGTGCGTATCCTAGTTTCTGGACCTGAGTACCAGGCATTTTACTTTGGGCACGCCAGACTCTCCAAAACTCTGAAAGAAGAAAAAGGGAAAGTGAAACAATACCATACATGATAACTGACTGATTATAGTTATATATGAATGGTGGTAGGGCTGTAATTGACTGATTATAGTTATATATGAATGGTGGTAGGGCTGTAATTGACTGATTATAGTTATATATGAATGGTAGTAGGGCTGTAATTGACTGATTATTAAGGTTATATTTGAAAGGTAGTAGGGCTGTAATTGACTGGTTATAGTTATATATGAATGGTAGTAGGCCTGTAATTGACTGATTATAGTTATATTTGAAAGGTAGTGGGGCTGTAATTGACTGATTATAGTTATATATGAATGGTGGTAGGGCTGTAATTGACTGATTATAGTTATATATGAATGGTGGTAGGGCTGTAATTGACTGATTATAGTTATATATGAATGGTGGTAGGGCTGTAATTGACTGATTATAGTTATATATGAATGGTAGTAGGCCTGTAATTGACTGATTATTAAGGTTATATATGAATGGTAGTAGGGCTGTAATTGACTGGTTATAGTTATATATGAATGGTAGTAGGGGTGTAATTGACTGGTTATAGTTATATATGAATGGTAGTAGGGCTGTAATTGACTGGTTATAGTTATATATGAATGGTGGTAGGGCTGTATTTGACTGATTATTAAGGTTATATATGAATGGTAGTAGGGCTGTAATTGACTGGTTATAGTTATATATGAATGGTAGTAGGGCTGTAATTGACTGGTTATAGTTATATATGAATGGTAGTAGGCCTGTAATTGACTGATTATAGTTATATATGAATGGTAGTATGGCTGTAATTGACTGATTATAGTTATATATGAATGGTAATAGGGCTGTAATTGACTGATTATAGTTATATTTTAATGGTAGTAGGGCTGTAATTTACTTATTATTAAAGTTATATATGAATGGTAGTTGGGCTGTAATTGACATTATTAAAGTTATAAATCAAATCAAATCAAATCAAATTTATTTATAAAGCCCCCCTTACATCAGCTGATGTCACAGAGTGCTGTACAGAAACCCAGCCTAAAACCCCAAACAGCAAGCAATGCAGGTGTAAAAGCACGGTGGCTAGGAGTGAATGATGAACGAGTAGTAGGCTTGTGGACATTTTTAAACATGTAAATTGACTGTAATAACATGTTGAATGACAGTTGCACTTGCTTCTGATTATACTATTTGAATAATTAAATCAATTCTTTGCTTGTGCTGGATTTTTTTCCCTCATTTCGTCTGTCATAGTTGAAGTGTACCTATGATGAAAATTACAGGCCTCTCATCTTTTTAAGTTGGAGAACTTGCACAATTGGTGGCTGACTAAATACTTTTTTCCCCCACTGTATATACACTACATATACACTACATATACACTAAATATACACTACATATACACTACATATACACGATACATACGCTATACATACACTATATATACACACTATACATACACTACATATACACAACATATACACAATATATACACTATACATACACTATACATACACTACAACTATACATACACTACAACTCGTCGTGTTTGGAGGACAAAGAATGCTGAGTTGCATCCAAAGAACACCATACCTACTGTGAAGCATGGGGGTGGAAACATCATGCTTTGGGGCTGTTTTTCTGCAAAGGGACCAGGATGACTGATCCGTGTAAAGGAAAGAATGAATGGGGCCATGTATCGTGAGATTTTGAAATGAAATGAAATGTGGCTGGGTCTTTCAGCATGACAATGATCCCAAACACACCGCCCGGGCAACGAAGGAGTGGCTTCGTAAGAAGCATTTCAAGGTCCTGGAGTGGCCTAGCCAGTCTCCAGATCTCAACCCCATAGAAAATCTTTGGAGGGAGTTGAAAGTCTGTGTTGCCCAGCGACAGCCCCAAAACATCACTGCTCTAGAGAAGATCTGCATGGAGGAATGGGCCAAAATACCAGCAACAGTGTGTGAAAATCTTGTGAAGACTTACAGAAAACATTTGACCTCTGTCATTGCCAACAAAGGGTATATAACAAAGTGTTGAGATCAACTTTTGTTATTGACCAAATACTTATTTTCCACCATAATTTGCAAATAAATTCATAAAAAATCCTACAATGTGATTTTCTGGATTTTTTTCCCTCATTTTGTCTGTCATAGTTGAAGTGTACCTATGATGAAAATTACAGGCCTCTCTCATCTTTTTAAGTCAGAGAACTTGCACAATTGGTGGCTGACTAAATACTTTTTTCCCCCACTGTATAGTGTATGTATGGTGTATGTATAGTGTATGTATCGTGTATGTATAGTGTATATATAGTGTATGTATAGTGTATATATAGTGTATGTATAGTGTGTGTATTGTGTATGTATAGTGTATGTATCATGTATGTATAGTGTATGTATAGTGTATGTATCATGTATGTATCATGTATGTATAGTGTTATACTGATAATGCACTATTAAATCCTATAGGGCAGTTGGTCTTAGGGAACCCTTGGTACCCTGTTCACCAACAATGTGCACATCTTCACCGTTGGGGTGAACAGGTTATCCCACACTTAGCCCTGGGAAAGGGGGCTGGATAAATCACACAGAGACCTTCCCAGTCCCAGGCAGGATGGCCACAAGACAAAGCACCGGGGAGGTTAGTAAGGGGGGTTAGCCCCCGGGGTTAGCCTGCTGATAGGCCCAGATGGCAACAGTTGCACACTGGGAACATGAGGTTGCTAACAAGACAGGCAGCCAGAGAGAGAGAGAGAGAGAGAGAGAGAGAGAGAGAGAGAGAGAGAGAGAGAGAGAGAGAGAGAGAGAGAGAGAGAGAGAGAGAGAGAGAGAGAGAGAGAGAGAAAACAAGGGGAGAGGAATCTAGAGGAAGTCCCAGATTGGGAGGAGGAGAGAAAGAGATGGGAGGTGACAGGGGTCAGAGTTTAAAGCTCTAATTACTCCTCCCCCTCTCGTCCCCCCTTCACAACTGTTCCCCCTTCTCTGCTACACTGGTGGAAGCCCCCCCCCACACAAAAAAACGATTCTGTCTCTACCCTAATAGGGGGTGGCTGACTGGAAGCACCACAACATACTCTAAGTAAATAAATGATGCCGACAGCAAGTGCTGCACAGAGCTGAAGCAGAGGCACAGCAGAGGCAGAGAAGCCAGTCCTTGAGTGGTGATTGGATAACAACAGTGGGGATTCTGCATTTTAGATGCTAAAATATGTACCTTCCTGATGACTCTCTGCTGTGACGATACCAGGTTCTAAGAATATTTAATGATCGGGATGGGAGAAAAGCATTTGTTATTTTCTCATGGAAGACCCAGTGGGGACACTATAGCGGAAAGAAACACGAGTTGTAAAGGACGACAGTCGACAACACACGCTAACATGATTCATAATTGACGTGAAAAAAAAATAACAGTTCTTCTGTGAACAAATAAATAATTTCCACTGTGATACACACGAGTTGTGGGATGAGAGATGGTCCTGTGCTGAACATTAGTCACCCTGCCATAGATGTGTTGAGGTTGTGTTAGATCTGGACAAAGAGAGGCTTGTGTTTTCAGTCCTTCCAAGAGCTCTGCTAATAGTCCCTCAGCTTGCTTTGTGTCCCAGGCTGGTGGGACACCTAATTCAATTTCACCGTCAACTTCTGTCAATCAGTGGAGTTAGAGAGGCAGAAAAGCAGGCCCGGCTCGGCCACCCATGTATTGGGAGACAGGCACGCCAGACCAGACAGGAGCCAGGCACGCCAGACCAGACAGGAGACAGGCACGCCAGACCAGACAGGAGACAGGCACGCCAGACCAGACAGGCACGCCAGACCAGACAGGAGACAGGCACGCCAGACGAGACGCCACTGTCGTTGCTCCAACAGGCACGCCAGACCACCAACAGGCACGCCAGACCATCAACAGGCACGCCAGACCACCAACAGGCACGCCAGACCACCAACAGGCACGTCAGACCACCAACAGGCACGCCAGATCACCAACAGGCACGTCAGACCACCAACAGGCACGCCAGACCACCAACAGGCACGTCAGACAACTAACAGGCACGGCAGACCACCAACAGGCAAGCCAGACCACCAACAGGCAAGCCAGACCACCAACAGGCACGTCAGACCACCAACAGGCACGCCAGACCACCAACAGGCACGCCAGACCACCAACAGGCACGCCAGACAACCAACAGGCACGGCAGACCACCAACAGGCACGTCAGACCACCAACAGGCACGACAGACCACCAACAGGCACGTCAGACCACCAACAGGCACGCCAGACCACCAACAGGCACGCCAGGCACGCCAGACCACCAACAGGCACGCCAGACCACCAACAGGCACACCAGACCACCAACAGCCACGCCAGACCACCAACAGGCACGTCAGATTACCAACAGGCACACCAGACCACCAACAGGCACGCCAGACCACCAACAGAAACACCAGACCACCAACAGGCAAGCCAGACTACCAACAGGCACGCCAAACCACCAACAGGCACGTCAGACCATCAACAGGCACGTCAGACTACCAACAGGCACGCCAAACCACCAACAGGCACACCAGACCACCAACAGGCACGCCAAACCACCAACAGGCACGTCAGACCATCAACAGGCACGTCAGACTACCAACAGGCACGCCAAACCACCAACAGGCACACCAGACCACCAACAGGCACACCAGACCACCAACAGGCACGCCAGACCACCAACAGAAACACCAGACCACCAACAGGCACGCCAGACCACCAACAGAAACACCAGACCACCAACAGGCACGCCAGACCATCAACAGGCATGCCAGACCAGACGCCACTGTCATTGCTCCAATATTTATTTTCCTTTAATGTCTGATATAGCTACAATATTAAAGACAGAATTAAACTAGAGGCAAAAATATATTCTGATAGAAAATCACAAGCTTAGAATGCATAGAATATCCCTCTGCTTGTTTCTTATTTAACAACACCCACCATTAAAGATGAGATTTGCCTATACCCAAACGTACACATCAGGAAGAATATATCCTAACCTTATCATAAGGAATTAAATCAAGGAGGGTAGTCTCTAGCTCGCATTAGACACTCCATGAGGAGTACTTTATCTTCCAGCCTCTCGAGGGCCGGTCCTCTATGTCCGCCCCCCTCAAGGGCCGGCCCTCTATGTTCTCCCCCCTCGGGGGCCAGATGTCTGGTGAAAACAGAACATAGAGAACAACAAGGTGACAGTGAGAGGCCCTCTGAATGATCACCCTACTCCGCCTGGAGAATTAACATTCTGCTTGTAACTTATGTCAGCCATTTGAAGGCTGACGATCTCTCTCGCTCTCTAAATTCAATTCAATTTAACTCTCTCTTTCTCTCTTTCTGTCTCTCTCTCTCTCTCTCTCTCTCTCTCCCTCTCTCTCGTTCTCTCTGCCCTCCTTTTCATTTGTGACGCGTGCACGTAAATTGCAGGGGAGGGAAAGAGGCAAGGAGGGTGGAGGAGAGGGGGAGGAGGGAGGGAGGGAGGAGGACAGGGGAGGAGGGATGGGAGGGGAGGAGAGGGGAGAAGGGAGGGGAGGGTGGAGGAGATGGGGGAGGGAGGGAGGGGGAGGAGAGGGGGAGGAGGGAGGAGATGGGGGAGGGAAGGAGGGGGAGGAGAGGGGGAGGAGGAAGGGGAGGGGGAGGAGAGGGGAAGAGGGAGGGGAGGGGAGTATTCATGCTTACAAGCGCAAATTGAATAGCAGGTCTTTTCATGCCAGGGCCTCCCTCTCTCCTTTGGTTAGGCAACTGGGCTGGAATTAGATATCTGCTCCTTCTCCCCTCCTCCCCTCCACTCCCCCACTGAGCAGGGGTCTTTATTGATAAATGCCGTGCAGGATCCGTCCAAACAACAAGACTGCACCCAGTGGGACATCAATATGTTTCATTTAGTCAACCCACAAGGAGCTTCCTACTCCGGCCTAGCTGTCACTGAGGCTGTCACTGGGGCTGTAACTGGTGCTGTCACTGGGGATGTCACTGGGGCTGTCACTAAAGGCAGTAACTGGGGCTGTCACTGAGGCTGTAACTGGGGCTGTCACTGAGGCTGTAACTGGGGCTGTCACTAAAGGCAGTAACTGGGGCTGTCACTGAGGCTGTAACTGGGGCTGTCACTGAGGCTGTAACTGGGGCTGTAACTGGGGCTGTCACTGGGGCTGTCACTGGGGCTGTCACTGAGGCTGTCACTGGGGCTGTCACTGAGGCTGTCACTAGGGCTGTCACTGGGGCTGTCACTGAGGCTGTCACGGGCTGTCACTGGGGCTGTCACTGAGGCTGTCACTGGGGCTGTCACTGGGGCTGTCACTGAGGATGTCACTGGGGCTGTCACTGGGGCTGTCACTGGGGCTGTCACTGGGTCTGTCACTGGGTCTGTCACTTAGGCTGTCACTGAGGCTGTAACTGGGGCTGTAACTGGGAGAAGAGGAGGCTGTTTTCTAGACTAGAGAGAAGAGGGAGACTTGGAGGTAGGAGATCAAATCAATTTGTCACATGGGTCCCAGGTTATACAGTATACTTGTGTACCAGGTAATGTCATGGCAATATACAGGGAGAACCAGGTAATAACATGGCTATATACAGGGAGTACCAGGTAATAACATGGCTATATACAGGGATTACCAGGTAATAACATGGCTATATACAGGGAGTACCAGGTAATAACATGGTTATAAACAGGAAGTACCAGGTAATAACATGGCTATATACAGGAAGTACCAGGTAATAACATGGCTATATACAGAGAGTAACAGGTAATAACATGGTTATATACAGGAAGTACCAGGTAATAACATGGCTATATACAGGGAGTACCAGGTAATAACATGGTTATATACAGGAAGTACCAGGTAATAACATGGCTATATACAAGAAGTACCAGGTAATAACACGGTTATACAGTATACTTGTGTACCAGGTAATAACATGGCAATATAAATGGGTACCAAGTAGTAACATGGCTATATACAGGGAGTTCCAGGTAATAACATGGATATATACAGGGAGTACCAGGTAATAACATGGCTATATACAGAGAGTAACAGGTAATAACATGGTTATATACAGGGATTACCAGGTAATAACATGGCTATATACAGGGAGTACCAGGTAATAACATGGTTATATACAGGAAGTACCAGGTAATAACATGGCTATATACAAGAAGTACCAGGTAATAACACGGTTATACAGTATACTTGTGTACCAGGTAATAACATGGCAATATAAATGGGTACCAAGTAGTAACATGGCTATATACAGGGAGTTCCAGGTAATAACATGGATATATACAGGGAGTACCAGGTAATAACATGGCTATATTCAGGGAGTACCAGGTAATAACATGGCTATATACAGGGATTACCAAGTAATAACATGGCTATATACAAGGAGTACCAGGTAATAACATGGCTATATACAGGAATTACCAGGTAATGACATGGCTATATACAGGGCATACCAGGAAATGGCATGGTTATTTACAGGGAGTACCAGGTAATAACATGGCTATATACAGGGATTACCAGGTAATAACATGGCTATATAAAAGAATGATCAGGTAATGTCATGGCTATATACAGGGTGTAAAAGGTAATGCCGTGGTTATTTACAGCGGGTACCAGGTAATAACATGGCTATATACAGGGATTACCAGGTAATAACATGGCTATATACAGGGAGTACCAGGTATTAACATGGCTATATACAGGAATTACCAGGTAATAACATGGCTATATACAGGGCATACCAGGAAATGGCATGGTTATTTACAGGGAGTACCAGGTAATAACATGGCTATATACAGGGATTACCAGGTAATAACATGGCCATATAGAGGGAGTACCCGGTAATAACATGGTTGTCAGTATACTGGTGCACCATGTAATATTATGGTTATACGGTATACTGGTGGACCAGGTAATAACATGGCAATATACAGGGAGTTCAAGGTAATAACATGGCTATATACAGGGAGTACCAGGTAATAACATGGCTATATACACGGATTACCAGGTAATAACATGGCAATATACAGGGGTACCAGATAGTAACATGTCTAAATACAGGGAGTTCCAGGTAATAACATGGTTATATACAGGGAGTTCCAGGTAATAACATGGCTATATACAGGGAGTACCAGGTAATAACATGGCTATATACAGGGGTACCAGATAGTAACATGTCTAAATACAGGGAGTTCCAGGTAATAACATGGCTATATACAGGGAGTACCAGGTAATAACATGGCGATATAAAGGGAGTTCCAGTTAATTACATGGCTATATACAGGGAGTACCAGGTAATAACATGGCTATATACAGGGAGTACCAGGTAATAACATGGCTATATACAGGGATTACCAGGTAATAACATGGCTATTTACAGGGAGTACCAGGTAATAACATGGTTATATACAGGAAGTACCAGGTAATAACATGGCTATATACAGGAAGTACCAGGTAATAACATGGCTATATACAGGGAGTACCAGGTAATAACATGGCTATATACAGGGATTACCAGGTAATAACATGGCTATATACAGGGAGTACCAGGTAATAACATGGTTATATACAGGAAGTACCAGGTAATAACATGGCTATATACAGGAAGTACCAGGTAATAACACGGTTATACAGTATACTTGTGTACCAGGTAATAACATGGCAATATAAATGGGTACCAAGTAGTAACATGGCTATATACAGGGAGTTCCAGGTAATAACATGGATATATACAGGGAGTACCAGGTAATAACATGGCTATATTCAGGGAGTACCAGGTAATAACATGGCTATATACAGGGATTACCAAGTAATAACATGGCTATATACAAGGAGTACCAGGTAATAACATGGCTATATACAGGAATTACCAGGTAATGACATGGCTATATACAGGGCATACCAGGAAATGGCATGGTTATTTACAGGGAGTACCAGGTAATACCATGGCTATATACAGGGAGTACCAGGTAATACCATGGCTATATAAAAGAATGATCAGGTAATGTCATGGCTATATACAAGGAACACCAGGTAATAACATGGCTATCTATATGCAGGGGGTACCAGATAATATCATGGCTATCTATATGCAGGGGGTACCAGATAATATCATGGCTATATATAGGGAGTACCAGGCATTAACATGGCTATATACAGGGAGTACCAGGTAATAACATGGCTATATACAGGAATTACCAGGTAATAACATGGCTATATACAGGGTGTAACAGGTAATGCCGTGGTTATTTACAGCGGGTACCAGGTAATAACATGGCTATATACAGGGATTACCAGGTAATAACATGGCCATATAGAGGGAGTACCCGGTAATAACATGGTTGTCAGTATACTGGTGCACCATGTAATATTATGGTTATACGGTATACTGGTGGACCAGGTAATAACATGGCAATATACAGGGAGTTCAAGGTAATAACATGGCTATATACAGGGAGTACCAGGTAATAACATGGCTATATACACGGATTACCAGGTAATAACATGGCAATATACAGGGGTACCAGATAGTAACATGTCTAAATACAGGGAGTTCCAGGTAATAACATGGCTATATACAGGGAGTACCAGGTAATAACATGGCGATATAAAGGGAGTTCCAGTTAATTACATGTCTATATACAGGGAGTACCAGGTAATAACATGGCTATATACAGGGAGTACAAGGTAATATCATGGCTATATACAGGGAGTACCAGGTAATAACATGGCTATATACAGGAATTACCAGGTAATAACATGGCTATATACAGGGCGTACCAGGTAATGACATTGTTATTTACAGGGAGTACCAGGTAATACCATTGCTATATACAGAGAGTACCAGGTAATACCATTGCTATATACAGAGAGTACCAGGTAATAACATGGCTATATACAGGAATTACCAGGTAATAACATGGCTATATACAGAGAGTACCAGGTAATACCATTGCTATATACAGAGAGTACCAGAAAATAACATGGCTATATACAGGGGGTACCAGGTAATAACATGGCTAAATACAGGGAGTACCAGGTAATAACATGGCTATATAAAGGAATTACCAGGTAATAACATGGCTATATACAGGGCGTACCAGGTAATGACATTGTTATTTACAGGGAGTACCAGGTAATACCATGGCTATATACAGGGAGTACCAGTTAATTACATGGCTATATGCAGTGAGTACCAGGTAATAACATGGCTATATACAGGGATTACCAAGTAATAACATGGCTATATACAGGGAGTACCAGGTAATAACATGGCTATATACAGGAATTACCAGGTAATGACATGGCTATATACAGGGCGTACCAGGAAATGGCATGGTTATATACAGGGAGTACCAGGTAATACCATGGCTATATACAGGGAGTACCAGGTAATAACATGGTTATATACATCGATTACCAGGTAATAACATGGTTATTTACAGGGAGTATCAGCTAATAACATGGTTATATACAGGAAGTACCAGCTAATAACATGTTTATACAGTATACTGGTGTACCAGGTAATGACATGGCTATATACAGGGAGTACCAGGTATATACATGGCTATATACAGGGAGAACCAGGTAAAAACATGGCCATAAACAAGGAGTACCAGGTAATAACATGGTTATCAGTATACTGGTGTACCAGGTAGTAACATGGTTATATACAGGAAGTACCAAGTAATCACATGGTTATATACAGCGATTACCAGGTAATAACATGGTTATATACAGGGGTACAAGGTAGAAACAGGGTTATACAGTATACTGGTGTACCAGGTAATAACATTACTATGTACAGGGGTACCAGGTAATAACATGGTTATATACAGGGAGTACCAGTGCTGAGTTGATGTGCAGGGTACTTGGTATTTAAATGGCTATATACAGGGAGTACCAGTTTTATTTTATTTTTTATTTCACCTTTATTTAACCAGGTAGGCAAGTTGAGAACAAGTTCTCATTTACAACTGCGACCTGGCCAAGATAAAACAAAGCAGTTCGACACATACAACAACACAGAGTTACACATTATTGACATACAGTCAATAATACATTAGGAAAAAAACGAATCTATATACAATGTGTGCAAATGAGGTAGGATAAGGAACATAAGGCAATAAATAGGCCATGGTGGCAAAGTAACTACAGTATAGCAATTTAACACTGGAATGGTAAATGTGCAGTAGATGAATGTGCAAAGTAAAAATACTGGGGTGCAAAGGAGCAAGATCAGTAAATGACTATGGTAGGGGATGAGGTAGTTGGTTGGGCTATGTACAGGTGCAGTGATCTGTGAGCTGCTCTGACAGCTGGTGCTTGAAACTAGTGAGGGAGATACGTGTCTCCAGTTTCAACGATTTTTGTAGTTCGTTCCAGTCATTGGCAGCAGAGAACTGGAAGGAAAGGCGGCCAAATGAGGAATTGGCTTTGGGGGTGACCAGTGAGATATACCTGCTGGAGCGAGTGCTACTGGTGGGTGCTGCTACGGTTACCAGCGAGCTGAGATAAGGCGGGGCTTTTACCTAGCAGGGACTTGTAGATGACCTGGAGCCAGTGGGTCTGGCGACGAGTATGTAGCGAGGGCAGGGAGTACCAGTACTGAGTCGATTGGTTATTTTTTTTTGTATTTTATTAGGATTCCCATTAGCTGTTGCAATAGGATTCCCATTAGCTGTTGCATCAGTTACTCTTCCCGGTGTCCACACAAAACATGAAACACGACATAATGCAGAACATTAATAGACAAGAACAAGAACTACATAATTTTATTTATTTTTCATACAAAAGGCACATGTAGCCTACATATCAATACATACACATAAACTATCTAGGTCAGATTGGGGAGAGGCGTTGTGCCGTGAGGCATTGCTTTATCTGTTGTTTGAAACCAGGTTCATTTGAATTCTCTTCATTTGTGCAACATTAGATGGAAGGGGATTCCATGCAATAATAGCTCTGTATAATACTCTACGCTTTCTTGAAATTGTTCTGGCCTTAAATGGATGTTACATTTTACGTCATGGGTTGGTTATGTAGGCTTCTTCTAACCCCATCGCTTTCTACTACATATAATAATACGATTAAATTATATCAAAGTCAGAATTCCAGTCATTCCAATAAATGTTATACCCCTCGATCTTCAAGAATAGAACTTGGAAATTTGGAAGCATAGATTAGCCAAATTGTTTCACCTGAGCATGACCCCAAAACTAACGACTTATTAGCCAGCCCTACTCTGTTGTTTATGATTTTGTTGTCATGGAGGACTGATTGGGCTCATTAATTCGAGTTGAAAAATAAATGCTGCGCTCATGGAATGGCTTGCTTTGAGCACTACTGAAAAGTGTTATTTACATGTGAAAAATGAATGCAATAGGCTGCATTTACTTTAGGCCTATTGTTTACCTTTTTGTTGGCGACACTTTGATATCTTGATAATATGCAGCTGTTTAAAGGGCAAATCCACAGATGAAACAATAACAAAACCGTAACCCCGCCTCTGTTTTGGTAAAAAACTGAGGGATGGGCCTGGAGAAATGTAACCAACTCTCAGATGAATAGACATAGCTATGGATGCAAGGACTGACCATCCATGATATCAACATTATAGTTTTAAACATGTTATGAGGCTATACAGTGTTTGTTTACATTTACAGTGTTTAGAAACACTGGAGAAAAACAAGCTGATATTTTGGGTTTTCATGGAGTGACAGTTGAACTAAGCTCAGGAGGCATTTAGAAGTTATATTCTTCAAGAATCAATGGATATACAGTGAGGGAAAAAAGTATTTGATCCCCTGCTGATTTTGTACGTTTACCCACTGACAAAGAAATGATCAGTCTATAATTTTAATGGTAAGTTTATTTGAACAGTGAGAGACAGAATAACAACAAAACAAAATCCAGAAAAACGCATGAGAAAAATGTTATAAATTGATTTGCATTTTAATGAGGGAAGAATCAATGGATATATATAATTTATATAGAGGTATAAATACATTACCATTCCAAAGTTTATGATCACTTAGAAATGTCCTTGATTAAAATAAAAAATTAAAAAATGTCAGTTAAAATAACATCAAATTGATCAGAAATACAGTGTAGACATTGTTAACGTTGTAAATGACTATTGTACCTGGAAACGGCAGATTTTTTATGGAATATCTACATAGGCGTACCGAGGCCCAATATCAGCAACCATCACTCCTGTGTTCCAATGGCACGTTGTGTTAGCGAATCCAAGTTTATATCATTTTAAAAGGATAATTGATCATTATAAAACCCTTTTGCAATTATGTTAGCACTGTTGAGAACTGTTGTTCTGATTAAAGAAGCAACACAAAATGATACACTTGGATTAGCTAACACAACGTGCCATTGGAACACAGGAGTGATGGTTGCTGATAATGGGCCTCTGTACGCCTACATAGATATTCCATTAAAAATCAGCCGTTTCCAGCTACAATAGTAATTTACAACATTAACAATGTCTACACTGTATTTCTGATCAATCTGATGTTATTTTAAATCGACAAAAAAAAGGACATTTCTAAGTGACCCCAAACTTTTGAACGATAGTGTATATATCATTTATATGTCCACAAATGGATGTAGCAACTACAGATTGCCCCTTTAAGTCTATCAGAAGTGTATGAGCATGTGTTTATTAGACCTATGGATTCATATTTTATCAGCATGAATTAGATTGAGCATTAAAAGCCTCACTTTTATTCCATAGGCTGGGATCCGCACTATGCAGCTGTTGCAAGAGCACATTTTTCACTGGCTGTCCACTGGTTTCAAAAACAATGTTTGATAAGCAGCTTAAACTTCTTGAATTCAACCATTATTAGGTTCAAATACACGTTTCAGATTTGTGAACAAGCCGTCCACTATTTGCCGTAAGGCGCAAATAGCTAAATGAGAGAGCAGCAGTGTGATTCACATCAATGCGCTATGTAGATAAAAAGTGATATCTGTATCACCGTAGACTCCACCACTGCTGTCATCCTTAGCTCCAAGCGTCTTTGGAATGCTGACAGCAGTCGCACCACTGGAAGACGTAGCTTGGACTGTAGCCTACAAAAGCCTATTCCTGCTCTTTTTCCCGCGACCCATCAAGCACATTTGGTGTATCATTATAGTAGTCTCTGACTTGTGGTCAGACTCGCTCAGGTGGAACAAACTTAAACTTGCTCCCTTTTTTTCAATGCTGATTTGAATGTCATTGAGAAAACAGAAAAAATTCGCCCAGATGTAAAAGTAATCTTCAAAGTAATCATCTAGTTTTTCAAAAGTATCTGTAGTCTGATTACAATATTTTTCCTGGT
This sequence comes from Brachymystax lenok tsinlingensis, assembly GCA_030435695.1. Classification (NCBI taxonomy): domain Eukaryota; kingdom Metazoa; phylum Chordata; class Actinopteri; order Salmoniformes; family Salmonidae; genus Brachymystax; species Brachymystax lenok. The sequence continues at coordinate 3,699,851 of CM059807.1, forward strand.
AACGTAACAGATTAAAGTTATCGTTTTTTTTTGTAATCCCTTATATGTAATCCGTTACTCCCCAACCCTGTTTACATCAGCCCTCTGATTACAATGAAGAGCAAGACGTGGCACTCTGTTCTGGGCCAGCTGCAGCTTCACTAGGTCTTTCTGACCCACTGGAATTGTGACACAGTGAATTATAAGTGAAATTATTCTTTCTGTAAACAATTGTTGGAAAAATTACTTGTGTCATAACCGACTTGCCAAAACTATTGTTTGTTAATTAACAAGAAATTTGTGGAGTGGTTGAAAAACGAGTTTTAATGACTCCAACCTAAGCGTATGTAAACTTCCGACTTCAACTGTATATGTTGAAGTTTTTGGTTACTACATGATTCCATATGTGTTATTTCATAGTTTTTGATGTCTTGAATATTATATTAGTCTACAATGTAGAAAATAGTAATCAAAGCAGTTTCCATACCAAGCGGTAATGCAGCCAGTCAAGATGTTGTTTTTTTCCTCACCGGGGATTAGGGCCTGATCCCTGGTGAGTGGCGAGGATTAGGGCCTGATCCCTGGTGAGTGTCTGGGATTAGGGCCTGGTCCCTGGTGAGTGTCCGGGATTAGGGTCTGGTCCCTGGTGAGTGTCGAGGATTAGGGCCTGATCCCTGGTGAGTGTCGAGGATTAGGACCTGGTCCCTGGTGAGTGGCGAGGATTAAGGCCTGGTCCCTGGCGAGTGGCGAGGATTAGGGCCTGGTCCCTGGTGAGTGTCTGGGATTAGGGCCTGGTCCCTGGTGAGTGTCTGGGATTAGGGCCTGGTCCCTGGTGAGTGTCGAGGATTAGGGCCTGGTCCCTGGTGAGTGTCTGGGATTAGGGCCTGGTCCCTGGTGAGTGTCTGGGATTAGGACCTGGTCCCTAGTGAGTGTCCGGGATTAGGGTTTGGTCCCTGGTGAGTGTCTGGGATTAGGGCCTGGTCCCTAGTGAGTGTCGGGGTTTAGGGTCTGGTCCCTGGTGAGTGTCTGGGATTAGGGCCTGGTCCCTGGTGAATGTCGGGGATTAGGGTCTGGTCTCTGGTGAATGTCTGGGATTAGGGCCTGGTCCCTGGTGAGTGTTGGGGATTAGGGTCTGGTCCCTGATGAGTGTCTGCGATTAGGGCCTGTCCCTGGTGAGTGTCGGGGTTTAGGGTCTGGTCCCTGGTGAGTGTCAGGGATTAGGGTCTGGTCCCTGGTGAGTGTCTGGGATTAGGACCTGGTCCCTAGTGAGTGTCCGGGATTAGGGTCTGGTCCCTGGTGAGTGTCTGGGATTAGGGCCTGGTCCCTAGTGAGTGTCTGGGATTAGGACCTGGTCCCTAGTGAGTGTCCGGGATTAGGGTCTGGTCCCTGGTGAGTGTCTGGGATTAGGGCCTGGTCCCTGGTGAATGTCGGGGATTAGGGTCTGGTCTCTGGTGAATGTCTGGGATTAGGGCCTGGTCCCTGGTGAGTGTTGGGGATTAGGGTCTGGTCCCTGATGAGTGTCTGAGATTAGGGCCTGTCCCTGGTGAGTGTCGGGGTTTAGGGTCTGGTCCCTGGTGAGTGTCAGGGATTAGGGTCTGGTCCCTGGTGAATGTATGGGATTACGGCCTGGGCCCTGGTGATTGTCTAGGATTAGGGCCTGGTCCCTGGTGAGCGTCTGGGATTAGGGTCTGGTCCCTGGTGAGCAGTATGTTCTGTGCGGCTGAGTCATTGAAGTAGAATTGTTCCTCAAGGTTAGTGATCAGTGCTCTGATGGTCCAGAAGAACTTGAGAAACCTATCCAACCAATAACACTGAGACCCAGAAAACCAGAACCAACACTTTCACTATGAGGAAACATTGAAACAGAAATACACAAAAAAAAAAAAGGAAAAGCGACGGTACAGAAGAGCTCAATGTGATTGAAGAATCCATCGAGTCAAATAACTTCTGGGAAAATTGGAAAACACTAAACAAGCAACTCCATGAAAGAGCTACCGATCCAACATGTAGATGGATAAACCACTTCTCCAATCTTTTGGACACATAACAAAGAACCAAGAACAAAACATGTGTACTGAACAAAAAATATAAACGCAACATGCAACAAATTTTTTTTTTATTTTACAAGGTGATTCTGTGTAATGATCATGCTGTTTAATCAGCTTCTTGATATGCCACACCTGTCAGGTGGATGGATTATCTTGGCAAAGGGAGAGATGCTCACTAACATGGATGTAAACAAACTTGTGCACAAAGATGTTGTGCGTATGGATCATTTCTGGGATCTTTTATTCCAGCTCATGAAAACAAACATGTTGCATTTATAATTTTGTTCATTGTACATGATCATTTATTAAAACTTAAAATTAGCTATAAAAGTCTACCAGAACCCGCTGGATTCTAAAATTACATTGGATGAGCTACAGGACAAAATACAAAATGAGCCAGTAATGTATTTTTTAGAACCCAATTCATACAGTCCCATTTTTACCACATTCTTACCGGGATAAGCCTTTTATGCCTTTTATGTCTCCTGTGTACATGCCGGCAACTGTAGGAGTGGGAGTAGACGTGGGCCGATGTGGGGGTGGACGTCTATTTTAATAAATCCATTGAATATACTCCATCACAAATGAACCTATTATTCATTTGTTTTAGACAGGTCCAAAGAAACATTATAAGACAAAATAAAAGGTATTTTCAAAAGAATAGAACGGCATATTTAGATAATTTAATTAGGCTACTGGTCTGTGCAGCCTAGAGGCTTCAGGCTGGGTCATGCACATGAAATCAATAGGCCAAGTTATTTTGTTAATTAAACCGACCAGACACACTTAGGCTAGCCTGATCACAGTCAACACATATGTATTTTTATTTTGAGTTGGGGAAAAAGTTGGGGCAAGTGTGGGTGCTAAACTGGCATATTAATTTGTTTTAAGATCGTCATCCTATGGATCATTTAGCTATTGGATTTCGCATTTTAAGACTTCCTTTAAGGTCCCCAACAAAACGATGCACATTTTTTATAAAATAATGATTTTGTCCGTTACTACTAAAGTCCATGGAAACGCATTGAATAACACATTTATGAATGGCAAAATGGACAGTAAAAAAATAAATCATAAGAGACAAGGTGTCTGTCCTAAATCTAACAGATATAAAAAAAAAATGGAAAAATATATTGTTTTTACAGATATTTAACATTTCTTTTTCAGGGTAGGCACAAAACTACCTTCATACTTATATATATATTTTTTTTAAACGGTACTGGTTTAAAAAAAGTCCTGTGACACTTGTGGGGGTTGTAGAGCAAAACACACGTTTACGGTGAGAGTACCCATTTTCGGGATCTCATGATCTGACAAACACCTCTCTAGCTCTGCCACATTTTACCTACCCTCACTCTGATTTGTTAGGGAGCAGGGTCTTACATCTTCATCATGATACCCATAGAAAATAACAGCAATCTATATTTTCAAAATCCTGGGAGTCTCGCGTTCATATTTTACAACCTCCACATGCTTTTGAAGTTGCCTATACGAGATCTGGCAAAATTATAGTCCTACTCGTGATTTAGACTACATTATTGCTAAAAATGTTTCTGATCACTTATAGATGAGCAAACAAATAGATGAGCTATACCATCGCCACTTATTTGCCCAGACAGAGATTCAGTTAAACAAAATCACATTGACTGATTAAGACAAGCTGTTGGTGTGGAGTTGCTGGCTAAATGTTCTGATCAGTGATAATCAATGAGCCAACTAGACAAGATGCTCATGAGCAGTATTCACCTCAACTTAGCTAACATTTCCAACATTCAGTGAAAAGAAAAATCTGACATTGATTTGATTTGTCAAGACGATCGAGTTCCCACGCTTGTCTGAAAGCAGACGTAAATAGTGCTGAAATAGTTGACCACATGCGGGTAGGCTATCGCTTCAAATGTATTAGAACAATTGGATGACTTTGGGGAGTTTCAGTAAGCAACAATTTGATGCCTTTAATTACATTAGTCTACTTCATTCCAATATTTTTGTCATTAAGTGATATTTATTCCTACAGTAATTCTTTACAGATCCATCCAGTTGTGGTTAAGAAAACATTGCATGTGGTGGGCTGGGTCATTCCTACAATGCAGTGCCTTTTTTTGTCCCCAGGAAATATCCCTTTATATTTTCAGTGCAAAATGTGGATTCGAAAACATTTTAAATATATCTTCCCTTAACACAAAAATATGGATCTTGAAAGAGAATTGTATGCATTTTTAAAAACGTTTTTTCACTGGATGTATGTTTCTTTTTACCCATGTCCCCGGATTGTTTTCAACGACTTTCACAACAAATTTTAAAATAATAAAATATGTTTAAAAAAATCTATTTAACAAAGCAAGCCCTTCTTACAATGACACCACATTCAGGAAGTGTTGTAACTCTCCATTTAACAAAACAAGCCCCTCCTACAATGACATCACATTCAGGAAGTGTCATAATTTTTTGGGGTGAGAAAACAACTGTACAAAGTTTAATAAATATAAACACTCAGATTATCTATTTTCCATGTTCTTAGTCTGTATGTCCCATTCATATATTTCCACCCTGTTAGGCTAAATAATAGAGAAAATTAACCACATTTCAAAATGTTTAAACATGTTTGATAAAGAAGCTAAAATGTGTTGACCATTATGTTGACCATTATGCTAGCTCAGTTTTGATCACTCACAATACGGCTACACTTAATACTAATCCATAGAATTGTAATCATGACTAGGCCAGTTGGTGGTCGGCAATACCTTTGATATAGAAAGAAAAGTCGGCAAAAAGTTGGTAGGATGCTAAAGTTTTAGCAGGAATTAGGTTGGTTTGATGCTGATGCTGATGGTAAAACAGTAGTGTGTAGTTCCAGTAGTTAGCTACACCGCTACATGGTAAAACAGTAGTGTGTAGTTCCAGTAGTTAGATACATCGCTACATGGTAAAACAGTAGTGTGTAGTTCCAGTAGTTAGCTACATCGCTACATGGTAAAACAGTAGTGTGTAGTTCCAGTAGTTAGCTACATCGCTACATGGTAAAACAGTAGTGTGTAGTTCCAGTAGTTAGCTACACCGCTACATGGTAACACAGTAGTGTGTAGTTCCAGTAGTTAACTACACCGCTACATGGTAAAACAGTAGAGTGTAGTTTCAGTAGTTAGCTACATGGTAAAACAGTAGTGTGTAGTTCCAGTAGTTAGCTACACTGCTACATGGTAAAACAGTAGTGTGTAGTTCCAGTAGTTAGCTACATCGCTACATGGTAACACAGTAGTGTGTAGTTCCACACACCGCTACATGGTAAAACAGTAGTGTGTAGTTCCAGTAGTTAGCTACATGGTAACACAGTAGTGTGTAGTTCCAGCAGTTAGCTACACTGCTACATGGTAAAACAGTAGTGTGTAGTTCCAGTAGTTAGCTACACCGCTACATGGTAAAACAGTAGTGTGTAGTTCCAGTAGTTAGCTACACCGCTACATGGTAAAACAGTAGTGTGTAGTTCCAGTAGTTAGTTACGCTGCTACATGATAAAACAGTAGTGTGTAGTTCCAGTAGTTAGCTGGCATTTAACTCCTGGAAACATAACCATGATTATAACTTAGTTCAACTACCACCAAGCTATTGCAAAATGTAGTTACATTACTTGTTGAATTACTTTTGCTGTTCACTACTCCCCAACACTGGCGCGCGTGCACCCTGTGTGTGTGTGTGTGTGTGTGACCCCAGGATCAGAGGGTGGTTCGTCAGGCTCAGCTGGGGGAGCTTTTAGTGGCCCCCTTCCCCTCCCCCTCTACTCTCATCCCCGGCATGGACAGATGCATTGCCCTGAGCCATAATCTGTGTCCCAGTTCAAATGACAAATGGCACAGCGCAGAATATTGCATTATATATTAAGTACCTACCAGCCACTAAGTTACACGATGCCCCAGCCTGGCAGGACTGCTGTGTGTGTGTGTGTGTGTTTGTGTGTGTCTGCGTTTTGTTTTTACAATCCTTTTTCTCCCCAAAAGGATAAAGCTATTTTTGTCTTAGGTGTTAGGGTTTAGGGGTTAGGTTTAGGGTTTAGGGTTTAGGGTTTAGGGGTTAGAATAAGGGTTGGTGTTACAATTAGGGTTAGGGGTTAGGGGTTAGTCTCTCATCAAGCCTGGGACTTTGATTTACAACATTTAATTAGGTACAGGGCATCAATACAGGGTACTTAGAGCATGATGGATAGGGTTAGAGTTAGTCTTTTCAGCAAGCCTGGGACTTTGTTTTACAACATTTAAATTAGGTACAGGGCGTCGATACAACTAAGGTTTCCGTAAATGTGGGACTATGGCTGCTCTGTAATACCAGCAGTACTATGTTCACTTTTCATTTCATATATATATATATATATATATATATATATATATATATATATATATATTATTATTTTACCTTTATTTTACTAGGCAAGTCAATTGAGAACAACTTTCTAATTTTCAATGATACTCTAGATGTTCTTATATCTGTAGCAGAAGGGAGATATGGACGCTGGTATCATTTACAAAACTGGCAATGATGAAGAAACCTGCAGCAACATTCCTTCTCCGTGGACATGGAAGAAAATATTATTGGGTTCCAGCTGTATTCAAATGGAACGGGAAGGTGTCAACCTGCTTCAGCAGCGGACCTCTCCTATTGAAGTCTATGGGCCCGCTCCACCTAAGCCTGTAACCTAAATCGGTGTGGGGCTGTCAGGATAATTGCAGTGTATTAAGGGAATCATCTTGATCCCTGCAGTCATGTTCAGAGAGGACAGGAAGTGTGTGAGTGTGAGTGTGAGTGTGTGTGTGTGTGTGTGTGTGTGTGTGTGTGTGTGTGTGTGTGTGTGTGTGTGTGTGTGTGTGTGTGTGTGTGTGTGTGTGTGTGTGTGTGTGTGTGTGTGTGTGTGTGTGTGCGTGCGAGTGTGTGTGTGTGTGTGAGTGTGTGTGTACAGAGGATGGTGAAAGAGAAAACAGCAGCTAATGGGAGGGGTTGTGTGGATTGTGGATTCAGAGGCAGAAGTTGTGATGAGGGGTTGAGGGGCAACTGGGGGGGTGATCACTTTTCCTTCCTCCACTTCTTCACCTCCTCCTCCTCCTCCTCCCTCCTCCACCTCCTCCTCCCTCCACCTCCTGTCCCCCTCCTCCTCCTCCCTCCTCCACCTCCTCCCCTCTCCTCCCTCCTCCCTCATCCACCTCCTCCTCCCTCATCCCTCCTCCCTTCTCCCTCCTCCTCCACCCATCCATCTGGAGTTCGTAGAAAGGGAAGCCTTGGGCCTGTTGCTGTCTGTCTGATCTGATTAGCTGGTGGACCATATGAGGCCACAGAAAACAGACAGACGGAGGGAGGAGAACACCATGACACTCACCATCTCGTTCAACTGGTGACAATGACTTCTGTCACTGCGGGACAGCAGGACAGGAAAACAATGACTTCTGTCACTGTGGGACAGCCACACAGGAAGACACTGACTTCTGTCACTGCGGGACAGCAGGACAGGAAGACAATGACTTCTGTCACTGTGGGACAGCCACACAGGAAGACAATGACGTCTGTCACTGTGGGACAGCAGGACAGGAAGACAATGACTTTTGTCACTGTGGGACAGCAGGACAGGAAGACAATGACTTCTGTCACTGTGGGACAGCAGGACAGGAAGACAATGACTTCTGTCACTGATGGACAGCAGGTCAGGAAGACACTGACTTCTGTGGGACAACCAGACAGGAAGACTCTGAATCTGTAGGACAGCCAGACAGGAAGACACTGACTTCTGTGGGACAGCCAGACAGGAAGACACTGACGTCTGTGGGACAGCCAGACAGGAAGGCCAGAAGACTGCTACTGTACATTAATCATATGATAATATTATATAATCTAAGTATTTTGTCAAATATAATATATTCACAACAAAAGGATAGGACCGGATCTCTCTACACCATATTGAATCATAACAGTCAGTTGAGGTGAAGCATCAATAAAGACACAAATTTAACAAAACAGGACATTAAAAGAAAGAATCCCCATAATATATATTTTTATGGTAAAAAGGACCTAAGGTGAGTTAGTTTGTCTAAAAGTGCTACTGTATGTGTATGGTGTTTGGCTTACCAAAGGTTTAAATAATCGGATTAAAATCAAATGACCTACATTGGATATCGCTTGGAACCTGTCGTGGAAATGACAAAAAGGCATCAAGTGGATGAAATCATCACAGTTCCTAATGGGAAAGCAATTACTAGAAAACTGTGTGCTGTCTGGCACGGCATTTCATTTCATCATCGATTTCAAACAATAAAGGATATCATTTTCTTCTTCTTTTTAATGTCGACTTTTGAAAGTTGCAAAAAAAATAGCGAGGAAAAAGGGAAGAACAGAGACTGTTAGGCGTCTGATTGTCACACCCTGATAAGTGGAACTCTGAGGAACACATCATTTGGTAGAACTGCCCGAAACAATGGAGCCTAAAAACAACAACCAGAAACCGGCAAACGCCTACCCCCCCTCTGATGAACTTTGGAGGTACGCTAGGCGAGGGGAATGTGTGAAAAACACAAAAAATGTCATTAAAAAAAAGAAAATGTGAAAAAGAAAAGTGAGAAGCCAACAACATTGGTTAAAACCAGTAGGGGTTGTTTTACTTTGCACCTATGCATTTTGGCCTCAAATATTCTCTGGACCCTGTTGTGATAATAACACTTCAGTAGCCCTGCAGCCCAGTAGGCCTGGTCCCCCCTTTCTGGAACACACGTCTACATTAAAACACACAGCACACTTCCAAACAATTACCCACAGTTGCCTCAAGTCTACTGCTGCTTTGGTCTAGAAAGGGCAGGGAGGGTCCTGGGGGTTAGGAGGGATGTAGAGACCTTCTTCACCCCGTCCCCGAGGTGCCTCCCTGAAGGCGGGTAAAGTGGGGCAGGGATGCTGGGCTAGAACTGAGGTACACGGAGGTCCTCACCTACAACGTTCTACATGCATTAGACGGGTCTCAACAGACACAGGTGACCGCGCTGTAGACCCCAGGAGACTGGACAAGTGGAGAGGAAAACACACATGTTGCCTATAGGGTTCAAAAGAAACACTCAAAGCCATGAAAAGGACAAACCCAAGGAGGCCTGAGATGCAAATATATACCTAACCTAGAGACATCTAACCATGTAACCTATAGACATCTATCCATGTAACCTAGACACATCTATCCATGTAACCTATAGACATCTATCCATGTAACCTATAGACATCTATCCATGTAACCTATAGACATCTATCCATGTAACCTATAGACATCTATCCATGTAACCTAGAGACATCTATCCATGTAACCTATAGACATCTATCCATGTAACCTAGAGACATCTATCCATGTAACCTAGAGACATCTATCCATGTAACCTAGAGACATCTATCCATGTAACCTAGAGACATCTATCCATGTAACCTATAGACATCTATCCATGTAACCTATAGACATCTATCCATGTAACCTAGAGACATCTATCCATGTAACCTAGAGACATCTATCCATGTAACCTATAGACATCTATCCATGTAACCTAGAGACATCTATCCATGTAACCTATAGACATCTATCCATGTAACCTATAGACGTCTATCCATGTAACCTAGAGACATCTATCCATGTAACCTAGAGACATCTATCCATGTAACCTAGAGACATCTATCCATGTAACCTAGAGACATCTAACCATGTAACCTAGAGACATCTAGCCATGTAACCTATAGACATATATCCATGTAACCTAGAGACATCTATCCATGTAACCTATAGACATCTATCCATGTAACCTATAGACATCTATCCATGTAACCTATAGACATCTATCCATGTAACCTAGAGACATCTATCCATGTAACCTAGAGACATCTATCCATGTAACCTAGAGACATCTATCCATGTAACCTATAGACATCTATCCATGTAACCTATAGACATCTATCCATGTAACCTAGAGACATCTATCCATGTAACCTAGAGACATCTATCCATGTAACCTAGAGACATCTATCCATGTAACCTAGAGACATCTAACCATGTAACCTAGAGACATCTAGCCATGTAACCTATATACATATATCCATGTAACCTAGAGACATCTATCCATGTAACCTAGAGACATCTATCCATGTAACCTATAGACATCTATCCATGTAACCTATAGATATCTAGCCATGTAACCTATAGACAAGACAATAACTGTCTATAGGCCCTTATATTTCTAAAAAGAAACCAAGAAACAAACAAACATAAACATTGTTATCGAGTTTTACAGAAAATGATATATATGTATATAAAAATGTAATTAAAAAGTCAAATGTGTTAGTGATGGTGAATTTCTATTTCCTTTTGCAATGCCTTCAATTTAACCGCTTTGATTATGAACCTGCCACCGATGACTTCATCAATATTCTCCTGAAAAGCCCTTCACGCTGCACCAGGCAAAGGGTTCTCTGTCTAAACTACAGCCCATTAATCAATCAACATTTGTTATTTTTGTAACAACTTGCTTCTCGTTAAATCAATCGCTTGCATTGAGCAGTAGCTGTCTGTCCTCAGACTAACAAGTCCTTTTCTCATCCTCGTTGTAAACAGTTTAACTCCGTATTCGCAAAGCGTTCCAGAGTATTGTTGATCTAGGGTTTAGGGTTCCCCTGTCCCTTCAAAGCATCTCAGAGTATTTACGGATCTAGGATCAGGTCCCCCTGTCCCTTCAAAGCATCTCAGAGTATTTACGGATCTAGGATCAGGTCCCCCTGTCCCTTCAAAGCATCTCAGAGTATTTACGGATCTAGGATCAGGTCCCCTGTCCCTTCAAAGCTTCTCAGAGTATTTACGGATCTAGGATCAGGTCCCCCTGTCCCTTCAAAGCATCTCAGAGTATTTACGGATCTAGGATCAGGTCCCCCTGTCCCTTCAAAGCTTCTCAGAGTATTTACGGATCTAGGATCAGGTCCCCCTGTCCCTTCAAAGCATCTCAGAGTATTTACGGATCTAGGATCAGGTCCCCCTGTCCCTTCATTAGCGAATAAAGCCTAAATTGATCTACTCTGCACAATAAAACAAGCGAAGAAACACTCTATGTTTTGAGTAACACGTTGTCATTAGTTAGCTATTAGCACTGATCAGGGTTAGCCCAAGAGCAGGATTAATATTATGTTTGTATAAGAGAAAGGGGAACACGATTAAGACAAGATTAAAACACAGGCTCCTCTACATGTCTCTTTGTTGGCCCTCCCCAAGGTGACTAGTACAATTTGTTTTTATTTATCCTATATTTAACTAGGCAAGTCAGTTAAGAACACATTCTTATTTACAATGACGGCCTAGGAACAGTGGGTTAACTGCCTTGCTCAGGGACAGAACAACAGATTTTTACCTTGTCAGCTCGAGCGATTCGATCTAGAAACCTTTCGGGTTACATGGCCCAACGCTCGAACCACTAGGCTACATGCTGATGTGCGTGACCAGAACATGTGAACACGGGCTTCTCGTACCACAGTGGAAGCGTCAGCACCGAACAAAACGATGGGGTGGGTGATTCATTAGCCTTCCCCAACCACATACCACACCACAGAGAACGACACTGCGGTACGAGAAGCCCGTTGTTAACGTGCCCCTGCAACGTCTCTAACCTGCTGCTTGCATACGGATGGAATATCACAAGAAGACGCCATGCCAGAAATCTCCAAGGGTATTTCTGGTTGTCGCCCTGTTTAGATCCTGCAGTCTTTTCCTGTCACAATTTTGGGATATATCTGTGATTAGTGCCCCAAAAAAATAATGTTGAGACGAATGACATTATGGTTAACGAGGACATGTACAGTCATGTCAATATCTATGGGGACTTAGTGATAGTTCTGTAGTACTGTATGTATAATTCTGAGGACAATGTTTTTTTGGTTTATCAAATGGACATGAACTGAGAAGAAAAATAAACATAATGTCTGCACTTCAGCAGCCACCATGTTTTAAAAGACAGAGTGGTTTTAGCTGTGCTTCTCATCTCTTCGACGGAACCTTTATTTTCACAATCTGCACCTTGTCAAACCCTCAGCCCCTTAAAAGCCATTGACATGATAAATTACATTTGTTAGATAACTCATCACTTGCTAAAACAACAAGGTCTGATTTTAGCCGTGTTTATTCTGTATGTGATAATAACTAAAGAGACAAATGGACAGTACTTAATGGATAGCGATGTTCTCCTTACACAACCAAGAGATCTAATCATCAAGTCTCCTCTCTAAAAGGTTCAACGTTAGGATAACATTTATCCCAAACCACCACCTCGCTCCAGAAATCACCCCAGTGTTTACACTGGTGTTAATCCAGAACTTCCTCTAACATAACACTGACAATAACACAACCAGCCGCTGAGGGTCACATACACACACACACACACACACACACACACACACACGCACACACACACACACACACCATCTACCAACATTACCCCCAAACACCCCAAGCTACCTCCCAGGAACCTAGGGCTTTTATTCACTAGTAAGAGTCAAATCAAATCAAATTGTATTGGTCACATACACATGGTTAGCAGATGTTAATGCGAGTGTAGCGAAATGCTTGTGCTTCTAGTTCTGACAGTGCAGTAATATCTAACAAGTAATCTAACAATTCCACCACAACTACCGAATACACACAAATGTAAAGGGATGGAATAAGAATATGTACATAAATATATGGATGAGCGATGACCCAGCGGCATAGGCAAGATGCAATAGATGGTATAAAATACAGTATATACATATGAGATGAGTAATGTAAGATATGCAAACATCATTAAAAACATCATTATTTAAAGTGACTAATGATCCATTTATTAAAGTGGCCAATGATTTGAGTCTGTATGTAGGCAGCAGCCTGTCTGATGGCCTTGAGATAGAAGCTGTTTTTCAGTCTCTCGGTCCCAGCTTTGATGCACCTGTTATGACCTCGCCTTCTGGATGATAGCGCGGTAAACAGGCAGTGGCTCGGGTGGTTGTTGTCCTTGATGATCTTTTTGGCCTTCCTGTGACATCGGGTGCTGTAGGTGTCATGGAGGGCTGGTAGTTTGCCCCCGGTGATGTGTTGTGCAGACCTCACTACCCTCTGGTGAGCCTTGCGGTTGTGGGCGGTGCAGTTGCCGTACCAGGCTGTGATACAGCCCGACAGGATGCTCTCGATTGTTAAAAGTTTGTAAATGTTTGTGAGGCGCTGTTGCGCCTTCTTCACCACACTGTCTGTGTGGGTGGACTATTTCAGTTTGTCTGTGATGTGTACGCCGAGGAACTTAAAACTTTCCACTTTCTCCACAGCTGTCCTGTCGATGTGGATAGGGGGGTGCTCCCTCTGCTGTTTCCTGAAGTCCACGATCATCTCCTTTGTTTTGTTGACGTTGAGTGAGAGGTTGTTTTCCTGACACCACACTCCGAGGGCCCTCACCTCCTCCCTGTAGGCCGTCTCGTCGTTGTTGGTAATCAAGCCCACTACTGTTGTGTCATCTGCAAACTTGATGATTGAGTTGGAGGCGTGCATGGCCACGCAGTCATGGGTGAACAGGGAGTACAGGAGGGGGCTAAGCACGCACCCTTGTGGGGCCCCAGTGTTGAGGATCAGCGAAGTGGAGATGTTGTTTCCTACCTTCACCACCTGGGGGCGGCCCGTCAGGAAGTCCAGGACCCAATTGCACAGGGCAGGGTTGAGACCCAGGGCCTCAAGCTTATATCAAATCAAAGTTACAAAGTTGCCGAATACAACAGGTGTAGACCTTACATTGAAATGCTTACTTACAGGCACTGCTAACCAACAGTGCAAAAAAGGTATTAGGTGAACAATAGGTAAGTACAGAAATAAAAACAACAGTAAAAAGACTGTGAAAAATAATAGTAGCGAGACTATATACAGTAGAGAGGCTATATACAGTAGAGAGGCTATATACAGTAGACAGGCTATATACAGTAGACAGGCTATATACAGTAGAGGGGCTATATACAGTAGAGAGGCTATATACAGTAGAGAGGCTATATACAGTAGAGAGGCTATATACAGTAGAGAGGCTATATACAGTAGAGGGGTTATATACAGTAGAGAGGCTATATACAGTAGAGAGGCTATATACAGTAGAGAGACTATATACAGTAGAGGGGCTATATACAGTAGAGAGACTATATACAGTAGAGGGGCTATATACAGTAGAGGGGCTATATACAGTAGAGAGGCTATATACAGTAGAGGGGCTATATACAGTAGAGAGACTATATACAGTAGAGAGGCTATATACAGTAGAGAGGATATATACAGTAGAGAGACTATATACAGTAGCGAGGCTATATACAGTAGAGAGACTATATACAGTAGAGGCTATATACAGTAGAGAGGATATATACAGTAGAGAGGCTATATACTGTAGAGAGGCTATATACAGTAGAGGCTATATACAGTAGAGAGGCTATATACAGTAGAGGGGCTATATACAGTAGAGAGGCTATATACAGTAGAGAGACTATATACAGTAGAGAGGATATATACAGTAGAGAGGCTATATACAGTAGAGAGGATATATACAGTAGAGAGGCTATATACAGTAGAGAGGATATATACAGTAGAGAGGCTATATACAGTAGAGAGGCTATATACAGTAGCGAGGCTATATACAGTAGCGAGGCTATATACAGTAGCGAGACTATAACAGTAGCGAGGCTACATACAGGCACTGGTTTAGTCGGGCTGATGGAGGTAGTATGTACATGTAGGTATGGTTAAAGTGACTATGCATATATGATAAACAGAGAGTAGCAGTAGCGTAAAGAGGGGTTGGCGGGTGGCGGGTGGCGGGACACAATGCAGATAGCCCGGTTAACCAATATGCAGGAGCACTGGTTGGTCGGGCCAATTGAGGTAGTATGTACATGAATGTATAGTTAAAGTGACTATGCATATATGATAAACAGAGAGTAGCAGCAGTGTAAAAGAGGGGTTGGGGGCACACAATGCAAATAGTCCGGGTAGCCGTTTGATTACCTGTTCAGGAGTCTTATGGCTTGGGGGTAAAAACTGTTGAGACACATTTTTGTCCTAGACTTGGCACTCCGGTACCGCTTGCCATGCGGTAGTAGAGAGAACAGTCTATGACTGGGGTGGCTGGGGTCTTTGACAATTTTTAGGGCCTTCCTCTGACACCGCCTGGTGTAGAGGTCCTGGATGGCAGGCAGCTTAGCCCCAGTGATGTACTGGGCCGTGCGCACTACCCTCTGTAGTGCCTTGCGGTCGAAGGCCGAGCAATTGCTGTACCAGGCAGTGATGCAACCAGTCAGGATGCTCTCGATGTTGCAGCTGTAGAACCTTTTGAGGATCTGAGGACCCATGCCAAATATTGTCGTGCCCTCTTCACGGCTGTCTTAGTGTGTTTGGACCATTTTAGTTTGTTGGTGATGTGGACACCAAGGAACTTAAAGCTCTCAACCTGCTTCACTACAGCCCCGTCGATGAAATTGGGGGCGTGCTCGGTCCTCCTGTTCCTGTATTCCACAATCATCTCCTTAGTCTTGGTTACGTTCAGGGATAGGTTGTTATTCTGGCACCACACGGCCAGGTCTCTGACCTCCTCCATATCATCTCATCGTTGTCGGTGATCAGGCCTACCACTGTTGTGCCGTCTGCAAACTTAATGATAGTGTAGTCCGTCATTTCCTGTAGGTCCTGCCACATAGGTCTCGTGTCTGAGCCATTGAATTGCGACTCCACCTTGTTCCTTTACCGACATTTCATTTATTTGATTGCCTTGCAGTGGGAATAACTACACTGTTTACATTCAACCATATTCCCAGTCATCTTTCCATCGTTAAATGCTGTGGTTTGCACTTTCAGTATGGGCGAATGCCGCCATCTATCCACTGTTTCTGGTTAGGGTAGGTTTTAATAGTCACAGTGGGTACAACATCACCTATGCACTTCCTTATAAACTCAGTCACCGAATCAACGTATAAATTTATGTTATTCTCTGAGGCTGCCCGGAACATTTCCCAGTCCGCGTGATCAAAACAAAAACCCTCTTCATGACTCTCTTGGTGTGTTTGGACCATGTTAGTTTGTTGGTGATGTGGAAAAAAAACTTGAAGCTCTCAACCTGCTTCAATACAGCCCCGTCTATGAGAATGGGGGAGTGCTCATTCCTCCTTTTTCTTTAGTCCACAATCATCTCCTTTGTCTTGATCAGGTTATTGTCCTGGCACCACACTGCAAGGTCTCTGACTTCCTCCCTATGGTCTCATCGCTGTTGGTGATCAGGCCTACCACTGTTGTGTCGTCGGCAAACTTAATGATGGTGTTGGAGTCATGCTTGGCCATGCAGAAATGGGTGAACAGGGAATACAGGAAGGGACTGAGCACACAACCCTGAGGGGCCCCTGTGTTGAGGATCAGTGTTGCAGATGTGTTGTTACCTAACCTTACCAACTGGGGGCGGCCCGTCAGGAAGTCCAGGATCCAGTTGCAGAGGGAGGTGTTTAGTCCCAGGGTCCTTATCTTAGTGATGAGTTTGGAGGGCACCGTGGTGTTGAACGCTGAGCTGTAGCCAGTGAATAACATTCTCACATAGACTCCACCTTGTCCCTATACCAACATTTTGTTTGTTTGATTGCCTTGCGGCGGGAATAACTACACTGTTTATACTCAACCATATTCCCAGTCATCTTTCCATGGTTAAATGCTGTGGTTCGCACTTTCAGTTTTGGTGAATGTCTCCATCTATCCATGGTGTTTAGTCCCAGGGTCCTTATCTTAGTGATTAGCTTGGAGGGCACCATGGTGTTGAACGCTGAGCTGTAGCCAGTGAATAACATTCTCACATAGGTGTTCCTTTTGTCTTGGATGGGAAAGGGCAGTGTGGAGTGCAGTAGAGATTGCATCATCTGTGGATCTGTTGGTGCGGTATGCAAATATGAGTGGGGTCTAGGGTTTCTGGGATGATGGTGTTGATGTGAGCCATGACAAGCCTTTCAAAGCATTTCATGGCTACAGACATGAGTGCTACAGGATCGGTAGTCATTTAGGCAGGTTACCTTGGTGTTCTTGGGCACAGGGACTATGGTGGTCTGTTTGAAAATTGTTGGTATTACAGACTTGGTCAGGGACAGGTTGAAAATGTCAGTGAAGACACTTGCCAGCTGGTCAGCGCATGTCCTGGTAATCTGTCTGGCCCTGCGGCCTTGTGAATGTTGACCTGTTTAAAGGTCTTACTCACATCGGCTATGGAGAGGGTGATCACACAGTCGTCCGGAGAGCTGATGCTCTCAAGCATGTTTCAGTGTTACTTGCCTCGAAGCGAGAATATAAGTTATTTAGCTCGTCTGGTAGGTTTGTGTCACTGGGCAGACGTCACTGATGAATCATGTATTAAGACAGAACATCTCTAAATAGTCCTTTATTAAGGCAGAACATCTCTGATGAATCCTGTATGAAGACAGACCATCTCTGTTGAATCCTGTATAAAGACAGACCATCTCTGATGAATCCTGTATGAAGACAGACCATCTCTGATGAATCCTGTATGAAGACAGAACATCTCTGATGAATCCTGTATGAAGACAGAACATCTCTGATGAGTCCTGCATGAAGACAGAACATCTCTGATAAATCCTGTATGAAGACAGAACATCTCTGATAAATCCTGTATGAAGACATAACATCTCTGATGAATCCTGTATGAAGACAGAACATCTCTGATGAATCCTGTATGAAGACAGAACATCTCTGATGAATCCTGTATGAAGACATAACATCTCTGATGAATCCTGTATGAAGACAGACCATCTCTGATGAATCCTGTATGAAGACAGAACATCTCTGATGAGTCCTGTATGAAGACATAACATCTCTGATGAATCCTGTATGAAGACAGACCATCTCTGATGAATCCTGTATGAAGACAGAACATCTCTGATGAGTCCTGTATGAAGACATAACATCTCTGATGAATCCTGTATGAAGACATAACATCTCTGATGAATCCTGTATGAAGACAGAACATCTCTGATGAATCCTGTATGAAGACAGAACATCTCTGATGAATCCTGTATGAAGACATAACATCTCTGATGAATCCTGTATGAAGACAGACCATCTCTGATGAATCCTGTATGAAGACAGAACATCTCTGATGAGTCCTGCATGAAGACAGAACATCTCTGATGAATCCTGTATGAAGACATAACATCTCTGATGAATCCTGTATGAAGACAGAACATCTCTGATGAATCCTGCATGAAGAAAGAGCCATTTAGAATTATTACTCCCTCTTATATCTTTCTTGTCAGGAGTGCACTGTGACATATTGCAGGAGACAACTAGCTAGCGGAGCGCAAACAGGGGTCCTCTCTCAGCCTGTCGGAGGGATTGTGGTCCACTACTTTCAAAACCTTTGCTTGATCAATGGCCCCCTCTCCACTCAGAGCTAACATAAACATTGTAGAGTAAAGGGGAATAAGGCTAAGGGAAGCATTCAACAATGTGTGCGTCCCAAATGACACCCTATTCCATATATATGTGCCCTTGTCAAATGTTTTGCTCTAAATAGGGAATAGGGTGCCATTTGGGAAGCATTGAGTGATTTCAACTGGACGCCCCTGTAGAAGTTCTCCACTAGGAGAACCAGAAACAAGTCATCCTCTATTTTGTATGTGTCGCAAATGGCACCCTATTTCCTAAAAAGTGGCATCCCCAAATGGACTATGCATGCACCCTGTGGGCTCTGGTCAAAAGAAGTGCACTATTTGTTTATTTATGTGTTTGCTAGGATCTCCAGGAGCAGCAGATACTCTTCTGGGGTCCACAAAAAACTAAAAGCTCATACACTGATGGACAAGAACAGTCACACAAATGTTAAATACAAGGATATACAAATTATGCAACAAAAATGAAGTGTGTGTTATAGTGTGATGGAGTAGGACAGAGTATGTTTGTGTGTTAGAGTGTGATAGAGTGTGATAGAGTGTGATAGAGTGATTTAGAGTGTGATAGAGTGTGATAGAGTGATTTAGAGTGTGATAGAGTGTGTTAGAGTGTGTTAGAGTGATTTACAGTGTGATAGAGTGTGATAGATTATGTCTGTGTGTTAGAGTGTGATAGAGTGTGATAGATTGTGATGGAGTAGGACAGAGTATGTCTGTGTGTTAGAGTTTGATAGAGTGTGATAGATAGTGTGATAGAGTGTGATAGAGTGAGACTGAGTGTGATAGTGAGACTGAGTGAGATACAGTGTGATAGATAGTGTGATAGAGTGTGATAGAGTGTGTTAGAGTGTGTTAGAGTGTGATATATAGTGTGATAGAGTGTGATAAAGTGAGATAGAGTGTAATAGAGTGTGATAGAGTGCGATAGAGTGCGATAGAGTGCGATAGAGTGTGATAGAGTGCGTTAGAGTGCGATAGAGTGCGATAGAGTGCGTTAGAGTGCGATAGAGTGCGATAGAGTGCGATAGAGTGCGTTAGAGTGCGATAGAGTGCGTTAGAGTGCGATAGAGTGCGATAGAGTGCGTTAGAGTGCGATAGAGTGCGTTAGAGTGCGTTAGAGTGCATTAGAGTGCGATAGAGTGCGATAGATAGTGTGATAGAGTGATTGTGATAGTGAGACTGAGTGAGATAGAGTGTGATAGATAGTGTGATAGAGTGTGTTAGAGTGTGATAGAGTGTGATAGAGTGTGATAGAGTGTGATAGAGTGCGATAGAGTGTGATAGAGTTTGATAGAGTGTGATAGAGTGTGAAAGAGTGTGATAGAGTGCGTTAGAGTGAGATAGAGTGCGTTAGAGTGCGATAGAGTGCGATAGAGTGCGTTAGAGTGCGATAGAGTGCGATAGAGTGCGTTAGAGTGCGATAGAGTGCGATAGAGTGCGATAGAGTGCGTTAGAGTGCGATAGAGTGCGTTAGAGTGCGTTAGAGTGCGTTAGAGTGCGATAGAGTGCGATAGATAGTGTGATAGAGTGCGTGTGATAGTGAGACTGAGTGAGATAGAGTGTGATAGATAGTGTGATAGAGTGTGTTAGAGTGTGATAGAGTGTGATAGAGTTTGATAGAGTTTGATAGAGTGCGATAGAGTGCGATAGAGTGCGATAGAGTGAGATAGAGTGTGATAGAGTTTGATAGAGTGCGTTAGAGTGCGATAGAGTGTGAAAGAGTGTGATAGAGTGCGTTAGAGTGAGATAGAGTGCGATAGAGTGCGTTAGAGTGCGATAGAGTGAGATAGAGTGTGATAGAGTGTGATAGAGTGTGAAAGAGTGTGATAGAGTGTGAAAGAGTGTGATAGAGTGTGATAGAGTGTGATAGAGTGCGATAGAGTGCGATAGAGTGAGATAGAGTGTGATCGAGTGCGATAGAGTGCGATAGAGTGCGATAGAGTGAGATAGAGTGCGATAGAGTGCGATAGAGTGCGATAGAGTGCGTTAGAGTGCGTTAGAGTGCGATAGAGTGCGATAGAGTGCGATAGAGTGCGATAGAGTGCGTTAGAGTGCGATAGAGTGCGATAGAGTGCGTTAGAGTGCGATAGAGTGCGTTAGAGTGCGTTAGAGTGCGTTAGAGTGCGATAGAGTGCGATAGATAGTGTGATAGAGTGTGATAGAGTCAGTGTGATAGTGAGACTGAGTGAGATAGAGTGTGATAGATAGTGTGATAGAGTGTGTTAGAGTGTGATAGAGTGTGATAGAGTGAGATAGAGTGTGATAGAGTGCGTTAGAGTGCGTTAGAGTGCGATAGAGTGCGATAGAGTGCGATAGAGTGCGATAGAGTGAGATAGAGTGTGATAGAGTGCGATAGAGTGAGATAGAGTGTGATAGAGTGCGTTAGAGTGTGATAGAGTGCGATAGAGTGAGATAGAGTGTGATAGAGTGCGTTAGAGTGCGATAGAGTGTGAAAGAGTGCGTTAGAGTGAGATAGAGTGTGATAGAGTAAGTTAGAGTGCGATAGAGTGCGTTAGAGTGTGATAGAGTGCGATAGAGTGAGATGGAGTGTGATAGAGTGTGATAGAGTGTGAAAGAGTGAGTTAGAGTGAGATAGAGTGTGATAGAGTGTGATCGAGTGTGATCGAGTGTGATAGAGTGTGAAAGAGTGTGATAGAGTGTGAAAGAGTGTGATAGAGTGTGATAGAGTGCGATAGAGTGCGATAGAGTGCGATAGAGTGAGACTGAGTGTGATAGTGAGACTGAGTGAGATAGAGTGTGATAGAGTGTGATAGTGTGATAGATAGTGTGATAGATAGTGTGATAGAGTGCGATAGAGTGCGATAGAGTGCGTTAGAGTGCGATAGAGTGCGATAGAGTGCGATAGAGTGCGTTAGAGTGCGATAGAGTGCGATAGAGTGCGATAGAGTGCGTTAGAGTGCGTTAGAGTGCGATAGAGTGCGATAGAGTGCGTTAGAGTGCGATAGAGTGCGATAGAGTGCGATAGAGTGCGATAGAGTGCGTTAGAGTGCGATAGAGTGCGATAGAGTGCGTTAGAGTGCGATAGAGTGCGATAGAGTGCGATAGAGTGCGATAGAGTTTGATATTGGGCGTTAGAGTGTGATAGAGTGTGATAGAGTGTGATAGAGTGTGAAAGAGTGTGATAGAGTGCGTTAGAGTGAGATAGAGTGTGATAGAGTGCGTTAGAGTGCGATAGAGTGCGATAGAGTGCGTTAGAGTGCGATAGAGTGCGATAGAGTGCGTTAGAGTGCGATAGAGTGCGTTAGAGTGAGATAGAGTGTGATAGAGTGCGATAGAGTGCGATAGAGTGCGATAGAGTGCGATAGAGTGCGATAGAGTGCGATAGAGTGCGTTAGAGTGCGATAGAGTGCGAAAGAGTGCGTTAGAGTGCGATAGAGTGCGTTAGAGTGAGATAGAGTGTGATAGAGTGCGTTAGAGTGCGTTAGAGTGCGATAGAGTGCGATAGAGTGAGATAGAGTGAGATAGAGTGTGATAGAGTGTGAAAGAGTGCGTTAGAGTGAGATAGAGTGTGATAGAGTGTGATCGAGTGTGATCGAGTGTGATAGAGTGTGAAAGAGTGTGATAGAGTGTGATAGAGTGCGATAGAGTGCGATAGAGTGCGATAGAGTGAGACTGAGTGAGACTGAGTGAGACTGAGTGAGATAGAGTGTGATAGAGTGTGATAGAGTGTGATAGATAGTGTGATAGATAGTGTGATAGAGTGCGATAGAGTGCGATAGAGTGCGTTAGAGTGCGATAGAGTGCGATAGAGTGCGATAGAGTGCGATAGAGTGCGATAGAGTGCGTTAGAGTGCGATAGAGTGCGATAGAGTGCGATAGAGTGCGATAGAGTGCGTTAGAGTGCGATAGAGTGCGATAGAGTGCGATAGAGTGCGAAAGAGTGTGATAGAGTGCGTTAGAGTGAGATAGAGTGTGATAGAGTGCGTTAGAGTGCGATAGAGTGCGATAGAGTGCGTTAGAGTGCGATAGAGTGCGATAGAGTGCGTTAGAGTGCGATAGAGTGCGTTAGAGTGAGATAGAGTGTGATAGAGTGCGATAGAGTGCGATAGAGTGCGATAGAGTGCGATAGAGTGCGTTAGAGTGCGATAGAGTGCGAAAGAGTGCGTTAGAGTGCGATAGAGTGCGTTAGAGTGAGATAGAGTGTGATAGAGTGCGTTAGAGTGCGATAGAGTGCGATAGAGTGAGATAGAGTGAGATAGAGTGTGATAGAGTTTGATAGAGTGCGTTAGAGTGCGATAGAGTGCGATAGAGTGCGATCGAGTGCGATCGAGTGCGATAGAGTGTGAAAGAGTGTGATAGAGTGCGATAGAGTGCGATAGAGTGCGATAGAGTGAGACTGAGTGAGACTGAGTGAGATAGAGTGTGATAGTGTGATAGATAGTGTGATAGATAGTGTGATAGAGTGCGATAGAGTGCGATAGAGTGCGTTAGAGTGCGATAGAGTGCGATAGAGTGCGATAGAGTGCGTTAGAGTGCGATAGAGTGCGATAGAGTCGATAGAGTGCGATAGAGTGCGTTAGAGTGCGATAGAGTGCGATAGAGTGCGATAGAGTGCGTTAGAGTGCGATAGAGTGCGATAGAGTGCGATAGAGTGCGATAGAGTGCGTTAGAGTGCGATAGAGTGCGATAGAGTGCGATAGAGTGCGATAGAGTGCGTTAGAGTGCGATAGAGTGCGATAGAGTGCGATAGAGTGCGTTAGAGTGCGTTAGAGTGCGATAGAGTCACGATAGAGTGCGATAGAGTGCGTTAGAGTGCGATAGAGTGCGATAGAGTGCGATAGAGTGCGTTAGAGTGCGTTAGAGTGCGTTAGAGTGCTGGTCTGATGTGTATAAGGATTCCTGTTGTAGCACTTTGAGTATCTGTAAAATCATTCTTTCCTCGTGTTGACAAGCATTCACCTGAAACTAACTGTGAGAACTGTTACAGCCCCCTGGATTGATGACGAACAATGGTTTGGTTAAAAACAAATGATGCATATAAAGAAACAAGTCGGGTTGTTCAGCTGATTGGTTGACATACTGTCAAAAGATACATTTTTGTGACTTAACTTAACAAAAATAATAAGAAATTATATAACAAAAACAAGATAAATGACATAAAAAAAACAACGGGAAAGACATTGGATCACCTTAAATAATATGATGGTCAGAAAAGCCAATTGATCTCCATCGTTCATTGACGTTGATGGGTAATTTATAACAAAATAAATTGATATACCCAATCATTTCAATGAGTTTGAGTTTGAGTTTATTTTTATTTTTACAGGGACAGTGCACATTAATCAACGTTTCAGTAAAAGTGCCGGTTTTAGCCAGCAGGCTAATTTTCAACCGCAGTCCCTGGGCAGGTTATTCTTTAGACTATTTCATTGGTAATGTTGACAAACTGAGAATTGAAATGACAACGTTGAACAGTTAACCGCCATATTTGTGCATTGAAGATCTCATTTTGAAAGAGAACGAATGCCGTTCTGAATTTGGTCAAGTTTGTGTGGAAGAGGTTAGGAAAACTTTTGTTATCCTTCAATAATGATGAGCCACCAGGTATAGACAACCTTGATGGGAAACTATTGAGAATGGTAGCAAACTGTATTGCCACCCCTATTTGCCAAAGCCTACAGGAGTGTGTCCACAGGCGTGGAAGGAAGCCAAAATGAGTGTGTCCACAGGCATGGAAGGAAGCCTACAGGAGTGTGTCCACAGGCGTAAAAGGAAGCTTAAAGGAGTGTGTCCACAGGCGTGGAAGGAAGCCTAAGTAATTCCACAGCCTAAACTAGTAAAGCACCTGTTGCAGGTTGAGGAGGGGTGGGGAGTGGTAAGGAGCTCTAACAGCCGCCCAATCAGTTGTCTGTTCTTAGGAAACTGATGGTGACAAATGTGTATTAAACAAACTACTGACTTTCAGCATGCATGAAGGAAAGGCCACTCAACTTGTACTGCACTGACTCAGATGACTGATGATTGTCTAAAATAAATGCATCATAAGATGATATTTGGAGCTGTTATTGTTAGATGATATTTGGAGGCTGTTATTGTCAGATGATATTTGGAGCTGTTATTGGTCAATGATATTTGGAGCTGTTATTGGTCAATGATATTTGGAGCTGTTATTGTTAGATGATATTTGGAGCTGTTATTGTTAGATGATATTTGGAGCTGTTATTGTTAGATGATATTTGGAGCTGTTGTTGTTAGATGATATTTGGAGCTGTTATTGTTAGATGATATTTGGAGGCTGTTATTGTTAGATGATATTTGGAGCTGTTGTTGTTAGATGATATTTGGAGCTGTTGTTGTTAGATGATATTTGGAGCTGTTGTTGTTAGATGATATTTGGAGCTGTTATTGTTAGATGATATTTGGAGGCTGTTATTGTTAGATGATATTTGGAGCTGTTATCAGTCAATGATATTTGGAGCTGTTATTGTTAGATTTCAGTGCAGCCTTTGATGTTATTGATCATAAATTGTTATTAAAAAACTTACTTGTTATGGCTTTACATCACCTGCCAACATCTGGTTGGAGAGTTACTTATCCAATAGAACTCAGGGGGTATTTTTCAATGGATGCTTATTTTAACAGATATAGACAGTGCAATGTCTTTCAGGGCAGTTGCCCTGGGCCCTCCTCCAAGAGGCGTACGTAACACACATTTTTTGTCCTTTAAAAATAACATCAAATTGATCATAAATACAGTGTAGACAATGTTAATGTTGTAAATGACTATTGTAGCTGGAAACTGATGTTTTTTTACATGGAATATCTACGTAGGCGTACAGAGGCCCATTATCAGCAACCATCACTCCTGTGTTCCAATGGCATGTTGTGTTAGCTCATCCAAGTGTATCATTTTAAAATGCTAATTGATCATTAGAAAACCCTTTTGCAATTATGTTAGCACAGCTGAAGACTGTTGTTCTGATTAAAGAAACAATAAAACTGGCCTTCTTTAGACTAGTTGAGTATCTGGAGCATTAGCATTTGTCTAATTACAGGCTCAAAATTGCCAGAAACAAATAACTTTCTTCTGAAACTCGTCAGTCTTTTCTTGTTCTGAGAAGTGAAGGCTATGTGAGAAATTGTCAAGAAACTGAAAATCTTACAACGCTGTGTACTACTCCCTTCACAGAACAGCGCAAACTGGCTCTAACCAGAATAGAAAGAGGAGTGGGAGGCCCCGGTGCACAGCTGCAGCTGCAAAACAAAGCAGCACGCCTTGCCCTTAACTGCACGCACAGAACTAACATAAACTACATGCCAGTCTCTACTACTCTTCTAGTCTTTTTAAAACGTATTAACGTGTTAGGGAGTGGCAGCTGAGGGGTCGGTTTTGGAGAGCCTGGCGTGCCCAAAGTAAAATGCCTCCCATTCAGGCCCAGAAAATAGGATATGCACATATTTAGTACCATTGGATAGGAAACACTCTGAATTTTCCAAAACTGTTAACCATTTGTCTGTGAGTGAAACAGAACGCACGTTAACGGATTCGTCTGAACACGCCACAACTGGATCTATAACTTTTTAGGGATTTTCTTTTTTTTTCAACATTACCAATTGTACATTTTATGATTTCTCTAAAATTACAATAGATAAATAGCTGGTTCTTCTTTTCTTTACACCGTAGGTTCACGTACTTTGACATGAAGTGGTCAAATTAGCTCTCTATTTCAGTTTTTGACCTTTAATCCCAGAAAATGTGCCTTAACTCAAAAAACATGAGTCCCTGACGGCGTCTTGTTTCGGGGCTAATAGCCCATTAGGCCAAACCCATGCTCACGAGTTTCGTCTTCGAAGTCTTTTACATTTAGGAGAAATGGCCATGTCAATTAGGTGTATGTTTTGTACATTTGCAATATGAAGCCATTCGCCATCTGGTGGAATTAACCGGAAGGGAGGAAAAATGACAAAAACACTGAATGTCCGAGATACTTAGTTCGATGACTTCCCGGAAGATCTGGCCCTGGGGCACGGCCCGAGTCTGCAGGCATATTTTAGAAACATTCGCGGACGTCTAGTAAGGGACCGTACATTTGCAATATGCAGATCCTCATCAAACATACAGCAAATGCCATTTGCGTCCCTTATGTAAGGAATGACAAGCACGGCACTTACACAAATGACTGATAATTGGCTGAGAGAAATTGATGATAAAAAGATTGTGGGGGCTGTTTTGCTAGACTTCAGTGCAGCTTTTGACATTATGGATCATAGTAAGCTGCTGGAAAAATAAATGTATGTGCTATGGCTTTACACCCCATGCTATAATGTGGATAAAGAGTTACTTAATTAACAAAACACAGAGAGCGATATTCAGTTGAAGCTTCTCAAACATAATCCAGATAGAAGCAGGAATTCCCCAGGGTAGCTGTTTAGGCCCCTTGTTTTTTTTCAATCTTTACTAACAACATGCCAATGGCTTTGAGTAAGGCCAGTTTGTCTATGTACGCGGTTGACTCAACACTATACACGTCAGCTGCTACAGCAACTGAAATGACTGAAACACTTAATGTGTTGTGAATACTGCAATGAAAGTCTTGTAAGGTGTCACGCCCTGGCCATAGAGAGCCCTCTGGGTTTCTCTATGGGGTGTTAGGCCAGGGCGTGACTAGGGTTTTCTATGGAACTCTATGTTTTTTTTTTGTGTTGGTTCCCAATTAGAGGCAGCTGTATGTCGTTGCCTCTAATTGGGAATCCTATTTAGTTTGTTCCCTTCCCCACCTGCCTTTGTGGGTTATTGTTTCTGTTAGTGCATGTGTTTGTGCTTTACTGACTTTACGGTCTGTTTTTCCTTATTGTTTTGTAGTTGGTTCCATTTCGTATTATAAACATGTGGAACCCCATGCACGTTGTGCCTTGGTCCAATTGTGTACAAGACCGTGACAGAATAACCCACCCCCAAAGGACCAAGCAGCGTGACCAGGAGAAAGTGTTCTGGACCTGGGAAGAGATCATGGGGGGTTGTGAGACCCTTCCGTGGCGGCGCTCGCCGAGGAGAGAGAAGGAGCAGCCAGGACGCCGGGTTCCAAGGACACAGCAGTCCCGAGATTGTTTTTTTTTGGGGGGGGAAGCACATGGGGCGAAGGGCCGAAACCAGGCCAGAGCCACAGCCCGAATGGAGGAACCTAAAGGAGTTTAGGCTGGGATATGAGAGAGAGGTTGTGGCACATAAGCGGCTGCAATGCAGGCCAGTATGTCCAGTACCAGCTCCCGCACTCGCCCAGAGGTGCGTGAGACCAGGCCGGTACGTTCAGTGCCAGCTCTACGTACCAGGCGTCCAGTGTGCATCCCCAGCTCGGTGCGTCCAGTGCCAGCTCCCCGCACTCGCCCAGAGGTGCGTGAGACCAGCCCGGTACGTCCAGTGCCAGCTCCACGCACCAGACCTGCAGTGTGCCTCTCCAGCCCGGTATGTCCTGTTCCGGTTCCATGCACCAGGCTTCTAGGGTGTCGTCCCAGCCCAGTATGCCCAGTTCCTGCTCCGCTTTTTGGGCGGTACGGCCCCCACTGGAGCCGCCACCGACAACGAAGGCCCACCCGAACCCCCCCTCATTGAATTCTGGTTGCGGTCGGAGTCCGCACATTTGGGGAGGGAGGTACTGTCACGCCCTGGCCATAGAGAGCCCTCTGGGTTTCTCTATGGGGTGTTAGGCCAGGGCATGACTAGGTTTTTCTATGGGACTCTATGTTGGTTTTTGTGTCGGTTCCCAATTAGAGGCAGCTGTATGTCGTTGCCTCTAATTGAGAATCCTATTTAGGTTGTTCCCTTCCCCACCTGCCTTTGTGGGTTATTGTTTCTGTTAGTGCATGTGTTTTACTGACGTTACGGTCCGTGACAAATGTTTTAAAAATTGTATAACTGCCTTAATTTTGCCGGACCCCAGGAGGAGTAGCTGCTGTCTTGGCAGGAACTAATGGGGATCCATAATAAACCCCAGGAAGAGTAGCTGCTGCCTTGGCAGGAACTAATGGAGATCCATAATAAACCCCAGGAAGAGTAGCTGCTGTCTTGGCAGGAACTAATGGGGATCCATAATAAACCCCCAGGAAGAGTAGCTGCTGCCTTGGCAGGAACTAATGGAGATCCATAATAAACCCCAGGAAGAGTAGCTGCTGTCTTGGCAGGAACTAATGGAGATCCATAATAAAACCCCAGGAAGAGTAGCTGCTGCCTTGGCAGGAACTAATGGAGATCCATAATAAAACCCCAGGAAGAGTAGCTGCTGCCTTGGCAGGAACTAATGGAGATCCATAATAAAACCCCAGGAAGAGTAGCTGCTGTCTTGGCAGGAACTAATGGAGATCCATAATAAAACCCCAGGAAGAGTATCTGCTGCCTTGGCAGGAACTATTGGGGATCCATAATAAATACAAATGTAAATGTATTTTTCCACAAAAGCTGGGTAAACTGTCTGGCAAACTAAAAAAAGGTGCATAAACTGTGTTTACATGCGTTTCCCCTCCACTATTACCAATAGTAGTTTGGATAGGCAATACCTGACACACAAAACGTGTTATGTTGAAGTTTGAAAGGGCCAGATAAAACCTACCCAATTAGGTTCTCCCCGTCACACAACCGTGGCAAAAGCATCTACAGTCCTCTCCATCTGCAGAAATAAGGCAGAGTTGAGGCAGAGTTCATCATTGACACATGGAATGAAACGGGTGTTGCTATTACCGGACATTTGTGCTGTACAGTATTATCAGTAATCACCCTCAGTCCCACTTTGTGCATGGGTTGAGTGCCCGGTCTCTCTCCATTCAGAGACGTCAGTATCAAGCCTGTCTGTCGGTCAGGACTCCATCACATTTTTTTTCTAGATATATATATTTTTTTAAATGTATCCTTTATTTAACTAGGCAAGTCCGTTAAGAACAAATTCTTATTTTCAATGACGGCCTACCAAAGGCAAAAGGCCTACTGCAGGGATGGGTTCTAGGATTAAAAATATAAAATAAAATAAAAATATAGGACAAAACACACATCACGACAAGAGAGACAACACTACATAAAAAGAGACTTAAGACAACATAGCATGGCAGCAACACATGAACACACAGCATGGTAGCAACACAACATGACAACAACATGGTAGCAACACAACATGGCAGCAGCACAACATGGTAGCAGCACAATGCATGGTACAAACATTATTGTGCACAGACAACAGCACTAAGGACAAGAAGGTAGAGACAACAATACATCACGCAAAACAGCCACAACTGTCAATGATCGAGTCTTTGAATGAAGAGATGGAGATAAAACGGTCCAGTTTTAGTGTTTTTTGCAGCCTGTTCCAGTCGCTAGCTGCAGCGAACGGAAAAGAGGAACGACCCAGGGATGTGTGTGCTTTGGAGAACCTTTAACAGAATGTGACTGGCAGAACGGCTGTTGCATGTGGAGGATAAGGGCTGCAGTAGGTGTCTCAGATAGGGAGGGGAGTGAGGTCTAAGAGGGTTTTATAAATAAGCAACAACCAGTGGGACTTGCGACGGGTATCATCACATCATCTTGCAAGTCTCCTATTGCTGGCTACATAGATGCATCTGTAAACACACACACACATAGTCACTGTTCTAGCACCAATGGCAGATAGGATTGGTGAAATCTGACATACAAACATATACTATGTTGAAGTTTTGAACAGGTCAGACTAAACATACTTCATTTTGGTCTCCCCCATCAACAACCGTTGGTGAGCAGGCAAGAGGTGAGACTGGAGGGGATGTCTTTGCCAGCGCCCCATTGATGGGCATGGCAGCGTAGATCAGCTCCTGGTCCCCTCATCAAAGATACTGGTCGGTCACACACGAACACATACACAGCACTGATCCCACGGGTTGTGATTAGTCTGATGGAACCAACCTTGATCGCTTTTCGTTCACCTTTTCTATTTCACTTCGGATACTGTATCATCAAACGTGAAGTGAAATAGAATGATAAACGGAGCGATCAGGCTGGTTCCACCAGGCTAGGTTACGAAGGTGAAGTGGGACAGGTCAAATGTTCCCAACCTAATTCAAGTGTCCTCCCGGGTTCTATTTCTAGGAAATGCTCGCAGCGAGGACATGTCTGTGTGATGCCGAGGGTCCACTCGCTGGTCTTTCTCAATGTTGCATGTTTGGCCTGCAAACTGGACATCTCTAGAACAACTGCAGCAGGCGATCCTCATAAACAACCGTACTTCCTCATCTGATGAGGTGGCGTTGAATGGGAGGGGCCTGGGTGATACAATAAGCAGTCAGGTGGTTAACTGCAATAAAGAAAGGACAAAGCTTTTTGAAAACGCAATTCACAACCCAAATTACTATTTTTTTTTTACCCCTCCCCCCCTTTTCTCTCCAATTCCGATTTTGTCTCATCGCTGCGACTCCTCAACAGGCTCGGGAGAGGCGAAGGTCGAGTCACGCGCCCCCCACAAACATGACCTGCCAAACCGCGCTTCTTAACACACTGCCCGCTTAACCCGGAAGCCAGCTGCACCAATGTGTTGGAGGAAACATTGTTTAACTGAAGACCGAAGTCAGCCTATAGGCGCCTACCACAAGGAGTGGCAGGCGCCTACTTTGTTGATGAGCCAAGTAAAGCCCCCCCCCATAATACAGAACATTAATAGACAAGAACAGCTCAATGAAAGAACTGCGTACATTTAAAAGCGGCCCACATAGCATGCGTATCAATACATACACACAGAATATCTAGGTCAAGTAGGGAAGAGATGTTGTGACATTGTTGATGACGCCATCTGTGTCGTCAGGGCAGTCACTCGGGTCAAGCTAATTCTAGGTCGTCACTAGTCACCACATCCACAAAAAAATCGCACAGCCTGCCTATTTCTATAATTTCTCTTCTTAAAATGTGATTTTAAACCTGACCCTAAATGTAACAGTGACCTTTAACCACACGGATAACCTTGTGCCTAAACCTAAGCTTAAATGAAGCACATATTTTTTGATTTCATGAATTTCTACCTGTCACGACTTCAGCCGAAGTCGGCTCCCTCTCTTTGTTCGGAGAACGTTCTGCTCGTCGACGTCACCGGTCTTCTACTCATCACCGAACCACTTTTCATTATCCATTTGTCTTGTCTTGTTTTTCACACACCTGGTTTGCATTCCCCATCATTATCTGTTGTGTATTTAACCCTCTGTTTTCCCCATGTCCTTGTGTGTGTTTGTTTATTGTGAAGCTGTTTTTTTTTTCCCGCCTGGTGCATGTATTATTATGCCTCGCCTGTGTTGGCATGTTATTAGTATTTACGTTTTTAACGTTTTTGCATGTTTATTTGTTTTGAGTAAAGTTTTTTTTGCTCACTCAGTACTGTCCTCCTGCGCCTGACTTTATGCACCGGCTACACACGAGCCTTGACACTACCATATAACCAATTTGGACTTTGTGGCTGTGGTAACTAGTGGAAACCCCTTAATTCAATGCTTTACAGATGTAGACTGACAGTAGCTCCAGATTGGATTAGATTCAAGGCCGGTGACACCGTTACGGTTTGGTGCTCCTAGTTCACTGTATTAGTCAGACTCAGACATGAGGTAGCTACCTCCATAGCTGTATCCATTATTTAGTTTTGCGCTAAACAATACAGAATATACTTCTATGAGCTATGAAATAACATGCAAATCGTACTTGTAGGCTAACGTCAGCTAGCCCGTGTCTATCTAACCTGGTTTGGTAACATTGTCAAATTATAACGCTACTAGTGACTAGTAGCATGTAGACAATACACAATAAACTTGTATTGACTATGATCTCATTAAGTTGTAATAAGGTAGCTAGCTAACGCTTCTCTGGTTATACTCACCACCACCACCACCACCATTGCACAGCAAGCTAGCTTTACTGCTGCAGACTAGGGGACCGACGAACTCCAATCACCTATTTCGCATACTAGGGTCCTTCGGCAGGGCATGGCATGAGCTTTAGCTGTGGAGGCATGGTCAATCCGAAACAGGGCCCATGATACTTCGATCGTGTTTTGGAAGCGATGAAACAACGGAGCCACATTCAATGAAAGGAAACGAAGTTTTGGCGGAGGGGCAAATTGCACGTGGAACTTGGCAAAAAAAAGGGGGAATGATTTATTGACATGATTTCTAATCCAAACCCAATCTTCATTTACATGTTGTGACTCACTGAAATTGCAAACTACATTTTAGACGAGACTGACTTTATGACCAAAATGATCCTGTTTGCGCTTTGTAGTACATTTTTACAGTCAAATAAATGTTTCTGACTCGTAACGATGCAACATAGGTCAATTTCAAAGGGATGAGTTGCTTTAAAGGCAGTAGTCGCTGAAGAGTTAAAGATTATGTGCTAGAAATGTAAAGGTGATTTCAGATTGAGCATACAGTCTCCGCTAATGTGGGAACATTGTCTTTAAATTTCAATCACGCTGTAACTCTGAACTTCCACGATAGGATCAAATATAGCCTATAATCTAATTTAACTCCAATCTTTGTAAACAACATAATTGTAAACAAGCACTGTATAGCCTCAAAAGATGGTTAAAGCTATAACCTTTGTATAATTATTGGTCACACCTTGCATCCATAGGTCTGTCTATGAACATGAGAGTGGTAACATATCTCCAGCCCCATCCCTCAGCTCTTTACCAAATCAGTAATGTGATGTCAGTTTTGTCATTGTTTCAAATACAGATTTCCCCTTTAAAATAGGATTACAAAAAAGCAAATCCATAGGTATTGTTGATTATAATCTGGACAACCCATAGCTAATGTTGACTATAATCTGGACAACCCATAGCTAATGTTGACTATAATCTGGACAACCCATAGCTAATGTTGACTATAATCTGGACAACCCATAGCTAATGTTGACTATAATCTGGTCAACCCATAGATAATGTTGACTATAATCTGGACAACCCATAGCTAATGGTGATTATAACCTGGACAACCCATAGCTAATGTTGACTATAATCTGGACAACCCATAGCTAATGTTGACTATAATCTGGTCAACCCATAGATAATGTTGACTATAATCTGGACAACCCATAGCAAATGTTGACTATAATCTGGACAACCCATAGCTAATGTTGACTATAATCTGGACAACCCATAGCTAATGTTGACTATAATCTGGTCAACCCATAGATAATGTTGACTATAATCTGGACAACCCATAGCTAATGTTGACTATAATCTGGACAACCCATAGCTAATGTTGATTATAATTTGGACAACCCATAGCTATTGTTGATTATAACCTGGACAACCCATAGCTAATGTTGATTATAATCTGGACAACACATAGATAATGTTGATTATAATCTGGACAACCCATAGCTAATGTTGATTATAATCTGGACAACCCATAGCTAATGTTGATTATAATCTGGACAACCCATAGCTAATGTTGATTATAACCTGGACAACCCATAGCTAATGTTGATTATAATCTGGACAACACATAGATAATGTTGATTATAATCTGGACAACCCATAGCTAATGTTGATTATAATCTGGACAACCCATAGATAATGTTGATTATAATCTGGACAACCCATAGATAATGGTGATTATAATCTGGACAACCCATAGCTAATGTTGATTATAATCTGGACAACCCATAGATAATGTTGATTATAATCTGGACAACCCATAGATAATGTTGATTATAACCTGGACAACCCATAGCTAATGTTGATTAAAATCAACCCTTAATACACCCACAGCATGATGTATACACCTGGTCAGAGACCTGGTCAGAGGGCTGGGAGTAGACATTGAGGACAGATTTAGGATCAGATTACCAATAGCCTCAAATCCTTAACCAAAGGGGTGATGACAAAATGTCTGCCAATATATCAGTGATTAGGGGCAACCTTCCTACTGCTTGAAAAGTCCTTCACACCCATAGAATTACAATTACTATAATGAGCAAAGCATCCAGACCACATTACAATTTGACTTTAAAACTACCTCTACCATCTGTAACCAGAACTTACAACCTCTACCATCTGTAACCAGAACTTACTATCTCTACCACCTGCGGCCAGACCTTACCATCTCTACTACCTGTAGGTAGACCTTACTATCTCTACCACCTGTAGCCAGAGCAGTACCTTACTATCTCTACCACCTGTAGCCAGAGCAGTAACTTACTATCTCTACCACTTGTAGCCAGATCAGTACCTTTCTATCTCTACCACCTGTAGCCAGAGCAGTACCTTACTATCTCTACCACCTGTAGCCAGAGCAGTACCTTACTATCTCTACCACCTGCAGCCAGAACAGTACCTTACTATCTCCCACCTGTAGCCAGAGCAGTACCTTACTATCTCCCACCTGTAGCCAGAACAGTACCTTACTATCTCTACCACCTGTAGCCAGAGCAGTACCTTACTATCTCCCACCTGTAGCCAGAACAGTACCTTACTATCTCTACCACCTGTAGCCAGAGCAGTACCTTACTATCTCTACCACCTGTAGCCAGAGCAGTACCTTACTCTCTCTACCACCTGTAGCCAGAGCAGTACCTTACTATCTCCCACCTGTAGCCAGAACAGTACCTTACTCTCTCTACCACCTGTAGCCAGAGCAGTACCTTACTATCTCTACCACCTGTAGCCAGAGCAGTACCTTACTATCTCCCACCTGTAGCCAGAACAGTACCTTACTATCTCCCACCTGTAGCCAGAACAGTACCTTACTATCTCTCCCACCTGTAGCCAGAGCAGTACCTTACTCTCTCTACCACCTGTAGCCAGAGCAGTACCTTACTATCTCTACCACCTGTAGCCAGAACAGTACCTTACTATCTCTACCACCTGTAGCCAGAGCAGTACCTTACTATCTCTACCACCTGTAGCCAGAGCAGTACCTTACTATCTCTACCACCTGTAGCCAGAGCAGTACCTTACTATCTCTACCACCTGTAGCCAGAACAGTACCTTACTATCTCTACCACCTGTAGTCAGAGCAGTACCTTACTATCTCTACCACCTGTAGCCAGAGCAGTCCTTACTATCTCCCACCTGTAGCCAGAACAGTACCTTACTATCTCTACCACCTGTAGCCAGAGCAGTACCTTACTATCTCTACCACCTGTAGCCAGAGCAGTACCTTACTATCTCCCACCTGTAGCCAGAACAGTACCTTACTATCTCCCACCTGTAGCCAGAACAGTACCTTACTATCTAGCACCTGTAGCCAACAACATATTGATGCAGTAGTAGCTAAGATTGGGAGAAGTCTGTCTATGATAAAGTGCTGCTCTGCCTTCTCAACAACACTATCAACAAGGCAGGTCCTACAGGCCCTAGTTTTGTCGCACCTTGACTACTGTTCAGTCGTGTGGTCAGGTGCCACAAAAAAGGACTTAGGAAAATTGCAATTGGCTCAGAACAGGGCAGCACGGCTGGCCCTTGGATGTACACAGAGAGCTAATATTAATAATATGCATGTCAATCTCTCCTGGCTGAAAGTGGAGGAGAGATTGACTTCATCACTACTTGTATTTATGAGAGGTAATGACATGTTGAATGCACCGAGGTGTCTGTTTAAACGACTAGCACACAGCTCAGACACCCATGCACACCCCACAAGACATGCCACCAGAGGTCTCTTCACAGTCCCCAAGTTCAGAAAAGACTGTGGGAGGCGCACAGTACTACATAGAGCCATGACTACATGGAACTCTATTCCACATCAGGTAACTGATGCAAGCAGTAGAATTAGATTTAAAAAACAGATTAAAAAACATGTTATGGAACAGCAGGGACTGTGAAGCAACACAAACATTAGCACAGACACATGCACACACACACACGATAACATACACACTATACATACACATGGATTTAGTACTGTAGATATGTGGTAGTGGTGGAGTAGGGGCCTGAGGGCACACAGTGTGTTGTGAAATCTGTGAATGTATTGTAATGTTTTAAAATTGTATATTAAACTGCCTTAATTTTGCTGGACCCCAGGAAGAGTAGCTGTATCTACCACCTATAGCCAGAGCAGTACTGCCGACCCATGACCACCTTGCTAGATGGCTTAACGCCTGATGACTAGATAGAAAGAGACACTCAGGCCCTACAAAGCTTCTGAGAGGCCCATGGCACCAAAGATAAATAAACATAGAGAACCAGTCCCCTGCACTCCTCACCCCTCCATCAGCTTTCCAAACAAATCCTATCTAATCTGATGAGCAGATTTACTTTCCATTTGATGTCCCCCCCCCCCAACCATCAGACCGACAGACCGACAGACCGACAGACAGATAGACCGACAGACAGACAGATAGACCGGCAGGCCGACAGACCGACAGACAGACCGACCGACAGACTGAGACAAAGGAATCTGATTCTGCATCCTGTAAAACTTGCCAATACGTAAACAACATGTCTTCTGCTGTGACCACCTATTTGACTAAAATACTTTAGCGTCCTCTGGTTGCTCTTGTTCTGGTGTTTGTGAATATTGGAGTTGTCGTTTATAATTATTTTATCAAAATAGTGTTTAATTATTGATGATCTGAAGAGATCTCGTGAGAGGAGAGAGAGAAGATGAACCATCTAATCTTTCAAATCACATCGTGCTGTAGTTGAAAAAAGTTACTAAAACGACAGACAGACATGGATAGAGCAGTCGTCAGTATGAACAATGGGCCAACAGTGTTTCTAGGTTTGGACAGTATCCCTTTAAAAGCATTGTGTTGTGCTGATGTGTCTTGGGCCTGGACCTTCCATGTATTGCTGTGTGTCTACAGTAATTGCCCGGGGCTATGTCCACCCTGGGGACACAGCAAGAAAGGCTGTGTGTGTGTGTCTGTGTGTGTGTGTGTGTGTGTGTGTGTGTGTGTGTGTGTGTGTGTGTGTGTGTGTGTGTGTGTGCTATAACCATCTCTGACACACACAGACACACACACACACACAGACACAGACACAGACACACACACAGACACACACAGACACACACACACAGACACACACACAGACACACACACACAGACACACACAGACACACATAGACACACACACACACAGACACACACACAGACACACACACACAGACACACACACACACAGACACACACAGACACACACACACATATACACACACACACACACACCCACAGTGACACACACACACCTACACACAGACACACACAGACAGACACACGGACACACACACACACACACACAGGCACACACACACAGACACACACAGGCACACACACACACACACACCTACACCAACACACACGCACACACACCTACACAGACACACACACAGACACACACATGAACACACACACACACACACCTACACCAACACACACACCCACACACACACAGACACACACACACACACACACACCAGTCGTTGAGTTGAGCAGCACTATGAGCACCATCTGTCACTATGGTGTCAAGTGACTGTTGTCTGGAATGACTAGGACTGGAGTTGCCTGGTGTGTGTATGCGCGCGCAGGTGTGTGTGTGTGTGTGTGAGTGAGTGTTTGTGCGTGCTTGCGTGAGCGCGTGTGTGTGCGTGTGCGGGTGTGTGTGCGGGTGTGAGTGTTTGTTGAAGCCTGCCTCAGGTGGTCTGGGGCCAACCAGGGGAACTAGGGAAGGGCATATGGTCTGTGAGCAGCACAGCTGCACAGTGTGGTCTGGTCAGACGGCAACACCAAGGAGAGCCGTTGTCCATCCCCATGTCTGTCTGCACATCCCCTTGTTGTCATGTCCTTCCTGACTGTCGCCCAGCACACAGGAGAGTCCCTGTCCATCTCCCAACACCCAGGAGAGTCCCTGTCTGTCTCCATGTACGTCCTCCATGTAAGTCACCTTGTCCGTCCCCCCATTTCCCAGGAGTCACTTATAACCCTAATCCTAAACCTTGTCCTTCCCTATGTCACCGATTCCCCTGACCCTTGTCCGTCCCCACTCCGAGCCCTTACAAACGCATGGCGGCAAATGTTTCTCCCCTCTGATCTAAAACCAGTAGGAACCACAAACTTCTATGAAAATGATCTTAAATTAAAAACCCATATCTAATGTTACCGCACCTCGAAAGCATTGTTGCTGAGGAGGGCTTGCTAGCTAGCTACAGAGTTTGACTCACCACAGCTGTTTTTCTTATGAAACAGCTCAGCTAGCAATGCTAGCTAGCTAATGTTCGGTAGACTGTGTCTAGACTCCGGTGCTCATCATAGGTTTCATGAGCCAGCTGGTTAGATATGGGGGTTTCAAGAGCCAGCTGGTTAGATATGGGGGTTTCAAGAGCCAGCTGGTTAGATATGGGGGTTTCACAAGCCAGCTGGTTAGATATGGGGGTTTCACAAGCCATCTGGTTAGATATGGGGACTTCAGGAGCCAGCTGGTTAGATATGGGGGCTTCAGGAGCCAGCTGGTTAGATATGGTGGCTTCAGGAACCAGCTGGTTAGATACGGGGACTTCAGGAACCAGCTGGTTAGATATGGTGGCTTCAGGAGCCAGCTGGTTAGATATGGGGGCTTCAGGAGCCAGCTGGTTAGATATGGGGGCTTCAGGAACCAACTGGTTAGATATGGGGGCTTCAGGAGACAGCTGGTTAGATATGGGGGCTTCAGGAGCCGCTGGTTAGATATGGGGGCTTCAGGAGCCAGCTGGTTAGATATGGGGGCTTCAGGAACCAGCTGGTTAGATATGGGGGCTTCAGGAGCCAGCTGGTTAGATATGGGGGCTTCAGGAGCCAGCTGGTTAGATACGGGGGCTTCAGGAGACAGCTGGTTAGATATGGGGGCTTCAGGAGACAGCTGGTTAGATACGGGGGCTTCAGGAGACAGCTGGTTAGATATGGGGGCTTCAGGAGACAGCTGGTTGGATATGATTCCACCATGGGCCACAAAAACTGGCTACCGGTTCCATGAATTAATTAATTCAGCTGAAGCTGGGATTCCCAAGTCGTTCAGTGCTTATTGCTCATGCCGGCGAGCAAGCTCCAGACGGCTCTGCAGCTCATCTGTGTGACGTCACACACCCAAGAAGTCTTAATCAATCACAGACATACCTCATGAATATTAATGACTTTGCCCACGGCTATTCTACAAAATAAATGTTCACGTCATGTTCCCCCTCCATCTCGCCGTCCTCCTGTCCATCCTTCTGTCTCCCATCCCTCCCTGTCCTCCAATCCCCTATCCCCATGTACCTTCCCTCCACTCGTCTTCCCCTCCACCCGTCCTCCTGTCCATCCCACCGTCTGATCCCTGTCCTTCCCACTTGACTGTCCCCTATCC
This sequence comes from Brachymystax lenok tsinlingensis, assembly GCA_030435695.1. Taxonomy (NCBI): domain Eukaryota; kingdom Metazoa; phylum Chordata; class Actinopteri; order Salmoniformes; family Salmonidae; genus Brachymystax; species Brachymystax lenok. Next base: position 3,739,623 of record CM059807.1, read on the forward strand.
CTGTTTCTCCAGCACCCAAGAGAGGTCCCGTCCTTCGCCCTGTCCATCTCCCTGTCCTTCCCACTTGACTGTCCCCACATCTCCCTAGCCCCCGCCCCGCCCCTCTAGCCAGCCGTTCCTCCATTAGCAGACCACCTGCAGTAGAGGTCCTTGGAGATACGGAGTGGTCCTTTCTCCGACATTAGACTAATGTTGAGTGGCTGTGTGATGGCAGGTTGACAGGCTTCATTCAGGGTCTGGTACTTATTGAAGGAGGACATGGCGGCAGCGCTTTCATACTATTCACAATGTTCTTTATGGAAATGGGAGTTTTGGGGATTGAAAGAGTATGTACGATTCTGGTACGTACCTATTGTACTCTGACGCAAGGTCACGCTAGATAATCTTGTGTGTGTGTATTGACCACCAAATTGCTAAATATTACCTCCATTGGTTTAGATGAATATTGATGCAAACATCACCTATTGAAAGCCTTCCCTTTAAAACCTTTCCTTTAAAACCTTTCCTGTAAAACCTTTCCTTTAAAACCTTTCCTTTAAAACCTTTCCTTTAAAACCTTTCCTGTAAAAACTTTCCTTTAAAACCTTTCCTTTAAAACCTTTCCTTTAAAACATTTCCTTTAAAACCTTTCCTTTAAAACCTTTCCTTTAAAACATTTCCTTTAAAACCTTTCCTTTAAAACCTTCCCTTTAAAACCTTTCCTTTAAAACCTTCCCTTTAAAACCTTTCCTTTAAAACCTTTCCTTTAAAACCTTCCCTTTAAAACCTTTCCTTTAAAACCTTTCCTTTAAAACATTTCCTTTAAAACCTTTCCTTTAAAACCTTCCCTTTAAAACCTTTCCTTTAAAACCTTCCCTTTAAAACCTTTCCTTTAAAACCTTTCCTTTAAAACCTTCCCTTTAAAACCTTCCCTTTAAAACCTTTCCCTTTAAAACCTTCCCTTTAAAAGGAGAAAAACAACTAAAACAAATTGTGAGAGAATTATCAAATGTGTCTGAACCATCCCTTTTATCCTACTTCTGTCAAACCGTCGCCTCATTGGAATATTACCGGATAGTCTGGGACACATACAGTGCACACACCGACACAGCATTGTATCTCAGAACTGGAATAGACTCAGAACACACCGACACGGCACTGTATCTCAGAACTGGAATAGACTCAGAACACACAGACACGGCACTGTATCTCAGAACTGGAATAGACTCAGAACACACCGACACGGCACTGTATCTCAGAACTGGAATAGACCCAGAACACACCGACACGGCACTGTATCTCAGAACTGGAATAGACCCAGAACACACCGACACGGCACTGTATCTCAGAACTGGAATAGACCCAGAACACACCGACACGGCATTGTATCTCAGAACTGGAATAGACTCCAGAACACACCGACCACGGCATTGTATCTCAGAACTGGAATAGACCCAGAACACACCGACACGGCATTGTATCTCAGAACTGGAATAGACCCAGAACACACCGACACGGCACTGTATCTCAGAACCGGAATAGACCCAGAACACACCGACACGGCACTGTATCTCAGAACTGGAATAGACACAGAACACACCGACACGGCACTGTATCTCAGAACCGGAATAGACCCAGAACACACCGACACGGCACTGTATCTCAGAACCGGAATAGACCCAGAACACACCTACACAGAAACTCAACTATTTAAAAAATATATATATGCCAGCGAAGCCACTACACAAGACACCACTAAACAATACATTAAATGCACTATAACGGTGACCAACAGTGATTAATGACCACAAACTGTTAGGCTCTACATTAAGCTGTCCAGACAGCGGAGCTTTCGTTTCAGCACCATGGAGTGAATCCTTACCACCGCTACACCTGGCTATCAGATGGAGCCCTGAATCCTTACCACCGCTACACCTGGCTATCAGATGGAGCCCTGAATCCTTACCGCCGCTACACCTGGCTATCAGATGGAGCCCTGAATCCTTACCGCCGCTACACCTGGCTATCAGATGGAGCCTCGTCTGGCAGCGAAACAGTTCATTCAGCCTCATTTACTGCCTTTAAAAAACATAGCTGATATGGCTGACTTGCTTAAACAACTGTGGTTTCTACTGACTCCTTTTTTGGGATTTTGTGTAAGTCGATAAGAACTGCATTCTCTTTCAATAATAACAAACGTCGACATGGCCTTTTGAACCGTACACAAATACTATTGCGTTTCTGTTTGTTCCTGTAGCATTACTTAATTAATTAGCATTACTAATCTGTGAAACAACATGCATAATAATGACAGCACGTTCTCTGCAGTTACATGCGCTGGTGCCTCTCAGGCAGTTTAAATCATTGATTGAGGACCTCTATGTAGTTGAATGTGATTTGCTTTTATTAAATATGTTTATTTTGTTATTGTGTGCTGAATTATATTGTTTTATACACATATGTGTATGTTTTATTAAGCTGTTTTGTTTACAGTGTACACAGGGCTCTCTTGTAAAATAGATTATTAATCTCAATGTGACTCTCTGTTTAAATAAAGGTTAAATAAAATAAATCCCAAGATTTCTAATTTCTGTCACTGAGATGTCTTCTCTTCTGTGATTTTTCTGTGTTGTTCTGAGGACAGTTTCTCAGTACAAACTATAATCAGAACAAGTATACCTGCCAAGGTACACACACACACACACACAATCTCTCTCTCTCTCTCAGCTCGGGGAGCACTCAGCTGAACATAGGAGCATTAGGTCTGGGAAAGAGAAGTGACGGCAAACACACAAAGGCAGTTTGACGCTGTTCTCCTCTCTTTGCTAAGGACCCCCTCTGGGAGGTAAACAGACTGCTCTCCTTCTCCTCTCTGCTAAGGACCCCCACTGGGAGGTAAACAGACTGTTCTCCTTCTCCTCTCTTTGCTAAGGACCCCCTCTGTGAGGTAAACCGACTGTTCTCCTTCTCCTCTCTCTGCTAAAGACCCCCACTGGGAGGTAAACAGACTGTTCTCCTTCTCCTCCCTCTGCTAAAGACACCCTCTGGGAGGTAAACAGACTGTTCTCCTTCTCCTCTCTGCTAAGGACCCCCACTGGGAGGTAAACAGACTGTTCTCCTTCTCCTCTTTGCTAAGGACTCTCTCTGGGATATAGAACAGACTGTTCTCCTTCTCCTCTTTGCTAAGGACCCCCTCTGGGAGGTAAACAGACTGTTCTCCTTCTCCTCTTTGCTAAGGACCCCCTCTGGGAGGTAAACAGACTGTTCTCCTTCTCCTCTTTATATGAACCGCTGAATGTTTACAGAGTGATGTTGTATATATCTTTATATGATCCGCTGAATGTTTACAGAGTGATGTTGTATATTTCTTTATATGATCCGCTGAATGTTTACAGAGTGACGTTGTATATATCTTTATATGAACCGCTGAATGTTTACAGAGTTATGTTGTATATATCTTTATATGATCTGCTGAATGTTTACAGAGTGATGTTGTATATATCTTTACATGAACCGCTGAATGTTTACAGAGTGATGTTGTATATATCTTTATATGAACCGCTGAATGTTTACAGAGTGATGTTGTATATATCTTTATATGATCTGCTGAATGTTTACAGAGTGATGTTGTATATATCTTTACATGAACCGCTGAATGTTTACAGAGTGATGTTGTATATATCTTTATATGAACCGCTGAATGTTTACAGAGTGACGTTGTATATATCTTTATATGAACCGCTGAATGTTTACAGAGTGATGTTGTATATATCTTTATATGATCCGCTGAATGTTTACAGAGTGATGTTGTATATATCTTTATATTAACCGCTGAATGTTTACAGAGTGATGTTGTATATATCTTTATATGATCTGCTGAATGTTTACAGAGTGACGTTGTATATATCTTTATATGAACCACTGAATGTTTACAGATTGATGTTGTATATATCTTTATATGAACCGCTGAATGTTTACAGAGTGATGTTGTATATATCTTTATATGATCTGCTGAATGTTTACAGAGTGATGTTGTATATATCTTTATATGAACCGCTGAATGTTTACAGAGTGATGTTGTATATATATTTATATGAACCGCTGAATGTTTACAGAGTGATGTTGTATATATCTTTATATGATCCGCTGAATGTTTACAGAGTGATGTTGTATATATCTTTATATGATCTGCTGAATGTTTACAGAGTGATGTTGTATATATCTTTACATGAACCGCTGAATGTTTACAGATTGATGTTGTATATATATTTATATAAACCGCTGAATGTTTACAAAGTGATGTTGTATATATCTTTATATGATCCGCTGAATGTTTACAGAGTGATGTTGTATATATCTTTATATTAACCGCTGAATGTTTACAGAGTGATGTTGTATATATCTTTATATGAACCGCTGAATGTTTACAGAGTGATGTTGTATATATATTTATATGAACCGCTGAATGTTTACAGAGTGATGTTGTATATATCTTTACATGAACCGCAAATACAGGTGTGCCAAGCGTGTAGCATCATACCCAAGGAGACTTGAGGCTGTAACCGCTGCCAAAAGGTGCTTCAACAAAAGTACTGAGTAAAGGGTCTGAATACTTATGTAAATGTGATATTTAATTCTATAATTTTTAATAAATTAGCAAAAACGTCTAGAATGTTTAAAAATGTTTCATTAGGGGCTATTGTGTGTGGATTGATGAGGAAGAAAAGCTACTTCATCAATTTTAGAATAAGGCTATTAAACGACTAAAATGTCAAATGTGAATATTTTACATTCAGGTCTGAAATTACTGTATTTAAAAGAATAATAATAATAATATTGACGTCATTTTGTACATTTCTTAATTTAAAACGTAATTATTTTGTTCCATTTGAAAGTGTACCTTGCAGTACTACTCATTTCTCTGAGAGTGACGTGTGTGTATATAGCATTTAGCAAAAAAAAAAAAATGATTATTTCTCTCTGAAATTAAACCATCAAGTGATAGATTTAAAACAAATACTCGTCTTGCAGTGGAAAACACCATTATTTGATAGTGAGAAAAAAAACACAGATATCTTTCATAATTTCTTTAAACAATAAAAGCAATTTGAAAATGTACATTTAGTGTTTTGGAGTTAAACTCTTCATTTGCACGTGATATTTGATAGGTCGATTTACATATATTGTATACAAAAACTAGGCTTTTTCCCTTTTCCCATATAGTGTGTTTTATCAAGGACACATTAATGTTCCTTGGCTCAACATGAACTACTGAATGACCCCTATGGTGTAGCTTGAAGTGACCACACCCAAAAGTTTCACACAGACGAGATTGGTGTTATAAAAGACTTGTTTTCAATGGGGACATCTTGTTCTTAGCTTTAAAACTCTGTATAAACACAACACGATGAATTAAATATCGCAGGGACGTAAATTATTTGTTAGGAACAAGAAATAAGGTCATAAGGGACCCTTGGTAAATGTCTTCTATCTGGCCCTTCCTTCTGCACGTTTCTCTCCTAGTAGCTGTGGTAAATGTCTACAGTAAGGTCCCAAACCCGCTGAACAAACACGTCATTTCAACAGTAAGGTCCCAAACCCGCTGAACAAACACGTCATTTCAACAGTAAGGTCCCAAACCCGCTGAACAAACACGTCATTTCAACAGTAAGGTCCAAACCCGCTGAACAAACACGTCATTTCAACAGTAAGGTCCCAAACCCGCTGAACAAACACGTCATTTCAACAGTAAGGTCCCAAACCCGCTGAACAAACACGTCATTTCAACAGTAAGGTCCCAAACCCGCTGAACAAACACGTCATTTCAACAGTAAGGTCCCAAACCCGCTGAACAAACACGTCATTTCAACAGTAAGGTCCCAAACCCGCTGAACAAACACGTCATTTCAACAGTAAGGTCCTAAACCCGCTGAACAAACACGTCATTTCAACAGTAATGTCCCAAACCCGCTGAACAAACAAGTCATTTCAACAGTAAGGTCCCAAACCCGCTGAACAAACACGTCATTTTGACAGTAAGGTCCGAAACCCGCTGAACAAACACGTCATTTCAACAGTAAGGTCCCAAACCCGCTGAACAAACACGTCATTTCAACAGTAAGGTCCCAAACCCGCTGAACAAACACGTCATTTCAACAGTAAGGTCCCAAACCCGCTGAACAAACACGTCATTTCAACAGTAAGGTCCCAAACCCGCTGAACAAACACGTCATTTCAACAGTAAGGTCCCAAACCCGCTGAACAAACACGTCATTTCAACAGTAAGGTCCCAAACCCGCTGAACAAACACGTCATTTCAACAGTAAGGTCCCAAACCCGCTGAACAAACACGTCATTTCAACAGTAAGGTCCCAAACCCGCTGAACAAACACGTCATTTCAACAGTAAGGTCCCAAACCTGCTGAACAAACACGTCATTTCAACAGTAAGGTCCCAACCCCGCTGAACAAACACGTCATTTCAACAGTAAGGTCCCAAACCCTCTGAACAAACACGTCATTTCAACAGTAAGGTCCGAAACCCGCTGAACAAACACGTCATTTCAACAGTAAGGTCCCAAACCCGCTGAACAAACACGTCATTTCAACAGTAAGGTCCCAAACCCGCTGAACAAACACGTCATTTCAACAGTAAGGTCCCAAACCCGCTGAACAAACACGTCATTTCAACAGTAAGGTCCCAAACCCGCTGAACAAACACGTCATTTCAACAGTAAGGTCCCAAACCCGCTGAACAAACACGTCATTTCAACAGTAAGGTCCCAACCCCGCTGAACAAACACGTCATTTCAACAGTAAGGTCCCAAACCCTCTGAACAAACACGTCATTTCAACAGTAAGGTCCCAACCCCGCTGAACAAACACGTCATTTCAACAGTAAGGTCCCAAACCCGCTGAACAAACACGTCATTTCAACAGTAAGGTCCCAAAGCCGCTGAACAAACACGTCATTTCAACAGTAAGGTCCCAAAGCCGCTGAACAAACACGTCATTTCAACAGTAAGGTCCCAAACCCGCTGAACAAACACGTCATTTCAACAGTAAGGTCCCAAACCCGCTGAACAAACACGTCATTTCAACAGTAAGGTCCCAACCCCGCTGAACAAAACACGTCATTTCAACAGTAAGGTCCCAAACCCGCTGAACAAACACGTCATTTCAACAGTAAGGTCCCAAACCCGCTGAACAAACACGTCATTTCGACAGTAAGGTCCCAAACCCGCTGAACAAACACGTCATTTCGACAGTAAGGTCCCAAACCCGCTGAACAAACACGTCATTTCAACAGTAAGGTCCCAAACCCGCTGAACTAACACGTCATTTCAACAGTAAGGTCCCAAACCCGCTGAACAAACACGTCATTTCAACAGTAAGGTCCTAAACCCGCTGAACAAACACGTCATTTCAACAGTAATGTCCCAAACCCGCTGAACAAACACGTCATTTCAACAGTAAGGTCCCAAACCCGCTGAACAAACACGTCATTTTGACAGTAAGGTCCGAAACCCGCTGAACAAACACGTCATTTCAACAGTAAGGTCCCAAACCCGCTGAACAAACACGTCATTTCAACAGTAAGGTCCCAAACCCGCTGAACAAACACGTCATTTCAACAGTAAGGTCCCAAACCCGCTGAACAAACACGTCATTTCAACAGTAAGGTCCCAAACCCGCTGAACAAACACGTCATTTCAACAGTAAGGTCCCAAACCCGCTGAACAAACACGTCATTTCAACAGTAAGGTCCCAAACCCGCTGAACAAACACGTCATTTCGACAGTAAGGTCCCAAACCCGCTGAACAAACACGTCATTTCGACAGTAAGGTCCCAAACCCGCTGAACAAACACGTCATTTCAACAGTAAGGTCCCAAATTCTCTGAACAAACACGTAATTTCAACAGTACGGTCCCAAACCTGAACAAACACGTCATTTCAACAGTAAGGTCCCAAACCTTCTGAACAAACACGTCATTTCAACAGTAAGGTCCTAAACTCGCTGAATAAACGTCATTTCAACATCTAGTTTTGATATAATTTTGGTTGAGTTATGTTGATGTATGTTAAAAGTTGTTAAAAGTTGGGTGAAAAAAATACGAATTTCCCTTATTTTAGTGACTTTTAGCAAGACCAGTCAGTTTTCCATGTTGTTTCAACATCATCACATTAAATATTTTGGGTGAAATGATGTGGAAACAACATCGATTCATCACTTTTTGCCCAGCGGGAAGCAAGGGGTAAAATAATACAACAGTACTACCACTATGCTGTATATCTCCATTCATTTCAGACTTATTCTATTCTAAAGAGAGTATGTGTCATCATGGACGATAATGTAAAATACAGATAATGTAAAATACAGATAATGTATGACATCGATAATGTAAAATACAGATAATGTATGTCACAGATCATGTAAAATACAGGTAATGTAATACACAGATAATGTATGGCACCGATAATGTAAAATACAGATAATGTAAAATGCAGATAATGTAAAATATAGATAATGTATGTCACAGATCATGTAAAATACAGATAATGTATGACACTGATCATGTAAAATACAGATAATGTATGTCACAGATCATGTAAAATACATATATTGAAAAATGCAGATAATGTAAAATACAGATAATATATGTCACAGATCATGTAAAATACAGATATTGTATGTCACAGATAATGTAAAATACAGATCATGTATGTCACAGATCATGTAAAATACAGATAATGTAATATACAGATAATGTAAAATACAGATAATGTATGTCACAGATCACATAAAATGCAGATCATGTATGTCACAGATAATGTATGACGTCGATAATGTAATATACAGATAATGTATGTCACAGATCACATAAAATACAGATAATGTATGTCACAGATCATGTATGACACCGATAATGTAAAATACAGATAATGTATGTCACAGAGAATGTATGTCACCGATAATGCTTAATACAGATAATGTATGTCACAGATCATGTAAAATACATATGACACAGATTATGTATGATATATTGTTTTCCGACAAGTACTTGGGTTGTTTACTCTCCTCCTCCTCCTCCTCCTCCTCCTCCTCCTCCTCCTCCTCCTTCTCCTCCTTCTCCTCCTCCTCATCCTCTCCTTCATCCTCTCCTTCTCCCCCTCCTCCTCCTCCTTCTCCTTCTCCTCCTTCTCTCCTTCTCCTTGTGACTGAATGGAGTTGCAGTTTGAGTGGAACTAAGAGATGAGACAGAGAGATGGCCATACCCTTAAATAACAGGGTGTAAATCAAAGTGTATCATCCACACTGAGTTACACCGTCGAATCATCAATGCAGCTTGATGTATAGGGGCCATATTGTACTGTGTAGACACTCACAATATTGTAACTCACTATATTTGAAATCTGAATGTGCTTTATTTTCTTATTCTTTTGACATCCTGATCAACAAAAAAAAAAATTAACAAAAACAAGAGATCGCCTCAATCACCAAAAAATGAGCTACTGACTCAACATGCAAAAAAACTGAAATTTTCTCGCATTTCGTATCCAACCTATGAGGGTTCAAATTCCCAGTTTCAGTACAGTTTACAGTATATCGCCACTCTTTATAGGGAGGATGCCATGGCGGGGGGGGGTCATATGAGTTATTGTGGTCGCATAGTGCTGCACACAAGGTGCAATAAACATTATGAAATAATAAATCCCTCAGAAACCTTTCCTGGGAAGTAAGACTCTCAATGTCTAGCTGTTATGAATTAAATGGGCATACTGTCATGACCTGACACACATCCAGAAACATACACGCAGACCGACCTATCCACTGCTAAACCATTGCTAACAATATCAGGTTACAGTGTTTTATAACATGAAATTATACCAACAAAAATCACATGAACAGAGGTTTATTATGATTCTGAATAATCCGAAATATAATTATCATAAATGTTTGTATTATTATTACTATTATTGAGAAGTAGAAGAAGAAGAAACATACTTGTATTATTACCATTGTTACTGAGAAGAAGAAACATACTTGTATTATTACCATTGTTACTGAGAAGAAGAAACATACTTGTATTATTACCATTGTTACTGAGAAGAAGAAACATACTTGTATTATTACCATTATTACTGAGAAGAAGAAACATACTTGTATTATTGCCATTGTTACTGAGAAGAAGAAACATACTTGTATTATTACCATTGTTACTGAGAATAAGAAACATACTTGTATTATTACCATTGTTACTGAGAAGAAGAAACATACTTGTATTATTACCATTGTTACTGAGAAGAAGAAACATACTTGTATTATTACCATTGCTACTGAGAAGAAGAAACATACTTGTATTATTGCCATTGTTACTGAGAAGAAGAAACATACTTGTATGATTACCATTGTTACTGAGAAGAAGAAACATACTTGTATTATTACCATTGTTACTGAGAAGAAGAAACATACTTGTATTATTACCATTGTTACTGAGAAGAAGAAACATACTTGTGTTATTACCATTGTTACTGAGAAGAAGAAACATACTTGTATTATTACCATTGTTACTGAGAAGAAGAAACATACTTGTGTTATTACCATTGTTATTGTATTCAGATGTTATTAGAACTATTACATGAATTATTATCAACTTTAAGAACCATAGTTGTGCTGCTGTTACAGTTGAATTATCAGCAGATTTTATTAAATTGTTGAGAAGTTATTTGTTAGACTGTAATTTAGTCAAGCCCTAAATATGTTAGGCTAATCATTCCTCAATTTAACAGTGCAGTTTTGAACAGGTTAATACCTGTAATTATCTGTTAGAGCATCCACGGTGCTCCTGAAAAGAAGAGCGACCACAAAGAGATGTTTCCCCTTTTCATAAGTCCCACGTCTCTCTCTCTCTCTCTCTCGAGCGCTTTCGCTCTCGCTCTCTCTCTCTCCCTCTTCCCCCTCTCACCCTCTCTCGCACGCTCTCCCTCTCTCTCTTTCTCCCCCTCTAACCCCCTTTCTTTCTCTCTCTCTCTGTCTCTCTCTCTCTCTCTGACCCCACATTTCAGTAATTTCAGATAATGAAATACAGTTAATTTCAGTAGTAATAATAGTAGTCTGTATAATCATGTATACAGGTACAGCACTAGTGCAGTTGTATTGGGGAATCTTCTGCCGATATATTTAATTAATTACAAATACGATTCTAAAAAAGAAACAATGGATAATAAATCAACAACTAAAATGCACATGGATGATTGTTTCACTATGTAATACTAGTCAGATATATACAATGGAAATATTACAGGCAATGAATGGTCATGGAATGTCCCTCGAGCTATGGCAAGGTAGTATTTGCAGTTTCTCCCTCAAACCAGAATTAGTAAATGCACAGAAGATTGGGAATTGTTTGAGAAATTGTCTGGAGAAAAAAAAAAAAAAAAAGATCTTATTCGGGAGTATTTCTCACAATAGAGGAAGAAGTGCATCTCTGTCTCTGCCTCCCGAGTCATGCAGTGACCGCGCAGAAGCTCCTCTTCGTGGTAGTCATATATTTTTTTTGTCACCCTTTTTTTTTCTATAGCCAATTGGCGGTCGTTCATCCTGTATTTTGGTCAGGATCTGTCTCTGTTTTGTATCTCTGACAGAGTAGAGATATTCTGAAAAAATGTGTATAATCTTTTGAGGATTAAATAGCAATTTAGTTTATTCTGTGTTTTTTTGTTTCATATTCCTAATTTGTCAAATACGAGGTTTACATTTTTTTTTTTGTAAACAATCTGATTGTTCTCCCTGTGTGTTTGGATTATAGGGTTGTTTAGTGTTTTTAACAGCTGCCATAGGGGACTATAGGGGTTCAGCTATTGTGTAACCACTGTTTTGAATTGTAAGGTTGTTTTGGCTGCAAAAATGTCCTTTCCTTTCTATGAACCATTAAAGGGAATCTTCTGAGTTTTGCACTGCATGCATTGTTTGGTCATTTCTTTTGGATAGTTAGGATAATTTTGCAGAATTCTGTATATAGATTTTCTATTGGGTTTTTATCCTAATATTTTTTCTCTCTCTCTCTCCCCCTCTCTCTCTCTCTCTCTCTCTCTCTCTCTCTCTCTCTCTCTCTCGCTCTCTGCCTCTCTCTCCCCCTCTCTCTCTCTCCCCCCTCTCTCTCTCTCTGCCTCTCTCTCCCCCTCTCTCTCTCTCCCCTCTCTCTCTCTCTCCATCACTTTTCTCTCCCTCTCTCTCTCCCCTTCTACCTGACACTCAAACACACTACTGAATGTTCTCTAGAATGAATTCAGGTGTTTAATGCTATACTCTCCAGAAAAAAAGCTTTTCAGAGGAAAAGTAATGCAATTATACTCCACTGTCTACCATATAAATTATTTCTGACGGTCTTGTATCAGGATCTTCTGTTACTAAAATTACACCTGCCTGTGAATGAAAGCCTGTTCAGTATAGGACAGCACCATTCTACATGATGATGTCTGTGTCTCTGTGTGTGGGGTTAAAGGGTTGTCTCTATGTCTCTGTGTGTGTGGGGTTAAAGGGTTGTCTCTATGTCTCTGTGTGTGTGGGGTTAAAGGGTTGTCTCTATGTCTCTGTGTGTGTGGGGTTAAAGGGTTGTCTCTATGTCTCTGTGTGTGTGGGGTTAAAGGGTTGTCTCTATGTCTCTGTGTGTGTGGGGTTAAAGGGTTGTCTCTATGTCTCTGTGTGTGGGGTTAAAGGGTTGTCTCTATGTCTCTGTGTGTGTGGGGTTAAAGGGTTGTCTCTATGTCTCTGTGTGTGTGGGGTTAAAGGGTTGTCTCTATGTCTCTGTGTGTGGGGTTAAAGGGTTGTCTCTGTGTCTCTGTGTGTGGGGTTAAAGGGTTGTCTCTGTGTCTCTGTGTGTGTGGGGTTAAAGGGTTGTCTCTATGTCTCTGTGTGTGTGGGGTTAAAGGGTTGTCTCTATGTCTCTGTGTGTGGGGTTAAAGGGTTGTCTCTGTGTCTCTGTGTGTGGGGTTAAAGGGTTGTCTCTATGTCTCTGTGTGTGGGGTTAAAGGGTTGTCTCTATGTCTCTGTGTGTGTGGGGTTAAAGGGTTGTCTCTATGTCTCTGTGTGTGGGGTTAAAGGGTTGTCTCTATGTCTCTGTGTGTGGGGTTAAAGGGTTGTCTCTGTGTCTCTGTGTGTGGGGTTAAAGGGTTGTCTCTGTGTCTCTGTGTGTGGGGTTAAAGGGTTGTCTCTATGTCTCTGTGTGTGGGGTTAAAGGGTTGTCTCTATGTCTCTGTGTGTGGGGTTAAAGGGTTGTCTCTATGTCTCTGTGTGTGGGGTTAAAGGGTTGTCTCTATGTCTCTGTGTGTGGGGTTAAAGGGTTGTCTCTGTGTCTCTGTGTGTGGGGTTAAAGGGTTGTCTCTGTGTCTCTGTGTGTGGGGTTAAAGGGTTGTCTCTATGTCTCTGTGTGTGGGGTTAAAGGGTTGTCTCTATGTCTCTGTGTGTGGGGTTAAAGGGTTGTCTCTATGTCTCTGTGTGTGGGGTTAAAGGGTTGTCTCTATGTCTCTTTGTGTGGGGTTAAAGGGTTGTCTCTATGTCTCTGTGTGTGGGGTTAAAGGGTTGTCTCTATGTCTCTGTGTGTGGGGTTAAAGGGTTGTCTCTGTGTCTCTGTGTGTGGGGTTAAAGGGTTGTCTCTGTGTCTCTGTGTGTGGGGTTAAAGGGTTGTCTCTATGTCTCTGTGTGTGGGGTTAAAGGGTTGTCTCTATGTCTCTGTGTGTGTGGGGTTAAAGGGTTGTCTCTATGTCTCTGTGTGTTTGGTTAAAGGGTTGTCTCTATGTCTCTGTGTGTGGGGTTAAAGGGTTGTCTCTATGTCTCTGTGTGTGGGGTTAAAGGATTGTCTCTGTGTCTCTGTGTGTGGGGTTAAAGGGTTGTCTCTGTGTCTCTGTGTGTGGGGTTAAAGGGTTGTCTCTATGTCTCTGTGTGTGGGGTTAAAGGGTTGTCTCTATGTCTCTGTGTGTGTGGGGTTAAAGGGTTGTCTCTATGTCTCTGTGTGTTTGGTTAAAGGGTTGTCTCTATGTCTCTGTGTGTGGGGTTAAAGGGTTGTCTCTATGTCACAGTGTGTGGGGTTAAAGGGTTGTCTCTATGTCTCTGTGTGGGGGGTTAAAGGGTTGTCTCTATGTCTCTGTGTGTTTGGTTAAAGGGTTGTCTCTATGTCTCTGTGTGTGGGGTTATAGGGTTGTCTCTATGTCTCTGTGTGTGGGGTTAAAGGGTTGTCTCTATGTCTCTGTGTGGGGGGTTAAAGGGTTGTCTCTATGTCTCTGTGTGTTTGGTTAAAGGGTTGTCTCTATGTCTCTGTGTGTGGGGTTATAGGGTTGTCTCTATGTCTCTGTGTGTGGGGTTAAAGGGTTGTCTCTATGTCTCTGTGTGTGGGGGTTAAAGGGTTGTCTCTATGTCACAGTGTGTGGGGTTAAAGGGTTGTCTCTATTTCTCTGTGTGTGGGGTTAAAGGGTTGTCTCTATGTCTCTGTGTGTGGGGTTAAAGGGTTGTCTCTATTTCTCTGTGTGTGTGGGGTTAAAGGGTTGTCTCTGTGTCTCTGTGTGTGGGGTTAAAGGGTTGTCTCTGTGTCTCTGTGTGTGGGGTTAAAGGGTTGTCTCTATGTCTCTGTGTGTGGGGTTAAAGGGTTGTCTCTATGTCTCTGTGTGTGTGGGGTTAAAGGGTTGTCTCTATGTCTCTGTGTGTTTGGTTAAAGGGTTGTCTCTATGTCTCTGTGTGTGGGGTTAAAGGGTTGTCTCTATGTCTCTGTGTGTGTGGGGTTAAAGGGTTGTCTCTATGTCTCTGTGTGTGGGGTTAAAGGGTTGTCTCTATGTCTCTGTGTGTGGGGTTAAAGGGTTGTCTCTATGTCTCTGTGTGTGGGGTTAAAGGGTTGTCTCTATGTCTCTGTGTGTGGGGGTTAAAGGGTTGTCTCTATGTCACAGTGTGTGGGGTTAAAGGGTTGTCTCTATGTCTCTGTGTGTGGGGTTAAAGGGTTGTCTCTATGTCTCTGTGTGTGTGGGGTTAAAGGGTTGTCTCTATGTCTCTGTGTGTGTGGGGTTAAAGGGTTGCTGAATAGGGCCATCCTGCTAACACAAGAGGGCGTGTTTTGGTCTAATATGCCCCGTTGGTTCCTAAACTCTATCTGCTGCTGGTCTGGTGAGCTACTCAGACATCGACCAAAGGTTGTTGGGTCAGAGATGTGTAGTCTAATCCATGTACCGAAATACACCACGTCCTCCCGATTTGTAGTAGATTAAATCTTGAGGCTTGTTTTTTAATAGACATATTTCAACTATTTATTGTTTGCCTATACGTCGGTTATAATAACAACACAGATTGGTCAACACATTAGACAAAATAAAATAAAAAACACCCTCTTAAAAATGCCCACTCCTGCCATGTTGTCTCTTTTCTCTACCAGGTTATTATCTGATGCCCCACAATGTGAGTTTGTATTCCAGCCCGTGTCTCGACGGGTTTAGGGGTGTCATTATGTGTAATTACATATGGTAATGCCGGTTGGGTTGACAACCATGCAGACTGATGACACACTGTAACATTGTGACCATGTCTGTAAAAATGAAAAGAAAACACTAGCAGCTATATATTACCCCAAAGACAAACTTAGAAAACCACTCGGGGGGCTGTTCGGGGTAATATCATTTCAATATTGGTTCATAATGTGATTAATTCGGTTCCTTTTTTATTAACAAACTAAAAGTACGATTAAAATTGTAACCCTTAGGCATACAGTAGATTACCACAAAATACAAGGCATTCTGGTCTATTATATTATATTCTGTTATCTTCTGTTCAACAATTTATTTTACATTATGGTTGACAAGGTAACTAACGTTTTACCTTGCATTTTAACAAATTTTACCTCCCCAAAATAAATAATGTAAATCCTTACAGGCATATATATATATATATATATATATATATATATATATATATATATATATATATATATATATATATATATATACGACTCAAGACGTTGCATGTATATCCCGCCATAGAAAAAGAAGCGAGAGTCGTAGCCTATGGCTGTGTTGAACTGGGTTTGTTGACACCAATATGCAAATACATAATTTAATGAGTAAACACATTAATGATTTCATAATATCAATGACAAAGTTGGGGGGGGAAAGCCTTGCTTCAGTGGAGTATAGAGTGGTCCCATAACATGAGTCGGGTGGGCGGGTACTTAGACTGGGCTAGCATTAACAGCTGCTCCTGTCTTCATAACCAATCAGCATCCCATAAAGATGACGTTAAAGTGTCCTACGTCAGCCCAATGGCGATAGAGTAGAGTTGGTGCAAGGGAGTTTTGAGTGGGAGATAGGGACTAGCGTGCCCCATCACAGCACAGGGACCAGGGACGGCAGCACAGACACTCACACCCCCACCCTTCCCCCGACTAAAACAGCTCCTCCGCGGCCAAACGAGTCCTGCAACACCCGGCTTTACCCCTCAGACAGCACCGGCCAGCACACAGGCAACTACTCTATACCGCCGTCCGGAGGAAAAGGAAAAAAAACCAGCTTCAAAACTGTTGCACCACGTTTTAAAAGTGGACCTAACACCTCCTTACTTCTTGGACATGGGCGATATGGGGGGTCCGCAGAAAAGTAAGTGAAGCTGGTTCAACTGTCTATTCTAGTTTATTTTGAGTGGTGCAAAACTTCGGCGACATTAGACTCATGTGTAGGTCAATTTGTTTTTTTCTTTGACGTTTGCCAACTGTTTGTGCAACGTTTATTGTGGTAGCAGGTCCCATTCAATGACACGTTTCCACGGAATTTTCTTTATAATACCTGTCCAGAAGATGCAGTCTTTCAATGGCAGGAAAGTTACTCTGGATAATTGAATAGCGGTGCATTAGTGTTAGCAGTAACATTAGCGTTACCAACGAATGTATATTATTTATAATAAATTATAACATGAACTACAGTATGATTATCGTTATGAGACTTTCTTTATACTCAATATAATATTTATAATTGTCCTAATATATATTCTGATTTAAAAATAAATTTGTGACTTTGTTCTCCAGAAAAGCGGCTGATCTCGCTGTGTGTCGGCTGTGGGAACCAGATCCATGACCAGTATATTCTGCGGGTCTCTCCAGACCTCGAGTGGCACGCTGCCTGTTTGAAGTGTGCAGAGTGTAATCAGTATCTGGACGAGTCGTGTACCTGCTTTGTCCGAGACGGGAAAACCTACTGTAAAAAGGGACTATGTCAGGTAAGAGCTGTTTGTTATGAAATGTATTAGCGTTAATACCATTGTTTATTTTTCATTGATTGGTTGACACATTCACGAATTAACTGCTGATCATATAATAGCATGGTTACTGCATGCGGACATCAACATTTATTTTTGGCGTGACTATCATATCTGATGGTCTGGACAATTCTATTTAATATTTAGATATTCTATCAAAAAAAAAAAACAGTTTTATATTGTATTTAATTATTGATGAGTTTTTTATCACTACCAAAAATCAGCATAATTGCAATTAAAGTTGTTATTATCTTGTCAGTATAATAACAGGCTAGTAATACTATTGTCGAAACCCACATCAGAACTCACACAGACTATTTTTTACAATACGTTTACATATTCAGTACAAACTATTATTATTATTTTTTTTTTACAGAAACAAATGATTTCATGTACTGCGATATTTCACTGTATTGATGGCCTTAAGTGAACTCTAGGTGGATATTATTTACGTATGCCTATAACTGAAATATTTTGTTATCCCTCAAATTGGCCAAATATATTAAGCCTACACATAGACTACAATTGAATTAATACTTTCGACAATTATCGCCTATAGTAATAATTATAATATTAAGAAGAAGAAGAAGATAGATGTTACTGTGAGTCTTCTAAGAGTATTCCCAGATATAATTGCCCTGTTTCATGATAAATATGTGTTCCATTCTTCTCTGTTACCACAGAACAGGTCTGTAGGCGTTTGTCTTTCTTTGTGAATGTAATATGTTATACAGGTTTCAAGTAATCTCATGTGATGTAAACACAAGTCAATAATTAAGACCTAACAATGCTGCTTTTTAAAAAGATGGCCCCGCTGTGCTTGTCCAGTTATATGTGCTGCCCAGCCACAGTGCAGTCTTAACGGTGGGTGGTGGGCCTAGTGACGCCGTTGGCTAACTCTGACCGGTCACCTAATCCCTCTTTACCCTCCTAGGTTATACGGGATAAAGTGTGCTAAATGCAACATAGGTTTCAGCAAGAATGACTTCGTGATGAGAGCACGCTCCAAGGTGTACCATATCGAGTGTTTTCGGTGTGTGGCCTGTAGCCGACAGCTCATCCCGGGGGACGAGTTCGCTCTCAGGGAGGACGGCTTGTTCTGCCGGGCCGACCATGATGTCGTGGAGCGGGCCACAATGGGCTCCGGAGACCCCCTCAGCCCCCTCCACCCGGCCCGACCTTTACAAATGGCAGGTAGGTTAACACTTTTTATCAATGGCAGTGTTGTTTCTTTGTTTCTTTTTTTTTGTGGGCTTGTTTGGTCGGTGTAGGTGTTGGCCATTCGGTGGATGTTGTATTCGTTGGAAACTGTATTTTCTTTCATTCATGGATGGGCATTGCTTTGGATTCTTTGTGAAAGGTTATTAATATTGAACACGTAAAGACAACGACGAATGTATAGCATCATAGACTCAAATGTTTCGATAGGCCTAGGCTAAACTTTGTAATGTCCCCTAATACAACAGGCTACCTGCACACGAACAAATATAAACACATAACCCCAAAACGTATTTTATTGGAGAATGTTGTCATGATGTGCAGTTTGCCGTGTAGCCTACATATCTACAGAACAGGCCTAAGTTTTTATTTAAATAAATAAATAAATAATAATAATTTAAAGTTTAAGTTTCAATATATATTTCTAACACTTACAGGCATCGTTGAGTCAATATAATATGACATGCAAATATATTGGGTGATATATTGGTTTTACATGTCATGAATATAAACCGATAATGTAGCCTATTATTTAATTTGGTTGGGATACTAGTCGTTTTTTTGCGAACCACATTATCGGTTTGATAATGTCAACAGTACAGTGATTAAATCATGTGCGTAAATGCGCTTTTTGTCAAGGTCCCTCGCAACGAAGGATATCTGGGCAAAGTGTTTTCATGGCTGAATGGAGGAACTATGAATTTTCAATCCAATGTTTGAGCTAGTTAGATGTTTTGAAGCATCGGGCCAATAACTAAAAGAGCAATCCGCAGTCTACATATGAGGATGGTCTTTATACGTATTGTCTTTATACTGAAGTTTGAGGGGCCTATAGCCTGGATAAATGTAAACTGCATGTGTGCCCGTGCAACAATACTCATATCGTTGTATTATGATGCTTTTAGAGGGATTTATGCAAGCCAGTTGGCCACGCATTCAGAATGGTAGAATATTCTATTTCCTCAGGCTGCATACCTATAGGCCTGTGTGTAAACGAACTCGCAGATTGGAGCTGACGTTCAGTAGACTGCATAACCCAAGCTCGGCAGATAGCCACAGCAATACCTCGTTCCTAATGAATCATCCAGTCATAAAGTCCGCACCAATGTATTAAGAACGTAGGCTATTTGACAGTCCCATTGTCCCAAGTTTTAAGACCGCAAATGTTGCGGTACAACTAATTTATACTATATGTTAAAACTGACATGAATGCACTTTCACTGAAAGTTATAACCATTTTTCACTTTAAAGTTATACAGTTTTATAAATGATAACCATACACAAGCTAATATCAAGGTATATCCACATATAGCCCGTCCACGCATAAAGAAGGTGACGATGTTGGACGTTCATTTTGAAATCCAGTGGTTATCTCTTGTTAACTAGACTGGTATAAAAACATGGCGTTGTTCTTTATCTGTTGTTGATATTTATTTTAGACATTTTAATAAAAATTCTCATTGGCTTCAGTTAAAAAAAAACATGTAGGTCTTAATAAAAGTTTGGACAATCTGAAATTGAAACAGAAGTGAAATTAATTAGTCAAGAATGGGATTGGTTGATAGTTGATTGTAATAAAATATTGCCAAAAGGCACGGATAACAATAAGCTGAATGGATACCATATACTAAGCGGCGCTACTGGGTCGTTTTGGGAAATCCTTATAAGGCCTATAGGCTACCGTGGTTTATTGTGCTGGTGTAGTTTTCAAAGTGTATCTTTTTGTATTCTCAACTTTTGCATCCAACACATCGTCTTTATATAGCCATGGTCTTGAAGTGCCGATAGATAATGTTTTCTTTGTCTGCACTCTTTCTCAACAGCAGACCCAATATCTGCCAGACAGCCCGCGCTCCGACCGCACGTCCACAAACAGCCGGAGAAGACCACTCGCGTCCGGACGGTTCTTAACGAAAAGCAGCTCCACACGTTGCGGACCTGCTACAACGCCAACCCCCGACCCGACGCTCTGATGAAGGAGCAGCTAGTCGAGATGACCGGCCTCAGTCCCCGAGTCATCCGGGTCTGGTTCCAAAACAAGCGCTGCAAGGACAAGAAGAGGAGTATTCTGATGAAACAGTTACAGCAGCAGCAGCCCAACGACAAGACGGTGAGGACCCTGTCTGATCTTTATGAACTAAAGGATTCAACACAGTGGCGTTCTTATCGGTCGAAATGCTGGTAGCTGTTGTAACTGTTTCATTAGAATACTCCTGTTCTTGTCTGGTCATTTGATGTTATGAAAGAACTTGGGGTGAAATAGAAACAGGGATATGGTCCTATACGTCTGCCTGTGGATGCGTGATATATCTCCACATGCAGGCGCATACGTGCCCTTTTATTTACACCCCCTTCCACACACACACACCACACACACCTCAAATATCCAGCATGCCCGTTACGCATCTTTATCATAATCTAAATATCTAATGTTGTGTTTTTGTTGTTTGGGTCAATGTTGGCGTGCTAATTTTAAACTTTATATGACGATCAGTTTCTCTGGGACTATCTGCAGAATATCCAGGGAATGACGGGAACTCCGATGGTGGCGGCCAGCCCGGAGAGACACGACGGCGGTTTACAGGCTAACCCAGTGGAAGTGCAGAGTTACCAGCCGCCTTGGAAGGTCCTCAGTGACTTTGCGCTACAGAGTGAGATCGACCAGCCCGCGTTTCAACAACTGGTGAGTTCAGATAGGAGAGACGGTAGGCTGTATTATAACACAGCTGGTGAGTTCAGATAGGAGAGACGGTAGGCTGTATTATAACACAGCTGGTGAGTTCAGATAGGAGAGACGGTAGGCTGTATTATAACACAGCTGGTGAGTTCAGATAGGAGAGACGGTAGGCTGTATTATAACACAGCTGGTGAGTTCAGATAGGAGAGACGGTAGGCTGTATTATAACACAGCTGGTGAGTTCAGATAGGAGAGACGGTAGACTGTATTATAACACAGCTGGTGAGTTCAGATAGGAGAGACGGTAGGCTGTATTATAACACAGCTGGTGAGTTCAGATAGGAGAGACGGTAGACTGTATTATAACACAGCTGGTGAGTTCAGATAGGAGAGACGGTAGACTGTATTAGACAGTGTAAACGAAATCACAGGTAACGGTTAGGTTGTCATTTTTCATGTTTCATGTTATGTTTGTTATTATTAGATATAATTAGGCTATTTATATGTGACGTATGGTGTAGAAATGCAACTGTCATATCAAGGGCTTATATTTTACATGACATTTTATTGCATTGTCTAAAGTATATTATTGAAATATTTTTTGAGCTAACATCTTGACGTGTGTCAATAATGTGATGTATTGGTTGACATGTCTCTGTCATATCCAGGACAGACACTTTACATTTTTTTTTTTTTATTATTATTATTATTTGAATGTCTAAAATGTATTATTGACATACTCTATTGACCTAATGTCTTGACATGTGAATAATGACAGTCAGCCTAACATTGCTTTGTTTCTTTGTTCAGGTCAATTTCTCGGAGGGAGGCCCTGGTTCCAACTCGACAGGGAGCGAAGTTGCCTCGATGTCGTCCCAACTTCCAGACACACCCAACAGCATGGTCTCGAGCCCTATAGAGGCGTAGGGCCTCGCGGACCGAGTGTAGACTACGTCAGACTATGTCATATTTCTGACTGATGACGAGTTGATGTTAGTTGGACAAAAGGCCGGACTGACTGAAGAGAAAAAACCAAAAAAAAACGAAAAAACTTGACTCGGGGTGGAAAAGAAACAAAATGTCACTCTCTTGTTGATTTCATTCGAACAGAGAGATAAAAGAGAATCCTCCTCCTCCGACTGCACGAAGCCTCTTTAACGACTACTGGTTGTAGTTTTACACTGTGAAGACAATCATGGGATTATAACCCAAGCTAGATCTGTCCGAGCGTCCGTCATACGTCCATCTGTCCACTCGCCGCAAAACAACCCTGGAGAAGAGGAGGAGGAGAGAGAGAGAGGACCATGGTGTAGACTAGTAGAAGAAGCGTGTTGCAAGGAGCGGTGGAGAGCGCATCAGCCTGCATCATAACGTGTCTGCGACTCATGCGACTCAAGCGTAACGAGATGTATAGATTTCACTACATCATCCATGACTGGTGCTGCCGGTTGGAAATGCCTGTTTACAGTTTTGCCAAAAAAGAATACAGAAAACACCATACATACACTTCGACAAAACCCCTGGACCCATGGACCTCTAGGAAAAATACAAACTTTATTAGTGAAGAGGAAATCTGAAATCTAGGCTACATTTGCGCATTGTTGTGCGTGATGTTTGAATATACAAACAAATGACTGTCTGCCGATTCGGGTTTCTATAAAATAGCTTGACTTGGTGGATTCGCCCGCTGATGTGACGACGTATGGAGGGGATTGCAAAATAATGCTGTTCCGTAGTTTTGTTATTATCTCCTTGATAAAGCCCAAGTAGGCCTACTAAAGCATTGCAACAAGGTATACCTCTATTATGCCACAGGCTTCGTGGGACTATTGTGTGTGAGTTTGTGTCCGTCCAATAATATTGTTTTCTTTCCCAAAGATGTGTATAGTATTAAGTTATAAAGACCGTTAGCTCTGAAAAAAACAACTTTTTTTTTTTTTTCGTTAATTCCTGTACAACAAAATTATGTTTTATTTATCGTCGAAAGACTTGCCACTTTTGTTTGTGTAACCTTCTATACTGAAGTAAAAAAGAAAAAAGTGTTTTCTGAATTATCTATCCAAATTGTATGTGTCCTGTCCCTTTCTTAAATATTATTATTATGTAAAACAACACCATATGTAGAAATATATCTCCAGGATTATTTCACTAATAAACATGGACTTTAATGTAAACCCATACGACGGCAGATATAGTCTGCGCCTCTTTTGGTCCTCGCCCTGCATTCATCCCATTATGTTTACACCTCCTTTAGGCCTAGTGATTTCATATGGAACTCGATTAAAATGAAATTGCACGTAGCTATCACTGTGATTAAAAGAAGACTCGGTTTAGATGGAATGTTTGAATTGCATTAAAAACCACATTTTTTTATATATATATATATATAGGTATAAACACGGACATGTTCTGGCATTAGTAAAAACGTCCCATATATAAGATACTGTGTGTTGGCGCTTTGCTTGGACGATGTAGGCTAAATTGCACCTATAGAGAAGACGAGATTCAAGCTATAGGTCATCATAATCACTATAGTGGAGAGGGGTTGGCTATATTGTTCTGTAGGTCTGTATAGGCTAGCTCTGACATGTCATACCGAGAGCTTGGAACTAAAAGGTCCTATCTGCAAATAGATGAACCAGAGACATTTGGCTTTAAAGTTCCCGAATCCTCATTGGTTTGAATCCTCATTGGTTTGAATGGTGTCAGCAATGTATATTTTGTATTCTTAAGAACTTGAATTGGGGGGTATTTAGAATACTATTTAGGTAGAGAACATTTGAACAGAACAAGGCTGACGTCAACAACTACATTTGGACAAATAGATAGAACCTTAAAAGTCCCAAGCTCTCGATATGCCATGCAGCATTACGCATAACGGCATCCCTACCCACTCCATAACCTAATACATTCAATCATCCATGTCGGTGTTTTAGAAGACTGATTATGAACAAGTGACTGTACAATGACGGGCGCCATATGCATTTTAAAGCTATAATGAAGGCGTTTCATGGATATAATTCTGACAATGGGCCCTGGTTGTTTAGCAGGCCTAGGCTACTCTGTAGGTATAAAGGGGTTTGTAAGGCTGACGGAGGAGCGATGCGCGCGACTCTTTCCCCTCCGGTGACTGTAGTTAGCCTTTCATATTTGCATTCGCCTTTTTGAGCCGAGTATACATTTAACAGCAAAATAACTCAATCCATTAAATACGATTGAAGGGTGGACTGGTTTTTGAATAATACTCGTTACAATTTATATCACTCAAAATATCACTTCCTATATCACTTCCAACACAAATTCAACTTCACCTCCAAAGGTAATTTTATTGGAACATGGAACAACAGATCAGTGAGTAGGATTGCCAAGGACCCCTAACCCATACAGGAGCAGCCCACTTTGAAGAATCACATTAGGCCCAACAAAGCCTGAGGTCTAAACTAGAGATGTCCGGTATGTGTGTGCAACTCTGTCAGTGTGTGTGTGTGTGTGTGTGTGTGTGGTGGGGGTACAAAGCTTTATATTCAGCTAGCCCTATGATAAGCTACTGAAGCACAATGCCCTTGGGAGCAGGGAAACAAAAAACAAGATATAGAGGGAAGAAGAGAAGTGCCATCATCATAAAGGGCACTCAAGACACTTTGAGTGTGTTTCCCTCCCTCCCTGCCTCCCTCCCTGCCTCCCTCCCTGCCTCCCTGCCTCCCTCCCTGCCTGCCTCCCTCCCTCCCTGCCTCCCTCCCTGCCTCCCTCCCTGCCTCCCTGCCTCCCTGCCTGCCTCCCTCCCTGCCTCCCTGCCTGCCTCCCTCCCTGCCTCCCTCCCTGCCTCCCTGCCTGCCTCCCTGCCTGCCTCCCTCCCTGCCTCCCTGCCTCCCTGCCTGCCTCCCTCCCTGCCTCCCTGCCTGCCTCCCTCCCTGCCTCCCTGCCTGCCTGACTCCCTGCCTGCCTCCCTTAATGCCTGACTGCCTGACTGCCTCCCTGACTGCCATGTCTCCCTGCCTGACTCCCTGCCTCACTGTCTCACTGTCTCACTGCCTCCATGTCTCACTGCCTCCCTCCCTGACTGCCTGACTGCCTGACTGCCTGACTGCCTCCCTCCATGTCTCCCTGCCTGACTCCCTGCTTGCCTCCCTCCATGTCTCCCTGCCTGCCTCTCTCCATGTCTCCCTGACTCCCTGCCATGTCTGCCTGACTGCCTGACTGCCTCCCTCCATGTCTCCCTGCCTGACTCCCTGCCTGCCTGCCTCCCTCCATGTCTCCCTGCCTGACTCCCTGCCTGCCTCCCTCCATGTCTCCCTGCCTGTCTCCCTGCCTGTCTCCCTCCCACCATGTCTCCCTGCCTGCCTCCCTCCATGTTTCCCTGCCTGCCTCCCTCCTTGTCTCCCTGCCTGCCTCTCTCCTTGTCTTCCTGCCTCCCTCCCTCCATGTCTCCCTGCTTGCCTCCCTCCATGTTTCCCTGCCTGCCTCCCTCCTTGTCTCCCTGCCTCCCTCCCTCCATGTCTCCCTGCTTGCCTCCCTCCATGTTTCCCTGCCTGCCTCCCTCCTTGTCTCCCTGCCTCCCTCCATGTCTCCCTGCTTGCCTCCCTTCCTGTCTCCCTGCCTGCCTCCCTCCTTGTCTCCCTGCCTGCCTCCCTCCTTGTCTTCCTGCCTGCCTGCCTGCCTACCTGACTGCCTGCCTGCCTACCTTCCTCCCTCTACGTCTCCCTGCCTCCCTGCCGGCCTGCCGGCCTGCCAGAAACCCTCAAAAGCATCCTGGCTATTTCAGATGCACCCTCAGTTAGAGACACCGTGAAGAAGAGGGAATACAGGGAGGAAAACAGATGGCACAATAAACTAGGACACAGCTGATCTTTATACGTTACTATAATGGCTTGTTTCTGTCTGTAGTGTGTCATCGTTTTGAGGTACCAAGATTCAAATTCACTGCAGGTGCACTGCAGGTGCACTCTGAAAGTTTGCTGTATTGGATGTGTTTTTGGAGGCACTGACACACTCCAGGCTGTTCCTCTCTTGGACGTAGTCTTTGGGCTAGGATGCAAACCCACATCTGTATTGATTATCCTCTAAAAGTCTAAGCCTTTAGTACTATAGCCCATACCATTGAATAACGCATTCATCAATGGCAGAGTCCAAAAATAACTCAAAAAAGGAGTAAGGTGTTGAAATGTCTGTCCTATACCTAGGAGATATCAGAAAGCTCAGGAAATAGTTACGTGTTTTTTGAAAACATATTTTAAATCCTTATTTTTTCATGGCACAAAACTACCGCCGTACGTCCATTAATTTGTATGGCTTACCATCCCTGTAGCTCAGCCACCTTCCGCCGCAGAAGGCCAACATAGTTAGATTTGGTGAATTGAGATCCAGCCTCTAGTTTAAAATGAGAGATTTTGATTGGGATTTTTTTATTATGTTACATGGGTGGGTCAACAGAATCTAAACAAATTATACTAATCTAAATGACCCCGTCAGTAATATTCTAATTTAACTGACCCCGTCAGTAATATTCTAATTTAACTGACCCCGTCAGTAACATTCTAATATAAATGACTCGTTAGCAACATTCTAATCTAAATGACCCCGTCAGTAACATTCTAATCTAAATGACCCCGTCAGTAACATTCTAATCTAAATGACCCCGTCAGTAACATTCTAATCTAAATGTCCCTGTCAGTAATATTCTAATCTAAATGACCCCATCATTAACATTCTAATCTAAATGACCCCGTCAGTAACATTCTAATCTAAATAACCCCGTCAGTAACATTCTAATCTAAATGACCCCGTCAGTAACATTCTAATCCAAATGACCCCGTCAGTAACATTCTAATCTATATGACCCCGTCAGTAATATTCCAATCTAAATGACCCCGTCAGTAACATTCTAATCTAAATGACCCCGTCAGTAACATTCTAATCTAAATGTCCCTGTCAGTAATATTCCAATCTAAATGACCCCGTCAGTAACATTCTAATCTAAATGACCCTGTCAGTAATATTCTAATCTAAATGACCCCGTCAGTAACATTCTAATCTAAATGACCCCGTCAGTAACATTCTAATCTAAATGACCCCGTCAGTAACATTCCAATCTAAATGACCCGCCAGTAACACTCTAATCTAAATGACCCGCCAGTAACATTCCAATCTAAATGACCCCGTCAGTAACACTCTAATCTAAATGACCCCATCAGTAACATTCTAATCTAAATGACCCCGTCATTAACATTCTAATCTAAATGACCCCGTCAGTAACATTCTAATCTAAATGACCCCGTCAGTAACATTCTAATCTAAATGACCCCGTCAGTAACATTCTAATCTAAATGTCCCTGTCAGTAATATTCCAATCTAAATGACCCCGTCAGTAACATTCTAATCTAAATGACCCTGTCAGTAATATTCTAATCTAAATGACCCCGTCAGTAACATTCTAATCTAAATGACCCCGTCAGTAACATTCTAATCTAAATGACCCCGTCAGTAACATTCCAATCTAAATGACCCCGTCAGTAACACTCTAATCTAAATGACCCCATCAGTAACATTCTAATCTAAATGACCCCGTCATTAACATTCTAATCTAAATGACCCCGTCAGTAACATTCTAATGTAAATGACCCCATCAGTAATATTCCAATCTAAATGACCCCGTCAGTAACATTCTAATAAATCTGTGTAAAAGTGAAATGGAACTACTCACACTTTGCTTTGTAACTTTCTCATTATCTTTCTGTATTTTTTAAGAGATATTCAAATAATACTTTTAGAACAGACCTGGAATCACATTATGTACAGTTACATTCTCAGAGGGAGAGATTACTCAACACACGGAGTAGTCTCTCAGTCTTCATTACACATTATGTACAGTTACATTCTCAGAGAGGGAGAGAGATTACTCAACACACGGAGTAGTCTCTCAGTCTTCAGGCCTAGTCTGAGTTCCATGACAATTCACACTCCAAGCTGTCATTGAATCAGACATGACATTGGCTTTGCCAGGTAGGCAGAATACAGAGGACCCCCTCCGTCCCTCCCCCACAACACCACTACTTCAGCCAGATGCTTCACCTAAATTGCACCAGTTAGTACCACAGTAGATGTGGAGTACTTCCACTGCGTTTGGTGCTACTTGTGCTTTTAAAGCTTTTAATTTACTCTGCAGCAAGTTAGATGGTTAGCCTAAGACCTGGTGATGGCTTACAAGGACACTTGTTAGCTTTTAGCAACAATGCCTCAACGGGATAAACCTGGAAAGCCACACATTATGGCGTTCCCGTGGTGGTGAGGTTGCCTTAGCGCCGTGTAGTGTATCTATGGGATAGTACTATTAACATAAGAGACAGAGAATGAATGGTAGTGTTTTTTTGTCTCTTCTTACCATGTTTTCCCTAGTGTGCCAGTTGAAGAACCCCCAATGCTCTGGTCTCTGGGTTCTGGAGAGACAGTTACAGTAGGACTGAGCTTTCATGTTCTATTCTTTGTTCGTCCGTCCTTGGATTGCCTCTCTTAAAATCATACTTTGTCATACTTTATTTTGGATTAAATTACCATGTATGTATTTATACACATACAGAATGGTATAGATTTCGCTTGACCTATATCTTTTTTGAGGGAGAAGTTTCTGAAATACAATATTCATAATATTCATTGATAGATGATTCATGATTCATGATAATTCACGATTCCTCACAGATTCATCAATGATCAATACTTACAATGACATTTAGAAAGAGTATGAATATTGGTATTGAAAGGGAACCATTTTGTTGGGGGGGAGACATTATTTGATGAGTCACCTTACCATCAGTTACAGCTCTGACAGTGATGAGTCACCTTACCATCAGTTACAGCTCTGACAGAGAGGTCAGTCATCTGGAATCACGGCTCATTTGTTTTCCCAATACCCACAATACTCACAATACCAACAATACCAACAATACCTCCATACCCCCAATATCCCCAATACTCACAATACCCACAATACCAACAATATCCCCAATATCCCCAATATCCCCAATACCCCCAATATCCCCAATACCCCCAATATCCCCAATACCCACAATACCCACAATATTTACAATACTCACAATACTCACAATACCCCCAATATCCACAATACCCACAATACTCACAATACCCACAATACCCACAATACCCACAAAACCCACAGTACCAACAATACCCCCAATATCCCCAATACCCACAATACCCCCAATATCCCCAATACCCAAAATACCCACAATATTTACAATACCCACAATACCCACAATATCCCCACTACCGACAATACCAAAAACACCTCCAATACCCCCAATATCCACAATACCCACAATACCCACAATACCCACAATATTTACAATACCCACAATACCCCCAATATTCACAATACCCCCAATACCCCCAATATTCACAATACCTACAATACCCACAATACCCACAATACCCACGATACCCCCAATATCCCCAATACCCACAATATTCACAATACCCCCAATATCCACAATACCCCCAATACCCCCAATATCCGCACACCGACAATACCAAAACACCTCCAATACCCCCAATATCCACAATACCCACAATACCCACAATACCCACAATATTTACAATACCCACAATACCCCCAATATTCACAATACCCCCAATACCCCCAATATCCCCAATACCCCCAATATCCCCAATACCCACAATACCCACAATATTTACAATACTCACAATACTCACAATACCCCTAATATCCCCAATACCCACAATACTCACAATACCCACAATACCCACAATACCCACAAAACCCACAGTACCAACAATACCCTCAATATCCCCAATACCCACAATACCCACAATACCCCCAATATCCCCAATACCCACAATACCCACAATATTTACAATACCCACAATACCCACAATACCCACAATACCCACAATATTTACAATACCCACAATACCCCCAATATTCACAATACCCCCAATACCCCCAATATTCACAATACCTACAATACCCACAATACCCACAATACCCACGATACCCCCAATATCCCCAATACCCACAATATTCACAATACCCCCAATATCCACAATACCCCCAATACCCCCAATATCCGCAATACCGACAATACCAAAACACCTCCACACCCCCAATATCCACAATACCCACAATACCCACAATACCCACAATATTTACAATACCCACACACCCCAATATTCACAATACCCCTAATACCCCCAATATCCCCAATACCCCAATATCCCCAATACCCACAATACCCACAATATTTACAATACTCACAATACTCACAATACCCCTAATATCCCCAATACCCACAATACTCACAATACCCACAATACCCACAATACCCACAAAACCCACAGTACCAACAATACCCCCAATATCCCCAATACCCACAATACCCACAATACCCCAATATCCCCAATACCCACAATACCCACAATATTTACAATACCCACACTACCCCCAATATTCACAATACCCCCAATACCCACAATACCCACAATACCCACAATATTCACAATACCTACAATACTCACAATACCCCCAATACTCACAATACCCCCAATACCCCCAATACCCACAATACCCCCAATATCCCCAATACCCACAATATTCACAATACCCCAATATCCACAATACCCCAATACCCCCAATACCCCCCAATACCCCCAATATCCCCAAACCCGACAATACCAAAAACACCTCCAATACCCCCAATATCCACAATACCCACAATACCCACAATACCCACAATATTTACAATACCCACAATACCCCCAATATTCACAATACCCCCAATACCCCCAATATTCACAATACCTACAATACCCACAATACCCACAATATTCACAATACACACAATATTCACAATACCCACAATATTCACAATACACATAATATCCACAATACCCCCAATATCCCCAATACCCACAATATTCACAATACCCCCAATATCCACAATACCCCCAATATCCCCAATATCCCCAATACTCACAATGCCCCCAATATCCCCAATACCCACAATATTCACAATACCCCCAATATTCACAATACCCCCAATATCCGCAGAATACCCAAAATATTCACAATACCTACAATACCAGCAATATTCACACACCCACAATATTGACAATACCCACAATATTCACAATACCCACAATACTCACAATACCCCCAATACCCACAATACCCACAATACCCCAATATTCACAATACCCCAATACCTGAATACCCCCAATATCCCCACACCGACAATACCAAAAACACCTCCACACCCCCCAATATCCACAATACCCACAATACACACAATACCCACAATATTTACAATACCCACAATACCCCAATATTCACAATACCCCCAATACCCCCAATACCCACAATACCCACAATACCCACAAAACCCACAGTACCAACAATACCCCAATATCCCCAATACCCACAATACCCACAATACCCCCAATATCCCCAATACCCACAATACCCACAATACCCACAATATTCACAATACCTACAATACTCACAATACCCCCAATACTCACAATACCCCCAATACCCCCAATACCCACAATACCCCCAATATCCCCAATACCCACAATATTCACAATACCCCCAATATCCACAATACCCCCAATACCCCCAATACCCCCAATATCCCCAAAACCGACAATACCAAAAACACCTCCAATACCCCCAATATCCACAATACCCACAATACCCACAATACCCACAATATTTACAATACCCACAATACCCCCAATATTCACAATACCCCCAATACCCCCAATATTCACAATACCTACAATACCCACAATACCCACAATATTCACAATACACACAATATTCACAATACCCACAATATTCACAATACACATAATATCCACAATACCCCCAATATCCCCAATACCCACAATATTCACAATACCCCAATATCCACAATACCCCAATATCCCAATACTCACAATGCCCCCAATATCCCCAATACCCCCAATATTCACAATACCCCCAATATTCACAATACCCCCAATATCCCCAATACCCAAAATATTCACAATACCTACAATACCAGCAATATTCACAATACCCACAATATTGACAATACCCACAATATTCACAATACCCACAATACTCACAATACCCCCAATACCCACAATACCCACAATACCCCCAATATTCACAATACCCCCAATACCCCCAATACCCCCAATATCCCCAATACCGACAATACCAAAAACACCTCCAATACCCCCAATATCCACAATACCCACAATACCCACAATACCCACAATATTTACAATACCCACAATACCCCCAATATTCACAATACCCCCAATACCCCCAATACCCACAATACCCACAATACCCACAAAACCCACAGTACCAACAATACCCCCAATATCCCCAATACCCACAATACCCACAATACCCCCAATATCCCCAATACCCCCAATACCCACAATACCCACAATATTCACAATACCTACAATACTCACAATACCCCCAATACTCACAATACCCCCAATACCCCCAATACCCACAATACCCCCAATATCCCCAATACCCACAATATTCACAATACCCCCAATATCCACAATACCCTCAATACCCCCAATACCCCCAATACCCCCAATATCCCCAATACCAACAATACCAAAAACACCTCCAATACCCCCAATATCCACAATACCCACAATACCCACAATACTCCACAATATTTACAATACCCACAATACCCCAATATTCACAATACCCCAATACCCCCAATATTCACAATACCTACAATACCCACAATACCCACAATATTCACAATACACACAATATTCACAATACCCACAATATTCACAATACACATAATATCCACAATACCCCAATATCCCCAATACCCACAATATTCACAATACCCCCAATATCCACAATACCCCCAATATCCCCAATATCCCCACACTCACAATGCCCCCAATATCCCCAATACCCACAATATTCACAATACACCCCCAATATTCAAAATACCCCAATATCCCCAATACCCAAAATATTCACAATACCTACAATACCAGCAATATTCACAATACCCACAATATTGACAATACCCACAATATTCACAATACCCACAATACTCACAATACCCCCAATACCCACAATACCCACAATACCCCCAATATTCACAATACCCCAATATCCCCATTACCCAAAATATTCACAATACCTACAATACCAGCAAAATTCACAATACCCACAATATTCACAATACCCACAATTATCACAATACCCACAATACTCACAATACTCACAATACCCACAATACCCACAATATCTCCACACCTCCAATACCCCCAATATTCACAATAACCCCAATATCCCCAATACCCACAATATTCACAATACCCCGAATATCCCCAATACCCACAAAATTCACAATACTCACAATGCCCCCAATATCCCCAATACCCCCAATATTCACAATACCCCCAATATCCCCAATAGCCAAAATATTCACAATACCTACAATACCAGCAATATTCACAATACCCACAATATTGACAATACCCACAATATTCACAATACCCACAATATCACAATACCCCCAAACCCACAATACCCACAATACCCCCAATATTCACAATACCCCAATATCCCCAATACCCAAAATATTCACAATACCTACAATACCAGCAAAATTCACAATACCCACAATATTCACAATACCCACAATTATCACAATACCCACAATACTCACAATACCCACAATACCCACAATACCCACAATATCTCCAATACCTCCAATACCCCCAAAATTCCCAATACGTACAATACCCACAATACCCACAATATTCACAATACCCCCAATATCCACAATACCCCAATATCCCCAATATCCCCAATACTCACAATGCCCCCAATATCCCCAATACCCCCAATATTCACAATACCCCCAATATTCACAATACCCCCAATATCCGCAATACCCAAAATATTCACAATACCTACAATACCAGCAATATTCACAATACCCACAATATTGACAATACCCACAATATTCACAATACCCACAATACTCACAATACCCCCAATACCCACAATACCCACAATACCCCCAATATTCACAATACCCCCAATACCCCGAATACCCCCAATATCCCCAATACCGACAATACCAAAAACACCTCCAATACCCCCAATATCCACAATACCCACAATACACACAATACCCACAATATTTACAATACCCACAATACCCCCAATATTCACAATACCCCCAATACCCCCAATACCCACAATACCCACAATACCCACAAAACCCACAGTACCAACAATACCCCCAATATCCCCAATACCCACAATACCCACAATACCCCCAATATCCCCAATACCCCCAATACCCACAATACCCACAATATTCACAATACCTACAATACTCACAATACCCCCAATACTCACAATACCCCCAATACCCCCAATACCCACAATACCCCCAATATCCCCAATACCCACAATATTCACAATACCCCCAATATCCACAATACCCTCAATACCCCCAATACCCCCAATATCCCCAAACCGACAATACCAAAAACACCTCCAATACCCCCAATATCCACAATACCCACAATACCCACAATACCCACAATATTTACAATACCCACAATACCCCCAATATTCACAATACCCCCAATACCCCCAATATTCACAATACCTACAATACCCACAATACCCACAATATTCACAATACACACAATATTCACAATACCCACAATATTCACACACACATAATATCCACAATACCCCCAATATCCCCAATACCCACAATATTCACAATACCCCAATATCCACAATGCCCCCAATATCCCCAATACCCCCAATATTCACACACCCCAATATTCACAATACCCCCAATATCCCCAATACCCAAAATATTCACAATACCTACAATACCAGCAATATTCACAATACCCACAATATTGACAATACCCACAATATTCACAATACCCACAATACTCACAATACCCCCAATACCCACAATACCCACAATACCCCCAATATTCACAATACACCCCAATACCCCCAATACCCCTAATATCCCCACACCGACAATACCAAAAACACCTCCACACCCCAATATCCACACACCCACAATACCCACAATACCCACAATATTTACAATACCCACACACCCCAATATTCACACACCCCAATACCCCCAATACCCACAATACCCACAATACCCACAAAACCCACAGTACCAACAATACCCCAATATCCCCAATACCCACAATACCCACACACCCCCAATATCCCCAATACCCCAATACCCACAATACCCACAATATTCACAATACCTACAATACTCACAATACCCCCAATACTCACAATACCCCCAATACCCCCAATACCCACACACCCCAATATCCCCAATACCCACAATATTCACAATACCCCCCAATATCCACAATACCCACAATACCCCAATACCCCCAATACCCCAATATCCCCAATACCAACAATACCAAAAACACCTCCAATACCCCCAATATCCACAATACCCACAATACCCACAATACCCACAATATTTACAATACCCACAATACCCCCAATATTCACAATACACCCCAATACCCCAATATTCACAATACCTACAATACCCACAATACCCACAATATTCACAATACACACAATATTCACAATACCCACAATATTCACAATACACATAATATCCACAATACCCCCAATATCCCCAATACCCACAATATTCACAATACCCCCAATATCCACAATACCCCCAATATCCCCAATATCCACAATACTCACAATGCCCCCAATATCCCCAATACCCACAATATTCACAATACCCCCAATATTCAAAATACCCCCAATATCCCCAATACCCAAAATATTCACAATACCTACAATACCAGCAATATTCACAATACCCACAATATTGACAATACCCACAATATTCACAATACCCACAATACTCACAATACCCCCAATACCCACAATACCCACAATACCCCCAATATTCACAATACCCCCAATATCCCCATTACCCAAAATATTCACAATACCTACAATACCAGCAAAATTCACAATACCCACAATATTCACAATACCCACAATTATCACAATACCCACAATACTCACAATACTCACAATACCCACAATACCCACAATATCTCCAATACCTCCAATACCCCCAATATTCACAATAACCCCAATATCCCCAATACCCACAATATTCACAATACCCCGAATATCCCCAATACCCACAAAATTCACAATACTCACAATGCCCCCAATATCCCCAATACCCCCAATATTCACAATACCCCCAATATTCACAATACCCCCAATATCCCCAATAGCCAAAATATTCACAATACCTACAATACCAGCAATATTCACAATACCCACAATATTGACAATACCCACAATATTCACAATACCCACAATACTCACAATACCCCCAAAACCCACAATACCCACAATACCCCCAATATTCACAATACCCCCAATATCCCCAATACCCAAAATATTCACAATACCTACAATACCAGCAAAATTCACAATACCCACAATATTCACAATACCCACAATTATCACAATACCCACAATACTCACAATACCCACAATACCCACAATACCCACAATATCTCCAATACCTCCAATACCCCCAAAATTCCCAATACGTACAATACCCACAATACCCACAATATTCACAATACCCACAATATTCACAATACCCACAATATTCACAATACCCATAATAACCCCAATATCCACAATACTCACAATACCCCCAATACTCACAATACCCCCAATATTCACAATACCCCCAATATCCCCAATACCCCCAATATCCACAATACCCCCAATATCACCAATACCCACAATATTCACAATACCTACAATACCCCCAATATCCCCAATACCCCCAATATCCACAATACCCCCAATATCCCCAATACCCCCAATATTCACAATACCCCATATATCCACAATACCCCCAATATCCCCAATACCCACAATATTCACAATACCCCCAATATCCCCAATACCCACAATATTCACAATACCCCAATATCCACAATACCCCAATATCCCCAATACCCCCAATATCCACAATACCCCCAATATCCACAATACCCCCAATACCCACAATACCCACAATATTCACAATACCTACAATACTCACAATACCACCCAATACTCACAATACCCACAATACCCACAATACTCACAATACCCCAAAACCCACAATACCCACAATACCCCAATATTCACACACCCCAATATCCCCAATACCCAAAATATTCACAATACCTACAATACCAGCAAAATTCACAATACCCACAATATTCACAATACCCACAATTATCACAATACCCACAATACTCACAATACCCACAATACCCACAATACCCACAATATCTCCAATACCTCCAATACCCCCAATATCCCAATACGTACAATACCCACAATACCCACAATATTCACAATACCCACAATATTCACAATACCCACAATATTCACAATACCCATAATAACCCCAATATCCACAATACTCACAATACCCCCAATACTCACAATACCCCCAATATTCACACTACCCCCAATATCCCCAATACCCCAATATCCACAATACCCCAATATCACCAATACCCACAATATTCACAATACCTACAATACCCCCAATATCCCAATACCCCCAATATCCACAATACCCCCAATATCCCCAATACCCCCAATATTCACAATACCCCCTATATCCACAATACCCCCAATATCCCCAATACCCACAATATTCACAATATCCCCAATATCCCCAATACCCACAATATTCACAATACCCATAATAACCCTAATATTCCCAATACCCACAATATTCACAATACCCACAATATTCACAATACCCATAATACCCCCAATATCCCCAATACCCAAAATATTCCCAATACCTCCAATACCCCCCAAATTCCCAATACCTACAATACCCACAATACCCACAATATTCACAATACCCACAATATTCACAATACCCACAATATTCACAATACCCATAATAACCCTAATATTCCCAATACCCACAATATTCCCAATACCCACAATATTCACAATACCCATAATAACCCCAATACCCCAATACCCACAATACCCACAATATTCACAATACCCACAATATCCCCAATACCCACAATACCCACAATATCCCCAATACCCACAATATCCCCAATACCCACAATATTCACAATACCTACAATACCAGCAATATTCACAATACCCACAATATTCACAATACCCACAATACTCACAATACCCCCAATACTCACAATACCCACAATACCCCCAATATCCCCAATACCCAAAATATTCACAATACCTACAATACCAGCAAAATTCACAATACCCACAATATTCACAATACCCACAATATTCACAATACCCACAATATTCACAATACACACAATATTCACAATACCCACAATATTCACAATACACATAATATCCACAATACCCCCAATATCCCCAATACCCACAATATTCACAATACCCCCAATATCCACAATACCCCCAATATCCCCAATATCCCCAATACTCACAATGCCCCCAATATCCCCAATACCCCCAATATTCACAATACCCCCAATATTCACAATACCCCCAATATCCCCAATACCCAAAATATTCACAATACCTACAATACCAGCAATATTCACAATACCCACAATATTGACAATACCCACAATATTCACAATACCCACAATACTCACAATACCCCCAATACCCACAATACCCACAATACCCCCAATATTCACAATACCCCCAATACCCCCAATACCCCCAATATCCCCAATACCGACAATATCCCCAATATCCCCAATACCCACAATATCCACAATACACCCCCAATATCCCCAATACCCCCAATATCCCCAATACCCCCAATATCCACACACTCTAATACCCACAATACCCACAATATTCACAATACCTACAATACTCACAATACCACCCAATACTCACAATACCCACAATACACACAATACCACCAATATTCACAATACCCCCAATACCCACAATACCCACAATACCCCCAATATTCACAATACCCCCAATACCCCCAATACCCCCAATATCCCCAATACCGACAATATCCCCAATATCCCCAATACCCACAATATCCACAATACCCCCAATATCCCCAATACCCCCAATATCCCCAATACCCCCAATATCCACAATACCCCCAATACCCACAATACCCACAATATTCACAATACCTACAATACTCACAATACCACCCAATACTCACAATACCCACAATACACACAATACCACCAATATTCACAATACCTACAATATCCACAATACCCCCAATATCCACAATACCCACACTATTAACAATACCTACAATATTCACAATACCCCCAATACTCACAATACCCCCAATATCCCCAATACCCCCAAAATTCACAATACCCCCAATATCCCCAATATTCACACTACTCACAATACCCCCAATATCCACAATACCCACAATGCTCACAATACCCCCAATATCCCCAATACCCACAATACCCACAATACCCACAATACCCACAATATTCACAATACCTACAACACCCACAATACCCCCAATATTCACAATACCCCCAATACCCCCAATATCCCCAATACCGACAACACCAAAAACACCTCCAATACCCCCAATATCCACAATACCCACAATACCCACAATACCCCCAATATTCACAATACCCCCAATATCCCCAATACCCACAATACTCACAATACCCCCAATACCCCCAATATTCACAATACCTACAATACCAGCAAAATTCACAATACCCACAATATTCACAATACCCACAAAATTCTAAATACCCACAATATTCACAATACCCACAATATTCACAATACCCCCAATATTCACAGTACCCCCAATATCCCCAATACCCAAAATATTCACAATACCTCCAATACCCCCAAAATTCTCAATACCTACAATACCCACAATACCCACAATATTCACAATACCCACAATATTCACAATACCCACAATATTCACAATACCCATAATAACCCTAATATTCCCAATACCCACAATATTCACAATACCCACAATATTCACACTACCCATAATACCCCCAATATCCCCAATACCCAAAATATTCCCAATACCTCCAATACCCCCAAATTCCCAATACCTACAATACCCACAATACCCACAATATTCACAATACTCCACAATATTCACAATACCCACAATATTCACAATACCCATAATAACCCTAATATTCCCAATACCCACAATATTCCCAATACCCACAATATTCACAATACCCATAATAACCCCAATACCCCAATACCCACAATACCCACAATATTCACACACCCACAATATCCCCAATACCCACAATACCCACAATATCCCCAATACCCACAATATCCCCAATACCCACAATATTCACAATACCTACAATACCAGCAATATTCACAATACCCACAATATTCACAATACCCACAATACTCACAATACCCCCAATACTCACAATACCCACAATACCCCCAATATCCCCAATACCCAAAATATTCACAATACCTACAATACCAGCAAAATTCACAATACCCACAATATTCACAATACCCACAATATTCACAATACCCACAATACTCACAATACCCCCAATACCCCCAATACCCACAATACCCACAATATCTCCACTACCTCCAATACCCCCAAAATTCCCAATACCTACAATACCCACAATACCCACAATATTCACAATACCCACAATATTCACAATACCCACAATATTCACAATACCCATAATAACCCCAATATTCCCAATACCCACAATACTCACAATACCCACAATACTCACAATACCCCCAATATCCACAGTACCCACAATATTCACAATATCCCCAATACCCACAATACCCCCAATATCCCCAATATTCACAATATCCACAATATACACAATACCCACAATATTCACAATACCCATAATAACCCCAATATTCCCAATACCCACAATATTCACAATACCTACAATACTCACAATACTCACAATACCCCCAATACTCACAATACCCACAATACTCACAGTGCCCCCAATATCCCCAATACCCAAAATATTCACAATACCTACAATACCAGCAAAATTCACAATACCCACAATATTCACAATACCCACAATATTCACAATACCCCCAATACCCACAATACCCACAATATCTCCAATACCTCCACATACCCCCAAAATTCCCAATACCTACAATACCCACAATACCCACAATATTCACAATACCCACAATATTCACAATACCCACAATATTCACAATACCCATAATAACCCCAATATTCCCAATACCCACAATACTCACAATACCCACAATACTCACAATACCCCCAATATCCACAGTACCCACAATATTCACAATATCCCCAATACCCACAATACCCCCAATATCCCCAATATTCACAATACCCACAATATTCACAATACCCACAATACTCACAATACCCCCAATACTCACAATACCCACAATACCCAAAATATTCACAATACCTACAATACCAGCAAAATTCACAATACCCACAATATTCACAATACCCACAATATTCACAATACCCACAATACTCCCAATACCCCCAATACCCACAATACCCACAATATCTCCAATACCTACAATACCAGCAAAATTCACAATACCCACAATATCCCCAATACCCACAATATTCACAATACCTACAATACTCACAATACTCACAATACCCCCAATACTCACAATACCCACAATACTCACAATGCCCCCAATATCCACAATACCCACAATATTCACAATATCCCCAATACCCACAATATCCCCAATTTCACCAATATCCCCAATATCCCCAATATTCACAATACTCACAATACCCCCAATACCCACAACACCCACAATACCTACAATACCCACAATATCTCCAGTACCTCCAATACCCACAACACCCACAACACCCACAATACCCCCAATACCCCCAATATTCCCAATACCAGCAATATTCACAATACCCACAATACTCACAATACCCCCAATACCCACAATACTCACAATATCCCCAATACCCACAATATTCACAATACCCACAATATTCACAATACCCCCAATACTCACAATACCCACAATATTCACAATACCCACAATACTCACAATACCCCCAATACTCACAATACCCACAATACCCAAAATATTCACAATACCTACAATACCAGCAAAATTCACAATACCCACAATATTCACAATACCCACAATATTCACAATACCCACAATACTCCCAATACCCCCAATACCCACAATACCCACAATATCTCCAATACCTCCAATACCAGCAAAATTCACAATACCCACAATATCCCCAATACCCACAATATTCACAATACCCACAATGCCCCCAATATCCCCAATATCCCCAATATTCACAATATTCACAATACCCACAATATTCACAATACCCATAATAACCCCAATATTCCCAATACCCACAATATTCACAATACCTACAATACTCACAATACTCACAGTACCCCCAATACTCACAATACCCACAATACTCACAATGCCCCCAATATCCACAATACCCACAATATTCACAATATCCCCAATACCCACAATACCCCCAATATCCCCAATATCCCCAATATTCACAATACTCACAATACCCCCAATACCCACAACACCCACAATACCTACAATACCCACAATATCTCCAGTACCTCCAATACCCACAACACCCACAACACCCACAATACCCCCAATACCCCCAATATCCCCAATACCAGCAATATTCACAATACCCACAATACTCACAATACCCCCAATACCCACAATATTCACACTACCCACAATATCCCCAATACCTACAATACTCACAATACCCACAATATTCACAATACCCACAATACCCACAATATCCCCAATACCCACAATATTCACAATACCCACAATATTCACACACCCCAATACTCACAATACCCACAATATTCACAATACCCACAATACTCACAATACCCCCCTAATACTCACAATACCCACAATACCCAAAATATTCACAATACCTACAATACCAGCAAAATTCACAATACCCACAATATTCACAATACCCACAATATTCACAATACCCACAATACTCCCAATACCCCCAATACCCACAATACCCACAATATCTCCAATACCTACAATACCAGCAAAATTCACAATACCCACAATATCCCCAATACCCACAATATTCACAATACCCACAATACTCACAATACCCACAATATTCACAATACCCACAATACTCACACACCCCAATACCCACAATACCCACAATACCCACAATATTCACAATGCCTACAATACTCACAATACTCACAATACCCCCAATACCCACAATTCCCACAATACCCACAATACCCACAATATTCACAATGCCCACAATATTCACACTACTCACAATACCCCCAATACCCACAACACCCACAATACCTACAATACCCACAATATCTCCAGTACCTCCAATACCCACAACACCCACAACACCCACAATACCCCCAATACCCCCAATATCCCCAATACCAGCAATATTCACAATACCCACAATACTCA
This sequence comes from Brachymystax lenok tsinlingensis, assembly GCA_030435695.1. Lineage (NCBI taxonomy): Eukaryota > Metazoa > Chordata > Actinopteri > Salmoniformes > Salmonidae > Brachymystax > Brachymystax lenok. The sequence goes on from CM059807.1 coordinate 3,783,421, forward strand.
CAATACCCCCAATACCCACAATATTCACACTACCCACAATATCCCCAATACCTACAATACTCACAATACCCACAATATTCACAATACCCACAATACCCACAATATCCCCAATACCCACAATATTCACAATACCCACAATATTCACAATACCCCCAATACTCACAATACCCACAATATTCACAATACCCACAATACTCACAATACCCCCAATACTCACAATACCCACAATACCCAAAATATTCACAATACCTACAATACCAGCAAAATTCACACTACCCACAATATTCACAATACCCACAATATTCACAATACCCACAATACTCCCAATACCCCCAATACCCACAATACCCACAATATCTCCAATACCTACAATACCAGCAAAATTCACAATACCCACAATATCCCCAATACCCACAATATTCACAATACCCACAATACTCACAATACCCACAATATTCACAATACCCACAATACTCACAATACCCCCAATACCCACAATACCCACAATACCCACAATATTCACAATGCCTACAATACTCACAATACTCACAATACCCCCAATACCCACAATTCCCACAATACCCACAATACCCACAATATTCACAATGCCCACAATACCCACAATAACCCCAATAATGACAAAACCCACAATACCTAAAATATTCACAATACCCACAATAACCCCAATATCCCCAATACCCACAATAACTGGCTCATCAATCACACATTCAGTTGGCGTAAAGGGCCCGGTCAGAGCCATGATATATCCTTCACCAGGACCCATAGGACTCCGGTTAAAAGTAGCGCTCTATATAGGGAATAGGGTGCCATTTCATGCACAGCCCTGAGCAGCATCTCTCATATCAACAACTATTCTCCTGTGTAAAGGAGACTGCGATGGGGACTATTCTCCTGTCTAAGGGGACTGTGGTGGGGACTATTCTTCTGTCTAAGGGGATGGTGATGGGGACTATTCTCCTGTGTAAAGGAGACTGTGATGGGGATTATTCTCCTGTCTAAGGATAATGTGATGAGGACTATTCTTCTGTCTAAGGGGACTGTGATGGGGATTATTCTCCTATTTTAGGGGACTGTGATGGGGATTATTCTCCTGTTTTAGGGGCCTGTGATGGGGATTATTATCCTGGCTAAGGGGACTGTGATGGGGATTATTATCCTGTCTAAGGGGACTGTGATGGGGACTATTCTCCTGTCTAAGGGGACTGTGGTGGGGACTATTCTTCTGTCTAAGGGGATGGTGATGGGGACTATTCTCCTGTGTAAAGGAGACTGTGATGGGGATTATTCTCCTGCCTAAGGATAATGTGATGAGGACTATTCTTCTGTCTAAGGGGACTGTGATGGGGATTATTCTCCTATTTTAGGGGACTGTGATGGGGATTATTCTCCTGTTTTAGGGGCCTGTGATGGGGATTATTATCCTGTCTAAGGGGACTGTGATGGGGATTATTATCCTGTCTAAGGGGCCTGTGATGGGGATTATTATCCTGTCTAAGGGGACTGTGATGGGGACTATTCTCCTGTCTAAGGGGACTGTGGTGGGGACTATTCTTCTGTCTAAGGGGATGGTGATGGGGACTATTCTCCTGTGTAAAGGAGACTGTGATGGGGATTATTCTCCTGCCTAAGGATAATGTGATGAGGACTATTCTTCTGTCTAAGGACTGTGATGGGGATTATTCTCCTATTTTAGGGGACTGTGATGGGGATTATTCTCCTGTTTTAGGGGCCTGTGATGGGGATTATTATCCTGTCTAAGGGGACTGTGATGGGGATTATTATCCTGTCTAAGGGGCCTGTGATGGGGATTATTATCCTGTCTAAGGGGACTGTGATGGGGACTATTCTCCTGTTTTAGGGGACTGTGATGGGGACTATTCTCCTGTCTAAGGGGACTGTGATGGGGATTATTATCCTGTCTAAGGGGACTGTGATGGGGATTATTCTCCTGTTTTAGGGGACTGTGATGGGGATTATTATCCTGTCTAAGGGGACTGTGATGGGGACTATTATCCTGTCTAAGGACTGTGATGGGGACTATTCTCCTGTCTAAGGGACTGTGATGGGGATTATTCTCCTGTTTTAGGGGACTGTGATGGGGATTATTATCCTGTCTAAGGGGACTGTGATGGGGACTATTATCCTGTCTAAGGGGACTGTGATGGGGATTATTATCCTGTCTAAGGGGACTGTGATGGGGACTATTCTTCTGTCTAAGGGGATGGTGATGGGGACTATTCTCCTGTGTAAAGGAGACTGTGATGGGGATTATTCTCCTGCCTAAGGATAATGTGATGAGGACTATTCTTCTGTCTAAGGGGACTGTGATGGGGATTATTCTCCTATTTTAGGGGACTGTGATGGGGATTATTCTCCTGTTTTAGGGGCCTGTGATGGGGATTATTATCCTGTCTAAGGGGACTGTGATGGGGATTATTATCCTGTCTAAGGGGCCTGTGATGGGGATTATTATCCTGTCTAAGGGGACTGTGATGGGGACTATTCTCCTGTTTTAGGGGACTGTGATGGGGACTATTCTCCTGTCTAAGGGGACTGTGATGGGGATTATTATCCTGTCTAAGGGGACTGTGATGGGGATTATTCTCCTGTTTTAGGGGACTGTGATGGGGATTATTATCCTGTCTAAGGGGACTGTGATGGGGACTATTATCCTGTCTAAGGGGACTGTGATGGGGACTATTCTCCTGTCTAAGGGGACTGTGATGGGGATTATTCTCCTGTTTTAGGGGACTGTGATGGGGATTATTATCCTGTCTAAGGGGACTGTGATGGGGACTATTATCCTGTCTAAGGGGACTGTGATGGGGATTATTATCCTGTCTAAGGGGACTGTGATGGGGACTATTCTCCTGTCTAATGGGACTGTGATGGGGATTATTCTCCTGTCTAAGGGGACTGTGATGGGGACTATTCTTCTGTCTAATGGGACTGTGATGGGGAAACTTCTCCTCTGTAAAAGGGACTTTGATGGGGACTATTATCCTGTCTAAGGGGACTGTGATGGGGAAACTTCTCCTCTGTAAAAGGGACTTTGATGGGGACTATTATCCTGTCTAAGGGACTGAAATGGGGACTATTCTCCAGTGTAAGGGGAGTGTGATGGAAACTATTCTCCAGTGTAAGGGGACTTTAACGGGGAGACTAAGAGGCAGGACAAAGGGCACTGGTTGAATACCCCTCCGGCCTGTCTGGCTGCCTGACTATATTCAGCTCTATGAGGCCTGGAACAAAAACATCTCTGTACCTGGAGCTACGGCTGAGGGGAACAATCGAGCCGGGGCCTCTGGATGAGACCACATTGAATTGTGGGGGAAAATGAGCATGGGGACTGGGTCGTCCCAACGGTCTGGCGCCTGACTCCCAAAAGCCAGAGATAGAGACAGAAGGCCAAGGCGCACAGCAGAAACTGTGTCAGCAGGATGAGATAACTGCATATTTAAGTCAAAGCGTTGGATGTTTTGATAGGTCAATACAGTTTAGGTAACATAATGGTTTTCTTTGAAAACCATGGATAAAATCATCTAAGAGAGAAGCAGTGAAGTCCTCAGGGGACACAAGATGTATGTTGGCAAGCATGGAGAGAGGTAGAAAGGGACAAGTATGGAGAGAGACAGAAAGGGACAAGCATGGAGAGAGACAGAAAGGGACAAGCATGGAGAGAGACAGAAGAGGACAAGCATGGAGAGAGGCAGAAAGGGACAAGTATGGAGAGAGACAGAAAGGGACAAGCATGGAGAGAGACAGAAGAGGACAAGCATGGAGAGAGACAGAAAGGAACAAGCATGGAGAGAGGCAGAAAGGGACAGGTATGGAGAGAGACAGAAAGGGACAAGCATGGAGAGAGACAGAAACAGACAAGCATGAAGAGAGCGATACAGAGAGAGAGACTGGTAGTGAGAGAGATGCAAAGAGAGAGATGGAGAGAGAGTATGAGAGAAAAAGAGAGAGATTGAAATAGAGAAATACAGAGAGAGAGAGACAGAGAGAGAGAGAGAGAGAGAGAGAGAGAGAGAGAGAGACAGAGAGAGAGAGACAGAGAGAGAGAGAGAGAGAGAGAGAGAGAGAGAGAGAGAGAGAGAGAGAGAGAGAGAGAGAGAGAGAGAGAGAGAGAGAGAGAGAGAGAGAGAGAGAGAGAGAGAGAGAGAGAGAGAGAGAGAGAGAGAGAGAGAGAGAGAGAGAGAGAGAGAGAGAGAGACAGAGAGAGAGAGAGAGAGAGAGAGAGAGAGAGAGAGAGAGAGAGAGAGAGAGAGAGAGAGAGGTTATTTCTAAACTCGAGACGAGACTCTATGGATGGAATGTGTCCATGAGGAGGACACTCCAAGTGTTACTTGTCAGCGGAGCGCGTGTGAAAAGAGAATGCTAAGAGCCTTGGAAGGGCCCAAGAGTCCCGCCACGCGGGTCCACAGGGAACCAGGCTGCGTGCTGAAAGACCCACACTTCAACTTTTCAGTGTGTGGCACAAGACACCTAAAAAAGCACTCCATCTGTCCGTCTGTCCCACAACACCAGTCACTCTGTGTGACTCTCAACTCTAGTGGAAAGGCCAGCATCAACAGCATGGCCGCAGGGAGATTGCAGTAAAGGGGAAAGGTGGTTCCCGTCGAGTATATTAGCTTTAGATCAGAACCGAGGCAAAAGCCCCCTACAGCATAATCCCAGGCTCCTGGACCAAACACCATTTTTGAAGGTATTGACAGTTTTTTTTTTCTTGCCTAAATCTTTATCCTGAGACTCCTAGGTTAAAGAAGCGAGCTATGATGACCTGAGACTCCTAATGCCATGGCTTAGCGAAGCGAGCTATGAACTGAGACTTTCTGATCCTTTGATCCTTTTACTTGACCAGGGCTCCTCTTATAGAAACTTAGAGATGTCGATCTCAATGTGACTTCCCGGCTTCATTCAGAATCACCTTTATTCTCCAAGTACGTACCACAGAATTTGACTCAGTGATTAAATGCTGCCAGCAATAGACAAATGACAGAGGAATTTACACAGTCAACGAATAAATACAGTAAAACAAAGCATTAAACTATAGAGAAAGGATTAATCAAATAAAAAAAAACTGTCATCCAATTACTCAACTGTATTTTCTATATGTACATATACAGTTGTGGTCGGAAGTTGACATACACTTAGGGTCATGAAAACTTGTTTTTCAACCACTCCACAAATTTCTTGTTAACAAACTATACTTTTGGCAAGTCGGTTAGGACTTTGTGCCATGAATTGTTTACAGACAGATTATTTCACTTATAATTCACTGTATCACAATTCCAGTGGGTCAGAAGTTTACATACGCTAAGTTGACTGTGCCTTTAAACAGCTTGGAAAATTCCAGAAAATTATGTCATGGCTTTAAAAGCTTCTGATAGGATAATTGACATCATTTGAGTCAATTGGAGGTGTACCTGTGGATGTATTTCAAGGCCTACCTTCAAACCCAGTGCCTCTTTGCTTGACATCATGGGAAAATCAAATTAAATCAGCCAAGACCTCATAAAAAATAATTTGTAGACCTTCACAAGTCTGGTTCATCATTGGGAGAAATTTCCAAACGCCTGAAGGTACCACATTCGTCTGAACAAACAGTAGTACGCAATTATAAACACCATGGGACCACACAGCCGTCATACCGCTCAGGAAGGAGACGCATTCTGTCTCCTAGAGACGAACGTACTTTGGTGCTAAAAGTGCAAATCAATCCAAGAACAACAGCAAATGACCTTGTGAAGATGCTGGACGAAACAGGTACAAAAGTATCTATATTCACAGTAAAACGAGTCCATTGTCGACATAACCAGAAAGGAAGCTCAGCAAGGAAGAAGCCAGTGCTCCAAAACCACCATTAAAAAGCCAGACTACGGTTAGCAACTGCACATGGGGACAAAGATCGTACTTTTTGTAGAAATGTCCTCTGGTCTGATGAAACTAAAATAGAACTGTTTGGCCATAATGACCATCGTTATGTTTGGAGGAAAAAGGGGGAGGCTTGCAAGCCGAAGAACACCATCCCAACCGTGAAGCACGGGGGTGGCAGCATCATGTTGTGTGGGTGCTTTTCTGCAGGAGGGACTGGTGCACTTCACAAAATAGATGGCATCATGAGGAAAGGAAAATGATGTGTATATATTGAAGCAACATCTCAAGACATCAGTCAGGAAGTTAAAGCTTGGTCGCAAATGGGTCTTCCAAATGGACAATGACCCCAAGCATACTTCCAAAGTTGTGGCAAAATGGCTTAAGGACAACACAGTCAAGGTATTGGAGTGGCCATCACAAAGCCCTGACCTAAATCCTATAGAACATTTGTGGGCAGAACTTAAAAAGCGTGTGCGAGCAAGGAGGCCTACAAACCTGACTCAGTTACACCAGCTCTGTCAGAAGGAATGGGCCAAAATCCACCCAACTTATTATGGGAAGCTTGTGGAAGGCTACCCGAAACGTTTGATACAAGTTAAACAATTTATAGGCAATGCTACCAAATACTAATTGAGTGTATGTTATCTTCTGACCCACTGGGAATGTGATGAAAGAATTAAAAGCTGAAATAAATCATTCTCTCTACTATTATTCTGACATTTCACATTCTTAAAATAAGGTGGTGATCCTAACTGACCTAAGACTGGGAATTTTTACTAGGATTAAATGTCAGGATTTGTGAAAAACTGAGTTTAAATGTATTTGGCTGAGGTGTATGTAAACCTCCGACTTCAACTGTATATATTTGTTATTTAGACATTACTTACATTGATTGACCCTCATACAGTTCTTCTTGTTCTCTCCTGAACAGTCTTCATTTTCCAAGCTTGAACTTGGGGCCACGACTCATAACCAACCAACTCGTGACAAACGGAGAAGCTCACTGAGCTACGGCGTATTTAACAAGAGGCCATAACCGTCTCTCTAGGAGAGTTGTTGACTGTGGTAGTTCGGTGTGGTTCACCTGAAAAGTGTTTTTAAGGAAGCTCACGATGATCACACAGATAGCTTCCAGGAAACCACGGCAACGCAAGTCCTCTTGTGTCATCACAATGGACTACGACCCAAGAGCAGATCTAAGGTGCCGTAACGTTTGTCTGGAATTACTCTAACTTTTAGAAAGACTGAAGTAAATTAGGAGAAGGGTTCATGTTTGAATGCTTTAAAAAAAACAAATAAAATTGGAATGATTTGTAAATTAAATGTGTCATTTGTTGTGAGACATTCACTAAATCGATCTCATCAAACCCACATTCAAATATTACCCACTTGCACATTATAGCTCATGTACAATATTTAAGTAAAAATGTTTTTGGTATAAAACAAAACCTATACTCACAAACCTCAAAGCTTGCTGATTTAAAAGAAACAACATATATATTTTACAGCTTACCAATCAAAGTTAACAGTATTTACCTTTATGACCAAATTGAATACACTGCCTGTGACGGGTGAAGTATCAGATGTGTCATCTGATATGGGGACCACATGTGGTTGACAAAAATTGTAAGTAATAAACGGAGGAACATTAGGGGGACAGAACAGAAGAGAACAGGAACAGGTGGCAGGGCAAAGCCCTTCACATCCAGGGAAGATCTCTGATAATGCTGCCAATGACAGTCAAACACACACGCACGCTCGCGCGCACACACACACACACACAAATGCTCATTTGGCCTCCACACCACATTATTAGTAATATCTAGTTTATATTAAAGCAGTGGACAGGACCATTTCTACTTTTACCCTCTTGGCTGAGAGCCAAAGGAGATAGCTTTTATAAAATATTAACCAAGGGTGCACCTTCATAATTTATTCCCAGGGGAACAGAGGAGTGGGCTGGGACAGACATGCACTAATGCTTTCAGACTCAATAGACATTTCCATTATTCCTCCCAAGCCAATTTGAGGCTGATAATGATGTTTATAGACACAGAGGGAGCACGAGGAGTGTTTGGAGATACAGGAGGGGACTGTTTCAGTCTGTGTGTGTGTGTTGGGGGTTGGAGGCTCCTCAGAGGAGGAAAGGGTGGTCCATCCTCCTCAGTGAATTTCATAAGAAATAGTGAAACGTAAAAAAAAAGTGATCTATTTTAGATAAAACTATACTAAATATATTCACATGTCACCAAATAATTTATTAAAATACACTGTTTTGCAATGAAGGTCTACAGTAGCCTCAACAGCACTCTGTAGGGTAGCACCATGGTGTAGCCAGAGGACATCTAGCTTCCATCCTCCTCTGGGTACACTGACTTCAATACCAAACCTAGGAAGCTTATGGTTCTCACCCCCTTCCATAGACTTACACAGTAATTATGACAACTTCTGGAGGATGTCCTCCAACCTATCAGAGATCTCACACAAATTTTTAAGGATCCCACCAGTTTCAACCCTAAATCCGTAAACATGGGCACCCTCATAGATATTATCCTGACCAACTTACCCTCCAAATACACAGATCACTGCTTCATTGCCTGCATCTGCCATGGGTCCGAGGTCGAACGACCACCCCTCATCACTGTCAAACGCTCCCTAAAACACTTCTGCGAGCAGGCCTTTCTAATCGACCTGGCCTGGGTATCCTGGAAGAATATTGACCTCATCCCGTCAGTCGAGGATGCCTGGTCGTTCTTTAAAAGTAATTTCCTCACCATCTTAAATAAGCATGACCCTTTCAAAAAATGTAGAACTAAGAACAGATATAGCCCTTGGTTCACTCCAGACCTGACTGCACTCGACCAGCTCAAAAACATCCTGTGGCGGTGAAAGATTACTGTAATCTGTGTAGGTAGCTGGACAGGTAGAATGACTGACAGTGAAGGTGAACAGGTGGTCACGGGTCAGGTGACAGAGGAATGGATGAGACTGAGGCAAGAATTCCTTTAACCATAACGTGGTATATTTACTGGGTAGTGTGGACTCATAGACGCACAGAACTTCTGGATCAGATAGAGTTATGGAAGAGAAAGCAGCGAGATCGGCGATGGCGATTTCCTCCTTTTAATGAGTGGAGCTGTCTAACATTTCCACCTGACCTAATTAAAGCGCCCCTGGCGCAGCTGAGCAAGTGGCCATGAATTAAAGGATTCTTCCACCAACTCCATGGGCCTTTTCTACAGGCGGACTGCACTAGCATTGAATAGTCCCACGATATGCAACTTTTCAGGGAAGTCAGGAACCAGTACACACAGTCAGTCAGGAAAGCAAAGGCTAGATTGGAAAGCTGCCACGGTCATCCCCCTCTTCAAAGGGGGTGACACTCTAGACCCAAACTGTTATAGACCTATATCCATCCTGCCCTGCCTTTCTAAAGTCTTCAAAAGCCAAGTTAATAAACAGATCACTGACCATTTCGAATCCCACCGTACCTTCTCCGCTGTGCAGTCCGGTTTCTGAGCTGGTCACGGGTGCACCTCAGCCTCGCTCAAGGTACTAAACGATATCATAACTGCCATCGATAAAAGACAGTACTGTGAAGCCATCTTCATCGACCTGGCCAAGGCTTTTGACTCTGTCAGTCACCGTATTCTTATCGGTAGACTCAACAGCCTTGGTTTCTCAAATGACTGCCTCGCCTGGTTTACCAACTACTTCTCAGATAGAGTTCAGTGTGTCAAATCGGAGGGCCTGTTGTCCGGACCTCTGGCAGTCTCTATGGGGGTACCACAGGGTTCAATTCTCGGGCCGACTCTTTTCTCTGTATATATCAATGATGTCGCTCTTGCAGCGGGTGATTCCCTGATCCACCTCTATGCAGATGACACCATTCTGTATTCATCTGGCCCTTCTTTGGACACTGTGTTAACAAACCTCCAAACAAGTTTCAATGCCGTACAACGAGCTTCAATAGCCTCCAAATGCTCTTAAACACTAGTAAAACTAAATGCATGTTTTTCAACCGTTTGCTGCCTGCACTCGCCCGCCCGACTAGCATCACTACTCTGGACGGTTCTAACTTAGAATATGTGGACAACTACAAATACCTAGGTGTCTGGCTAGACTGTAAACTCTCCTTCCAGACTCACATTAAACATCTCCAATCCAAAATTAAATCTAGAATCGGCTTCCTATTTCGCAAAACAAAGCCTCCTTCACTCACACCGCCAAACATACCCTCGTAAAACTGACTATCCTACCGATCCTCGACTTCGGCGATGTCATTTACAAAATAGCCTCCAACACTCAATTGGCCCAGTGTTGTCTGGGTTTGGCTGGGGCAGGCAGTCATTGTAAATAAGAATTTGTTCTTAACTGACTTGCCTAGTTAAATAAATATACAATAAATAAACTGTGACACAACCTCCTTGACTGTAGTTGTTCTTTGAGGGCCTCGACATATCCCCCCCTCTCCCACTGTGAAAAGCAATGTCTAGGATGAGACTAACTCTGCCTGCTTGTTCTGTTGAATGACTGACTGAGAGCTGGGATAGAGACATAGCCAGAGGTCGTGTGTGCAGGGTTACATGTCAAATTTAAAATAATATTATATACAGTGGTTGCTATGTACTGTATTTAATGACTCACTTCACTGCACTAGTAGAGTCTTCAGTCAATGTAACATCCAGACAAAGGCCATGGAATCTGCATTCTGGACTAGTGGTCTCTCTGGACATTTTGGAATGGAAAACTCCAGCACACTGGTCTAGAAAGTTTACCATCCTACATGGATATTGTTTAGCTGGAAATAACCTGTTGGATTTTTAATGTTGTGACATAGAATAACTCAACAATAAGGAAAAATGTCAAACACAGCTAACAGTTTCCTGATAATAATTCTTCCTCTTTCATATTTGACAAGAAGATCTGGATTGCGTGATAGAAATGTAATTTCAAAATGAGCCGACATATGTAATGTTTACCGTGAATGCAGTCTTCAGCTATATTCAGCTATATAGATTGAATAGAGGCCTGGATATGTGAGCCAAGGGGGTATATCCACAAAGAGTTTTAGAGAAGTAGTGCTGAACTTCAGCTATACCGATTGAATAGAGGCCTGGATATGTGAGCCAAGGGGGTATCAGAGAAGTAGTGCTTATCCAGGATAACTTTTCCCTTTAAGATCATAATGAATATGATTATCAGACTATAGATTAACTAGATGGCACTTCTACTCTGACACGCTTTGGTCCGTATGAATCTCCTCTGGCTTAAACTACATGACCAAAAGAATGTGGACATCAGCTCGTCGAGCATCTCATTCAAAAATCATGGCCATTCATATGGAGTTAGTCCCCAACCCTTTGCTGCTATAACAGCCTCCACTCTTCTGGGAAGGCTTTCCATTAGATGTTGGAACATTGCTGAGGGGACTTGCTTCCATTCAACCACAAAAGTATTTGTGAGGTTTGGAACTGATGTTGGGTGATTAGGCCTGGCTCACAGACAGCATTCCAATTCATCCCTAAGGGGCTGGGGTCAGGGCTCTGTGCAGGCCAGTCAAGTTCTTCCGCATTGATCTCAACAAACCATTGCTGTATGGACCTCGCTTTGTGCACGGGAGCATTGTCATGCTGAAACAGGAAATGGACTTCCCCAAACTGTTGCCACAAAGTTGGAAGCACAGAATCGTCTAGAATGTTATTGTATGCTGTAGCGTTAAGATTTCCCTTCACTGGAACTAAGGGGTCTAGCCCGAACCATGAAAAATAGCCCCAGACCATTATTCCTCCTCCACCAAACTTTACAGTTGGCACTATGCATTTGGGAATGTAGCATTCTCCTGGCATCCTCCAAACCCAGATCTGTCCGTCGGACTGCCAGATAGTGAAGCGTGATTCATCACTCCAGAGTCCAATGGCCGGCGAGCTTTACACCACTCCAGCCGACGCTTGGCTTGTGTGCCATGGAAACACATTTTGTGAAGCTCCCGATGAACAGTTCTTGTGCTGATGATGCTGATGTTGCTTCCAGAGGAAGTTTAGAACTCGGTAATGAGTGTTACAACCGAGGACAGACAATTTATTTTCAGCACTCGGCGGTCACGTTCTGTAAGCTTGTGTGGTCTACCACTTCGGGGCTGAGCCGTTATTGGTCCTAGAGATTTCCACTTCACAATGACAGTACTTAAAGTTGACAGTTGACCGGGGGCAGCTCTAGCATTTGACGAACTGACTTGTTTGGAAAGGTGGCATCCTATGACGGTGCTATGTTGAAAAATCATTGAGCTATTCAGTAAGGCCATTCTACTGACAATGTTTGTCTATGGAGATTGCATGGCTGTGTGCTTGATTATATACACCTGTCAGCAACAGGTGTGGCCTAAATTGCTGAATCCACTAATTTGAAGGGGTGTCTACATACTTTGTATATATACATTACATTCGGAAAGTATTCAGACCACCTTGACGTTTTCCACATTGTTATGTTACAGCCTTATTCTAAAATTGATTAAAAAAATTATAATTCACCAATCTACACACAATACCCCATAATGACAAAGCACAAACATGTTTTTTAGAAATGTTTGCAAATGTATTAAAAATAATAAACAAGAATAGCTTTGTATTCAGATCCTTTGCTATGAGACTCGAATTTGAACTCAGGTCCATCCTGTTTCCATTGATCATCCTTGAGATGTTTCTAAAACTTGATTGGAGTCCACCTGTGGTAAATTCAATTGATTGGTCATGATTTGGAAAGGAACACTTCTGTCTATATAAGGTCTCACAGTTGACGGTGCATGTTAGAGCAAAAACCAAGCCTTGAGGTCGAAGGCATTGGTTCATGCTTATGCTCCTCACTCACCCTCAGATTTCTTCCCTGCTACTGATATATAGTCATTGTGATGCACAAGCTAGGCCTATTTGAAACATTTACCTGCCAGATTCAGAGGTCTGAAAACCCCATTAGAATCATAGCTTGAAAACTCCATTATATTTTTTTGCTCAAAGTAAAAAATATAAAAAAATATCTAAATAAACATAATATATGATGAGATTTATTTTATTTTAGTTAGTTTGGCAGTCAAAGATACTAGTTTCAGTAAAGTTTTAGTTACTTTGGCAGTCAAAGTTACTAGTTTCAGTAAAGTTTTAGTTAGTTTGGCAGTCAAAGATACTAGTTTCAGTAAAGTTTTAGTTAGTTTGGCAGTCAAAGATACTAGTTTCAGTATAATTTTAGTTAGTTTGGCAGTCAAAGATACTAGTTTCAGTAAAGTTTTAGTTACTGTGGCAATCAAAGTTACTAGTTAGAGGAGATGAGAGATGGCAGCCTCGCTTCACGTTCTCAGGAAACTATGCAGTATTTTGTTTTTTTATGTATTACTTCTTACATTGTTACCCCGGGAAATATTAAGTTTTATTACATACAACCAGGAGGAACTATTGGATATAAGAGCAACGTCAACTTACCAACATTACGACCAGGAATACGACTTTCCCAAAGAGGATTCTCTGTTTGTTACCCCAACAAGGACAATAGACTGGATAGCACCAGGCGACTCAAAACAACGGCGGCGCCGGAGAAGAGGGAAACGCGCCGGTCTTTTGGTCAAGCTACGTCAACGGGCGCATCGTGCACCTCTCCCGAGTATTTTAATCGCCAATGTACAGTCTCTTGACAACAAAGTAGACAAAATTCTGATCGAGGGTTGCCTTTCAGAGAGACATCCGAGACTGCAACGTTCTTTGCTTCACGGAAACATGGCTCACTCAGGACACGTTATCTGAGTCGGTACAGCCACCTGGTTTCTCCATGCATCGCGCCGACAGAAACAAACATCTATCTGGTAAGAAGAAGGGTGGGGGTGTGTGCCTTATGATCAACGAGACGTGGTGTGATCATAACAACATACAGGAACTCAGGTCCTTTTGTTCACCTGACATAGAATTCCTTACAATCAAATGCAGACCGCATAATCTACCAAGAGAATTCTCCTCGATTATAATCACAGCCGTGTACATCCCCCCTCAAGCTGATACATCGACCGCACTGAAAGAAATGAATTTCACTCTAGGTAAATTGGAAACCACATACAGTATATATCATTATCAATATTACACAGGTTCACTTTGTACTGGGGACAATGAAATGCCACTCTAAATTGTGCAGTTTTGTCACACAACACAATGCCACAGATGTCTCAAGTTTTGAGGGAGCGCGCAATTGCCATGCTGACTGCAGGAATGTCAACCAGAACTGTTGCCAGAGAATTTATGTCCATTTCTCTACCATAAGCCACTTCCAACATCGTTTTAGAGAATTTGGCAGAACGTACAAACTGCCTCACAACCGCAGACCACGTGTAACCACGCCAGCCCAGGACTTCCACATCCGGCTACTTTACCTGCGGGATCTTCTGAGTCCAGCCACCCAGACAGCTGATGAAACTGAGGAGATTTTCTGTCTGTAATTAAGCCCTTTTGTGTGCAACAACTCATTCTGATTGTCTGGGCCTGGCTCCCCAGTGGGTGGACCTGGCTTCCAAGTGGGTGGGCCTATGCCACCCCAGGCCCACCCATGGCTGCGCCCCTGCCAAGTCATGTGAAATCCATAGATTAGGGTCTAATGAATTTATTTAAATTGACCGATTTCCTTATTTGAACTATAACTCAGTAAAATCTTTGAAATTATTGCATGTTGCGTTTATGTTTTTGTTCAGTATAATTAACTTTCTAATAGTTTCTCAAGGTCCTTGGGAATTTCAAAATACAACTTTAGTTCATACAACGCAAAAGGCATTAAAATATTCAATATCTTTAAGGTATATATTGAATACCGTATATTCCAATAGGTGAATAAGACACCACCATTATGTTATTATTGGTGAATAGGCAGGTCACTATGTTATTGATAGGTAGGTCATTATGTTATTAATATGTAGGTCATTATTTAATTAATATGTATGTCATTATGTTATTAATAGGTAGGTCATTATGTTATTAATACTGTAGGCAGGTAATTATGATCTTAATAGTTTGGTCATTATGTTATTAATAGGTAGGTCACTATGTTACTATTACTGTAGGTAGGTCATTATGTTATTAATAGGTAGGTCATTAGGTTATTATTACTATAGGTAGGTCATTATGTCATTAATAGGTAGGTCATTATGTAATTAATATGTCGGTCATTATGTCATTATTAGCTATGCCAGTATGTTATTAATAGGTAGGTCATTATGTTATTAATAGGTAGGTAGGTCATTATGTTGTTAATATGTAGGTCATTATGTTATTAATACTGTAGGTCATTAGGTTATTATTACTATAGGTAGGTCATTATGTCATTAATAGGTAGGTCATTATGTAATTAGAATGTAGGTCATTATGCCATTATTAGCTATGACAGTATGTTATTAATAGGTAGGTCATTATGTTATTAATAGGTATGCCATTATGTTTTTAATAGGTAGGTAGGTAATTATGTTGTTAATATGTAGGTCATTATGTTATTAATACTGTAGGTCATTATGTTATTAATAGGTAAGTCAGTATGTTATTAATAGGTATGCCATTATGTTATTAATACTGTAGGTAGGTCATTATGTTATTAATAGGTAGGTAGGTCATTATGTTATTAATAGGTAGGTAGGTCATTATGTTGTTAATATGTAGGTCATTATGTTATTAATACTGTAGGTCATTATGTTATTAATAGGTAAGTCAGTATGTTATTAATAGGTATGCCATTATGTTATTAATACTGTAGGTAGGTCATTATGTTATTAATAGGTAGGTAGGTCATTATGTTGTTAATACTGTAGGTAGGTCATTATGTTATTAATAGGTAGGTAGGTCATTATGTTGTTAATATGTAGGTCATTATGTTATTAATACTGTAGGTCAGTAGGTTATTATTACTATAGGTAGGTCATTATGTCATTAATAGGTAGGTCATTATGTAATTAATATGTAGGTCATTATGTCATTATTAGATATGCCATTATGTTATTAATACTGTAGGTCATTATGTTATTAACACTGTAGGTAGGTCATTATGTTATTAATAGGTAGGTCAGTATGTTATTATTCCTGTAGGTAGGTCATTATGTCATTATTAGCTATGCCATTATGCTATTAATAGGTAGGTCATTATGTTATTAATAGGTATGCCATTATGTTATTAATAGGTAGGTAGGTCATTATGTTATTAATACTGTAGGTAGGTCATTATGTTATTAATAGGTAGGTCAGTATGTTATTATTCCTTTAGGTAGGTCATTATGTTATTAATAGGTAGGTCATTATGTTATTAATTCTGTAGATATGTCATTATGTTATTAATAGGTAGGTCAGTATGTTATTATTCCTGTAGGTAGGTCATTATGTTATTAATAGGTAGGTCAGTAGGTCAGTATGTTATTATTCCTGCAGGTAGGTCATTATGTTATTAATAGGTAGGTCAGTATGTTATTATTCCTGTAGGTAGGTCATTATGTTATTAATAGGTAGGTCAGTATGTTATTATTCCTGTAGGTAGGTCATTATGTTATTAATAGGTAGGTCAGTATGTTATTATTCCTGTAGGTAGGTCATTATGTTATTAATAGGTAGGTCAGTATGTTATTATTCCTGTAGGTAGGTCAATTATGTTATTAATAGGTAGGTCAGTATGTTATTATTCCTGTAGGTAGGTCAATTATGTTATTAATAGGTAGGTCAGTATGTTATTATTCCTGTAGGTAGGTCATTATGTTATTAATAGGTAGGTTATTTTGATGTTAATAGGTGGGTATTCATATTGTTAATTCTGTAGATAGGTCATTATATTTTTTATAGGTAGGTCATTAATAGGTAGGTCAGTATGTTATTATTCCTGTAGGTAGGTCATTGTTATTAATAGGTTGGTCATTATGTTATTAATAGGTAGGTTATTACGATGTTAATAGGTGGGTATTCATATTATTCATTCTGTAGATAGGTCATTATATTTTTTATAGGTAGGTCATTATGTTATTAATAGGAAGGTCATTATGTTATTTATAGTCAGGTTATTATGTTATTAATAGTTAGGTCATTATGTTATTAATAGTTAGGTCATTATGTTATTAATAGGTAGGTTATTATGTTATTAATACTGTAGGTCATTATGTTATTAATAGGTAAGTCAGTATGTTATTAATAGGTATGCCATTATGTTATTAATACTGTAGGTAGGTCATTATGTTATTAATAGGTAGGTAGGTCATTATGTTATTAATAGGTAGGTAGGTCATTATGTTGTTAATATGTAGGTCATTATGTTATTAATACTGTAGGTCAGTAGGTTATTATTACTATAGGTAGGTCATTATGTCATTAATAGGTAGGTCATTATGTAATTAATATGTAGGTCATTATGTCATTATTAGATATGCCATTATGTTATTAATACTGTAGGTCATTATGTTATTAACACTGTAGGTAGGTCATTATGTTATTAATAGGTAGGTCAGTATGTTATTATTCCTGTAGGTAGGTCATTATGTCATTATTAGCTATGCCATTATGCTATTAATAGGTAGGTCATTATGTTATTAATAGGTATGCCATTATGTTATTAATAGGTAGGTAGGTCATTATGTTATTAATACTGTAGGTAGGTCATTATGTTATTAATAGGTAGGTCAGTATGTTATTATTCCTTTAGGTAGGTCATTATGTTATTAATAGGTAGGTCATTATGTTATTAATTCTGTAGATATGTCATTATGTTATTAATAGGTAGGTCAGTATGTTATTATTCCTGTAGGTAGGTCATTATGTTATTAATAGGTAGGTCAGTATGTTATTATTCCTGCAGGTAGGTCATTATGTTATTAATAGGTAGGTCAGTATGTTATTATTCCTGTAGGTAGGTCATTATGTTATTAATAGGTAGGTCAGTATGTTATTATTCCTGTAGGTAGGTCATTATGTTATTAATAGGTAGGTCAGTATGTTATTATTCCTGTAGGTAGGTCATTATGTTATTAATAGGTAGGTAGGTCATTATGTTGTTAATATGTAGGTCATTATGTTATTAATACTGTAGGTCAGTAGGTTATTATTACTATAGGTAGGTCATTATGTCATTAATAGGTAGGTCATTATGTAATTAATATGTAGGTCATTATGTCATTATTAGATATGCCATTATGTTATTAATACTGTAGGTCATTATGTTATTAACACTGTAGGTAGGTCATTATGTTATTAATAGGTAGGTCAGTATGTTATTATTCCTGTAGGTAGGTCATTATGTCATTATTAGCTATGCCATTATGCTATTAATAGGTAGGTCATTATGTTATTAATAGGTATGCCATTATGTTATTAATAGGTAGGTAGGTCATTATGTTATTAATACTGTAGGTAGGTCATTATGTTATTAATAGGTAGGTCAGTATGTTATTATTCCTTTAGGTAGGTCATTATGTTATTAATAGGTAGGTCATTATGTTATTAATTCTGTAGATATGTCATTATGTTATTAATAGGTAGGTCAGTATGTTATTATTCCTGTAGGTAGGTCATTATGTTATTAATAGGTAGGTCAGTATGTTATTATTCCTGCAGGTAGGTCATTATGTTATTAATAGGTAGGTCAGTATGTTATTATTCCTGTAGGTAGGTCATTATGTTATTAATAGGTAGGTCAGTATGTTATTATTCCTGTAGGTAGGTCATTATGTTATTAATAGGTAGGTCAGTATGTTATTATTCCTGTAGGTAGGTCATTATGTTATTAATAGGTAGGTAGGTCATTATGTTGTTAATATGTAGGTCATTATGTTATTAATACTGTAGGTCAGTAGGTTATTATTACTATAGGTAGGTCATTATGTCATTAATAGGTAGGTCATTATGTAATTAATATGTAGGTCATTATGTCATTATTAGATATGCCATTATGTTATTAATACTGTAGGTCATTATGTTATTAACACTGTAGGTAGGTCATTATGTTATTAATAGGTAGGTCAGTATGTTATTATTCCTGTAGGTAGGTCATTATGTCATTATTAGCTATGCCATTATGCTATTAATAGGTAGGTCATTATGTTATTAATAGGTATGCCATTATGTTATTAATAGGTAGGTAGGTCATTATGTTATTAATACTGTAGGTAGGTCATTATGTTATTAATAGGTAGGTCAGTATGTTATTATTCCTTTAGGTAGGTCATTATGTTATTAATAGGTAGGTTATTTTGATGTTAATAGGTGGGTATTCATATTGTTAATTCTGTAGATAGGTCATTATATTTTTTATAGGTAGGTCATTAATAGGTAGGTCAGTATGTTATTATTCCTGTAGGTAGGTCATTGTTATTAATAGGTTGGTCATTATGTTATTAATAGGTAGGTTATTACGATGTTAATAGGTGGGTATTCATATTATTAATTCTGTAGATAGGTCATTATATTTTTTATAGGTAGGTCATTATGTTATTAATAGGTAGGTCATTATGTTATTTATAGTCAGGTTATTATGTTATTAATAGTTAGGCCATTATGTTATTAATAGGTAGGTCATTATGTTATTAATAGGTAGGTTATTATGTTATTTATAGTTAGGTCATTATGTTATTAATAGTTAGGTCATTATGTTATTAATAGGTAGTGTCACGCATCTCTTCCTTCGGGACAGACCAAGACGCAGCGATGTAGCCAGAATACATATTTATTCAAAGACGGGACGAGACGGAACAAAACAAGAAAACAATGAACAAGACGTAAACCCTAACGCTAAATCCTAACATAAACACAAAGATCTAAACCTAACCACGACTGGCGAAACCTAACCAAATCACGACTGGCGAAACCTAACTAACCACGACTGGCGAAACCTAACTAAACATAAAAGGCAGAACCTAAACTATACACGAAAGACAAGAACCTGACGTAGCACGATAATCATTACATAAACACGATAAGCATGACATAAACAATAACCCACGAAACTAAAGTGCAACTCCCAAATATATGGTTCCCAATTAGAGACAACGAGACTCAGCTGCCTCTAATTGGGAACCATTATCCCAACATAGAAATAGACACCCTAGAACACACAAACCCTACACCAAAATGAAACCAAAACGCTCCAGCCTGTCATCTCGGGCCTGGGCGTTACAGTACCCAAAGGCGCGGACTCCGGACGCGCCAAAAGTCCGTTGGGGGGTCTTCGGGTGGGTCCCCTTGTCCCAGGTGGGGGCTCCGGTGCTGGCCGTGCTGGTCTGATGTCACGCACCGGAGGCCCTGTACCCTTTCTTGGAACTCTGGTGCGTGGAGCAGGAACTGGTCGTACTGGACTCGTGATGCTCACTGGAACTCTGGTGCGTGGAGCAGGAACTGGCAGTACCGGACTCGTGATGCTCACTGGAACTCTAGTGCGTGGAGCAGGAACTGGCCGTACTGGACTCGTGATGCTCACTGGAACTCTGGTGCGTGGAGCAGGAACTGGTCGTACTGGACTCGTGATGCTCACTGGAACTCTGGTGCGTGGATCAGGAACTGGTCGTACTGGACTCGTGATGCTCACTGGAACTCTGCGCGTGGAGCGGGAACAGGCCGAACTGGGCTCGGGACGCGCACTCTGGTGCGGGGAGCGGGAACAGGCCGAACTGGGCTCTCTAAGCGCACGGGGAGCTTGGTGCGCGGAACCGGTACAGGACGTGCTGGACTCTCTAAGCGCACGGGGAGCTTGGTGCGCGGAGCCGGAACAGGACGTGCTGGACTCTCTGAGCGCACGGGGAGCTGGGTGCGCGGAGCCGGAACAGGACGTGCTGGACTCTCTGAGCGCACGGGAGCTGGGTGCGCGGAGCCGAACAGGGCGTGCTGGACTCTCTAAGCGCACGGGAGCTTGGTGCGCTGGAGTCCGAACAGGACGTGCTGGACTCTCAAAGCGCACGGGAGCTTGGTGCGCCGGAGTCGAACAGGACGTGCTGGACTCTGAAGACGCACTGGGGACCTGGCACGTGGAACAGGGACTGGACGTGTAGAACCCACTACACGGACTGGGGTCTTGGAACGCGGAACTGGAACAGGACGTGTTGGAACCTCAACACGGACTGGGATCTCGGAACATGGAACAGGGATCTTGGAGCGTGGAACAGGGATCTTGGAGCGTGGAACAGGGATCTTGGAGCGTGGAACAGGGATCTTGGAGCGTGGAACAGGGGTCTTGGAGCGTGGAACAGGGATCTCGGAGCGTGGAACAGGGATCTCGGAGCGTGGAACAGGGATCTCGGAGCGTGGAACAGGGATCTCGGAACGTGGAACAGGAATCTGGGAGCGTGGAACAGGAGTCTGGGAGCATGGAACAGGGACTGGACGTGTAGAAACCTCCACCCGGACCGGGGACCTGATACGGAGGGCCGACACCATACCTCCAGCTAGCTCACTAACCCTGGCCTCACGGGTGAGTGGAGCTGGAATCTCTCGGACTGGGCTGTGGATTCGCACCGGAGATTCTGCCCGTAGGACCACAGGATATCTAGGTCCCAAAAGGCGCACTGGAGACCTTGCGCGCAGAGCTGGCACCACTCTACCAGGTAGCACACTGACCTCGGCCCGACCAATGAGTGGCGCTGGGATCTCTCGCCCTGGGCTGTGGACACGTACCGGAGACACCGCACGCAGAACCGGGGCAGGATATCCGGGTCCCAGGAGGCGCACTGGAGACAGCGCGCAGAGCTGGCCCCACTCTTCCTGGCTGAACACTCAGTTTCGCCCGACTGATGAGTGGAGCGGGAATCTCTCGCACCGGCCTCTGACTCCGTATAGGGGAAACCGTGCGCAACATTGCATAGCACGGTGTCCCTTCGGTGCGACGCTCTCCCCAACGCTCTCTCCACAACGCACGAGGAGTTGGCTCAGGAGTCCCTCCTGAACCGGCCAACCTCCTCGTGTGCCCCCCCCCAAAAGTTTCTTGGGGCTGCCTTACGGGCTTCCTAGCCCGGCGAGGTCTGATAAACCTGCCTCTGACAGGATCCCATGCTCCCATCAGGTCCTCACACCTGCGCCGCTCCGCCGCCGCTGCTTCCAGTTCCTCTCTGGGCCGACGATACTCTCCAGGCTGGTCCCAAGCACTTCCATAGAATAGTTCCTCCTCCCAAGACCTAAGCTCCCGGGTCTCTCGCTGCTTGGTCTTTTTGTGGTGGGTTATTCTGTCACGCATCTCTTCCTTCAGGACAGACCAAGACGCAGCGATGTAGCCAGAATACATATTTATTCAAAGACGGGACGAGACGGAACAAAACAAGAAAACGATGAACAAGACGTAAACCCTAACGCTAAATCCTAACATAAACACAAAGATCTAAACCTAACCACGACTGGCGAAACCTAACTAACCACGACTGGCGAAACCTAACTAAACATAAAAGGCAGAACCTAAACTATACACAAAAGACAAGAACCTGACGTAGCACGATAATCATTACATAAACACGATAAGCATGACATAAACAATAACCCACGAAACTAAAGTGCAACTCCCAAATATATATATGGTTCCCAATTAGAGACAACGAGACTCAGCTGCCTCTAATTGGGAACCATTATCCCAACATAGAAATAGACACCCTAGAACACACAAACCCTACACCAAAACGAAACCAAAACGCTCCAGCCTGTCATCTCGGGCCTGGGCGTTACAGGTAGGTCATTATGTTATTAATAGTTAGGTCATTATGTTATTAATAGGTAGGTCATTATGTTATTAATAGGTAGGTCATTATGTTATTATATAAGTATGTCATTATGTTATTTATAGGTAGGTCGTTATGGTATTAATAGGTAGGTCATTATGTTATTAATAGGTAGGTCATTATGTTATTATATAAGTATGTCATTATGTTATTTATAGTCAGGTTATTATGTTATTAATAGTTGGGTCATTATGTTATTAATAGGTAGGTTATTATGTTATAAATTGGTAGGTCATTATGTTAATAATTGGTAGGTCATTATGTTATTAATAGTTAGGTCATTATGTTATTTATAGGTAGGTCGTTATGGTATTAATAGGTAGGTCATTATGTTATTAATAGGTAGGTCATTATGTTATTATATAAGTATGTCATTATGTTATTAATAGTTGGGTCATTATGTTATTAATAGGTAGGTTATTATGTTATAAATTGGTAGGTCATTATGTTAATAATTGGTAGGTCATTATGTTATTAATAGTTAGGTCATTATGTTATTTATAGGTAGGTCGTTATGGTATTAATAGGTAGGTCATTATGTTATTAATAGGTAGGTCATTATGTTATTATATAAGTATGTCATTATGTTATTTATAGTCAGGTTATTATGTTATTAATAGTTGGGTCATTATGTCATTAATAGGTAGGTTATTATGTTATAAATTGGTAGGTCATTATGTTAATAATTGGTAGGCCATTATGTTATTAATAAAATAGGTAGGCCATTATGTTATTAACATTATGTTATTAACAACATTATAAGATCACACTCAATTGAACCACTCTACGAATAATGCCTTTCGGTGTTTAAGTTTAAAATGTAACACCAATTCATTTTAACAAAGCTAAAAATAAAATGAAAATGTTAAATACATGTTTTGTTTGTTCAAATCATTTTGTCTATAGCCAGGGAGAATTTTCAAGACATAAACCAGATTGATACATTGGGGAAATAAACATTATGGACATTTATGAGTTGAAGAGAGCCGCCGGGTCCATTTGAAGTAACCTTACACAGAGAGGTGTTGGTTGATATCTCTACAGCTGACACCGCCAAGATGAGGTGTGTGTGTGTGCACTTGCATGATTGTGTGTGTGAATGCGTGTGTGTGTGTGCGTGCGCATGTGCATGTGTGTTCATGACTTTACTGGGCAGATGTGCCGGAGCCGCTCCGTGCCTCAGCACACTCCTGGAACCTATTACGGACCTAATGGCACCAAATATTTTCTTTATGGCGTGATTATGAGCCTAGTAACTTTGACGTGTGGGAAGCAGAAGTCGGTAAGCCCACTTCTTGGGGGTGAAAATTCCGACTTGTCATTGGATGCACCAGAGTTTGACCCCTCCAGCGTTCGCCCCGCACTGCATCATCAACGTTTGCGTCCCAAATGTCACCCAATTCCCTATATAGTGCACTACTTTTGACCAGAGCCGTATGGGTCCTGGTCAAAAGTCCCTGGTAAAAAGCAGCGCATTATATAGGGAATAGGGTGCAATTTGAGACGCATACCCAGTCTTGACTCCTGTTCCTCTCTTCCTGTCGCAGTGGCACTTTCACGAGCGCCCGTGAGATAGATGAACGGCTGACATCCCAGCACCTCACCGTCGCCGACATAAAATGATTCACCTGCGGAATGCGTCTTCTCGTTTTCCCATTACATTCTACATTCGGTGGGTTGCTGGCTCGTCTGGGAGGCTGCCGGGAAATGAGGTGCCGTTATTTATCTCCCTCCCTCCCACTCATGCACACACAGACACACAACACTACCTACCGCTGCCCTCTGATTCAGCAGGAAGCAAAAATTAATAGATGAGCTTAGGAGGATTCTGCAGTGTGTGGAACAACGGATGGAGAAGAGCATTGATAATTGCCTTTAAACAAACAGTCCTAGTCCTGTGCTGTCTCTCTGTCTGTCTGTCTGTCTGTCTGTCTGTTTGTCTGTCAGTCACTGGCCCCTCATACAGTAACGTCTGTTTATCCCTTGGCTCTATCATAGCAGCACTCGTAGATAAATCTCCAAACACACTTGGCCTTGTCACACTTATCCTGATGCACCAACACCTGAGAGAGACGCCCTTAGTTGTTTTTACACGCTTGTTTTTGTTGCCGGTCGCCAGGGTCACTGTTGAACAGGCTCAAAAACATTCAAAACAAGCTCGACTGTAACATCATTGAATAGGCTCTTACCAGGTATGCATATTACACAGTGGGTAATTGATTCCTCCCCTCTTTTCGATTTATTGGAGAGAAGGAGGGCACGCAGTCTTTTTCACTGCTACTGCACCAGAGTGGCTGGTGGAATGGGAATTTATTGCACAGCCAGTCATTACCCAACGCAAACCAGGAAGGGAAAGATGCTAGTAACAACAACAATAATCAACAGCAGTAACATACTGTGTGTGATTTATCCTTCTGCTTCTTTTATACAATAGAATTCATCTTCTCTACGTTTAATTTGTTTGACTCTACATTTTAAAATATTTTACATAATAATGATGACGTGAACCACATAATCTTAAGGTTCAATTTTTTTTAATGGCACTTTATTTATTTTTTCGGTTTGCAATGAAAAGGAGCTTTTGGATGTGTAGATGCTAATTTCGGCATCATCATTGTCAGAGAGTGAGATTCCAACTATGTAAAACAGGAGTAAAGCCTTCCCATGTAACAAACAAGATCACATATGTAGACAGGGTTGGAGAGACATTACTTTATCCACAGGTAGAAAGTGACATCATCTCAAAGGTCAGTTCTCTGAAGAGACAACGCCTCACCGGAAGAAGATAAAATACTGCACTGTTTCTCTGCTCTATCCTCTGATGTCTATACACTTGCAACCAAGCGCCCAGAGATACCCCTTCTACAGGTTGGGAGCATGAGATACCCTTTCTACAGGTTGGGAGCATGAGATACCCTTTCTACAGGTTGGGAGCATGAGATACCCTTTCTAAAGGTTAGGAGCATGAGATACCCTTTCTACAGGTTGGGAGCATGAGATACCCTTTCTACAGGTTGGGAGCATGAGATACCCTTTCTACAGGTTAGGAGCATGAGATACCCTTTCTACAGGTTAGGAGCATGAGATACCCTTTCTACAGGTTGGGAGCACGAGATACCCCTTCTACAGGTTGGGAGCATGAGATACCCTTTCTACAGGTTGGGAGCATGAGATACCCTTTCTACAGGTTAGGAGCATGAGATACCTTTTCTACAGGTTAGGAGCACGAGATACCCTTTCTACAGGTTGGGAGCACGAGATACCCTTTCTACAGGTTGGGAGCATGTGATACCCTTTCTACAGGTTGGGAGCACGAGATACCCTTTCTACAGGTCGGGAGCACGAGATACCCTTTCTACAGGTTGGGAGCACGAGATACCCTTTCTACAGGTTGGGAGCACGAGATACCCCTTCTACAGGTTGGGAGCACGAGATACCCTTTCTACAGGTTGGGAGAATGCCTTTCATTTATATCATTTAAACTGCTTCACAGGAAGGTCTGATAGGAAGTTCTGATAGGAAGATCTGATTGGAAGATGTGACAGGAAGATCTCATTGGAAGATGTGATAGGAAGATCTCATTGGAAGATGTGACAGGAAGATCTCATTGGAAGATGTGATAGGAAGATCTGATTGGAAGACGTTAAGGATATAGAGAATGAGAGTGTCTAAGAGAGGATTTTCCCTTCTGCTCTTCGTGTTGACAGAGAGCTTCTGTCTCCTGAACGGGGGGAGAGGGTCCTCCACTGTCTGCTCTGCTCTGAACCATCTGCAGCCATGACAACTAGAATGTCTACATGAAGCTGTATAAATCAAATCAAATCAAATCAAATTTTATTTGTCACATACACATGGTTAGCAGATGTTAATGCGAGTGTAGCGAAATGCTTGTGCTTCTAGTTCCGACCATGCAGTAGTATCTAACAAGTAATCTAACAAATTCACAACAACTACCTTATACACACAAGAGTAAAGGAATGAATACGAGGATGTACATATAAATATATGGATGAGCGATGGCTGACCGGCATAGGCAAGATGCAGTAGATGGTATGGAGTACAGTATATACACACATATATACATATATACACATATATATATATGTATATATACATACATACACACACACACACACACACACACACACATATGAGATGAGTAATGTAGGATATGTAAACATTATATAAATGGCAATGTTTAAAGTGGCTAGTGATACATTATTTCATCCAATTATAATTATTAAAGTGGCTAGAAATTTGGGTCGATGACCGAACGGCATAGGCAAGATACAGTAGATGGTTTAGAGTACAGTGTCTACATTTGATATGAGTATGTCGGATACGTAAACATTATATACAAAATTGTTTAAAGTGGCTAGTGATACATTGTTACATCCAATTCCTATGTTTAAAGTGGCTAGAGATTTAAGTCAGTATGTTGGCAGCAGCCACTCAATGTTAGTGATGGCTGTTTAACAGTCTGATGGCCTTGAGGTAGAAGCTGTTTTTCAGTCTCTCGGTCCCAGCTTTGATGCACCTGTACTGACCTCGCCTTCTGGATGATAGCGGGGTGAACAGGCAGTGGCTCGGATGGTTGTTGTCCTTGATGATCTTTTTGGCCTTTCTGTGACATCGGGTGGTGTAGGTGTCCTGGAGGGCAGGTAGTTTAACCCCGGTGATGCGTTGTGCAGTCCTCACTACCCTCTGGAGAGCCTTACGGTTGTGGGCGGAGCAGTTGCCGTACCAGGCGGTGATACAGCCCGACAGGATGCTCTCGATTGTGCATCTGTAAAAGTTTGTGAGTGATTTTGGTGACAAGCCAAATTTCTTCAGCCTCCTGAGGTTGAAGAGGCGCTGTTGCGCCTTCTTCACCACGCTGTCTGTGTGGGTGGACCAATTCAGTTTGTCCGTGATGTGTACGCCGAGGAACTTAAAACTTTCCACCTTCTCCACTACTGTCCCCTCGATGTGGATAGGGGGGTGCTCCCTCTCCTGTTTCCTGAAGTCCACGATCATCTCCTTTGTTTTGTTGACATTGAGTGAGAGGTTATTTTCCTGACACCACACTCCAAGGGCCCTCACCTCCTCTCTGTAGGCCGTCTCGTCGTTGTTGGTAATCAAGCCTACCACTGTAGTGTCGTCAGCAAACTTGATGATTGAGTTGGATGCGTGCTTGGCCACGCAGTCATGGGTAAACAGGGAGTACAGGAGAGGGCTGAGAACGCACCCTTGTGGGGCCCCAGTGTTGAGGATCAGCGGGGTGGAGATGTTGTTTCCTACCCTCACCACCTGGGACCGGCCCGTCAGGAAGTCCAGGACCCAGTTGCACAGGGCTGGGTCGAGACCCAGGGTCTCGAGCTTAATGACGAGCTTGGAGGGAACTATGGTGTTAAATGCTGAGCTGTAGTCAATGAACAGCATTCTTACATAAGTATTCCTCTTGTCCAGATGGGTTAGGGCAGTATGCAGTGTGATTGCGATTGCGTCGTCTGTGGACCTATTGGGACGGTAAGCAAATTGGAGTGGGTCCAGGGTGTCTGGCAGGATGGAGGTGATATGATCCTTGACTAATCTCTCAAAGCACTTCATGATGATGGAAGTGAGTGCTACGGGCGATAGTCATTTAGCTCAGTCACCTTAGCTTTCTTGGGAACAGGAACAATGGTGGCCCTCTTGAAGCATGTGGGAACAGCAGACTGGGATAGGGACTGATTGAATATGTCCGTAAACACACCAGCCAGCTGGTCTGCGCATGCTCTGAGGACACGGCCAGGATGCCATCTGGGCCGGCAGCCTTGCGAGGGTTAACACATTTAAATGTTTTTCTCACATTGGCTGCGGTGAAGGTGAGCCCGCAGGTTTTGGTAGCGGGCCGTGTCGGTGGCACTGTATTGTCCTCAAAGCGAGCAAAGAAGTTGTTTAGTTTGTCTGGGAGCAGGGCGTCATGGTCCGCGACGGGGCTGGTTTTCTTTTTGTAGTCCGTGATTGACTGTAGACCCTGCCACATTCCTCTTGTGTCTGAGCCATTGAATTGTGACTCTACTTTGTCTCTATATTGACGCTTAGCTTGTTTGATTGCCTTGCGGAGGGAGTAGCTGCACTGTTTGTATTCAGTAATGTTTCCGGTAGCCTTTACCTGGTTAAAAGCAGTGGTTTGCGCTTTCAGTTTTGCGCGAATGCTGCCATCAATCCACGGTTTCTGGTTGGGGAAGGTTTTGATATTTGCTATGGGTACAACATCACCAATGCATTTGCTAATAAACTCGCTCACCGTATCAGCGTATACATCAATGTTGTTGTCAGATGCTATCCGGAACATATCCCAGTCCACGTGCTCGAAGCAATCTTGAAGCATGGAATCAGATTGTTCGGACCAGCGTTGAACAGACCTGAGAACGGGCGTTTCCTGTTTTAGTTTCTGTTTGTAGGCTGGGAGCAACAAAATGGAGTCATGGTCAGACTTGCGAAAGGAGGGCGGAGAATAGCCTTGTATGCATCACGGAAGTTGGAATAACAGTGGTCCAGGGTTTTACCAGCCCGGGTGGCACATTCGATATGCTGGTAAAATTTCGGGAGCCTTGTTCTTAAATTAGCCTTATTAAAATCCCCAGCCACAATAAATGCAGCCTCAGGATATGTGGTTTCCAGTTTACATAGAGTCCGATGAATTTCTTTCAGTGCCGTCGATGTATCAGCTTGAGGGGGGATGTACACGGCTGTGATTATAATCGAGGAGAATTCTCTTGGTAGATAATGCGGTCTGCATTTGATTGTAAGGAATTCTATGTCAGGTGAACAAAAGGACTTGAGTTCCTGTATGTTGTTATGATCACACCACGTCTCGTTAATCATAAGACACACACCCCACCCTTCTTCTTACCAGATAGATGTTTGTTTCTGTCGGCGATGCGTGGAGAAACCAGGTGGCTGTACCGACTCTGATAACGTGTCCTGAGTGAGCCATGTTTCCGTGAAGCAAAGAACGTTGCAGTCTCGGATGTCTCTCTGAAAGGCAACCCTTGATCTGATTTCGTCTACTTTGTTGTCAAGAGACTGTACATTGGCGATTAAAATACTCGGGAGAGGTGCACGATGCGCCCGTCGACGTAGCTTGACCAAAAGACCGGCGCGTTTCCCTCTTCTCCGGCGCCGCCGTTGTTTTGAGTAGCCACGTGCTATCCAGTCTATTGTTGTGTTTGGGTTAACGAAAGGAGAATCCTCTTTGGGAAAGTCGTATTCCTGGTCGTAATGTTGGTAAGTTGACGTTGCTCTTATATCCAATAGTTCCTCCCGGTTGTATGTAATAAAACTTAATATTTTCCGGGGTAACAATGTAAGAAGTAAAACATAAAAAAACAAAATACTGCATGGTTTCCTGAGAACGTGAAGCGAGGCTGCCATCTCTGTCGGCGCCGGATGTGTCAAAATAAAGATAAAGAATAAAGACATTCAATTGATACAAACCAGTACTTATAAAACAGAGCATATAAAACGTCAGTATATATAAAACAGTATATACTAACAGCATATATAACACATCAGTATATATTAAACAGTATATTAAACAGTATATATATATATAAAACAGCGTATGTAAAACATCTATATATTTACAATACAACAGTACAGTGAGGGGAAAAAAGTATTTGATCCCTGCTGATTTTGTACGTTTGCCCACTGACAAAGAAATTATCAGTCTATAATTTTAATGGTAGGTTTATTTGAACAGTGAGAGACAGAATAACAACAAAACAAATCCAGAAAAACGCATGTGAAAAATGTTATAAATTGATTTGCATTTTAATGAGGGAAATACGTATTTGACCCCCTCTCAATCAGAAAGATTTCTGGCTCCCAGGTGTCTTTTATACAGGTAACGAGCTGAGATTAGGACACACTCTTAAAGGGAGTGCACCTAATCTTAGCTTGTTACCTGCATAAAAGACACCTGTCCACAGAAGCACCCGATTCCAAACTCTCCACCATGGCCAAGACCAAAGAGCTCTCCAAGTATGTCAGGGACAAGATTGTAGACCTACACAAGGCTGGAATGGGCTACAAGACCATCGCCAAGCAGATTGGTGAGAAGGTGACAACAGTTGGTGCGATTATTCGCAAATGGAAGAAACACAAAAGAACTATCAATCTCCCTCGGCCTGGGGCTCCATGCAAGATCTCACCTTGTGGAGCTGCAATGGTCATGAGAATGGTGAGGAATCAGCCCAAAACTACACGGGAGGATCTTGTCAATGATCTCAAGGCAGCTGGGAACATAGTCACCAAGAAAACAATTGGTAACACACTACGACGTGAAGGATTGAAATCCTGCAGCGCCAGCAAGGTCCCCCTGCTCAAGAAAGCACATATACATGCCCGTCTGAAGTTTGCCAATGAACATCTGAATGATTCAGAGGACAACTGGGTGAAAGTGTTGTGGTCAGATGAGACCAAAATGGAGCTCTTTGGCATCAACTCAACTCGCCGTGTTTGGAGGAGGAGGAATGCTGCCTATGACCCCAAGAACACCATCCCCACCGTCAAACATGGAGGTGGAAACATTATGCTTTGGGGGTGTTATTCTGCTAAGGGGACAGGACAACTTCACCGCATCAAAGGGACGATGGACGGGGCCATGTACAGTCAAATCATGGGTGAGAACCTCCTTCCCTCAGCCAGGGCATTGAAAATGGGACGTGGATGGGTATTCCAGCATGACAATGACCCAAAACACACGGCCAAAGCAACAAAGGAGTGGCTCAAGAAGAAGCACATTAAGGTCCTGGAGTGGCCTAGCCAGTCTGTGGAGGGAGCTGAAGGTTCGAGTTGCCAAACGTCAGCCTCAAAACCTTAATGACTTGGAGAAGTCCTGCAAAGAGGAGTTGGACAAAATCCCTCCTGAGATGTGTGCTAACCTGGTGGCCAACTACAAGAAACGTCTGACCTCTGTGATTGCCAACAAGGGTTTTGCCACCAAGTACTAAGTCATGTTTTGCAGAGGGGTCAAATACTTATTTCCCTCATTAAAATGCAAATCAATTTATAACATTTTTCACATGCGTTTTTCTGGATTTTTTTGTTGTTATTCTGTCTCTCACTGTTCAAATAAACCTACCATTAAAATTATAGAATGATCATTTCTTTGTCAGTGGGCAAATGTACAAAATCAGCAGGGGATCAAATACTTTTTTCCCTCACTGTATATTAATTTCTGTCTTGTGCTGCTGGTTAGTCTCTACACCCCCAGGGGCTTGTGCTGCTGGTTGGTGTGCTGTCGGGTAGTTGCCTGGTTGTCAAAGGGTTTGGTAGCCCTGTTTATTTTGACATTCACATCCCAGCAGTAAGGCTACCCTGCCGCCCCAGTATTTATATCAGTATATATCACATCAGTATATATAAACAGAATATATAAAACAGTATATATTAAACAGTATATATAAAACATCAGTATATATAGAACATGAGTATATATAAACAGTATATATAAAACATCATTATATATAAAACATTATATATAAAACAGTAAATATAAAACATCAGTATATATAAAACAGTGTATATTACACATCGGTATAAATTAAACATCAGTATATATACACAGTATATATAAAACATCAGTATACATGAAACAGTATATATTAAACAGTATATATAAAACAGCAGTATATATATATAACATCAGTATATATAAACAGTATATATAAAACAGTATATATAAAACAGTATATATAAAACATCAGTATACATAAAACAGTGTATATAAAACATCAGTATATATTAAACAGTATATATAAAAAAGTATAGATAAAACATCAGTATATATAAAACATCAGTATATATAAAACAGTATATATAAAACATCAGTATATATAAAACATCAGTATATATAAAACAGTATATATATAACATCAGTATATATAAAACAGTATATATAAAACAGTATATATGAAACATCAGTATATATAAAACAGTATATATAAAACATCAGTATATATAAAACAGTATATATAAAACATCAGTATATATAAAACATCAGTATATATAAAACATCAGTATATATAAAACAGTATATATAAAACATCAGTATATATAAAAAATCGGTATATATAAAACAGTATATATAAAACATCAGTATATATAAATCATCAGTATTTATAAAACAGCATATATTAAACAGTATATATAAAACATCAGTATATATAAACAGTATATATAAACAGAATATATAAAACAGTATATATAAAACAACAGTTTATATTAAACATTATATATAAAACATCAGTATATGGAAAACATCAGTATATATATAACATCAGTATATATAAACAGTATATATAAAACAGCATATATATAACAGTATATATAAAACATAAGTATGTATTAAACAGTATATATAAAACATCAGTATACATAAGACAGTGTATATAAAACATCAGTATATATTAAACAGTATATATAAAAAAGTATATATAAAACATCAGTATATATAAAACATCAGTATATATAAAACAGTATATATAAAACATCAGTATATATTAAACATCAGTATATATAAAACATCAGTATATATAAAACAGTATATATAAAACATCAGTATATATTAAACATCAGTGTATATTAAACATCAGTATATATATAACATAAGTATATATACAACATAAGTATATATAAAACATCAGTGTATATTAAACATCAGAATATATATAACATAAGTATATATAAAACATCAGTACATATTAAACATAAGTATATATAAAACATCAGTGTATATTAAACATCAGTATATATATAACATAAGTGTATATAAAACATCAGTATATATTAAACATCAGTATATATTAAACATCAGTGTATATTAAACAGTATATATAAAACGTCAGTATATCTAAAACAGAGTATGTAAAACATCAATATATACAACACAACAGTATATTCATTTCTGTCTTGTGCTGTTGGTTAGTCTCTACACCCCCAGGGGCTTGTGCTGCTGGTTAGTCTCTACACTCCCAGGGGCTTGTGCTGCTGGTTAGTCTCTACACCCCCAGGGGCTTGTGCTGCTGGTTAGTCTCTACACCCCCAGGGGCTTGTGCTGCTGGTTAGTCTCTACACCCCCAGGGGCTTGTGCTGCTGGTTAGTCTCTACACCCCCAGGGGCGTGTGCTGCTCGTTAGTCTCTACACCCCCAGGGGCTTGTGCTGCTGGTTAGTCTCTACACCCCCAGGGGCTTGTGCTGCTGGTTAGTCTCTACACCCCCAGGGGCTTGTGCTGCTGGTTAGTCTCTACACCCCCAGGGGCTTGTGCTGCTGGATGGTGTGCTGGCGGGTAGTTGCCTGGTTGTCAAAGGGTTTTGGTAGCCCTGTCCATTTTGACATTCACATGCCAGCAGTAATGATGCTAAAAGCTGCAATTAGTCTGACTGTGGCATTGCGGGGAAGCGGCTGGCGGTGCCGACACCAGGCCTCCCTCCTCGCTACCCACCATACGACAACGCTCCGAGCTGTTAGCTGCTGCTATTATTCCCTGCAGTTGGATTATACTCCCTGGAGAAACGTCACCTCTTTCCTCCTTTCTCCATCTCTTTTTCCTCTCCCGTTTCATTTTCTACTCCTCTTCTCATTCCTCTCTTTTTTTTTTCGGGACCTCTCACGCTTTACTTTTGTTTTCTGTTTCACTTCAACCTCTTTCAAAAGATACGTTTTGTCTGTTTCAAAGAGAACTGTCAAACAATGATCAGCTGTGGAATAATTCTACACTATTTATGGATAGCATTTATCAATGCAGCTTGAATAGCTATTTGTAATACGTGTTGTAAAGTATTTACCGTCAGAGTTGGTGCTCAGTATCAACTGTTGAGGCTGTGTATCAACTGTTGAGGCTGTGTATCAACTGTTGAGGCTGTGTATCAACTGTTGAGGCTGTGCATCAACTGTTGAGGCTGTGTATCAACTGTTGAGGATTTGCATCAACTGTTGAGGCTGTGTATCAACTGTTGAGGCTGTGTATCAACTGTTGAGGCTGTGTATCAACTGTTGAGTCTGTGTATCAACTGTTGAGGATTTGCATCAACTGTTGAGGCTGTGTATCAACTGTTGAGGCTGTGTCTCAATTGTTGAGGATGTCTATCAATTGTTGAGGATGTGTATATTTGTTGTATATATTTATGGATATTTTTTAATAAATATTTGTTGAGTTCAACATGATGAAACTCCAGTCCATATTGCTCCATACCTTCTGTGTGTAACACTATCACATAATCCGATGATATAGTGCTTCTTTTCAGTCCGTGGCAATATGTATGGACATGCCTTTCTGTTGATACCATTGATCTGTGATCGATCAGCTATACCAGTATATACAGTATACAGGTCATTATGCCCTGCCTATTTGTGTTTGTGTGTGTGTGTTTGTGTGTCTATCTATCTATCTATCTATCTATCTATCTATCTATCTATCTATCTATCTATCTATCTATCTATCTATCTATCTATCTATCTATCTATCTATCAAGACCCCCTGTACTGGCTGGCAAACACAGTCACAAAAACAGGGGAAATCATTTTAATTAGTTGAGTGAATGCGATTTGCTGAATGTAGGAACCCAGGTTTAGCCTGCCCCCCCTCTCCCTCTCCCTCTCCCTCTCTCTCTCTCTCTCTCTCTCTCTCTCTCTCTCTCCCTCTCTCTCCCTCCCTCCCTCCCTCCCTCCCTCTCCCTCTCCCTCCGCTGCTCTGCTCTGCTCCCCTCGCAGCATTAAAATTGGTGTAATTTTCGCAGAAAAAGTCCCATCTGAGCAGCCCTGGCCACAGTCAATCAAGTTAAAAGCTACGGGTGCTTCATTTGATTTACCAATATAAAATGCAAATGAGGTGATTAAGTGGAGTGGAAAGAGAGGGGGAGCAGGAGCCTCTTTTAAACCATCAAGTTAGAACATGAACAGGGAGTGGACTGGCGGCAGGAAGAATGTTTTAGCATACTCCTTTGATTAGTGCTACAAAAATGTAATTAGTCAAGCTAATTGCATTACAAATTGCTCCACATTACAAAAAAAGACAGAATATTATTTTGAATACAGTGCAGTGGTTTTCAGCCCCAAATGGGCTTTGCCAATATGTGAAAGCCTAATTAAATACATGGAAGATGGCACAACAGTCTTACAGCGGCCAATGAGATAATGCCAGTAATTAGGACTGCTGTACACATCGAGAAAGGCGTACGTTTTAGGCTAGACTACGGTTTCACGGCGGGGACAAATCTAACAAGGCATCATCACATCATGACATTAACCATGGAGGAGAAATTCTCTCGCGGGAGGGACAGAGACACTTCAATAGGTTAAGTTAAACCAACTAGCTAACTGGTCATGCATCTCCTTACGTTACTATATGGCACATTTTAAGAGGCTATATGGAACTCTTGATCCGAAAGGGGTCCTCTTATTGGACAGAAATATAATTCTGGATTTTAAAAACCATACAACGTGATGGCCATTATATTCACACAAATACCTGCCAAAAATATAGAAATTGTCTTCATCTGAGTTAAAAACAAAATAAAAAAATAAAGTGTTTTTAGACAAGCCTAAGAATTATCCAAAATATTATAGTTTGTTGACATAAAGCTGTCCCTCTCCTGTAGGGAGACAATATTATATACACAGTCCTCAACATATCATCTCTCTCTCTCTCTCTCTCTCTCTCTCTCTCTCTCTCTCTCTCTCTCTCTCTCTCTCTCTCTCTCTCTCTCTCTCTCTCTCTCAAATCAATTCAATTCAAGGGCTTTATTGGCATGGGAAACATATGTTCACATTGCCAAAGCAAGTGAAATAGATAATAAACAAAAGTGAAATAAACAATAAAAATTTACAGTAAACATTATACTCACAGAAGTTCCAAAAGAATAAAGACATTTCAAATGTCATATACAGTGTTGTAGCGATGTGCAAATAGTCTCTCTCTTACCCAGGTTTAGCCTGCCCCCCTCCCTCTCTCTCTCTCTCTCTCTCTCTCTCTCTCTCTCTCTCTCTCTCTCTCTCTCTCTCTCTGTATTTCTCTCTGTATTTCTCTCTCGCTCTCTCTCTCTTTCACTCTCTCTCTGTATTTCTCTCTCTGTATCTGTCTGTCTCTCTCTCTCGCTCTCTGTAGCTCTCTTTCTCTGTATCTCACTCTCTCTGTCCCTCTCTCTGTATCTCTTTCTCTACCTCTTTCTTTCTTTCTCTGTCTCCCTCTCTCTCTCTCTCTCTCTCTCTCTCTCTAAATATCTTAAAAAAGAAAGTTGTTATACAAAAATAGCATTACCAATAGCAAACAAGCGTATGTTTTATCCATACGACTCAGTCCCTATTGATAGGCCATGTAATTGCCTGCATTGTCTACTTCCAATGGTTTATACAGTTTAAGTCGGAAGTTTACAATACACCTCTGCCAAATACATTTAAACTCAGTTCTTCACAATTCCTGACATTTAATCCTAGTAAAAATTCCCTGTCTTAGGTCAATTAGAATCACCACTTAATTTTAAGAATGTGAAATGTCAGAATAATAGTAGAGAGAATGATTTATTTCAGCTTTTATTTCTTTCATCACATTCCCAGTGGGTCAGAGTTTACATACACTCAATTAGTATTTGGTAGCATTTCCTTTAAATTGTTTAACTTGGGTCAAACGTTTTGTGTAGCCTTCCACAAGCTTCCCACAATAAGTTATATTAAGAATTTTGGCCCATTCCTCCTGACAGAGCTGGTGTAACTGAGTCAGGTTTGTAGGCCTCCTTGCAAACACACGCTTTTTCAGTTCTGCCCACAAATCTTCTCTAGGATTGAGGTCAGGGCTTTGTGATTGCCACTCCAATATCTTGACTTTGTTGTCCTTAAGCCATTTTGCCACAACTTTGGAAGTATGCTTGGGGTCATTGTCCATTTGGAAGACCCATTTGCCACCAAGCTTTAACTTCCTGACTGATGTATTGAGATGTTGCTATAATATATCCACGTAATTTTCCTCCCTCATGATGCCATCTATTTTTTCAAGTGCACCAGTCCCTCCTGCAGCAAAGCACCCCCACAACATGATACTGCCACCCCCGTGCTTCACGGTTGGGATGGTGTTCTTCGGCTTGCAAGCCTCCCCCTTTTTCCTCCAAACATAACGATGGTCATTATGGCCTAACAGTTCTATTTTGGTTCATCAGACCAGAGGACATTTCTCCAAAAAGTACGATCTTTGTCCCCATGTGCAGTTGCAAACCGTAGTCAGGCTTTTTTCTTCCTTGCTGAGCGGCCTTTCAGGTTATGGCGATATAGGACTCGTTTTACTGTGGATATAGATACTTTTGTACCTATTTCCTCCAGCATCTTCACAAGGTCCTTTGCTGTTGTTCTGGGATTGATTTGCACTTTTCGCACCAAAGTATGTTCATCTCTAGGAGACAGAACGCGTCTCCTTCCTGAGCGGTATGACGGCTGCGTGGTCCCATGGTGTTTATACTTGCGTACTATTGTTTGTACAAATGAACATGGTACCTTCAGGCATTTGGAAATTGCTCCCAAGGATGAAGCAGACTTGTGGAGGTCCACAGTTATTTTTCTGAGGTTTTTATTTTCCCATGATGTCAAGCAAAGAGGCACTGAGTTTGAAGGTAGGCCTTGAAATACATCCACAGGTACACCTCCAATTGACTCAAATGATGTCAATTAGCCTATCAGAAGCTTCTAAAGCCATGGCATAATTTTCTGGAAATTTCCAAGCTGTTTAAAGGCACAGTCAACTTAGTGTATGTAAACTTCTGACCCACTGGAATTGTGACACAGTGAATTATAAGTGAAATAATCTGTCTGTAAACAATTGTTGGAAAAATGACATGTGTCATGCACAAAGTAGATGTCCTAAACGACTTGCCAAAACTATAGTTCGTTAACAAGGAATTTGTGGAGCCTTTGAAAAACGAGTTTTAATGACTCCAACCTAAGTGTATGTAAAATTCCGACTTCAACTGTAGATACACTACATAACAGATAGTCTTGAAGCCACCATGCCTCCATCTTGGCACTTCCCCACAATTAAAAAAATATCTTGGAAGCTATAGAAATTGATTTATTAATGTCTACATATGTTTTTGCCATTTGTTTTTTTAAGTTATATTTTGTGAGCTGAACATACAAAAAATTATATATATATATATATATATATATATATATATATATATATACAGTACCAGTCAAAAGTTTGGACACACCTACACATTCAAGGGTTTTTCTTAATTTTGACTATTTTCTACATTGTAGAAGAATAGTGAACACATCAAAACTATGAAATAACACATATGGAATCATGTAGCATCCAAAAATGTGCTAAACAAATGAAAATATATTTTAGATTCTTCAAAGTAGCCACTCTTTGCTCCGAATGGCACAGCTGTCTAAGGTACTGCATCTCAGTGCTAGAGGCGTCACTACAGTCCCTGGTTCCATTCCAGGCTGTATCACAGTGGTCTAAGGCAATGCATCTCAGTGCTAGAGGAGTCACATGGAGGAGGAGGTGTGATGATGTGTGTGTGGTTTTCTGGTGACACTGTCAGTGATTTATTTTTGAATTCAAGGCACACTTAACCAGCATGGCTACCACATCATTCTGCAGCGATATGCCATCCCATCTGGTTTGCGCTTAGTGGGACTATCATTTGTTTTTTAATGGGACAATGACTCAACACACCTCCAGGCTGTGTAAGGGCTATTTGACCAAGAAGGAGAGTGATGGAGAGCTGCAACAGATGACCTGGCCTCCACAATCACCCGACCTCAACCCAATTGAAATGGGTTTGGATGAGTTGGAGCTCAGAGTGAAGGAAAAGCAGCCAACAAGTGCTCAGCATACGTGGGAACTCCTTCAACACTTTTGGAAAAACATTCCAGGGGAAGCTGGTTGAGAGAATGCCAAGAGTGTGCAAAGCTATCATTACGGCAAAGGGTGGCAAAGGGTGGCTTTTTTGAAGAATCTAAAATATAAGATATATTTTGATTTGTTTAACACTTTTTTGGGTTACTACATGATTCCATATGTGTTATTTCATAGTTTTGATGTCTTCATTATTATTCGACAATGTAGAAAATAAAGAAAAAGACTTGAATGAGTACGTGTGCCTAAACTTTTGACTTGTATTGTATGTTATTGACTGCTTCCAATACCCACCTTCAGCAAGATCAAACTACCTTTCTGATTCTCCATCGTCAAGAAAAACCCTTCCCGAGAAAAAAAAAGTATGAAGGCTTTTATCTGTAAAGAGAAAAAAAATCAACACCTATTGCAATATGTTGTGTTCGACATTCACTTAACAATTCAGAATACCACACATTACTATGTTCTGTTGTAGAGGGTAGCAGTATAGCTCTGTTACATCACAGGGACATTACTATGTTCTGTTGTAGAGGGTAGCAGCTTAGCTCTGTTACATCACTGGGACATTACTATGTTCTGTTGTAGAGGGTAGCAGCTTAGCTCTGTTACATCACTGGGACGTTACTATGTTCTGTTGTAGAGGGTAGCAGCTTAGCTCTGTTACATCACTGGGACATTACTATGTTCTGTTGTAGAGGGTAGCAGTATAGCTCTGTTACATCAGATTTACTGGGACATTTGGGGCAATTAATCCTATGTCTGTTTTATTGCCCCTTTAATGGTGTGTTATGTTTTATGCTTCTTGTCCCTTAATTATCAATGAAGATGCATAATAAATTACATTTGAGATACCCAGCAATCAGTAATAAAACATGATTGTTTCATACTGATGTTAGAGTCCCGGCATTTAAGATGAAT
The DNA here is from genome assembly GCA_030435695.1 of Brachymystax lenok tsinlingensis. Taxonomy (NCBI): domain Eukaryota; kingdom Metazoa; phylum Chordata; class Actinopteri; order Salmoniformes; family Salmonidae; genus Brachymystax; species Brachymystax lenok. The sequence goes on from CM059807.1 coordinate 3,823,858, forward strand.
CTTCTTATAATCCCTTCACCCAGCGGCCCAGAGCTGAGAGACCAAGAGTGTAACCAATGGCACCCTATTCCCTATTTAATATATTGGGACCCAGCACAGAGAGGTATAGAGGGGTCAGACCAGAGAGGTACAGAGGGGTCAGACCAGAGAGGTATAGAGGGGTCAGACCAGAGAGGTATAGAGGGGTCAGACCAGAGAGGTATAGAGGGGTCAGACCAGAGAGGTATAGAGGGGTCAGACCAGAGAGGTATAGAGGTGTCAGACCAGAGAGGTATAGAGGGGTCAGACCAGAGAGGTATGGAGGGGTCAGACCAGAGAGGTATAGAGGGGTCAGACCAGAGAGGTATAGAGGTGTCAGACCAGAGAGGTATAGAGGGGTCAGACCAGAGAGGTATGGAGGGGTCAGACCAGAGAGGTATAGAGGGGTCAGACCAGAGAGGTATAGAGGGGTCAGACCAGAGAGGTATAGAGGGGTCAGACCAGAGAGGTATAGAGGGGTCAGACCGGAGAAGCCATTTGGGACCCAGACCAGAGAGGCCATGCTGGTTAAAACTCAGACCTGGGTTCAAACACCATCTGAAATAATTTGGGTTTGATTAATCTGGGTTTGATTAATCTGGGTTTGATTAATCTGGATTTGATTAATCTGGGTTTGATTAATCTTGACTGGCAGAATGGAACCAATGGAATAATCACAAAACCGCAAACCCCGCCTGTCTGGCACTCCAGGCAGGCTACAGCAAACGCTAAACGAATTCATAAGATTTCAAATAGTTTTGTAACCCAGGTATTCTACAACTACTGCTGTGATTGAGTGGACACCACTGCTGACTGGACTAACCATAAAATCTTCCACCGTAGAAGACACTCCAATTAAACTGTGGGATGCATTTTGGATGGATTAAGATAAAAAGGCTGAGTTGTGATTGGATTAAAATGGTAAAAGGCTGAGTTGTGATTGGATTAAGCTGGTAAAAGGCTGAGTTGTGATTGGATTAAGAAGGTAAAAAAATATGAGTTGTGATTGGATTAAGAAGGTAAAAAAATATGAGTTGTGATTGGATTAATAAGGTATAAGGGGCTGAGTTGTGATTGGATTAATAAAGTATAAGGGGCTGAGTTGTGATTGGATTAATAAGGTATAAGGGGCTGAGTTGTGATTGGATTAATAAGGTATAAGGGGCTGAGTTGTGATTGGATTAATAAAGTATAAGGGGCTGAGTTGGGGAATTATTGTCACGTGTGCTCCCTCTCCGGCCTCTTGGTCACCAGGCTGATCTTTATGGCGCACACCTGTCACCATCGTTACGCGCAACTGCACACCATCAGCTCCTTGATTACCTGCCCTATATATGTCTCTCGTTTTGATTCCTTCCACCGGCATTATTGTTTATGTTTCAGTTTCCTATCTGTGCGTTGTTTTGTATAGTAAATTATGCATTCCCTGAACTTGCTTCCTGACTCCCAGCGCCCTCGTGTCAATTATATTCTCAGCCCTATAGGACCAGAAGCTACCTGTGGAAACAAAATGCCATATTCATAATAACCTTGGGTTTCATAAATCAACACTATTTTTGGTGCTGCAGGAATGGATGTTTTGGATAGATTGGGATTACAAAAATTACTTTTAATAAACAAACACACAACACACAAGCAACATAACTCAACTGGTTCATTCAGAAATACTTCCTTACAAGGTTGGATAAATATAGGTTTTCTCTGCACACTTAGCGTAGAGTACAACCTTTTTCATAAAATCTCTCAAATGCACGTCTCTGCAAAGTATGCTGGGTGTTAGAAAATTAATCTCAATGCATTGAAATCTGACAAAGGACTATGTATCTACCTGGCCATCAAACATAACATGTACTGTACTCTTACTTACACCTAAATCATTTGAATGATTTCATATCCACTCTGTTGACCAAAACATCACGGACTCAATGTGATGGATTTCATATCCACTCTGTTGACCAAAACATCACTGAGTCAATGTGATGGATTTCATATCCACTCTGTTGACCAAAACATCACTGAGTCAATGTGATGGATTTCATATCCACTCTGTTGACCAAAACATCACGGAGTCAATGTGATGGATTTCATATCCACTCTGTTGACCAAAACATCACTGAGTCAATGTGATGGATTTCATATCCACTCTTTAGTAGACCAAAACATCACCAGGTCAATGTGATGGATTTCATATCCACTCTGTAGTCAAGGAAACAGACAAACAGTCTGTAGATGGAAAATATAAATCTGCTGTTGTCCTTGTCCATCTACTAATTTTTCCACTTGTCTTTCTGTCTGTCCACATGCAGGCTAGAAACACACACACACACACACACACACACACACACACACACACACACACACACACACACACACACACACACACACACACACACACACACACACACACACACACACACACTCAGCACACTTGATATCAGCCCGCAGCCAATTAAGTAGAACATGGATGGAACAATGACAGGCGAAGTACACCCCATGGCAATCACTACAGCATAGCAATTAGGTTCAGTGGTGAAACAGCACTGGTGTTCTGCAGCTGTGGACTCTCGGGATGGAGACGCAGGGCAAAGGGGGGGAGAAGTCACAGTCACAAAGCATCCATCCCTGTATATACCTGTCTCTGTCTCTGCCTATCTCAAAGTCAAGGTTATAATTGCGTTATGAGCTGAAAATAGCACAATCATAAAGCATTATAAACAAGTGTCCCATAAAAATGTTAACAAAATATGATCCGTGGTTAAACTATAATTTGTCAAATTCTTAAGCAACATGGCCCGAGGGGATGTGATATATGTCCGTTATACAACGGGTGGATCTAATCCTGAATGCCGATTGGTTAAAACGGCATTCCAGCCAGTGTATATTCCACAAGTTACCACCGGCTAAATCTATTACTTTAAAATGCCTATTTACTCTGTTCCATCTGACTGTGCAATCCACCGTCTCATCAGCCCAGCCGGGCAATTTATAAACTTGATTAACATTTAGTTTTTAACAGCAGAGATTTGTGTTAACCTTGCTGTCTGACTCTCCAACATTTGAAACATTGTTTCAATATTTAAATTTGATCACGTAGTAATGAAAGTGTCGGGAGTCGGGACAGACAGGCAGGCAGCTTTTCTCAGCCAGTTGAAATCATGAAACAGCATAATCTTTCTGGATATGTACACAAATAAATATCAACAGTAAACAGGTAAAACGCAACGAAGTGCAGCTAGTTTCCAGTCTTTCCAGCTTCAGTTTGAAGTGATTGTGTTAGCCCGTGTTGTTGGCTAGCTCCTCTGAACAACAGTGTCCTGACGAGAAAGTACATTTTCTATGCTAGGTGAAAATCGTTCCTCATTAGCTTAAATGTCACTAGAAAACAGCTTAAACAATTGCAATTGCAGCTACTTTGTTGGTATTTTGGCTGCACTGTTTGACGTGACTGTAAGTTAGCGGTAGTTGGCTAGCTAGCAAGCAAGGGATAAGAACGTTGCCAGCCAGTATGGCGATAGAACATTTAGAATGAGCGGCAGGGTCGCATTCATTGATACAGAACAAAAAGGCTGAACCGATAGAACGAACGAGCAGCCGGCTGGGGTAGAAATCCTAGATTTGTGTCGGGACTATATCTTGTGGAAGGATGAAATTGTGTGAATAAAATAACGTTTTAAATGAAAATATGTAAATCATTATTTGAATATGTTGGTAACACGTTGTATAAAAGTGATAATGCCCTCGAAGCGAAGTGTTTGGAGGATAAATTGGCACTTTTTGTAAACCCTTGATGAACAGCACCAGTGCCGTCATATGCTACGAACACCGGCTTCTCGACCATCGCTGGATACAGCCCTTAGGGAAAGGGGGGATACCTAGTCAGTTGTACAACTGAACGCCTTCAACTGAAATGTGTCTTCCGCATTTAACCCAACCCCTCTGAATCAGAGAGGTGCAGGGGGCTGCCTTAAATCGACATCCACGACTTTGGCGCCCGGAGAACAGTGGGTTAACTGCCTTGTCAGCTTGGGGGATTCGATCCAGCAACCTTTCGGTTACTGGCCCAACGCTCTAACCACTAGGATACCTTAGCCGTGGTATATTGAAATATACCGTACCACAACCCCCTGAGGTGTCTTAATGCTATTTTAAACTGGTTACCAACATAATAACTAGAGCAGTAAAAAATACATGTTTTGTCATACCCGTGGTATACGGTTTGATATATCACGGCTATCAGCCAATCAGTATTCAGGGCTCGAACCAGCCAGTTTATAATATCAATTACATCATAAATAACATGGAATATAAATAGCAACACAAATTGCAGATTGCGTATTAGTAGTATGTATGGATTTTACCTAGTCGACCTCCTCTCCGATTCCAATATCTTTGTTGTCTGATACAACTGGTAAGAATGATTTGATTCGCTTTTTCAAAAGATTCAGAAGTTTGGACTCCCTTTGATTTGAATTAGCATTTTTTTAAGTAGAGTATTTACAACAGGCGTAAAAGGTATTATTCTTGTTATAATTTATTATTGACAAAGCGTACCACACGTGCAGGTCACTAAGGCTAATTCACTTGGCCCTTCTCACGGTGAAGATGACAGCAGGGTAATGTGCAACAGAGACCCTCGGTAAACAAACGCCCCATTGGGGTCAATGAGATGGTATTTTATTTAGCTGGTCGTTTCCCCTTTCTCTGTTATTTTACATAAGAATGAGATGGTTTTTTCATTTTATCTGGACGTTTCTCCTCTCTCTGTTACTGTACATCAGGATGAGATGGGAGATGTTAAGAGGTTTTGACACCAGCGGTAAGTGTGTCTATCTATCGAACCAATTAGAGTTGTAGTTGTAGTACTGATACTGTAATACACAAATGGCACCCTTTTCCCCATCATAGTACACTACTTTAGACCAGAGGCATGTCAGCAGTAGTGAACTCTATAGGCAATAGGGTGCCATTTGGTATAAATTCTCTGTTCTCTCTCTCTCTGCTGTGTTGTAATTACTGTTTTCAGACAGAAGAGACAGTAGTAGAACGTTAGTTATCATTAGAATAGATATGAGATATTACACCGTGCCAGGGTAATGATAATGAAATGGTGCAATGTGCTTAATTACCTTGATTCTATGGGAGTTAGGAATACGGAGGTGTCATGGACAGGGGATGGTGGATCTAACACAGGGCTTGGTGGGTAAAACCCAGGTACACGCCGCACGCACACACACACACACACACACACACACACACACACACACACACACACACACACACACACACACACACACACCTGCAGTAGAAAAACACATGGGGAGTACAGTATCTCTTGCTACTTCTACTACTACTGCTACTTCTAATACTTCTGCTACTGCTGTTAATACTACTAATACTACTGCTAATAATAACCTTGACTACTGATTCCACTTTAATACTACTAACTACTCGACTACTTCTGCTACTCTCTAACACCACCACCACCACTACCACCACCGCTACAACTACTACCACCATTGCTACTACTACCACTCAATACTAGCTACTTTTAATTAACCTACTACTACTGCTTACTGATACTACATACCATACCACCTACTATTACTGCTACTGCTACTACTACTGCTACTGCTACTACTTACTACCGCTGCTGCTTCACTACCGCTACTACCACCGCTACTACCAATTCAATAATAGCGGCTAACTGCCACCTGTTGCACTACCACCGCTACTACTGCTGCTGCTGCAATGCTGCCACCACCACCACCGCCACCGCAACCCACTGATTCACTACTGCTGCTGCTGCTGCTGCTTAACACCACTGGTGCCATAGCACGGTCGCCACTGCTATAGCAGCAACCACCGCCACCACCGCTTAATCAGCCACCACCACCATACCACCACCACCGCTACCAAACCGCCACCACATACTGCCAGCAATCTCACCGCCGCTACCACCAGGCACCTGCACCGCCACCTGCGGAACAGCAACAGTCACCAACCGCCAGGCATGCCGCCGACTAAGCAGCAGCAGCCCAGCCAGCACACCGCAACAGCAGCAACATCCGCTACCTCTATTTCTACCAGCTACTACCACTCGCCAGCAACCGCACCACCAACACTACCACCAATACCACTACCACTTATTTGCGAACCACCACTCTACACCACCACCACTACTACCAGCGGCAACACCACGCCACTAGCCACCACCACCACCGCCACAACAACGCCACCACCACCACTCTACCACTGCTGCTTGCCACCACCGGCCGCACTGCCGCTACCACCAACTACCACCGCTGCCACCACTGCTACGGCGGCAACCTACCACTCGCCAAACAATTGCCGTATATACCACCGCCACTCTACTGCCAAACCACCACTACCACTTCATCGCTAACCCATATACCACCGATACCACATACCATTACCATCAATAATGCCAACCTTAACTACCAACCACTACCAACAGCCACCGCAAACACCGCTGCCACTACCACCACAGCTACCAATGCCGACACCACCACCGCCGCTGCCTTAACTGCCGCTCTACTTCAACACCGTCACCTCCACACCACCTGTTTATGCCACACCGCTGCTACTGCCACACCGCCGCAACTGCTCATACCACCGCCATACATTACTACCACCCACTGCCACCACTTCTGCCATACTGCTACCGGACCACCTGCTGCTACCACCACCCACCACTGCTACCACTCTGCCCAAGGCCGCTTAACCGTTACCACCACTACCACTACTACCAACACCACCACTTCACCACCACCAACTCTCCCACCACTGGTTTGACCACAGCCACTATTGCTACCACTACTTTTGCTACAGCTGACAGCAACAGCTAATACTGCCGCTACCGCTCACCACCACTACTACTTCACTGCCACCTACCTGCACATGCTGCTACCACTACCACTGCCACTTCTGCTGCACCTACAACCACCAACCTACCAGTTCCAGAACTTACCACAACCACTTAACCACTGCACTACCAGGCTGCCACTGCTACCACCACCACGCTACCACTGCTCACGCCACTACCTGCTGCTGCTGCTGCCACCCACCACCACCGCTGCCACCACTGCCAACCAGCACTGGGTTCTGCCAGTTCACCACTACTACCACCGCTACCACCATACCCACTACCAGCTGCTTCACCACCACCTTTAACTACCACCAATGCGGTTACCACTGCCACCACTACCGCGACTGCCTAACAACCACTACCACCACCACTGCACTACTGCTGCTGCTCACCACCATTTACCACTGAGTTCTTACCAGTTAACCACCACTTGCAGTCTGCTGCTCACTGTTACTGGGCACAACCACTTGCACCACCGCTGGCGATACCTACTTACCAGCTGCTGCTACTGCAACCACGACCACTGCTGCATACCAACCAACCCATCACTACTGCACCTGCTGCCCACTGCGCACCAGCCACCACTGCTGCTGCAACCGCCTACTACAAACCTGCTGCCACTCTCACTACCACTACTGACTACCACTACCTACTACTCTTAACTACTACTACTACTGCTACTGGGTTACTCACTACCGCTGCCACCACTACCACTGCTACCATCACCAGCAAAACCACTGGCAACAACCACCACTACCACAGCCACCACCACCACCGCTGCCACTACCACCATCTGCTGGCATACCACCACGATCCGCCACCATGACCACCACCAGCAACCACCGCTACCACAGCCACTACCGCTACCACCACTACTACTGCGGTTTGGCATAACCGAACTGCCGCGACACCACCACCCACCGCCACCACCACAACCGCTACTACCTACTACCACCACTTAACCGACCACCACACAGCCAACTGCCACGCTACCACCGCCCACCACCGTCCACTGGACCACACCGCCACCACCACCACCACCGCCATCGCCACCACCAACACCGCCACTTGAACCGCCACCACCACCGCCACCACTGCTCACCACAGCTCCCACTTTCACCGCCACCAGCAACCACCACCGACCCGCCATCACGCACTTAATTTATGGCACCTAACAGCGGGCACTGCCAACGCGCCCTGGTGGTGGCAGCCACTACCACTGCTACCACTAAGTTGTAACCACCAACCGGCTACCACCAACAACAGCCAACGCTACTGTCCAGCAGCCACCTTACTACTCCTACCACTACCACAACCACTACCACCAACGCTACTACGCTCAACCACAACCACATAGCAACCACCCACTACTTCACTACCACCGCTACCACCACCACCACCGCTGCAACCACCACCAACGCTGCCACCACTACCACATCTTAGCAACTACCAATACCTACTGCTAAAGACAACAACAGATCGCCACCACCACCACCGCTACCACCACTCAGAACCACAGCCACTACCAACCACAACCACCACTACTTAGCTACCACAACCACTAACCACCATTAGCCACTACCACCGCAACCACTGCTGATTGCTACCACTGCCACCCCACCATACTCTGGCTGTTACTAACCCCCACCACCAACACAACAACCAAATAGCTCCCACCACCACCGCTTAACCCACCATTACCGCTACCACACTCTACCTCCACCAACGCAGATCTTAACACTGCCAGCAGCAACCCGCGGCGGCGCTGCCACCATTGCCAACCCCACCACAGCCACTTCGCCACGACTGCCCACCACTGACTGTCAACCGGAACCACTGCGGTATGCGGCGGCAATAACTCCACTTGCTTGCCACCACCGCCACTACTACCACTGCCACCACTTGCCACACTGCCACAGCCTCGCTTAGCTGCTACCTACTACCAAACTACCACCACTGCTACTGCCACTGGTTCTGCCACTGCCACCGCTAATGCTACTACCACTTTGCTGCCAGCCACCGCTACCACTACCGCCACACTGGTGCAGACCGCCACCATGCTACTACCACCGGCTACCACTTAACTTGCCACTAACTACACTTAACCTTACCGCAACCACCACTATCTAGCAGCCACCGACCTCTAATCCCACTGCCGAGCAGCCAACTACCACTACTACGCACTTAACCACAACGGGCACGCAACCACACTGCCGCTTGCCACCACTACCACCAGCAACCAGTCTTCACCACGACCGCTACCACGCTGGCTACCACCGCACTACCGCCGCCACGCTACAACCACGCCACCCACCGCCAACCCCACCGCCACCACTACTACACCACTAGCTACGGCACTGGCTGCTGCCACTTACCACCGCTACTGCTAATCACCACCCACTAACCGCTAGCAGCTGTTTCACCACCACTTCCACTGCCACCGTTCCTTCACTACTGGCCACCGCTACCAGCATCAAGCCACTCTCATTTGGCAGCAACTGCCAACCGCCACTACCACCACTGCACTGTGATTAACGCGCAGCGCAGCAATACCACCACCGATCCTACTACACCACCGCCACTTCACCACCACCACCAACTAACGCCAGCAGCAGGTACACCACTCGGCCACCAACCCGCCACCAACTACCACCGCTGTCTTTGACAGCCAACCAACCACTAATGGGTACCACCACTACCAGAACGCGCCACTACCACCTTATCACTGGCCACCACCCAACCTTGCCACTAATGCCAGCCACGCTACTACCACTACCGCCACTTTACTGCTACTACTACCACCAACGCTTACTATCTACTACCGCTACGTCACCACTACCAGCAACAACCACGCAACTGCTACTACCACACCTGGTTCTAGCTTGCCACTACCACCAATAGCAGATCACTACCACCACCATCACACTACCACCGCACTACTGCTACTACCACAACTACGACTACCTTAGCAACTACTACCGCTACCACTAACAGGGCCAATTTGTAGCAACCACCTTACCACTCACTACGGCAGCTAACCGGCGTACTTCAATAGCGGCAGCCACCACTGCTACCACCACCACCAACATACCACCACCACCCTAGCCACCACACGCTAATACCACTACCACTACCACGAACAGCCACTTGTTCCACTACTAGCTCCGCCGCTAGCTCCTACACCCGATACCAGCCTACTAACTATACCACTGGCAACACTAACCAGTGGTACTTCACCATACCAGCACTACTTACTGCTACCCCAACCACTAACCACTTACCACCACCGCTACTACCACCTACTACTACTGCCAATACCACTCATAAACTACCACCACTGCTTACTACTACCACTAACCAAGCTGCTACTCTAAACTACTACTCCTGCTACTACTGCTACTACTACTACTACTACTACTAATGCTAAGCCTACTACTACAAAATGTTCACTTCTTCTACTACTACTACTACCACTGCTACTACTGCTACTATTATACTCACTGCTTCCTATTCTACTACTGATTACTGCTATACTACTACTACTACCACTACTACTACTAACCACTATACATAGGAATTGGATGTAACAAATGTATCACTAACCACTTTAAACAATTTTGTATATAATGTTTGACATTATCCCACATACTCATATCAAATGGTATACACTGTACACTAAACCATCTACTGTATCTTGCCTATGGAGTGTCAGGTCATCCAAATCTCTAATACTACTTAATAATTATAATTGGATGAAATAATGTATCACTAGCCACTTACCATACAATGCCATTTTATATAATGTTTACATATCCTACATTACTCATCTCATATATGTGTGTGTGTATATATATATATATATATGTGTGTGTATATACTGAACTCCATACCATCTATTGCATCTGCCTAGCTGCATCCACTGGCTACTCTTTATCGCTCATCCAAGGTAGTTGTTGTGAATTTATACTGTACATACTACTGCGTATTCCAGAACGCTACTACTCTTGTGTGTATAAGGTAGTTTTTGTTTGCCATTTGATTACTGTGTCTAGACTACTACTGCCACTTCTACCAACCACCACTACCTACTACTACTACTACTACTACTACTACTGCATACTACTACATCTAATACTAACCATGTGTATGTGACAACTACTAACCACTTTGATTTGATTTGATTTTGATTTGCTACTACTACTACTGCTACTACTACTACTACTAATGCTACTTACTACTGCTGCTCTAATTACAACTTACTCACTGCCCTACTGGCTCAAGCTAACTATACCACCACTACTGCTAATTCTAACACTAATGCTACTGCCACCACCACATCAACTACCACGCACCGACCACCAGAACCACTAACAATTACCACCGCTACCTGGCCAACACCAGCAACTATCACCACCGCTGCCACTACACTACCAGCCGGCCCCACTACCCCGCACCGCCACTGCAGCCGTTTGCTGCCACACCAACACCACTACCATCACCACCGCCGCTGCCACTACCACCTGAGTGTGCAGCCACTACCACCACTGCTCCACCGCCATCACCGCCACTACCACCGCTACCACCAACACCACCACCGCTACTGGCACCGGCCACGCACCACCGCTCAACACAACCACCGCCGCCACCACCACCACTACCACCACTACTCTTAGTAGTTCCACCACCACCAACCGCTAGCACCACCACACCAACACCCAACCACCACCACAGCTGCTGCCACCACTACTACGGGCATCACTACTACCACCACATACGCGGCTGGTTCTGCCACCACTAGCGGGCACCACACCACTGCTGAGCCTTTACTGCTACGACCTTGCCAGCGGCACCGCTGCCACCACAACAGCACAGCCACCACAACCTCTAACCCATCCGGCTGTTCACCCACCACTGATCTGCCCTCCACATTGCCACCGCTGGGTTCTTGCGCAGCCATTGATGCCGATGTTGCCACTGACGCAAATTGCCGCCGCTTACACCACCACCACCACTGCCACTGCCACTGCGCCGACGCTGCAAACCATACCACCACCACACCACCACTACCACCACAGCCACCACCACCACTGCCGCCACCACCACCATTACCACCACCACCACCACAGCAACTGCCACTGCCACCGCTACCACCACAGCCCTACCACCGCTGCCACCACCGGTCAATCCACCGGCTGCTCAGGCCACTGCCACCACCCTGCTGTTGCTGCTGCTGGCTGCTGCCACATTCACTGACACCACCACCGCCAGCTTCCACCACGACCACTGCCACCGCCACTACCACGCTGCTGGTGCCAGCTACCACCATCACTGCCATTTCCCACTTTGCACAACAACCACAACCGCCACCACCACCACCTACCTTGCCAGCTAGCACCACCACTTGCTACATCACCACCACTCACCGCTGCCCTGGGTTTGCCGCCAGTCTCACGCTGCACTCTGACCACCGCTTAATATACCACTGCTACCACTGCTACCACCACCCACCACCACTGGTCACAATACCACCGCTGCCACTACTGCTACCACTTGCTGCCGCTACCACTTCATGCACATTTATACCTTGCTGGACACTAACTGCTACCGCCACCAATACCACCACTTCTGTAGTACCAGTGTTTGCTACTACCACCGCTGATACTACTACTGCTGCTGCTACTTCTACTACTGATTCTACTGTTACCTCTGCTACTGCTGCTACTGCTGCTGGTTGTGCTATTGATGCCAATACTGTTCACTACTGGTCTGGTTGCTGCTACTATTTTGCCACCACTGCTACCATTACTACTACTACTACTACTGCTACTACCTACTACTGCTACCGCTACTACTAATGCTACTTCTACTACTACTACCTCCACTACTTCTACTACTACTACTACTACTGCTACTACTACTACTATTACTGCTACTGCTACTTCTATTCTACTAATACTGCTACTACTGCTACTACTACTACTACTACTACTACTACACTTTATACATAGGAATTGGATGTAACAAATGTATCACTAGCCACTTTAAACAATTTTGTATATAATGTTTACGTATCCGACATACTCATATCAAATGTATACACTGTACACTAAACCATCTACTGTATCTTGCCTATGCCGTTCGGTCATCGACCCAAATCTCTAGCCACTTTAATAATTATAATTGGATGAAATAATGTATCACTAGCCACTTTAAACAATGCCATTTATATAATGTTTACATATCCTACATTACTCATCTCATATATGTGTGTGTGTGTATATATATATATATATATGTGTGTATATACTGAACTCCATACCATCTATTGCATCTGCTCTATGCTGTCAGCCATCGCTTCATCCATATATTTATATGTACATACTGTATTCATTCCTTTACTCTTTGTGTGTATAAGGTAGTTGTTGTGAATTTGTTAGATTACTTGTTAGATACTACTGCATGGTCGGAACTAGAAGCACAAGCATTTCGCTACACTCGCATTAACATCTGCTAACCATGTGTATGTGACAAATAAAATTTGATTTGATTTGATTTTGATTTTACTACTTCTATTGCTACCACTTCTACTACTGATCCTACTACTACTGCTACTTCTACCACAACTACTACTACTACTACTACTACTACTACTGCTACTACTACTACTGCTTCTACTAGAACTACTACCACCGCTACTTCTACCACAACCATTACTACTACCACTTCTACTACTACTACTACTGCTACTACCTACTGCCACTACTACCACTACTACCACTACTACCACTACCAATGCCACTTTATACTACAACTACTCCACCACAACTAACCACCAACCTACTGCTACAACCTCACAACCACTGCTGGTGGCACTACTACCGCAACCTGCCTAATCTTACCAATGCCAATACTAGCATCCACTCACCACCACCAGCACTACCGAACTACCACTCTACCGCTCACCAGAACCACTACCACCACCAGCAGCCACCTCTGGCCAACCACCAGCAGCAGCGGCGGAACACTACCACCGCCAACCATCACTAAAGTCTCACCACCACTGCCGCTACTACCACCCACTGCCACCACTAACCAATAGCTGGTGGCAACACCAATACGCACCACCACCACCACCGCCGCAACCACCACTACCACCACCGAACTCTTGCGGTTCTTGCCACCAGCGGCAGCTCAAGACAGCCACCAGCCAACCCAGCACTACCACCACCACCAATACCACCTGGCCGGCCACCACCAGCTACCACCGTGCCACCACCACCACCACCACCACCGCCGCTACACTCACCAATCTACCGCACCACCACCAGCCACCACCGCCACCACCAACACCACCACCACTGGGCCACCACCAACCACTACCACCACAGCGGCAGCTACCACCACCACCACCACCACCACCACCACCACCACCGCTGCTGCCACCACCACCACCGCCGCAACCACTACCACCGCCGCCACTACCACTGCTGCTACTGCATCACTGAGTGTAATACCCCCACCATACTCTGATCCATACCACTGTTAACAACCCCATCCAATCACTGGTTCTGCTTATTTGCCATCTGCTGCCGCCACCCCACCACTCCCACTGGTTGTTACCCTCCATTGATTGCCACCGCTGCTCACAGCATTGATGCCGATGTTGCTACAGCGGCAGTACCGCTGCAACTTATTGCTGCTACCGCCACTGCCACCGCTTACTGCTGCACCACCACCGCTGCTACTGCTGCTGCTACTACTACGCTGCTGCCACCACTGCTGCTACTACTATGCTGCTGCTAATACCACTATAAACACCACCACTACCACTACCAGCATACCAGGCTGCGGTACTGCCACTGCTACAACACCACTACCACTACCATAACAGCTGATCACTGCTGCCACTACCACTCTAACAGTCCACTGCCAACCTGCTGCTACAGCAGCAATCTCACCGCTACTTAGCCACATACTGCCACCGCCACCACCGCTACTCACGACCACCGCTACTCTACCGCTGCCACCCGCACCAGCAACTCTAATCTCCGCTGCTACCACCGCTACTACCACTACCACCAGAATTGGCCTTCACCACAACAACCAACAACCGCTACTTCACCGCTGCCAATATCGCTGCATCACTCCAGCCATTACCACGCCACACCGCTGCACCACTGCGCGCTCATCACCACCACCGCTACCCACCACCACCACCCAACACCACCACCACCGCCAACCCATCACCACTGGCTGCCACCACTACCACCGCTGCCACTACTACCACTACCGCTGGATACCACTTCTACCGCTGTTTGCTCTGTATCTGCTGCCGTTACCACAACCCCACCACCGCGCTGGGATACCACCATACTGCTGCTACTACTTCTGCTGTTGCATCTACCGTTACCCTGCCACTGCTGCTACTGCCGCTGGTTGTGCTATTGATGCCACTACTGTTGCTGCTGATGCACTGCTGCCGCCACTACTTCTGCTGCTAACCACTACTATTGCTGCACTACCACTGCCACCGCTACCACCACAGCCACTGCACCACCACCGCTCAACTACCACTTCCCAAACTCTGGCTTTCCACCGCCACTGCCGCTACCACCACCGCTACTACTACCATACACCATCAATGCTACCCACCACAACCACCACTGCCACTGCCACTGTAGAACGAATTCTGCTGCTACCGCCACTGGTCACAACTGCTACCACTACCTTAACCACTGCCACAACCACCAACAACTACTACTGCTGCTAGCCTAATACTACCTTAACTGGCTACTACCACAACCACTGCAACTGCTGCTACTACCAACCATACCACTACCACCACTACTACCACTGCAACCAACCACTGCTACGCGGTTCTGCTAACTCGCACTACCACCGCTACTGTTCCAACCACCTCTGCTACCATCACCGGCTACCACCAACCACTACCACTACCACCACCACCGCTGCCACCACTGCTGCTGCTGCCACTCTCATCGTACGCCGATACCTACCACTGCCACCCCCACCATCCTGCTGCCACAACCCACCACTGCCGATTCTGCTGTTGCTACTTCTGCCACACCACCGTGGATCCCAACCACTAACCGAGCAGTGCCAATACACTGGTGGCCATTGCTGCTGTTGCCTGATTGCGGTTGTTACTGCCATGCCGCTGACTGCTGCTGTTATGCTACCGCTGCTGCTACTGCACCCTTGCTCAAACTACCACTGGGCCGGTACTGCTGCCACCGCTGATACCACTACTGCTTGTACCACACCACAGCCGCCACTAACTGCACCGCCGATCCTGCTGCTACTGGCTACTGCCTGGCTGCTGTTGCACATCGCCTGCTGCTGAGCCATTGCTGTTGCCTTACTACTGTTGCCAGCCGCGGGTTGTGCCGCCAGCCACTGCTGCTACTACTGCGTCATGCTACCTGCCTGCTTGCACCAGCAACTTGCTGCACCACTGCCACTACTGCTACCAGTACCTTTCTTACTGCTACGCCGCTAACCGCCACCGCTACCACAGCAACAGCAGCCATTACCACCAGTGCTGCTGTCAACCACAACAACACTGCCAACCGCAGCAGCCACTCTTGGGTCACCGCTACCACTTGGCCACCACTCTGTACACCTTAGCAACCGCTACTCTCACCACAACAACCAACCGCCACCGCCACTACTGCTACTCTGCCGCTGCCAACACACTCTAACACCACCACGAACTACCACCACAACCACCTACAACACTTTCTGCAATTAACTCTGCACACTCACCACCGCACTACCACTACCACCATCATTGAGCAACCACGCCCGCAACTACCAGCGGCCAACCGCTACTACCAGCCACCCCAATAACTGCCACCATCACCACGCTTGCCACCGGCCATGCGCAGCCACCCTACCACCACTACCAACCACCAATACTGGTGCAGCAACCACCACCAGCGGCCGCAACCACCACCAATCCACGCCAACCAAGCACTAACCACCACTACCACCACTGGGCTACCAGCTACAGCGGCAACCACCACCACCGCTACCATTAACCACCCTTAACCAGCGCACCACCACACTAACCTTACCACAACCACCACCACCACAACGGCCACTTCAACTGCCACCAACAACCAACCACTTACAACGCACCACTTTGGCCAACTTGCGCCTACCACTCTACTGCTGCTACCACTACCTTACCAACCACCGCTGCTACGATACCACTTCACCACCGCTGATACCAACACCGCCACCATCAATCACCACTCTTACTGCAGTATCTCGCCAACCCTATCACTACCACCGCTGCTACTTTCAAATTTACTCACTAACTGAGTTCCGCTGGCCACCAGCGCTATACTCCAATTCTGCTCACCAGTTCCATCTTAACCCTGCAGCCACCGCTTTACCGCTGTTAATTTACCGCATTGCTTTGCTGCTGCGCCGCATCGCGCCAGGCCAAATTCTGCCAGCACTGCTGCCACCGCAGGCTGCTGCAGCCAGCCACTGCTGCTATCGAGCTCTGCCGCTGCTACTACCACTTCCATTAATACGGCATGATTGACGCTGGCCAGCTGCTCGCAGCCTGCAGCCATTCTTGCGGCTAAACCGCTCACCACTACACCATCTGCCGCTACCTGCCATTTAACTTAGCCACAACCGCCACAACCGCCTAAGTCTCAATCCTACCACTGCTACCGCTGCACATGCACACTGCTGCCACTGCCACTGCAAACTACCGCCAACTCACACCACCACTACTGCAAACTACTATCAGCTTGCAACTAGCACTACTGCCACCGCCGCCACCGCTGCCATCTGCTACTGCTGCTACCACCACTGCCACACCCTGGCACAGCAGCTGGCACCACAGCGCTGCTACTCATGCTGTGCCACCACTTGCTACCACACCACTGCTGCTGCTGCTGCTGCCACTACTGCCACTACCGCTACCATTATTAGCAGCAGCTGCCACCGTCACTGCCAGCTGCCACTCTAATTGTCCAAACACTACCACTCTGCCACTTCTACCAGACTGCCACTGCCACTGCTACCACTCTAGCACCACTCTGCTACCAACAACCACCACAACCAACCACCACTACCAAGCTACCACTACTGCCACTGCTACCACTGCCATACTGATACCACTTCTAACCACCACCATGTCATTGCCCACCGATGACACCGCTACTGCTGCCTTGGCAGCCACTGCAGCCACTTTTACCGCTGCCACCGCCCCCAACTGCTAACATCTCTCACTGCCAGCACTTCTACTGCTGTACTTACCTACTCACAAGAACAACCACCACCACTACCACCACCAATACCGCCACCACCTGATACTTCAGTATACCACATATGCCGCCACTGCCGCAACACTGCTGCTAGCTTATACTGCTGCTAGTTGGCACTTATTCTGCTGAGTCACTGATACCACTGCTACTGCTTTCCATCAGCACCACAAGTAGCTACACAATGGTACTGGTCCTACCACTACCACTGCTTAGGCCCACTGCTGCTGGTTCTTACCGCTGCTACTACCACTGCCACTACCCACCACATCTCTACAGCCACCGCTAGGTCTACTGGATGCTATTGCTACATCATCACTGCCTCTGCTGCTGCCACTGCTACTTCTACAGTTCTCCCACAAATCGCTACTACTGCTACTACTGCTACTACTACTACTACCACTTATGGTGCTTGTCTGCTACAACCACTACAACCACTACTACTACTGCTACCATTACCGCTACCACTGCAACAATACTACTACTACTTCTATTTCTACTACTACTACTGCTGCTACTACTACTGCTGCTGCTGCTACTACTTCTACTACTACTATGGCTACTACGGCCTCTGATGATACTGCTGCTCCTCCAGCTACTGCAGCTACTTTTACTGCTGCTACTGCTACTGCCTCTACTACTGCTAATACTTCTACTACTGCTAGTACTTCTACTGCAGGTACTTTTACTTCTACTTCTACAAGAACAACAACTACAACTAATAATAATAATAATAATACTGCCACTACTACTTATACTGCATATACTGCCACTGCCACATCCATAGCTTCTACCACCATTTTGCTCTACAACCCCCACAAGTGTCAGGACACTCGTCTGAAGTCGGAACCGTCGATGTGCCAATTTCTGTTTGGTAGTGTTTGAACCGTACGGCCTTGTCTGTCACAGGACTTGTCTGACGGTAATCGGTACCGGTTTAAAAAATGAATGGAAGTGTGAAGGTTGTTTTGTGCCTACCCAAAAAAGGTGTTAAATATGTGTACTTTTTTGAATTTGTTTTTTTATACGTCCTAGATTTAGGACAGACACTTCAAAACATGGTTTCTTATTATTTATTTTGATGACTGTCCTTTTTGCAATATCATGCCAGCCTCTCTTGGCTAAGATTTGAGGAGAGACTGACTGCATCACTAAACATTCATGTGTTGAAAATTCAAAATTGTTTGCATAGTCAACTTTCACACCAGTGGAGGCTCCTCAGAGGAGGAAGGTGAGGACCATCCTCCTCAGTGAATTTTAATTGTAAAACACTTAAGAATGTATCCTTTTAAGATACAACTATACTAAATATAATCACGTCACCAAATAACTGATTAAAACACACTATTTTGCACAGAAGGTCAATAGCATGGTGTAACCATGGTGTAGCTGGAGGACAGCAAGCTTCCGTCCTCCTATGGGTACATTGACTTCAATACAAAACCTAGGAGGTTCATGGTTCTCATCCCCTTCCATAGACTTACACAGTAATTATGACATCTTCCGGAGGACGTCCTCCAGCCTATCAGAGCTCTTGCAGCAGAGCTCTTGTCCAGCCAATCAAAGGATCAGATAGTGATCTAGCACTGAAAGCATAAGCTACAGCTAGCTAGCACTTCAGTGTATAAAATACTTAGCTGGCAAAAGTTTAACCTACTGAAACACCCTGCTCAAACAGAGGGATGCTGTGTCAGCTAGCTGGCTATGACTTTCCAACACAACACTGGAACTCTTCCAGAGTCAATGTAAGCTTTTGGTTTTACAAAGTTATTGCCACCGGGGCTCGCCGGTGTAAGTGCTAAATTGCTTACTGACGGTACACTGTAACATTACTGCAAAATTGTAGCTGGTTTACTAACACGTTAATTCTATTAGCTATGCTGACTATTACGTTACTTTAGCTAATATGGGGACAACGATGTAGGCTGTGTGTAGCGGGTTTGGCTTGGAACGTTTGTTTTGCCTGGTCACAGGCAGCTGATGTGTTGTTCATTAAAGTCCACAAGCGAAGGGAAATGTGAGAGGAGGAGAGTGCATAGATGCGAGAAGGAATGCAACGTGGCTTCTATGAAAGTAAACTGTGTTTACGCATGATCAAGGGTGTATTCATTCCGCTGATTCTGTTGAAAAATATTTCTTAAACATAAGCAAACAGAACAAACGGGGATAAACATACTTGAATTTGTCCAATAGAACCTTCTCGTTTGCAACTGTTGGACTAATGATTAATTATACCCTAGATCAGCTAGATGCAGGCAAGAGTGTGCAAGGCGGTATTGAATGTCACTGTCTGTCCATGTATCACTATCGGTCATCTCAAATTTTTTCTCTCGACCTGTGTGCACCTACGCTGTAAACTTTAATTCATAGGCTAGGTTGTAACAACCTCATGATGGGTATAGAGTAACATTCTAAAATCATGTAGTAGCCTAAACCTATCGATGTAACATTGAACTGGGTGAATGGAATATGAATGAGAGTCATCCAATATGCTGTAACAGAAACAAGGCCATGTGCATTCATTTTTTTTTTGTCCTCCCTCATCTTAGACGGCAAATACCGCCACTGTTACACACAGCTCTTACCCCACCAGACATGCCACCAGGGTTTTTTTCATAGTCCCCAAATCCAGAATAAAATCAAGAAAGCATACACTACTCTATAGAGCCATTATTGCATGGAACCCTTCCATCTCATATTGCTCAAATGAACAGCAAACCTGGTTTCAAAAAACAGTTAAAGCAACACCTCATGGCACAACGCCTCTCCCTTATCTGACCTAGGTATTTTGTATGTATGTATTGATGTGCAGGTTATGTATGTCGTTTTTTAAATGTATGTAGTTTTGTTCCTGAGCTGTTCATGTCTATTAGGTTTTGTATTATGTCATGTTTCATGTTCTGTTTGGAACCCAGGAAGAGAAGCTAATGGAGGATACAAACAAAATGCCCCGAAATACCAAACCCTAACCTTAGCCCTGGATCTGACCTGTAAACCTTACCTCTAACCCTAACCTTAGCCCTGGATCTGACCTGTAACCCTTACCTCTAACCCAAACCTTAGCCCTGGATCTGACCTGTAACCCTTACCTCTAACCCTAACCTTAGCCCTGGATCTGACCTGTAACCCTTACCTCTAACCCTAACCTTAGCTCTAACCCTAGTTACCCACTGATGAAAAAAACATGACAGATGAGATGTTTACTTTGTCATGATGTTCATTGCAAAGAAATGTGCTTTACATCACGTGCCACATTCTGCAAGTACTGTGGATTTGTATCTACTGGTAATACAGTTGTATGCAAACATTGGTCATCAAGGGCAATTAAGGTTATTTATTTATTTTAATTGTATTGTCATTCACCAGATAGGTGCAGTGAAATGTAATGTAGGGTGGCAGGTAGCCTAGTGGTTAGAGCGTTGGACTTGTAACCGGAGGGTTGCAAGTTCGAATCCCCAAGCTGACAGGGAAAAATCTGTCGTTCTACCCCTGAACAAGGCAGTTAACCCACTATTCCCCGGGCGCCGAAGACGTGGATGCTGATTAAGGCAGCCCCCCCCCCCAGCACCTCTCTGATTCAGAGGGGTTGGGTTAAATGCGGAAGACATATTTCAGTTGAAGGCATTCAGTTGTACAACTGACTAAAAATGGTGACAGTGAAATGTGTTGTTTTACATGGTCAGCCAAAGTAGTACGGCAACCCAGGAATCAAAATAGGGTGAAAGTGTTGGTGATTATCTGGCTAATTAATGTTCTGAAGGACCTAGCTAATTAATATATCCACATGACAAAGCCACTACAGTTATTAAGAAAATTCATTCAAATTGTCAGTTACCTGAGATAGGTGGCAGGTAGCCTAGTGGTTAGAGCGTTGGACTTGTAACCTGAAGGTTGCAAGGTCGAGTCCTTGAGCTGACAGGGTACAAATCTGTTGTTCTGCCCCCTGTAACAGCAGTTAACCCACTGCTCCTAGGCTGTCATTGAAAATAAAATGTGTTCTTAACTGATTTGCCTAGTTAAAATAAATAAACACCACATAGAGCCAATTTTACAGACCCAGACAAAAACCCACACCGGGACTAAAAAGCATGCCCAATAGAGATGTTTTAGTTCGTGGAGTATTAATCTGGGGCCGTGAAACTGTCCCATAATGTGAGACTAGGGTACCCATCGAAGACCGTGTCATTACAGTGTGAGTGTTAAAGAGAGCAGTGGCCCACTGAAAGCCCCCTCAGAAAGCCCTCAGAAAGCAGATAGGCCAGCACTTACAAGCCCCTTTCCCTACCTTGTCCCGGCTGTGTAGTCCTACTATAGTCCTGATGTTGCTCTTCAGGAGACAGCTGCAGAAAGATACTACACAGAGAGATTACACCTCTGAGAGCCTCTGTCTGTCTGTCTCGCCCTGGGCCTGTCAGCAGCACACTGGCTGCATTCCAAATGTTCCCTATATAGTGTACTGCTTTCAGCCAGAGCCTTATGGGCCCTACTCAAAAGTAGTGCACTATATAGGGAACAGTATGCAATTTGGTACATTCCCACTGACATGGAGCTATTAGCATGCTATTTTAAGATCCTGGAGCCCTCACTAGCTGGCTCACTCACTCACTGGCATGCCTGTCAGACAGACAGAAAATCCTCATTTTGTTCTTTTCTTTTCTTCTCCAGAGGTAATCCCTCTCTTTTCTCTGCACTTGTCTTTTGACTGGGGGGCGAGCTCAGCTTTCAGTGATCATATAGGCCTAGCTATCTATTCACGGGCGGAGCGAAAAGAGAGACAGAGAGAGAGCAAGAGAGAGAGAGAGAGAGAGAGAGAGAGAGAGAGAGAGAGAGAGAGAGAGAGAGAGAGAGAGAGAGAGGGTTCAGACGTCGTCTATACCAGGGATGACAGGTCGACTCTGTTTCCGGCTAAAGAACATTGTAGTTAATTGTTGGAAAGCTTTTTATCCTGCCCTCCATATTACAGGCCTTAGCATACATTTAACATTATGTTCCTCAAATGCTATGATGACAACTAAAACTGAGCTTTCCTCGGGTATACTGTTGGCCTTTATGGGAGTGTTCAACAGGGAGGCCTGAGGGAGGGACATGCTTTTCAATGGACAACCTGAGGCACAATGGACACGTCTCTCATCACTGTCTGGGGTAGGTAACCCATCTTCATATGAAAAGGAAGAGGAATAGGAACTTTCTCACGTGTCAGCGTTATAGCAAGCATTAAAATACCCTGATTGTATATACTCCAATAGATATACAGATATACAGTATACCTGAGGAAAACTAGGACACTGCACAGTTTGATTGTCATCCTAACGTTTGATGTACACTATATATACAAAAGTGTGTGGACACCCCTTCAAACTAGTGGATTCAGCTATTTCAGCCGCACCCGTTGCTGACAGGTGTATAAAATCGAGCACACAGCCATGCAATCTCCATAGGAAAACATTGGCAGTAGAATGTCTTTACTGAAGAGTTCAGTGACTTTCAACGTGGCACCGTCGTAGAATGCCACCTTTTTCAAACATGTCAGTTCGTCAAATTTCTGCCCTGCTAGAGCTGCCCCCCCCGGTCAACTGTAAGTGCTGTTATTGTAAAGTGGAAACGTCTGGGAGCAACAACGGCTCAACCGCGAAGTGGTCGGCCACAGAAGCTCACAGAAATGGTCTGGGGCAGTTTTTCATGGTTCAGGCCCCTTAGTTCCAGTGAATGGAAATCTTAACGCTACAGCATACAATGACATTCTAGACGATTCTGTGCTTCCAACTTTGTGGCAACAGTTTGGGGAAGGCCCTTTCCTGTTTCAGCATGACAATGCCCCCGTGCACAAAGCGAGGTCCGTACAGAAATGGTTTGTCAAGATCGTTGTGGAAGAACTTGACTGGAAATTTTCAAAATATCTCCATGTCATTGGATTTAGGATAAAAGTTGGTTGGGAAAAATACCAAATACCCATAAGTTGATAACTTTTTTGCAAATCCAATCAGTTTTCCAAGTTCATTCAATGTCATCACAAGGACATTTTTTTGTTGTTGAAACAACATTGATTCAACCAGTTTCAGTGGGTTGATTTCCATAGTATTATATATTAAGGGAACAGTTTGTTGTCATTTGAACTATCTGTTAACTACTGTCCCTCTACGCTGTAATATAATGGGGTAAGAAGGATACTGTTGTACAGGGTTTTGGCTCCATACTCGTCAGGGAATAGTCTGGGTGTTATTATCCATGTGAATAAATACCACTGATATTTAATCCAACAAGCAAACAAAAAATTATCTATGCAGGACGGAGCTGGGTGTTATTCGGGTATTGAATCTATCAACAATGCTGTTCTCTCCTGTGGGTCTTAGTTGTTCTAGAAAAATATATATTTAGTTGCTGACCGATGCTGTCTTGACCCATTATACCACCTGTGGGCTGACTGATGCTGTCTTGACCCATTATACCACCTGTGGACTGACTGATGCTGCCTTGACCCACTATACCACCTGTGGGCTGACTGATCCTGCCTTGACCCATTATACCACCTGTGGGCTGACTGATGCTGCCTTGACCCATTATACCACCTGTGGGCTGACTGATGCTGCCTTGACCCATTATACCACCTGTGGGCTTACTGATGCTGCCTAGACCCATTATACCACATGTGGGCTTACTGATGCTGCCTAGACCCATTATACCACCTGTGGGCTGACTGATGCTGCCTTGACCCATTATACCACCTGTGGGCTTACTGATGCTGCCTAGACCCATTATACCACCTGTGGGCTTACTGATGCTGCCTAGACCCATTATACCACCTGTGGGCTGACTGATGCTGCCTTGACCCATTATACCACCTGTGGACTGACTGATGCTGCATTGACAAATTATACCACCTGTGGGCTGACTGATGCTGCCTTGACCCATTATACCACCTGTGGGCTGACTGATGCTGCCTTGACCCATTATACCACCTGTGGGCTGACTGATGCTGCATTGACAAATTATACCACCTGTGGGCTGACTGATGCTGCCTTGACCCATTATACCACCTGTGGACTGACTGATGCTGCCTTGACCCATTATACCACCTGTGGACTGACTGATGCTGCATTGACAAATTATACCACCTGTGGGCTGACTGATGCTGCCTTGACCCATTATACCACCTGTGGGCTGACTGATGCTGCCTTGACCCATTATACCACCTGTGGGCTGACTGATGCTGCCTTGACCCATTATACCACCTGTGGGCTGACTGATGCTGCCTTGACCCATTATACCACCTGTGGGCTGACTGATGCTGCCTTGACCCATTATACCACCTGTGGGCTGACTGATGCTGCCTTGACCCATTATACCACCTGTGGACTGACTGATGCTGCCTTGACCCATTATACCACCTGTGGACTGACTGATGCTGCATTGACCCATTATACCACCTGTGGGCTGACTGATGCTGCCTTGACCCATTATACCACCTGTGGGCTGACTGATGCCGTAAACTATTATGAACTGCTATTCATTCTATGTGTCTATTCTCTCTAATCTCTCTATATATTTCTTTTCTATCTATTCTCTCTATGTTTCTATTCGCTCTATTCTCTCTATTCTCTATATGTTTCTATTCTCTCTATTCTCTCTATTCTCTATATGTTTCTATTCTCTCTATGTGTCTATTCTCTCTATTCACTATGTGTATATTCTGTCGATTCTCTATATGTTTCTATTCTCTCTATTCTCTATATGTGTCTATTCTCTCGATTCTCTATGTGTCTATTCTTTCTATTCTCTCAATGTGTCTATTCTCTATATTCTCTCTATTCTCTATATGTCTATTCTCTCTATTCACTATGTGTATATTCTGTCGATTCTCTATGTTTCTATTCTCTCTATTCTCTCTATGTGTCTATTCTCTCTATTCTCTATATGTTTCTGTTCTCTCTATTCTCTCTATGTGTCTATTCTCTATATTCTCTCTATTCTCTCTATGTGTCTATTCTCTCTATGTGTCTATTCTCTCTATTCTCTCTATTCTCTCTATGTGTCTATTCTCTCTATTCTCTATGTGTCTATTCTCTCTATGCTCTCTATGTGTCTATTCTCTATATTCTCTCTATTCTCTGTGTCTATTCTCTCTATATGTTTCTATTCTCTCTATTCTCTCATTGTGTCATTTCTTTCTATGTGTCTATTCTCTATATCCTCTCTATTCTCTATGTGTCTATTCTCTCTATTCTCTATATGTGTCTATTCTCTCTATTCTCTCATTGTGTCTTTTCTCTCAATGTGTCTATTCTCTCTATTCTCTTTTTTCTATATTTGTGTCTATTCTCTCTACATACGTCTATGTGTCTATTCTCTCTATTCTATCTATGTGTCAATTCTCTCTAGTAGGCCATGTTTCTATTCTCTCTATTCTCTATATGTGTCTATTCTCTCTATTCTCTATGTGTCTATTCTCTCTATTCTCTCTATTCTCTATGTGTCTATTCTCTCTATTCTCTATTTGTTTCTATTCTCTCTATTCTCTCTGTGTCTATTCTCTCTATGTGTCTATTCTCTCTATTCTCTATATGTTTCTGTTCTCTCTATTCTCTCTATGTGTCTATTCTCTATATTCTCTCTATTCTCTATGTGTCTATTCTCTCTATTCTCTATATGTTTCTATTCTCTCTATTCTCTATATGTTTCTATTCTCTCTATTCTCTGTATGTGTCTATTCTCTCTATTCTCTCTATTCTCTCTATGTGTCTATTCTCTCTATTCTCTATGTGTCTATTCTCTATATTCTCTATATGTGTCTATTCTCTATATTCTCTCTATTCTCTGTGTCTATTCTCTCTATATGTTTCTATTCTCTCTATTCTCTCATTGTGTCATTTCTCTATATGTGTCTATTCTCTATATTCTCTCTATTCTCTATGTGTCTATTCTCTCTATTCTCTATATGTGTCTATTCTCTCTATTCTCTCATTGTGTATTTTCTCTCAATGTGTCTATTCTCTCTATTCTCTTTTTTCTATATTTGTGTCTATTCTCCCTACATACGTCTATGTGTCTATTCTCTCTATTCTCTATATGTGTCTATTCTCTCTATTCTCTCATTGTGTATTTTCTCTCAATGTGTCTATTCTCTCTATTCTCTTTTTTCTATATTTGTGTCTATTCTCTCTACATACGTCTATGTGTCTATTCTCTCTATTCTATCTGTGTGTCAATTCTCTCTAGTAGGCCATGTGTCTATTCTCTCTATTCTCTATGTGTCTATTCTCTCTATTCTCTCTATTCTCTTTATGTTTCTATTCTCTCTATTCTCTCTGTTCTCTCTATTCTCTCTATGTGTCTATTCTCTCTATTCTCTCTATGTGTCTATTCTCTCTATGTGTCTATTCTCTCTATTCTCTCATTGTGTCTATTCTCTCATTGTGTCTATTCTCTCAATGTGTCTATTCTCTCCATTCTCTTTATTCTATCTATGTGTCAATTCTCTCTAATACGTCTGTGTCTATTATCTCTATTCTCTCTTTGTGACTATTCTCTCTATTCTCTCTATTCTCTCTATTCTCTCTATATGTCTATTCTCTCTATTCTCTACATTCTCTATATGTGTCTATTCTTTTTCTTCTCTCTATTCTCGCTATTCTCTCAATGTGTCTATTCTCTCTATGTGTCTATTCTCTCTATTCTCTCTATGTGTCTATTCTCTCTATTCTATCTATGTGTCAATTCTCTCTATTCTCTCTATTCTATCTATGTGTCAATTCTCTCTATTCTCTCTATTCTCTTTATGTTTCTATTCTCTCTATTCTCTCTATTCTCTTTATGTGTCTATTCTCTCTATTCTCTCTATTCTCTCTATATTCTCTCTATTCTCTCTATTCTCTCTATATTCTCTCTATTCTCTCTATGTGTCTATTCTCTCTATTCTATCTATGTGTCAATTCTCTCTATTCTCTCTATTCTCTTTATGTGTCTATTCTCTCTATTCTCTCTATATTCTCTATATTCTCTCTATTCTCTCTATTCTCTCTATATGTCTATTCTCTCTATTCTCTCTATATGTCTATTCTCTCTATTCTCTATATTCTCTATATGTGTCTATTCTTTTTCTTCTCTCTATTCTCGCTATTCTCTCAATGTGTCTATTCTCTCTATGTGTCTATTCTCTCTATTCTCTCTATGTGTCTATTCTCTCTATGTGTCTATTCTTTCTATTCTCTATTCTCTCTGTGTGTCTATTCTCTATTCTCTCTGTGTGTCTATTCTCTCTATGTGTCTATTATCTCTATATTCTCTCTATTCTCTCTATTCTCTCTCTATTCTCTCTATATTCTCTCTATTCTCTCTATTCTCTCTGTGTCTATTCTCTCTATTCGCTCTATTCTCTCTATGTGTCTATTCTCTCTATGTGTCTATTCTCTCTATGTGTCTATTCTCTCTATTCTCTCTATGTGTCTATTCTCTCTATGTGTCTATTCTCTCTATTCTCTCTATGTGTCTATTCTCTCTATGTGTCTATTCTCTCTATTCTCTCATTGTGTCTATTCTCTCATTGTGTCTATTCTCTCTATGTGTCTATTCTCTCTATGTGTCTATTCTCTCTATTCTATCTATGTGTCTATTCTCTCTATATTCTCTCTATTCGCTCTATTCTCTCTATGTGTCTATTCTCTCTATGTGTCTATTCTCTCTATATTCTCTCTATTCTATCTATGTGTCTATTCTCTCTATATTCTCTCTATTCGCTCTATTCTCTCTATGTGTCTATTCTCTCTATGTGTCTATTCTCTCTATATTCTCTCTATTCGCTCTATTCTCTCTATGTGTCTATTCTCTCTATGTGTCTATTCTCTCTATGTGTCTATTCTCTCTATTCTCTCATTGTGTCTATTCTCTCATTGTGTCTATTCTCTCTATGTGTCTATTCTCTCTATGTGTCTATTCTCTCTATTCTCTCATTGTGTCTATTCTCTCATTGTGTCTTTTCTCTCAATGTGTCTATTCTCTCCATTCTCTTTATTCTATATTTGTGTCTATTTTCTCTACATACGTCTGTGTCTATTCTCTCTATTCTCTCTATGTGTCAATTCTCTCTAGTACGTCTATGTGTCTATTATCTCTATTCTCTCTTTGTGACTATTCTCTATATTCTCTCTATTCTCTCTATTCTCTCTATTCTCTCTATATGTCTATTCTCTCTATTCTCTATATTCTCTATATGTGTCTATTCTTTTTCTTCTCTCTATTCTCGCTATTCTCTCAATGTGTCTATTCTCTCTATGTGTCTATTCTTTCTATTCTCTCTATTCTCTCTGTGTGTCTATTCTCTATTCTCTCTGTGTGTCTATTCTCTCTATGTGTCTATTATCTCTATTGTCTCTAAATTATCTCTATTCTCTATATGTGTCTATTCTCTCTTTGTCTATTCTCTCAATGTGTCTAGTCTCTGTGTCTTTTCTCCCTAGTATGTCTATGTTTCTTTTCTCTCTATGTGCCTATTCTCTTTTCTCTCTATTCTCTCTATGTGAGTATTCTCTGTGTCTATTCTCTCTATTATCTATGTTCTCTCTAGTCTCCATGTGTCTATTATCTCTATTCTCTATATTATCTTATTTGTCTCCATTTGTCTAGTCTCTCCATGTGTCTATTCTCTCTGTGTGTCTATTGTCTCTTCTATATTCTCTTTATTCTCTCTATTCTCTCTGTCTATTCAATCAATAAATCAAATGCATTTATAAAGCCCTTCTTACATCAGCTGATGTCACAAAGTGCTGTACAGAAACCCAGCCTAAAACTCCAAACAGCAAGCAATGCAGGTGTAGAAGCACGGTGGCTAGGGAAAAACTCCCTAGAAAGGCCAGAACCTAGGAAGAAACCTAGAGAGGAACCTGGCTATGAGGGGTTGGCCAGGCCTTTTCTGGTTGTGCCGGGTGCAGATTATAACAGAACATGGCCAAGATGTTCAAACGTTCATAGATGACCAGCAGGGTCAAATAACAATAATCACAGTGGTTGTAGAGGGTGCAACAGGTCAGCACCTCAGGAGTAAATGTCAGTTGGCTTTTCATAGCCGATCATTCAGAGTATCTCTACCGCTCCTGCTGTCTCTAGAGAGTTAAAAACATCTGGTCTGGGACAGGTAGCTAGTCCGGTGGACTGGGGACAGCAAGGAGTCATCGGGCCAGGTAGTCCTGAGGCATGGTCCTAGGGCTCAGGTCCTCCGGGAGAGAGAGAGAGAGAGAGAGAGAGAGAGAGAGAGAGAGAGAGAGAGAGAGAGAGAGAGAGAGAGAGAGAGAGAGAGAGAGAGAGAGAGAGAGAATTAGAGAGAGCATACTTAAATTCATACAGGACATCGGATAAGATGTGAGAAAGACTCCAGACATAACAGACTAACCCTAGACCCCTGACAAACTATTGCAGCATAGATACTGGAGACATTAGGGGTCGGGAGACACTGTGGCCCCGTCCGACGATACCCCCGGACAGGGCCACACAGGCAGGATATAACCCCACCCACTTTACCAAAGCACAGCCCCCACACCACTAGAGGGATATCTTCAACCACCAACTTACCATCCTGAGACAAGGCCGAGTATAGCCCAGGAAGATCTCCCCCACGGTACAACCCAAGGGAGGGGCGCCAACCTGGACAGGAAGATCACGTCAGTGACTCAACCCACTCAAGTGACGCACCCCTCCTAGGGACGGCATGGAAGAGCACCAGTAAGCCAGTGACTCAGCCCCTGTAATAGAGTTAGAGGCAGAGAATCCCAGTGGAGAGAGGATAACTGGCCAGGCAGAGACAGTGAGGGTGGTTCGTTGCTCCAGTGCCTTTCCGTTCTTCAATAAAGACTTAAAGGTCGAGACCGAGTCTGCGTCTCTCACATGGATAGGCACTGGAGCTCTATAGGAGAAAGCCCTGCCTCCAGCTGTTTGCTTAGAAATTCTAGGGCCAGTAAGGAGGCCTGCGTCTTGTGACCGTAGCGTATTTGTAGGTATGTACGGCAGGACCAAATCTGAAAGTAGGTAAGAGCAAGCCAATGTAATGCTTTGTAGGTTAGCAGTAAAACCTTAAAATCAGCCCTAGCCTTAACAGGAAGCCAATGTAGAGGCTAGCACTGGAGTAATATGATCAAATGTTTTGGTTATAGTCAATATTCTAGCAGCCGTGTTTAGCACTAACTGAAGTTTATTTAGTGCTTTATCCGGGTAGCCGGAAAGGAGAGCATTGCAGTAGTCTAACCTAGAAACAGTCTTGATTTGTTAGTCAAAAGAGAGATTAGGGTCCAGCGTAACGCCTAGGTCCTTCACAGTTTTATTTGAGACGACTGTACAACCATCACGATTAATTGTCAGATTCAACAGAAGATCTCTTTGTTTCTTGGGACCTAGAACAAGCATCTCTGTTTGGTCCGAGTTTAAAAGTAGAACATTTGCCGCCATCCACTTCCTTATGTCTGAAACACAGGCTTCCAGGGAGGGCAAATTTGGGGATTCACCATGTTTCATCGAAATGTACAGCTGTGTGTCATCCGCATAGCAGTGAAAGTTAACATTATGTTTCCGAATGTTACACCAAACTGGAAGTCTTCCGACTAGCTTGGAAAGACAGTACCGTGCAGTATCGAAGAGCCCTCACTGCTGCTCGATCATCCTATTTTTCATTCCTCAAGAGAGGATCACTTCAGCACTGATAAATTCATGAACTTCTTTGACAAAAAGATCATGATCATTAGAAAGCAAATTACGGACTCCTCTTTAAATCTGGGTATTCCTCCAAAGCTCAGTTGTCCTGAGTCTGCACAACTTTGCCAGAACCTAGGATCAAGGGAGACACTCAAGTTCTTTAGTACTATATCTCTTGACACATTGATGAAAATAATAATGTCCTCTAAACCTTCAATCTGCATACTGGACCCTATTCCAACTAAACTACGGAAAGAGCTGCTTCCTGTGCTTTGCCCTCCTATGTTTAACATAATAAACGGCTCTCTATCCACCGGATGTGTACCAAACTCACTAAAAGTGGCAGTAATAAAGCCTCCTGAAAAAGTCAAACCTTGACCCAGAAAATATATAAAACGATCGGCCTATATCGAATCTCCCATTCCTCTCCAAAAAATTTTAATAAGCTTTTGCCTCCCCGGAAGCCTGTGTTTCAGACATAAGGAAGTGGATGGCGGCAAATTTTCTACTTTTAAATTCGGACCAAACAGAGATGCTTGTTCTAGGTCCCAAGAAACAAAGAGATCTTCTGTTGAATCTGACAATTAAATCGTGATGGTTGTACAGTCGTCTCAAATAAAACTGTGAAGGAACTCGGCGTTACTCTGGACCCTGATCACTCTTTTGACGACCATATCAAGACTGTTTCAAGGACAGCTTTTTTTCCATCTACGTAACATTGTATAAATGATGATGCAGAAAACTAATCCATGCTTTTGGCACTTCTAGGTTAGACTACTGCAGTGCTCTACTTTCTGGCTACCCGGATAAAGCACTAAATAAACTCCAGTTAGTGCTGAACACGGCTGCTAGAATCTTGACTAGAACCCAAAAAATGTGATCATATTACTCCGTTGCTAGCCTCTCTATCTCTACATTGGCTTGCTGTTAAGGCTAGGGCTGATTTCAAGGTTTTACTGCTAACCTACAAAGCATTACATGGGCTTGCTCCTACCTATCTTTCCGATTTGGTCCTGCCGTACATACCTACACGTGCGCTATGGTCACAAGATGCAGGCCTCCTTACAGTCCCTAGAATTTCTAAGCAGACAGCTGGAGGCAGGGCTTTCTCCTATAGAGCTCCATTTTTATGGAATGGTCTGCCTATCCATGTGAGAGACGCAGACTCGGTCTCAACCTTTAAGTCATTATTGAAGACCCATCTCTTCAGTAGGTCCTATGATTGAGTGTAGTCTGGCCCAGGAGTGTGAAGGTGAACGGAAAGGCTCTGGAGCAACGAACCGCCCTTGCTGTCTCTGCCTGGCCGGTTCCCCTCTCTCCACTGGGATTCTCTGCCTCAAACCCTATTACAGGGTCTGAGTTGCTGGCTTACTGGTGCTCTTCAATGCCGTCCCTAGGAGGGGTTCGCCACTTGAGCGGGTTGAATCACTGACGTGAACTTCCTGTCCTGGTTGGCGCCCCCCTTGGGTTCGTGCTGTGGGGGGAAATCTTCGTGGGCAATACTCGGCCTTGTCTCAGGATAGTAAGTTGGTGGTTGAAGATATCCCTCTAGTGATTAATTTAAGTATTCTCTCTCTCTCTCTCTCTCTCTCTCTCTCTCTCTCTCTCTCTCTCTCTCTCTCTCTCTCTCTCTCTCTCTCTCTCTGACCTGAGCCCTAGGACCATGCCTGGCCTTATGACTTCTTGCTGTCCCCAGTACTGCTGCTCTAGTTTCATCTGTTTCAACTGTTCTGCCTGCGGCTGTGGAACCCTGACCTTGTCCCAGACCTGCTGTTTGAACTCTATAGAGACAACAAGAGCGGCTGTGAAAAGTCATCTGACATTTACTCCTGAGGTGCTGACCTGTTGCACCCTCTACTTCCACTGTGATTATTGTTATTTGACCCTGCTGGTCATCTACAGTGGGGCAAAAAAAGTATTTAGTCAGCCACCAATTGTGCAAGTTCTCTCACTTAAAAAGATGAGAGAGGCCTGTAATTTTCATCATAGGTACACTTCAACTATGACAGACAAAATGAGGAAAAAAAATCCAGAAAATCACATTGTAGGATTTTTAATGAATTTATTTGCAAATTATGGTGGAAAATAAGCATTTGGTCACATACAAACAAGCAAGATTTCTGGCTCTCACAGACCTGTAACTTCTTCTTTAAGAGGCTCCTCTGTCCTCCACTCGTTACCTGTATTAATGGCACCTGTTTGAACTTGTTATCAGTATAAAAGACACCTGTCCACAACCTCAAACAGTCACACTCCAAACTCCACTATGGCCAAGACCAAAGAGCTGTCAAAGGACACCAGAAACAAAATTGTAGACCTGCACCAGGTTGGGAAGACTGCATCTGCAATAATTAAGCAGCTTGGTTTGAAGAAATCAACTGTGGGAGCAATTATTAGGAAATGGAAGACATACAAGACCACTGATAATCTTCCTCGATCTGGGGCTCCACGCAAGATCTCACCCCGTGGGGTCAAAATGATCACAAGAACGGTGAGCAAAAATCCCAGAACCACACGGGGGGACCTACTGAATGACCTGCAGAGAGCTGGGACCAAAGTAACAAAGCCTACCATCAGTAACACACTACGCCGCCGGGGACTCAAATCCTGCAGCGCCAGACGTGTCCCCCTGATTAAGCCAGTACATGTTCAGGACCGTCTGAAGTTTGCTAGAGAGCATTTGGATGATCCAGATGAGGATTGGGAGAATGTCCTATGGTCAGATGAAACCAAAATAGAACTTTTTGGTAAAAACTCAACTCATCGTGTTTGGAGAACAAAGAATGCTGAGTTGCATCCAAAGAACACCATACCTACTGTGAAGCATGGGGGTGGAAACATCATGCTTTGGGGCTGTTTTTCTGCAAAGGGACCAGGACGACTGATCCGTGTAAAGGAAAGAATGAATGGGGCCATGTATCGTGAGATTTTGAGTGAAAACCTCCTTCCATCAGCAAGGGCATTGAAGATGAAACGTGGCTGGGTCTTTCAGCATGACAATGATCCCAAACACACCGCCCGGGCAATCTAAGGAGTGGCTTTGTAAGAAGCATTTCAAGGTCCTGGAGTGGCCTAGCCAGTCTCCAGATCTCAACCCCATAGAAAATCTTTGGAGGGAGTTGAAAGTCCGTGTTGCCCAGCGACAGCCCCAAAACATCACTGCTCTAGAGGAGATCTGCATGGAGGAATGGGCCAAAATACCAGCAACAGTGTGTGAAAACCTTGTGAAGACTTACAGAAAACGTTTGACCTCTGTCATTGCCAACAAAGGGTATATAACAAAGTATTGAGATAAACTTTTGTTATTGACCAAATACTTATTTTCCACCCTAATTTGCAAATAAATTCATTAAAAATCCTACAATGTGATTTTCTGGATTTTTTTTCCTCCTTTTGTCTGTCATAGTTGAAGTGTACCTATGATGAAAATTACAGGCCTCTCTCATCTTTTTAAGTTGGAGAACTTGCACAATTGGTGGCTGACTAAATACTTTTTTGCCCCACTGTATGAACGTTTGAACATCTTGGCCATGTACTGTTATAATCTCCACCCGGCACAGCCAGAAGAGGACTGGCTACCCCTCAGAGCCTGGTTCCTCTCTAGGTTTCTTCCTAGGTTCTGGCCTTTCTAGGGAGTTTTTCCTAGCCACCGTGCCTCTACACCTGCATTGCTTGCTGTTTGGGGTTTTAGGCTGGGTTTCACGTACAGCACTTTGTGACATCAGCTGATGTAAAAAGGGCTTTATAAATACATTTGATTGATCGATTGATTGGTTAAATGAAGGAAGGACATGCCGTAGTCGATATCATTGGTTGATTTTGACACATGTAGTTTACAGCTTTAGCCTGAAAGGTGTCATTAATATTCACCACAAGGTAACTAACGCTGCTTCAGGATCTGATTACGACAATTTGTTGAGTCACACAGGAATATAAATTGCTATCACATGCACCGTCTGAATAGAGATAACAGGCAATTACACCTGGCATAACAATGTCCTCTCCGACAATGCAGAGAATGCAGTGCCATAGTGTTGTTTTAGCCATACACACACACACACACACACATTGTACCCCGCTTTCCAAAGGCACTTATGGATCGACTGATTGGTGTAGATTCTGTCCAACTAAATTCTAGATCAAAGGTCACACATGCCTGTGAATTATTGGGTAACACTTAGCCTGCATGCATAATGTTTTGCAACGTTTCAGAAGCATGTATGAGCTTTGTGTCTATTCTCCCTATTCTCTCTATGTGTCTATTCTCTCTATTTTCTCTATGTGTCTATTCTCTCTATTCTTTCTATTCTCTCTATTCTCTCGATTATCTCTTTGTGTTTATTATCTCTGTGTGTCTATTCTCTCTATTCTCTCTATTCTCTCTGTGTCTACTCTCTATATGTCTATTCTCTTGATTATCTCTATGTGTTTATTATCTCTGTGTGTCTATTCTTTCTATTCTCTCTATTCTCTCTATGTGTCTATTCTCTTTATTCTCTCTATTCTCTCTATGTGTCTATTCTCTATATGTGTCTATTCTCTCTATTCGCTCTAGGTGTCTATTCTCTCTATTCTTTCTATTCTCTCTATTCTCTCTATGTGTCTATTCTCTCTATTGTCTCTATGTGTCTATTCTCTCTATTCTTTCTATTGTCTCTATGTGTCTATTCTCTCTATTATCTCTAATCTCTCTATGTGTCTATTCTCTCCATTCTTTATATTCTCTCTATTCTCTCTATTCTCTCTATGTGTCTATTCTCTCCATTCTTTATATTCTCTCTATTCTCTCTATTCTCTCTATGTGTCTATTCTCTCTATTCTCTCTATTCTCTCTATGTGTCTATTCTCTCTATTCTCTCTATGTGTCTATTCTCTATATGTGTCTATTCTCTCTATTCGCTCTAGGTGTCTATTCTCTCTATTCTTTCTATTCTCTCTATTGTCTCTATGTGTCTATTCTCTCTATTCTTTCTATTCTCTCTATGTGTCTATTCTCTCTATTATCTCTAATCTCTCTATGTGTCTATTCTCTCCATTCTTTATATTCTCTCTATTCTCTCTATTCTCTCTGTGTCTATTCTCTCTATGTGTCTTTTCTCTCTATTCTCTATATGTGTTTATTCTTTCTATTCTTTCTATTCTCTCTATGTGTCTATTCTCTCTATTCTCTCTATGTGTCTATTCTCTCTATTCTTTCTATTCTCTATATGTGTCTATTCACTCTATTCTCTCTGTGTCTATTCTCTCTATTCTCTCTATATGTCTATTCTCTCTATTATCTCTATTCTCTCTATTCTCTCTGTGTCTATTCTCTCTATTCTATATATGTGTCTATTCTCTCTATTCTCTCTGTGTCTATTCTCTCTATTCTCTCTATGTGTCTATTCTCTCTATTCTCTCTATTTGTCACGTCCAGGCCAGAGTTTAGGCTGGCGTGTGTTTGTTTCATTTTGGTGTATGGTTATTTTGGTTCTAGTTTGTCTATTTCTATGTTGGGGTAATGGTTCCCAATTGGAGGCAGCTGTGTGTCGTTGTCCCTAATTGGGAACCATATATATGTTTGGGGTTTTCGTATAGGTTTTGTGGGTTATTGTTTGAGCATAGCTTGTTTTATGTTTAGTTGTGGTCAGTGTCACGATCTTCGTTTTGTTGTTTTGTCCCACTTACGTTCGTAATAAAAATGTATACTGGAAGCATCGCTGTGTCTTGGTCTGTCCCTTCGATGGATCGTGACACTATTCTCTGTATGTGTCTATTCTCTCTATTATCTATATTCTCTCAATGTGTCTATTCTCTCTATTATCTATATTCTCTCAATGTGTCTATTCTCTCTATTATCTATATTCTCTCAATGTGTCTATTCTCTCTATTCTTATGTATGAGCTTTTACAATGTATTTCAACAATATCATGTGTTTTCTCATAATATGGTATGTCTCTCTGCAATTAAAATAAATTACTGTAACAATAACAAGGTAATTAAATGTACACAATTAACCACACATCTTTTGTCGTGTAATACCTGCCAAATGCCGGCTAAAAGTATTTTATGGTTCTATATATATATATATATATGAGAAGGTATGGAGACGGTGTCAGTCCCTTCAAGTGCACTGCTAAACTCTCAGGAGATTCTTTCTACATACACTATTTGTCTGCCACCAGAAAAGCACTCGAGTTTACTGAAGTTTACTCCCCTTTCAAAAACACAAGCTGATGAAACGATGAACAGTCAAATCGGCTTGTCACGATCGCCCTTGCCAACAACGAACAGTCAATCAGATCCCAATATAATAAAATCAAAATGTATTTTAGTCACGTTGCGTCGAATACAACAGGTGTAGGCCTTTCCCGTGACACACTTAGGTACAATCCCTTAACCAACAATGCAGTTTTAAGAAAGATACATGGGCGAGCTTGTCACCGTCCGTGTTCTGTTATAATCTGCACCCGGCACAGCCAGAAGAGGACTGGCCAACCCCTCACAGCCTGGTTCCTCTCTAGGTTTCTTCCTAGGTTTTGGCCTTTCCTAGGGAGTTTTTCCCCTAGCCACCGTGCTTTTACACCTGCATTGCTTTGCTGTTTGGGGGTTTTAGGCTGGGTTTCTGTACAGCACTCTGTGACATCAGCTGATGTAAGGGGGGCTTTATAAATACATTTGATTTGATTTGATTTGACCATCCTCCTGCAAAGGAGCTGTCTTTCAAAGCCTCTCTTTGCCCTCTTGTCCCCCAAACCTCCACCCCTCCCTCCTTCCCAGCCTAATTATAATATCAGTGAATGCCTTCCAGTAGGGGTTACAGTCAGCGGTCTGAAGGGCCACACCTCTTACAGATTAGCCAGAGAAAGTGCATCAGCGCACAATACAGCACTACCTGTTAAATATAGCCTGTCATCCTGTCTTTACTAATTAAGGGAAAGACAGGAAAAATACTATAGGTGGTGAGGGTGAGGTGGTAGTGAGGGTGAGGTGGTGGTGAGGGTGAGGTGATGGTTGTGGTGAGGTGGTGGTGAGGGTGAGGTGATGGTGAGGGTGAGTTGGTAGTGAGGGTAAGGGGGTGGTGAAGTTGAGGTGGTGGTGAGGTGAGATGGTTGTGAGGGTGAGGTGGTGGTGAGATGATAGTGGTGGTGTTGAGATGGTGGTGGTGAAGAGATGTTGGTGGTGGTGGTGGTGAGATGAGGTGGTGAGGTGATGGTGGTGAGATGGTGGTGGTGGTGAGGTGAGCGGTTGGTGTGGTGAGCGGTTGGTGAGGTGGTGAGGAGGTGGTGAGATGTTGGTGAGGTGATGGTGGTGGTGAGATGGTGGTGGTGGTGAGGTGGTGGTGAGATGAGGTGGTGGTGGTGAGATGGTGAGTTGTTGTTGATATGGTGGTGGTGGTTGTGAGGTGAGGTGATGGTGGTGAGGTGAGGTGAGGTGAGGTGATGGTGGTGAGATGGTGGTGGTGGTGAGGTGAGCGGTTGGTGAGGTGGTGAGGTGGTGGTGAGATGTTGGTGAGGTGATGGTGGTGTTGGTGACGGTGAGATGATAGTGGTGGTGGTGAGGTGATGGTGGTGAGATGGTGGTGGTGGTTGTGGTGGTGGTGAGGGTGAGGGGGTGGTGAGGAGGTGGTGGTGGAGGTGATGGTGGTGAGATGGTGGTGGTGGTGAGGTGAGGTGATGGTGGTGAGATGGTGGTGGTGGTGAGGTGGAAGTGAAATGGTGGTGGTGGAGGTGAGGTGATGGTGGTGAGATGGTGGTGGTGGTTGTGGTGGTGGTGAGGGTGAGGGGGTGGTGGTGGTGGTTGTGAGGTGATGGTGAGATGAGGTGGTGGTGGTGAGGTGAGGTGATGGTGGTGGTGGTGGTGGTGAGATGGTGAGTTGGTAGTGAGGGTAAGGGGGTGGTGAAGTTGAGGTGGTGGTGAGGTGAGATGGTTGTGAGGGTGAGGTGGTGGTGAGATGATAGTGGTGGTGTTGAGATGGTGGTGGTGAAGAGATGTTGGTGGTGGTGGTGGTGAGGTGGTGGTGAGATGAGGTGGTGAGGTGATGGTGGTGAGATGGTGGTGGTGGTGAGGTGAGCGGTTGGTGTGGTGAGCGGTTGGTGAGGTGGTGAGGAGGTGGTGAGATGTTGGTGAGGTGATGGTGGTGGTGAGATGGTGGTGGTGGTGAGGTGGAAGTGAAATGGTGGTGGTGGAGGTGAGGTGAGGTGATGGTGGTGAGATGGTGGTGGTTGTTGTGGTGGTGGTTGTGGTGGTGGTGAGGGGGTGGTGAGATGAGGTGGTGGTGGTGAGATGGTGAGTTGTTGTTGATAGTGGTGGTGGTGGTTGTGAGGTGATGGTGGTGAGGTGAGGTGATGGTGGTGAGATGGTGGTGGTGGTGAGGTGAGGTGGAAGTGAAATGGTGGTGGTGGTGAGGTGAGCGGTTGGTGAGGTGGTGAGGTGGTGGTGAGATGTTGGTGAGGTGATGGTGGTGTTGGTGACGGTGAGATGATAGTGGTGGTGGTGAGGTGATGGTGGTGAGATGGTGGTGGTGGTGGTGAGGTGATGGTGGTGAGATGGTGGTGGTGGTGAGGTGGAAGTGAAATGGTGGTGGTGGAGGTGAGGTGAGGTGATGGTGGTGAGATGGTGGTGGTGGTTGTGGTGGTGGTGAGGGTGAGGGGGTGGTGGTGGTGGTTGTGAGGTGATGGTGAGATGAGGTGGTGGTGGTGAGGTGAGGTGATGGTGGTGGTGGTGGTGGTGAGATGGTGAGTTGTTGTTGATATGGTGGTGGTGGTTGTGAGGTGAGGTGGTGGTGGTGAGGTGAGGTGGAAGTGAGATGGTGGTGGTGGTGAGGTGAGCGGTTGGTGAGGTGAGCGGTTGGTGAGGTGGTGAGGAGGTGGTGAGATGTTGGTGAGGTGATGGTGGTGGTGAGATGGTGGTGAGGTGAGGTGGTGTTGGTGACGGTGAGATGATAGTGGTGGTGATGAGGTGAGATGGTGAAAAGGTGGTGAGGTGATGGTGGTGGTGAGATGATAGTGGTGGTGGTGAGATGGTGGTGGTGGTGGTGAGATGCTGGTGGTGGTGAGATGTTGGTGAGTTGATGGTGGAGGTGAGATGATAGTGGTGGTGTTGTGGTGGTGGTGAGATGGTGGTGGTT
This sequence comes from Brachymystax lenok tsinlingensis, assembly GCA_030435695.1. Classification (NCBI taxonomy): domain Eukaryota; kingdom Metazoa; phylum Chordata; class Actinopteri; order Salmoniformes; family Salmonidae; genus Brachymystax; species Brachymystax lenok. Next base: position 3,864,848 of record CM059807.1, read on the forward strand.
GTGTGAGGTGGTGGTGAGGTGAGATGGTGTTGGTGACGCTGAGATGATAGTGGTGGTGGTGAGGTGAGATGGTGTTGGTGACAGTGAGATGATAGTGGTGGTGGTGAGGTGAGGTGGTGGTGGTGGTGAGATGATAGTGGTGGTGGTGAGGTGGTGGTGGTGGTGGTGGGTAGATGTTGGTGAGGTGAGATGGTGGTGGTGGTGAGATGTTGGTGAGGTGATGGTGCTGGTGAGATGGTGGTGGTGGTGAGATGGTGGTGGTGGTGAGATGATAGTGGTGGTGGTGAGATGGTGGTGGTGGTGGTGGTGAGATGTTGGTGAGATGTTGGTGAGGTGATGGTGGTGGTGAGATGTTGGTGAGGTGATGGTGGTGGGGAGATGGTGGTGGTGGTGGGGAGATGTTGGTGAGATGAGATGAGATGGTGGTGGTGGTGAGGGTGAGGTGATGGCGGTTCTAGCTTGTATGACCCCCTTTCAGCCTCCTCCACCTCCCCCAAAAAAAAAAAAGCACCATTCTAACTGTCATTTTTATTCAGACATTTGGAACAACACAAATAAATAATCATTCAATTTAAAACTTGATGAATATACGATAACAACTCAATAATATCAAAAAAGAAGTGTGTTGATTTGGCACTCGAGCATCAATACATCCCCCATCCGCCAACACTGTCAACCAGAAGTCAAGACTAAACCAATTCACCTTGGTGATTACCCATCCCCCCAACACTGTCAACCAAGAGTCAAGACTAAACCAATTCTCCTTGGTGCTGTGCAGACCGGCTTTATATTATTCTCAACGATTTCACACAAACCAGATTATTTTTTAACAATATGTCTGTGAAAGTAAATATTCTGTAAGTATTATGAATTAACTGTGGTTCATTTGGTAGCACTTCATAGTGTGACTGATTTGACTAATTGCATTAGTACTGTACGAAGTTAGAGGTGCGCTATTTGATAGATTCCCCCGCTGCCCCTACCTTCCAGTGGGGCGACCTGAGGTCAACCTACCCCCGCCCCCCTCCCCATCTCGTACTTTCTGAGTGGGAGACCTTCCCAGGCAGTAGCCTGCCTAGCTCACAAACTAGAATCAGGGCGCCCACTCCGACAAGGTTAATTGACCCACAGTCCCACATGGTGACATGATATCATTGACGTGACGTGCAAATGAGCGATAGAAAACACATTCTTTTTTGTGTGGGCGCCCCGTGCCCTGGGTGGCTGCCCATATCGCCTATACCTAAATCCGCTACTGGGTGGTGGTGAAGATGAGATGAGGTCAGATACCAAAATTCAGACAGATGAAACCGTCTCACTAATCTGCAAGCAGTTCCTCTATTCTGTGGCTGTTGTTGCGTGACTTCTCTCTGAATTATGCAAGCATGGAGGCGGCAGGTAGCCTAGTGGTTCGAGCATTGGACTGAGCTGACAAGGTACAAATCTATCGTTCTGCCCCTGAAGAAGGCAGTTGACCCGCTGTTCCCTGGTAGACCGTCATTGAAAATAAGAATTTGTTCTTAACTGACTTGCCTAGTTAAATAAAGGTAAAATGGGTCCTCTCATGATCAGTCAACACACAGTTAAGACTGAAATACATTTTCCAAAGCTAAACATGTGAAGCTGTCTTTAAACTATGTTTTAATGTTCCATCCCCTGACAGAATAGAAATGTATTAGTTGGAAAAAGTGTGAGCAACTCTACAGCTAAGGATCCCAAGGGATCCGTACAGTTGAGGATCCCCAGGGAACCGAACTAGCAACTGTACAATTGAGGATCCCCAGGGATCCGACACAGGGACTTTAGGCTTCATCTTCTAGAACGTTTCATTAAAACTACCATTAATTGATGTAATTCTGTACCAGTGGAAAGCTTAGTTAATAACGTCTAATTTGTGAAATTGTTATATTGTATATAATCTCTATAATCTCACACTTTAAGTATAACATAGACGAGTCCACCAAGCCTGAAACACCCATTACTGTTTTTTCAATATGTCTGGCCCTGGGATAGCCGTATTGTCTTTTTCATATTGATTAAACCCTGTTATAATTCCAGGTGATACATTGCATAGCAACAGCACATGAAGACCTTCTGGGTTCACAGGTCTACATGCTGACATCCCCCCCCAGAATGACAGCGATGATGCATGGTCTATGACATCACTGTCTAGCTACATCCTAATCCATAGTCGGCCATAGGTTCAGCTGCCTATCGATCCTCTGCAGTAGACCCCCAGATGGACCTCAGCCCTGTAGGGGGGAGAACAGCGCATGAACAGATATTCCATAGCTTACTTGGTGGTCCTCCTATCATTTGGTATCCGTGATAACAATAAATACGCAGGTATAAATACTAATACTACTACTTCTACTACACAGGTATAAATACTAATACAACTATTACTACACAGGTATAAAAACTAATGCTACTACTTATACTACACAGGTATAAATAATAATACTACTACTACTTCTACTACACAGGTATAAATAATAATAATACTACTTCTACAACACAGGTATAAATACTAATACTGCTATTACTACACAGGACTAAATACTAATAATACTATTACTATACAGGTATAAATACTAATACTACTACTTCTACTACACAGGTATAAAAACTAATACTACTATTACTACACAGGTATAAATACTAATGCTACTACTTATACTACACAGGTATAAATAATAATACTACTACTACTTCTACTACACAGGTATAAATAATAATACTACTACAACACAGGTATAAATACTAATACTGCTATTACTACGCAGGTATAAATACTAATAATACTATTAATATACAGGTATCAATACTAATACTACAATTACTATACAGGGATAAATACTAATACAGCAATTACTATACAGGTATAAATATTAATACTACTATTACTAGACAGGTATAAATGCTAATACTACAATTACTACACAGGTATAAATACTAATACTACTATTACTATACAGGTATAAATACTATTTCTACTACACCTATACAGGTATAAATACTAATACTGCTATTACTACACAGGTATACATACTAATACTGCTATTACTAGACAGGTATAAATACTAACACAGCTATTACTATACAGGTATAAATACTAATACTACTACTTCTACTACACAGGTATAAATACTAATACTGCTATTACTACACAGGTATAAATACTAATACTACTATTACTATACAGGTGTAAATACTAATACTACTATTACTATACAGGTATAAATACTTATACTACTATTACTATACAGGTATAAATACTAATACTACTACTTCTACTACACAGGTATAAATACTAATACTGCTATTACTACACAGGTATAAATACTAATACTACTATTACAATACAGGTATACATACTAATAATACTATTACTATACAGGTATAAATCCTAATACTACTATTACTATACAGTTATAAATACTAATACTACAATTACTATACAGGGATAAATACTAATACTATTATTACTATACAGGTATAAACACTAATACTACTATTACTATACAGGTATACATACTAATAGTACTATTACTATACAGGTATACATACTAATACTACTATTACAATACAGGTATAAATACTAATACTACTATTACTATACAGGTATAAATACTAATACTACTATTACTATACAGGTTTAAATACTAATACTACTATTACTATACAGGTTTAAATACGAATACTACGATTACTATACAGGTATAAAGGAAACTGTATAGCATTTCCTAAAATGTTTACGCAAAATTTTACCGAAAACCTAGGGAGGAGGGCGAGGAATTTCGTGTTCCAAGGTACTCTTTTCACCTTCCTACATTCTCCTCAAGGTTTTCAAACCATCTCTCATGTACATCGTTTTCTTCCTAACGGACCTATGATGTGCACAGGCACACACACACACACACACTCACAAACGCACACACTCACACACACAAACGCACACACGCAAACGCACACACACACACACACACACACAAACTAACATCCAGCAGTCTATCTGACTCATTTAAACACGGTCTTCAAAAACAGAGAGATGCAGGGTATGAGCTTTAAATGTAGGAAATGTTATGCTGAAGTACGGAAATTACCACCTAAGAAAGACGGCTTTCAGAACGTTATAAGCTAGCAGGGTGTCCTGCGTCATTCCCAGAACGTTGTATAAAAGTTGTCTGAAAAAATAACCGTAGGACAACCACGCTCTCCCAAGCTCTAAGAAACATATGGTTCTCAGAACGTTATGTGTTAGCTGGGTAGTTACATTTTCCATTAAAAAAAAAAAAAGCACAAGACATTAGTAACCTTCAAAGAACGTTCTAAGAATGTTATTTAAAAACATATACATTCCATTCTCAGCGTCAACAAAATCCTCTATCTTGTTAAGTGTGTTCAGGTGTGTTACCTGATAAAATAAGGCTTCAATCAAAATAAAAAATATAAAAAGCTACTTTGTATGAGTTATAAAAACATGGCATGCTAGCTCCATCCTGGTGGCGCAGTGGAACTAGTTCTATGGACAGAGAACAGAAGATCATAGGTTTGAATCTCTCTGACCTTCAAATAACCTAGAACTTGTTTTCTCAGAACGTTGATAAAACATTCAGAGAACCATAACAAAACGTTCTCAGAACTGCCCTGCAACCTAAAAAATGAAAGTTCCCAGAATAGGGGGAAATGTTCACTTCTGTTCTCAGAACCCTTAAAAAGCATTCTGTTTTACTAGTCAGGAAACGTATGGCTTTGTTTCCCTGAACCAATGGGAAAACAAAATCTTACGTCACCACAACTTCCAAGGAACCAAATGTGTTAGCTGGGCAACTTGTAATGGAAGCCTTTTGAGATGTGAAATGTCCCTACCGAGTCCGTGCACTGAATGACTAGTCAGCGCTACGGTATGAAATCAAACCTCAAAACCAACTCATTCATTGGTGTAAATGTCTTCACGTTTACACTTTATACTATCTTTCATCAATAAGCCAATAAATATGCTTTAAATATATGTTTTTAAAATGTTACTGTTGACAAACGATTATAAAAAGTTATACATTGTATAAATGTTTACAAATAATTGAATGATAATATATTGACAGTAAGTTTATTATTTATAAAAGTTTAATTCTGTATAGCCCAAATTCACCTGCAACTCACCACAGCCCCAGACATAAACACCAGGGCCATGTGTGTAATGTGATAGAAATATGAAAGGCTAATTTAGCTCAATAGCTATTCATCTTTCAACACCACTTAATCCCCCACGTTAGATGTCAAACTCAGAACCATCTATTTTATTTAACTAGGCAAGTCAGTTTAAGAACAAATTGTTATTATCAATGACAGCTTACCCAGGTCAAATCCAAACAACACTGGGTCAATTGTGCACTGCCCTATGGGAGACTCCCAATCACTGCCAGATGTGATTCAGCCTGGATTTGAACCAGGGACTGTAGGGACGCTTCTTGCACCGAGATGCAGAGCCTTAGACAACTGCGCCACTCGGGAGCCCGAAGTCTTTCCTCTTTGTCAGTTGTGACACGGCCTCCTCGTCGCACAGCGGAGGGAGTATTGTCTGAGAGACCTTCAATAGATCTGGCCTTCAGTGGCATATCTGTTTTGAGTGTGAATTTCTCTTCCATTGGGGCCCAACCATATCAGGTTTAAAACTGACATACAGTATAGTACAGTGTGGGTTGGGTTGAGTACAATAGGGCACATACTGTGGACTCGTCATTGTCCACACAAAGGCAATATCATACAATCAACAAACTGGCAAATAAATTATATTTCAAGAATGATGGAAGCGGGAAGAATGGGATGATCATTGTTTTGTTTTGTAAGTTTATCCTGACAGACATAGCTGTCATAATAGCATTGTGTTATCAGCATGTGTTCGACATTCAAGTCGATGTTATAGCATGAATGATATTACAATATCTCACAAATTACCGTTTGAGGCATATAGCCAATAATATGCTACGGTCGCCTTTCTATCTGTCACAGTGTAACCAGGCCTATGAAAGGGGAAAAAGGCGTCCACCTTTTGCCCACGAGCGGAAAGGTTTTATAGCGGTTGTCTACGGATACCAATCACCTTCACTGATGACAATAGAGGATGTAAGGGGAGCCAGGATATTCCTCTGAACAGGAGGATTCACGCCTGACACCTTTTTTCTCTCTCTCTCTCTCTCTCTCTCTCTCTCTCTCTCTCTCTCTCTCTCTCTCTCTCTCTCTCTCTCTCTCTCTCTCTCTCTCTCTCTCTCTCTCTCTCTCTCTCTCTCTCTCTCGGTCAGCAGCACATTACCAGTGGCCAGACCATCCTCTCTGTCTGCCACAGTCTCACATCTTCTTATGCCGTATATAGTCTAGGTAGGAACTTAAACATGTAGTTAGGATCCATTTGCTTTGGCATAAGTATTATTATGCAATGGAATGTCACGCTTGTACGTCGGGCTTAAACCTTGAATCTCTCCTGTCATCTGTATATCTCCCTCTATTCAAGACATTTCAATGTCTCCCTCTTTCCGTCTCTCTCTTTCTGTCTCTCTCTCTTTCTGTCTCTCCCTTTCTGTCTCTCTCTCTCTCTCTCTCTCTCTCTCTCTCTCTCTCTCTGTCTCTCTCTCTCTGTCTCTCTCTCTCTCTGTCTCTCTTTCTCTCTCTGTCTCTCTTTCTGTCTCTCTTTCTGTCTCTCCCTTTCTGTGTGGATCACCTCTAACTCTATTCAAATCCTCCACAAGAGGATTTGAATAGAGTTAGATCATTGCAAAATAACATAATTAAAAAAGGACAGTGCAGTGCATCCTGTATTTTGATACAACAGACTACAGAAAATAATGCTTTTCATGCAAAGATAAAATGCCCCCTCCCACCCACCCTGTCTCCTCTAAAGTAGAGAGCCGTTGGTTCTTTATTGTTCCAGTGGTATCTATCACCTCTGCTTCAGCTGTCTGTTTTCCCATGGTGATGGTGGAACCGTTGACCGGCAGACCTGGGTTATGTCTGCTTCTGCACATCGTCTGTCACTCATCGGTTATCACCAACCATTCTGCCCGGCTGATGTGATACTGTTGCTAATTATAATGGTGATGACTGTCTATGGAAATGTCAGACTCACTGTAGGTTTAGAAAAGGCTAAACAAGTTAAGGTGAGTGACTGATAAACCTTTTATAGGAGACTCTTCTGCCTACTTAAGACCTTTATGTTAAAATGATTCTCATTTTTTTATATACAGACCAATCACAACCAAAAATATTGCTAATTCTAATGCTTAATTCGACAAATGTAGCAATATCTTAATGAAATATTTGATCTCTCTTATTTTCTTATTGGAGAAAATCAATCACACACGTGTTGGAAACAATTGGGAATATGAGAATTAATTTCAACCTCATCAACATGTCATCGTAAGCAATGTACCCTCTAAGCTGCTAGCGGGGGAATATTAGCAGAGAGAGAAGCACGAGAATGAAAGACATAAAGAGTATTAAGAAAAACATGACTAGAGAGAGACTGTCAGCGAATACAGCAAACAGAGTGAGTTCATGCTTAAGTTCTCACTCAGCACTGTCAACACTTTCGTATTCGACACTTTTATAAGCCATCAAATGCACGTTGTTCCTATTTACACTCAGAGCTACAACCAGCACTGCAGCAGTAATGAATGAGCAGGAAAGTGTATCCACAGGCTTGTGTTGTTGTTATTATTAGCGGCTTGGGGTAATTTTTAATATCGAGGAATATTTCACTTTCTCTGGTCATAGGAGTAACAACATGAATTGGTGCACGAGGCAGAAATAATGCAGTGAGACTCGAGTTTGGCCATGAGCTGGAAGACGGTGTCCCTATTTTGGTCAGTGTCGGTGAAGGAAAGGGAGAGCGGAGGGATGTTGAGAGACGGACCCTCAGTCCGCTGCGCTCTCCCTCCGCCAAGACTGACCATCAGACGCAGACACCATCAGCCCAGTAAAACAGAAATAAAAATCTAATTATTTAAATGTATGCTGACTCATCTGTACCTCACAAGTAATACAACAACGGATCTATTACCAGTGTGATCATATAGCCTACCTCAAATGTTGAAACTATAATGTAAAGAAATGTCCTGAACAACAATGCATTGGCAGGGCAATTCAAGCAAAGCTAATATGCGGCGATAGTGTATTGGGCCTATAGCTTACTGTACAAACCTCAATGATACAGAACAATTTTTTTATTGGTTAATGTTGCATAGGCTTACGGGGCGGCAAGGTAGCCTAGTGGTTAGTGCGTTGGACTAGTAACCAAAAGGTTGCAAGTTCAATTCCCCGAGCTGACAAGGTACAAATCTGTCGTTCTGCCCCTGAACAAAGTAGTTAACCCAATGTTCGTAGGCCGTCATTGAAAATAAGAATTTGTTCTTAACTGACTTGCCTGGTTAAACAAAGGTGATTAAAAAAAACTCAGCCTGGATTTTGACTCAGAAGGTGAGCTTGACTCATAAAAGGTTGGTGACCACTGTTCTAGAGTTTTCCCTGTCAACGTTTCACTTTACTGTGGCAATTGTGATCGAATCAACACATTATTGAATCAAATCAAATGTCATTAGTCACATGCGCCCGAATACAACAGGTGTAGACCCTTACAGTGAAATGCTGAATACAACAGGTGTAGACCTTACAGTGAAATGCTGAATACAACAGGTGTAGACCTTACAGTGAAATGCTGAATACAACAGGTGTAGACCTTACAGTGAAATGCTGAATACAACAGGTGTAGACCTTACAGTGAAATGCTTACTTACGAGCCCCTTAACCAACAATGCAGTTTAAAAAAATATGGATAAGAAATAAAAGTAACAAGTAATTAAAGAACAGCAGTAAATTATCAATAGCGAGACTATATACAAGGGGGGTACCGGTACAGAGTCAATGTGCGGGGGCACCTGTTAGTTGAGGGAATATGTACATGTTGGTTAGAGTTATTAAAGTGACTATGCATAGATGATAACAACAGAGAGTAGCAGCAGTATAAAAGAGTGGGGGGCAATGCAAATAGTCTGGGTAGCCATTTGATTAGCTTTGATTAGCTGTCTCATGGCTTGGGGGTAGAAGCTGTTTAGAAGCCTCTTGGACCTAGACTTGGCACTCCGGTACCTCTTGCCGTGCGGTAGCAGAGAGAACAGTCTATGACTAGGGTAGCTGGAGTCTTTGACAATCTTTAGGGCCTTCCTCTGACACCGCCTGGTATAGAGGTCCTGGATGGCAGGAAGCTTGGCCCCCAGTGATGTACTATTAGCTGCCAATATTAGCACTTGCAAAGTAACATACCTAAACAAAACAAACTATTAAAGAGATTTTGTCGTAGGCAGAATGCATCGGAGTAGGATTCTATTGCATTGACACGCGCTACTCAGCCCTTACTCTACATAGACCGGTGAGGCATAACCAATCAGAGCTGCAGTAGGCCTATATGCAAATAGTTGAAAAAGTAAAGAGAGCCTCATACCCTAGGAGCTGGTCACCTGGCAACACCCGGCAACACCTGGCAATACCCGGCAACACCTGGCCACACCTGGCAACACCCGGTCATGATTACGGACACCAGTGTGTGTCTTTTGACACTATATAAACGAGTCACCCCCGCGGTGTTAGTCATTATAGCCTGACGAAGACAGCTTGTCTGTCGAAAAACGTCAGACGTTAAAAATTTTTGCATCTGAGCTCCTAGGGTGTGCGGCCCTCCTTTATTTTTCAAGCTGGTCCACTCCGCTAGCCAGCACATCGCCTAAATAGGTGTGCATTTCTTTCTATATGCAAATAGACCATTGCCATATATGGATCTGTACCATTTTCTTTAAACTTTTTTTATACTCAGCTGCCATTCTTTAGAATAATCTTCCTGAGAATTTGAAACTTAAAACCTCCACATGTAGTTTTAAGTTGTCACTGAAAAAAAAAAATAGCTAAATAGTAGCATGTCTCGAAAGTGAGTCATAAGATTATAACACGTGGCTGGTAAGGATAATGCCCGGGATAAAATATGGTCTGCCTTTTGGTGCCTGTTGTTTATCAAATTGTGATTGTATTGTATATATTAGGGATTGATTGTTTTATATATTAAGGGTTTGTGACACAGGGGAGATGTACCCGTCTATTAATGTTTATTAGGAAAAGGAATTATACTAAGCATCTGATGAATCAAACAACACTTGTGTCTGTCTGTTGACATTAGAATTGCCGACTAACCTTGTTACATTCCCCCTTTCCCCTTTCCCTCTTCAAAAGGACCACAATGGAAATAAGCTTTAAAGCTTTATTGTGTTATCCTTGATGATTTTCTTAAAATGTCTGTGGAGGCGTCACCAGCTGGAGCGATCTGATGTATTTCAAAGAAAATTGCATAATAAATTCAATCAATCAATCAAAACTGGACTGTGTTTATAGCATGAGCGGTTGTGAGTAGATGCGCTTGTTTTGAGATCAAAGCTTCATGTAGCCACATATGCACATTTTGTTCATATACTTTGCTCGTTAGTGAGTTATTAGCCCAGTTATAGATAATTTGTAGTCAGCAATTGGGGAATGGTTGCTTCCTACAAGCACAAAACGTGTACGTTTCTAGACACCTTTGAAAAGTGAATCAGGTACAGAGCTTTCTTTTTGTCTTAAAGGGGCAGTGTTGTATTTTGAGACAGGCTTGAATAATCTAAGTAGCCGATAGGCAGAGGGTAGGATAATTTGTCTGATTCACTGTAATAAATGTATGAGAATAATAATGTATTTTATTTCGTAAAGTGGTTTCTTCCATCAAACAACACAACAACATTTTCAGCCACCTCCAAGTGGATTAACATGTTTTAACACCACACATTGGCTGCTATTTAAGGCTGAAATGATAGAACAGCTATTTCAAAGTTCAAATGTGGGATGCATTTTCTCCCCATTTTTTTTTAATGGTAGGCCACTCTGGTAGGCCTACAGTATGAACAAAGAGCCACAGTAGCCTAAAAGGCCACTGATAAAACTGTAACTTAAAGCATGTACAGGCTCAGTGTTCACAGTAAACTGGAAGTTGCACAGAATTTTCACAATGTTCAAGCTTGCACACAGTAGACCTGAAAGTTGCTCAGTGCAGGGAAAAATTGAGGGAACATTGATCATAAGCATTTGTTACATTTAGCAAGAAATGTCAACAATTGACAACACCACCTCGCAGCTTTACATGATGACACTGAACACTCTGGACCAGGGACGGACTGGTCATCTGGAAAATATGGTGGCCTGGAGGAATGAAAGGTGCCAGTGTGGGGGCCTGGAGGAATGAAAGGGGCCGGTGTGGGGGCCTGGAGGAATGAAAGGGGCCGGTGTAGCGGCCTGGAGGAAAGAAAGGGGCCAGTGTAGCAGCCTGGAGGAATGAAAGGGGCCAGTGTGGGGGCCTGGAGGAATGAAAGGGGCCAGTGTAGCAGCCTGGAGGAATGAAAGGGGCCGGTGTAGCAGCCTGGAGGCAAGAAAGGGGCCAGTGGAGCGGCCTGGAGGAAAGAAAGGGGCCGGTGTGGGGGCCTCAATGATAAGAATGGTCCGATGTGTTGTAAATGCCAGAGCTTACTTCTGGTCCCAGTCCGCCCCTGGTCTGGTCAACACTCTTAGACGTAGAAACTACCTCAAGACGACTGCACACGTTGCAGTCATTAAATAAAATGTATTGTATGTAATCGTACAATGGCAAAGACATACAGTATAACTAAGCCTTCTAATATTAACAACCCAGCTAACAACAAACATTCCCACAACTTTAGAGAACGTTCCCTTAAGAGGCTCGTTAGGTCATGAGCTAATGTTTTCATTGGAATGTTCCCGTGATGTGCCAAGAATGTTTCCAAGAGACAATTCCCTTAAATGTCAAATAGAACTTACGTAGAACGTGGTTACCATGTTCTCAGAACTTACGATATTGATGTTCTAGACACATTTCATGGGAACATTGCAACAACATTAAAGTGTCCAGTTTTCTGTGGGTTAGGAGAGTTTTCCATCGACGTCCCACCAAACATACACGGAACATGGTTGCCAAACGTTTCATGGGAAGGTTGGAGGAACATTTCTATGTATTTGTTGTCAGGACGTCACCTGATGGTCCCAAGAAACCCCCCTCCAAAAAAGTTGAATTACACATCACACCTTGTTACAAGGCAACCATGTTCTGTGTATGTTTGGTGGGACGTTAATTGAATACTCTCCTAACCCTTAGAAATTTGGACAAAAGAATGTTCTTACAACGTCCCACGAAACTAATATTAATATGGTATATTCTGAGTTCATAGTAATCACGTTCTAAGTATGTTCTGTTTGACATTAAGGGAACGTCAAAACAATGCTAAAAATGGTTCTCTGAAGTTTTTTTTTTTTTGCAAACACAGATAGAACTAGCAACAAAAATGACGGACACTCAAACATTAGGGAAACATTAGAGGAAAACATCACAAAAAACATTCTCTATCTCTCTAGAATTGCTGGGAAGGCCCAAGACATCAATCCATGGCCTTGGCCCTGTCATGCAACACAACAGCCTGTCGCTAACATTAACCAAATGGAGAACCGCACTGATATCAGCAAGCATAAGACAGTAAGTATCAGTATCATTAAGTATAATTAAGAACATTTGAGACACCCTTGATCACCCTTTATAAACACTACTTTGACAAGTCGATATAGTCTATGAGTAATTACACAAATATTTTGGTATAGGATCTATGACAACTTTAGCCCGCCACCAGTGGGATCAGGTTTGTAGCCCCTCTCACACCTTCCCCCCTTCACTACGGTCAACCTGCTCCATCCCAGACAGAGAGTCAAATCATCTTGACTTACCTTGCACAACAAACACAAACGCATGTTTTGTAAATGGACCGCTTGGAGACACACGAGGCCTTGCATGCAAAGGTGGTGAATCTGAGACTCTGAGAGAGAGCGAGAGAGAGAGAAAGAGAGAGAGAGAGAGAGAGAGAGAGAGAGAGAGAGAGCGAGAGAGAGAGACAGAGAGACAGAGAGAGAGAGAGCGAGAGAGAGACAGAGAGAGAGAGAGACAGAGAGCGCGAGAGAGAGAGCAGAGAGAGAGAGAGAGAGAGAGAGAGAGAGAGAGAGAGACAGAGAGAGAGAGAGAGAGAGAGAGAGAGAGAGAGAGACAGAGAGAGAGAGAAGTGACAGAATGAGTCAGTCTTTCTCTCTCTCTCCTCCTGTCGTTCTTCCTTCCCTTCTTTATCAACAGAATCTTTCATAAAAACACAACAATGCCAATCCCCACAATGCTGTCTGTTTCTGCTCCTCCTTCCTCTCTATGTCTCAACCAACTGCCTGGACAAACGTCTGCGCTAGCTTTTACTATAAAAGGCAGGCCATTCACTGCCTAACACCAAATAGTCAACTTTGGGCCGACTGGGTTTCCCTCCACTGGGGTGAAAGTGAGACGGGGGGGGCGGGGGGGGACAACAGAGAACGGCTTCAGAACACCAGGTTGAAAAGGAGGAAAGGCTTTATCATGAATGAGAGTCTATGTGCTTTGTGTTTTAAATGAGTCGCTAACAGAGCTGTCTGTCTGTCGCCACTGCAGCTCTAGTACTAGTCTGTTGTGTTCTGGGGCAGAGGTGTGTGTGGGGGCGGGGGACTTTTTAAGTAGGTTCAGTTCTATTTAACATCAATGGATGTCACTTGAAAAGATCAGGTTACTTAGAGAGGTTTAAGAAAAGCTAAAAAAAATGAATGTAGTTTGTATCAACAGGATTTATTTTGCTGATAATGAAGCAACATCTGGTTGACATTTATTAACAGTTAGGCCTGTGTTTGTTGCTGACAATTCTAAATCATATTTTAAATAACTGAAAATGTTTAATAATGTAACGAATTAATAAAAACGACTTAAATTCCTGATCTCGACATTCAACTATACACTTAAGTTAACATAGATATTATATGGACATCAATTGACATCCTGCTGTGTATTACGCTTATTTGATGAAAAGGACTATTGCACAACACAGACCAACAATTAAAGGGTCATACTATATCAAAGTCCAGATCCAGGACGAGCCCCCTAAAATACGTCTGGTCTGACTTTTTTAAAAGCTGCTTGTAATAATAGCTAAGATGTTGTATTGTCGCATAGACTGGATAGGTGCAGTGTAATGTGTTGTTTTACAAGGTCAGTCATAGTAGTATGATAGGTGCAGTGTAATGTGTTGTTGTACAGGGTCAGTCATAGTAGTATGATAGGTGCAGTGTAATGTGTTGTTTTACAGGGTCAGTCATAGTAGTATGAAAGGTGTAGTGATGTGTTGTTTTACAGGATCAGTCATAGTAGTATGAAAGGTGTAGTGATGTGTTGTTTTAAAGGGTCAGTCATAGTAGTATGATAGGTGAAGTGTAATGTGTTGTTTTACAGGGTCAGTCATAGTAGTATGGCACCCTTGGAGAAAATTAGGGTTCTCGAAACCAACGCTCAAAACCACTAGGCTACCTGCTGGTTACTGGCCCAACGCTCTAACCACTAGGCTACCTGCTGGTTACTGGCCCAACGCTCTAACCACTAGGCTACCTGCTGGTTACTGGCCCAACGCTCTAACCACTAGGCTACCTGCTGGTTACTGGCCCAACGCCTAACCACTAGGCTACCTGCTGGTTACTGGCCCAACGCTCTAACCACTAGGCTACCTGCTGGTTACTGGCCCAACGCTCTAACCACTAGGCTACCTTCTGGTTACTGGCCCAACGCTCTAACCACTAGTCTACCTGCTGGTTACTGGCCCAACGCTCTAACTACTAGGCTACCTTCTGGTTACTGGCCCAACGCTTTAACCACTAGGCTACCTGCTGGTTACTGGCCCAACGCTCTAACCACTAGGCTACCTGCTGGTTACTGGCCCAACGCTCTAACCACTAGGCTACCTGCTGGTTACTGGCCCAACGCTCTAACCACTAGGCTACCTGCTGGTTACTGGCCCAACGCTCTAACCACTAGGCTACCTGCTGGTTACTGGCCCAACGCTCTAACCACTGTCTTTTTAGACAGTGCAGTCATATTCTGGAGTGGAGCATTATGGTTGCTGATTTGTGCTATTATCCCTAAAGAAGTCCCTTAAACCCTAAAGGTTAATTCACATCCGAAACAGTTTGTACATAAATTAAATTATGACAACTTCGGCAAGGGTTTTTCTGGCTGTTCGTGCAATCCGAAGTCAGTAGTCGTATGTTGGATCGTCAATTAAGTGTTTGCTGTCATTCAAGAGACAAATTGTTTTCATGCACATTTTTTACTTGATAAACAAACATCTTAGTTAGATGCAAAAATTGTCATTAAAAAAAAAAAAATATTACATATTTCAAATAAAATTAAATCAAATTGTCACACGTTCCGAATACAACAGGTGTAGGTAGACCTTACAGTGAAATGCTTACTTACAAGCCCATAACGAACGATGTAGTTTTAAGAAATGGAAGAGTTAAGAAAATATTTACTAAATTAGCTAAAGTAAAAAAAATGAAAAGAGTAACAATAACAAGGCTATTTAAAGGGGGTACCGGTACCGAGTAAATGTGCAGGGGGCACCGCTTAGTAGAGGTAATTGAGGCATATGTACATGTAGGTAGAGGTACAGTGACTATGCATGGATAATAAACAGCAAGTAGCAGCAGTGCAAAAAAAGGGGGGCGGGGTTAATGCAAATAGTCCAGGTAGCAATTTGATTAGCTCGTCTGATAGGCTCGTGTCACTGGGCAGCTTGCGGTTGTGCTTGCCTTTTGTAGTCCATAATAGTTTGCAAGCACTGCCACATCTGACGAGCGTCAGAGCCGGTGTAGTACGATTCAATCTTAGTCCTGTATTGACGCTTTGCCTGCTTGATTTCTTATAAGCGTCCGGGTTAGATTCCCGCTCCTTAAAAGGTGCATTTCTACCCGTTAGATCAGTGAGGATGTTGCCCATAATCCATGGCTTTTGGTTGGAGTATGTACGTACGGTCACTGTTGGGATGAAGTCATCAATGCACTTTTTGATGATGCCGGTGACTGATGTGGTATACTCCTCAATGCCATCGGATTAATCCCGGGACATTTTCCAGCCTGTGCTAGCAAAAAAAGTCCAGTAGCTTAGCATCTGCGTCATTTGACCAAGTTTCCCCGCATTAAAGTCCCAGGCCTCTAGGAGCACCGCCTCTGGATGAGCATTTTATGCTTTGCTTATGGCCTTATACAGCTTGTTGAGTGCGGTCTTAGTGCCAGCAAAGTTAGTGCCAGGGTTTGTGGTGGTAAATAGACAGCTATGAAAAATATAGATGAAAACTCTATTGGTAAATAGTGTGGTGAGTATCAAAACAAAACCTTGAGACTTCTTTAATATTAGATTTAGCGCACCAGCTGTTATTGACAAATAGACACCAACCAGTGTCTTACCAGAGGCAACTGTTCTGTCTTGCTGATGCACGGAAAAATCCAGCCAACTGTATATTATCCACGTCGTCGTTCAACCACGACTCGACTATCTCGTTGGTAGGATAGTCTTGAACGAAGCTCATCCAGTTTATTCTCAAGGCATTGCACGTCGGCCAATAGGACTAGTGGTAGAGGCGGGTTACCCACTAGCCGGCGAATTCTCAAATTGCACGCAGACCTGCGTCCCCTGTATCAGCGTCTCTTCTTCATGTGAATGATGGGGATTTGGGCCGGTATCAGCAGTCCTTTGGTGTCCTACTCGTTAAAAATAAAATCTTCGTCCACTTTGAGCTGAGTAATCGCTGGTCTGATATCCAGAAGCACTGTCAGAAACGTTATATACAAAGTTACAAACAATGCAAAAAAAAACACACAAAATAGCACAATTGGTTAGGAGCCCGTAAAACGGCAGCCGTCTCCTCTGGCACCATTGTCATTTCTTAAGTCGTTGATTAATTCGGACTATTTTGAGTGTATAATGGCTACGGTGTATCAAAATGGACAGACGGTGTTATTGCTGCTTTTTTTCTCGTTTTTAATGTGAAGGTCTTTAAAAGGGAGTATGGGAGCACACTGGTTCGGTTCGCCTAGCCGAGTTCATCTAGGCGACAGCCGAACAGAAACATGCTGACACCTTAACCCTTAAGTCCTCGAACCCTAACACTGCGTAAAACGTCCCGTTTCCAAGTGTGTACATGTAAGTCAGCATATCTTTATACACTCAGTATTGAAAAGTCATTATAAAAACGGAGTTTGAACAGTCTTGATTAGTCGGCTCTGGAAGTGAATGGTTGTCTGCACATGCTAATAGCCCCTAACACCTTGTCTATTGTCCTTATATCATGCAGTCTCAACACTTACATCACAAGACAAGAGGATATCTTGATTTTGATGGGTATAATTTTTTTGTGGAATTTAAAAAAAAGTAATGATTTAATACAGTTGAGATGTTTATGAAATTAGAATGTGCTGAAATGAAAGCAACTTCAGAAAATGAACACTTGGGGTTATCGTGAAATTATGTCTGATCTCACGAAACAATGTAAAGTATGTTTAGACAGGTGTAATCTATACCTGAGCGTGTTGATTTTATAATCCTGCTAATCGACACACTTGTTGAATTATGCAAGAGAGCGTGATAACAGTAATGAATGAGGCGGTCTAGACAGTGCAGACGCGTGCAGGTAGGTTAGACAGCGTGGTTGCTGCCCTGTTCCACCCCTTTATGTTGTTAATTCATATACGCCAATTAGACACAAATGTTCTTTATTTTAACACAAAATATTTACTAAATACCTGATACAATAAGAAAAAGTATATGTATATATATGAGTGCATTCTAAGAAAAAAAAAGTAGTGACATTTCACAATAAATTGAATATATATATATTTTTTACATTTTAGTCATTTGCAGACGCTCTTATCCAGAGTGACATATTGTTAGTGCATTCATAAGATAGCTAGGTGGGACAACTACATTCAGCGCCTTCGGGAAAGTATTTTAAGACCCCTTGACTTTTTCCACATTTTGTTACGTTACAGCCTTTTTCTCCAATTGATTGAAGAATCTCCCTCATCAAGCTACACATAATACACAATAATGACAAAGCAGAAACATGTTATAAAATTTTGCAAATGATCACATTTATTTTTTACAAAATATCACATTTACATAAGTATTCTGACCCTTTACTCTGTACTTTTTTTGAAGCACCTTTGGCAGCGATTACAGCCTTGAGTGTTCTTGGGTATGATGCTACAAGCTTGGCACACCTGTATTTGGGGAGTTTCTCCCATTCTTCTCTGCAGATCCTCTCAAGCTTTGTCAGGTTGGATGGGGAGCGTCACTGCACAGCTATTTTCAGGTCTCTCCAAAGATGTTCAATCGGGTTCAAGTCCGAGCTCTCCAGCATTGTCTTGGCTGTGTGCTTAGGGTCGCTGTCTTGTGGGAAGGTTCACCTTCAGCACAGGCTGAGGTTCGGAGTGCTCTGGAGCAGGTTTTCATCAAGGATCTCTCTGTACTTTGCTCCGTTCATATTTGCCGCGATCCTGATTAGTCTCCCAGTCCCTGCCACTGAAAAACATCCCCACAGCATGATGCTGCCACCACCATGCTTCACCGTAGGGATGGTGCCAGGTTTCCTCCAGACGTGATGCTTGGCATTCAGCCTAAAGAGTTCAATCTTGATTTCATCAGACCAGATAATCTTGTTTCTCATGGTCTGAGAGTTTTCATATGTCATTTGGCAAACTCCAAGCGGGCTGTCATGTGCCTTTTACTGAGGAGTGGCTTCAGTCTGGCCACCATAATGGCCTGATTGGTGGAGTGCTGCAGAGATGCTTGTCCTTCTGGAAGACTCTCCCATCTCCGCAGAGGAAGTCTTGGTCACTTCCTTGACCAAGACCCTTTCCCCCCCCCAATTGCTCAGTCTGGCTGTGTAGCCAGCTCTAGGAAGAGTCTTGGTGGTTCCAAACTTCTTCCATTTATTCCATTCTTGGGGACCTTCAATACTGAAGAAATGTTTTTTTTTTCCTGCAGATGTGTGCCTTGACACAATCCTGTCTCGGAGCTCTACAGACACTTCCTTCGACCTCATTGCTTGGTTTTTGCTCTGGCATGCACTGTCAACTGTAGGACCTTATATAGGCAGGTGTGTGCCTTTCCAAATCATGTATTCTAGTCAAAGCCTATCCTATTGCTGTACATATGCTAATCTTCAGTTATATTACATAGTCTATACGTCCCATTACACTAGATACACAACATAACCAAAAGTGTCTGGACACCTGCTCGTCAAACATCTCATTCCAAAATCATAGGGAATTGATATGGAGTTGGTCCCCCCCTTTGCCGTTGTAACAGCCGACACAAATCCTCTCCATTTCACATGGTAGGAGTGGCCTGTGGAGAACCTGAGACACCCACCCCTGAGAGGATGGAGAGGAGGATCTGATAGAGCCTGAGACACCCAGCCCTGAGAGGAGGATCTGATAGAGCCTGAGACACCCAGCCCTGAGAGGAGGATCTGATAGAGCCTGAGACACCCAGCCCTGAGAGGAGGATCTGATAGAGCCTGAGACACCCAGCCCTGAGAGGAGGATCTGATAGAGCCTGAGACACCCAGCCTTGAGAGGATGGAGAGGAGGATCTGATGGTTCATGGTGTCTGAAGGCGGCGGATAGATCTAGGAGGATGAGAACAGCTTTCACAGTGCGGAGACAGCCTCTGTGACAGAGAATAGCAGTCTCGATTGAGTGACCCGACTTGAAGCCTGATTGGTTAGGGTAAAGACAATGGTTGTGAGAGAGATAACGAGAGAGTTGAGACAGCACGCACAAGTGTTTTGAAAAGAAACGGAAGGCCTACAGTTTTTGACGTCAGATGAGTTGAGTATTGGTTTCTTGAGGGGGTCTCGGGCCATTTTGAAGTCAGAGGGGACGCAGCCAGTGGTCAGTGATGAGTTGAGGGAAGTGAGGAATGGGAGAAGGTCTCCAGAGATGGTCTGGAGAAGGGAGGAGGGGATGGGGTCGAGCAGGTTGTAGGGCGGCCAAACCTCACCAGTCGCAGGATTTCATCTGGAGAGAGGGGAGAAATAGGTCAAGGCGTAGGGTTGATCTGTGTGAGTTCGACTAGTGGACTCAATAGGATGAGTGAATGTCGTCAACCTTCTTTTCAAAGAGGTTGACAAAGTCGTCCGCAGAGAGGGAGAGGGCGGAGGATTAAGGACGGAGGAGAAAGTGGAGAAGAGTTTCAGGGTTATTATTTTTTTTTTAACTAGGCAAGTCAGTTAAGAACAAATTCTTAATTACAATGACAGGAACAGGAATAGTGGGATAGTGGGATAACTGCCTTGTTCAAGGGATGAACGACAGATTTTGACCTTGTCAACTAGGGGATTCGATCTAGCAATCTTTTGGTTACTGGCCCAACACTAACAACTAGGCTTACATTTTTTTGAGTGATGGAAAGTGGCTTCAGCAGCAGATACAGAGGAAGAGAAGGTAGCAAGGAGAAAGTGAAAGGATGATAGGTTCTCCAGCAGCTTAGTTTTCAGAAACAGGAGGAAGAAGAACTCAGCAGAAGGGAGAGAGGATAGGATAGTAGAGAGTAATGGGAGAGAGAGCAAAGACTGATGGCGCCTGACCATCTGGGTAGGAGCTGAGTGGCTAGGGTTGGAGGGGCAGAGTGGCTAGGGTTGGAGGGGCAGAGTGGCTAGGGTTGGAGGGGCAGAGTGGAAAGGGAGACAGAAAAGGAAACTAAGTAGTGATCAGAGACCTGGAGGAGGGTTGCATTAAGATTAGTAGGTGAACAGCCTCAAGTAAAGAAGAGGTTAAGAGTATTGCTTGCCTTGTTGGAGGGGATTGGGAAACGATGAGGTCAAAAGAGGCAGAGAGGGGAAAGAGAGAGTTACTCAAAGGCAGATGTCGGGAGGTTGAAGTCGCCAAGTATGGAGAGTGATGAGCCATCGTCAGGAAATTAGCTTACAAAAGGTGTCAAGTTCATTGAGGAACTCTCGAAGGGCACCAGGTGGGTGATAGATGACAACAATGTTCAGCTTGAGAGGACAAGTGACAGCAACAGCATGGAACTCAATTGAGCAGATGGACAGGTGAGAGAGTGAGAAAAGAGAAAAATCACCAGAAATTAGTAGCCCTGTGCCACCACCACTATGACAAAGATGCTTTTGGACTATGAGAGAAAACATAGTCATATGAAGAGAGAGCAGCTGGAGTAGCAGTGTTCTCTGAGGTAATCCATGTCTCAGTTAGGGCCAAAAAGCCAAGGGACTGAAGGGCAGCATAGGCTGAAATGAACTTGGCGTTCTTGACCTGCAGTTTCAAACACTGCCAGAGACTCGCAATTTCACATGGGTTGCACGCGCAGGGTACATTCAGTTATAAGGACTGCAGGTGGGGAGCCAACAGGGAGAGGAATGAACAGGCATAGAAAACACATAGTTGCCAAAGCTACAAATTAGCACAATTAGATAATCAGAAAATAACTAGGTAAGATACTCAAGTGAGAGAGTGGTGTGGAGCCTTCATCTATTTCTTTCCTCAAACAACTGGGCAGAACCGTCTTTGTTTCACCGATGAGACCGCCACTGACACGACCACCGCTTACAGCTGCCGCTGAGCTGTAAGGGGAGACTGAAGTACTAACACCAATTGCTAATTGCCTAGCAGAGCTGAAGAGCACAGCTCCCTGTACTAATTGCTGATTGCCTATGAGAGGAGAAACCACTCCCCCTCCAACACAGCCACTGATTACCAAAACAAGTCACAAATTACCCTGGTTGATGTGTCAACAATCATCTGCAAGTTATGAGCAGTCAGCAGTTCACACACCAAGTAGGCATACCCAAATCTAACTGCCTGTAGCTCAGGCCCTGAAGCAAGTATATGCATATTCTTGGTACCATTTTGACGGAAACACTTAGAAGTTTATGGACATGTGAAAGGAATGTAGTAGATGATAACACAATAGATCTGGTAAAAGATAAAACAAAGAAAAAAACCAACCAATCTTTTGTATTTTTTTTGTACCATCATACTTGAAAATGCAAAAGGCCAGAATGTATTATTCCAGCCCAGCTGCAATTGAGATTTTGGCCACTAGATGGCATCCGTGTATGTGCAAAATTTTAGACTGATCCAATGAACTATTGCATTTCTGTTCAAAATGTTGTATCAAGACTGCCCAAATGTGCCTGTTTATTAATAACTTTTCATGTTCAAAATTGTGCACTCTCAAACAATCGCATGGTATTCTTTCCCTGTAATATCTACTGTAAATTGGACAGTGCAGTTAGATTAAATTATAAAATAACTAAATTATTAGGTTATATCCTGCCTGTTTGGCCCTGTCCGGGGGTTTCGTCGGACGGGGCCACAGTGTCTCCCGACCCCTCCTGTCTCACCCCCAGTATTTATGCTGCAGTAGTTTATGTGTCGGGGGTGCTAGGGTCCGCCTGTTATATCTGGAGTATTTCTTCTCTTATCTGGTGTCCTGTGAATTTAAGTATGCTCTCTCTAATTATCTCTCTTCTTTTTCTTCTTCTCTCTCTCTCTCTCTCTCTCTCGGAGGACCTGAGCATTAGGACCATTCCTCAAGGCCTACCCGGATGTCCCGAGTCCACCTGGCCGCATGCTTCTCCAGTTACAACTGTTCTGCCTGTTTTATGAACATTTTAAAATCTTGTCCATGTTCTGTTATAATCTGCACCCGGCACAGCCAGAAGAGGACTGGCCACCCCTCACAGCCTGGTTCCTCTCTAGGTTTCTTCCTAGGTTTTGGCCTTCTAGGGAGTTTTTCCTAGCCACCGTGCTTTTACACCTGCATTGCTTGCTGTTTGGGGTTTTAGGCTGGGTTTCTGTACAGCACTCTGTGACATCAGCTGATGTAAGGGGGGCTTTATAAATAAATTTGATTTGATTTGATTTGATGATTAACAAGAATTTAAGCTATCTGCCAACATCAGATATGTCTATGTCCTGGAAAATGTTCTTGTTACTTACAACCTCATGCAAATCGCATTAGCCTACATTAGCTAATCCCTCCCGTGGAAGGGACAATGATCCCAAAGAAGTTTAATATATGCCTCTGGTGTTTTATGTTAGGTCATCGCTTTCTGTGATTAGTTTTTGGACACAATCGTTTGTTTGGGTTAAGACTGCAGTGTGCACTGCAACCAGTGGAAGCAGCAATACACTACGTAGGCGTCCGTCTACCTAAGAAAGGAAAATGCTAAGAAAAAAAAGAGCCGGGGCATTTGGAAGTTCTGTTGTGGAGGACACTCCACGACAAGTCAAGACATTGAAATGGTTACAGAAATTGGTATCACAACACTCGGCACCCAGGTATGAAGCAGTCTTATTATTAGTGCCCCCGTAGCTACCAGAGTTAGCTGGCTAGCTAGCTACTAAGTAGTTACGCTAGCCTGGTGTAGCACATAGCCAGCTAGCTAGCTAGCTAGCTATATTGCTGTGTAATAACCAACAGAAAACAGCACATTTTTACATTCAAAGTTAGTAACTAGCTGGCTATTAACGTTATTTAACTGTAATTTTAATGTATGTTAGCTAGATATACTTTTTTGGCTAGTTACCTAGCAAGTTAACTTGCAAGCTAGTTCATTTTTGCTGACAAAGATTCTAGAGGTAAAGTTAATGTTAGATAGCTAGGCTAGCACTAGCTACAATAACTGTTCTTATTTGTATTAGTTACCCAAACTAATGTTAAAATCATGTTATTGTGCTAATGATGCCTTTCCTTTTTCATAAGATACACACAGCGAGTCATGGCTTAACGTGACCACGCCCTCTGAGTAGGGTACAGCCATTACTCCCATGTAATGAGCTTAACTGCTGACACTTTTCCTGTTGTTTCGATAAACCTTTTCTCAAGTGTCGTTATAAACATGCTTGGCTGTCACAACAACAAATGACACATGGATTTAGTACTGTAGATATGTGGTAGTGGTGGAGTAAGGGGCCTGAGGGCACACAGTCTCAAGTGTCATTAAACATACTTGGCTGTCACAACAAATGATTTTGCATTATACTTATTTGGCCACTAATTTGTTACCAGACCTTACCTCACTGATTGTTTACCCCTAGCTCTTTTTTTTTTGCCAGTTAGCCGACGTTGGCTGGATAGCGAGATAAGACTAGCGAATTAGATCGAGATGAACTTAACTATGTCTCGTTACTACTTCCAGTCTTTTCACCACCCTTGTACGTTCTAGGTATTTAGAAAAGTTGATTTGTTGTTGGCTTGTCCTTTCAACTTCCCGGAGAGCAGCTGTGGAGACAACCACACCAAATGGCCCAAAGTAGCCTAGGGCGATATCTACTTGGTGGAATCTCCAGGTATGCATTAATATCCAAATGCAAAAGAATATTATAGCTGTTATTTGGACGGATACATCTCACTAGTCCTTACTACAAGCTAACTAGCAAGCTTTATGCAATATACTTAGCTAGTTAGATACAAACAAGTGCTAGCAACTTATCGGTGATGAAGTGCTTTCGAACACACAATGTATCGTGCAACTGGAGCCCACAGCTTTTTAGCATCATCGCGTAATAGCCTGAAATTATGAGATTCGTCGAGGTTGATTAAACTTAGTTGGTGGTCTTTTGTTGCCTACTCTATTTTCCAAACAGCTTTTTGGCATCTTAAAAGCAGGATTAGCTAGCTAGTTAAGAATGTACAGTCGTGGCCAATAGTTTTGAGAATTACACAAATATTTATTTTCACAAAGTCTGCTGCCTCAGTTTGGAGTATATGCCAATGGCCATCATACAGAATGTCATGAAGAGTGATCAGATTAATTGCAAAGTCCCTCTTTGCCATGCAAATGAACTGAATCCCCCAAAAAACATGTCCACTGCATTTCAGCCCTGCCACAAAAGAA
Source organism: Brachymystax lenok tsinlingensis (assembly GCA_030435695.1). Classification (NCBI taxonomy): domain Eukaryota; kingdom Metazoa; phylum Chordata; class Actinopteri; order Salmoniformes; family Salmonidae; genus Brachymystax; species Brachymystax lenok. Next base: position 3,889,735 of record CM059807.1, read on the forward strand.
CCAGCTGACATCATGTCAGTGATTCTCTCATTAACACAGGTGTGAGTTGACGAGGACAAGGCTGGAGATCACTCTGTCATGCTGATTGAGTTCAAATAACAGACTGGAAGCTTCAAAAGGAGGGTGGTGCTTGGAATCATTGTTCTTCCTCTGTCAAACATGGTTACCTGCAAGGAAACACGTGCCGTCATCATTGCTTTGCACAAAAAGGGCTTCACAGGCAAGGATATTTCTGCCAGTAAGATTGCACCTAAATCAACCAGTTATTGGATCATCAATAACTTCAAGGAGAAGGCTTCAGGGCGCCCAAGAAAGTCCAGCAAGCGCCAGGACAGTCTCCTAAAGTTGATTCAGCTGCGGGATTGGGGCACCACCAGTTCAGAGCTTGCTCAGGAATGGCAGCAGGCAGGTGTGAGTGCATCTGCACATACAGTGAGGCGAAGACTTTTGGAGGATGGCCTGGTGTCAAGAAGGGCAGCAAAGAAGCCACTTCTCTCCAGGAAAAACATCAGGGACAGACTGATATTCTGCAAAAGGTACAGGGATTGGACTGCTGAAGACTGGGGTAATGTCATTTTCTCTGATGAATCCCCTTTCCGATTGTTTGGGGCATCCGGAAAAAAGCTTTTCCGGATATGACAAGGTGTGCGCTACCATCAGTCCTGTGTCATGCCAACAGTAAAGCATCCTGAGACCATTCATGTGTGGGGTTGCTTCTTAGCAAAGGGAGTGGGCTCACTCAATTTTGCCTAAGAACACAGCCATGAATAAAGAATGGCACCAACACATCCTCCGAGAGCAACGTCTCGCAACCATCCAGGAACAGTTTGGTGACGAAAAATGCCTTTTCCAGCATGATGAGCACCTTGCCATAAGGCAAAAGTGATAACTAAGTGGCTCAGGGAACAAAACATCGATATTTTGGGTCCATGGCAAGGAAACTCCCCAGACCTTAATCCCATTGAAAACTTGGTCAATCCTCAAAAGGTGGGTGGACAAACAAACCCACAAATTCTGACAAACTCCAAGCATTGCTCATGCAAGAATGGGCTTCCATCAGTCAGGATGTGGCCCAGAAGTTAATTGACAGCATGCCAGGACAGATTTCAGAAGTCTTGAAAAAAAAAGGGTCAAACTGCAAATATTGACTCTTTGCATCAACTTCATGTACTTATCAATAAAAGCCTTTGACACTTGTGAAATGCTTGTAATTATACTTCAGTATTCAATAGTAACATCTGACAAAAATATCTAAAGGCACTGAAGCAGCAAACTTTGTTGAAATTATATTTGTGTCATTCTCAAAACCTTTGGCCACGACTGTATGCCGTCTTTTTTTTGGCTGATAATCGAGTCTCTGTTCCTGCAAAAAAAAAAAATCATCATAACATTTTTCACGTGCGTTGTTCATTAAAATTATAGACTGATAATTTCTTTGTCAGTGGGCAAACGTACAAACTCAGCAGGGGATCAAATACTTTTTTCCCCTCACTGTACCACTACTCAATATACAACTATAAAATATACGACTACTCAATATACCACAAAAAAAATATACCCCTATAAAATATACCACTCCTCAACATACAACTATACCACTACACAACAACCACTATACACACACAATATACCAATTTTCCACTACACAATACCACGCTATAAAATATTCCACTATAAAGTGTAACACTACACAATATTCCACTACACAAAACACTATACAATATACTACATACCCCTAAAAATATACCACAATACAATATACCCCTACACAATACACCACTATAAAATATATCACTTTACAATACACAATATACCACTACTCAATATACCTGTCACGATCTCCGTGAGGGACAGACCAAGGCGCAGCGAGGTATCCAGTATACATTCTTTATTAAAACAACGTAACTGGCAAAATAACGACCGAAGACCGTGATGCTGACCAAAACTATGCGCAAACAATAACCCATAAATCACTAGTGAAAACTACAAACATATATATGGTTCCCAATTAGAGGTAACGACACTCAGCTGCATCTAATTGGGACCCATTACCCCAACATAGAATTATATATAACCTAGAACAGAAAAACCCTACACCAAAACAAAACTAAACACTCCAGCCTGTCTTCTCAGGCCTGGACGTGACAATACCACTATACAATATACCACAACTCATTATACAACTATAAAATATACCCCTATAAAATACATCACTACTCAAAATACCACTATACAATATACCACTATACAATACACCACTATAAAATATACCTCTATAAAATATACCACTTCACAATATACCCATACACAATTCAACACTATAAAATATACCAAAGTCACCATTATTAGTCAGTTGTACAACCAAATGCCTTCAACCGAAATGTGTCTTCCGCATTTAACCCAACCCCTCTGAATCAGAGAGGTGCGGGGGGCTGCCTTAATCAACATCCACGTCTTCGGCGCCCGGGGAATAGTGGGGTTAACTGCCTTGTTCAGGGGCAGAACGACAGATTTTTTCCTTGTCAGCTCGGGGATTCGAACTTGCAACCCTCCGGTTACAAGTCCAAAGCTCTAACCACTAGGCTACCTGCCGCCACTACTCAACATACCATACCACTATGCAATATACCGCTACTCAATACAATATACCACTATACAATACAATATACCACTATACAATGTACTACTATATTGTATACCACTACACAATATACCCCTACACAATACTCCACTATTCAATATACCACTATAAAATATACAACTTTACAATATACAAATACTCAATATACCACTATACAATATACCACTACTCAATATACCACTATACAATATAGCACTACACAGTATACCAATATACAATATTCCACTAAACAACATACCACTATGCAATATACTGCTACTCAATATACCACAATACAATATACCACTATACAATGTACTACTATATTGTATACCACTACACAATATACCACTATAAAATATTCCACTACAGAATATACCACTACACAATATACCCCTACACAATACACCACTATTCAATAAACCACTATAAAATATACGACTTTACAATATACAAATACTCAATATACCACTATACAATATACCACTATTCAATATACCACTATACAATATATGACTACAAATTATACCCCTATAAAATATATCACTTCACAATATGCCCATACACAATTCAACACTGTAAAGTGTACCACTACAAAATATACCCCTATAAAATATACCACTACTCAATATACCACTATGCAATATTCCACTAAACAATATACCACTGCACAATATACCACTACACAATATACCCCTACAAAACAAACCACTATACATTATAACACTACACAATATACCACTACACAATATACCACTACACAATATACCACTACACAATATACCACTATACAATGTACCACTATACAATGTACCACTATACAGTATAGCACTACACAATATACCAATATACAATATTCCACTAAACAATATACCACTATACAATATACTACTCAACATACCACTATGCAATATACCGCTACTCAATATACCACAATACAATATACCACTATAAAATGTACTACTATATTGTATACCACTACACAATATACCACTATACAATATACCACTACACAATATACCCTTACACAATACACCACTATTCAATATACCACTATAAAATATACAACTTTACAATATACAAATACTCAATATACCACTATACAATATACCACTACTCGATATACCACTATACAACATACGACTGTACAATATACTACTAGAAATTATACCCCTATAAAATATACCACTTCACAATATACCCATGCACAATACAACACTGTAAAGTGTACCACTACAAAATATACCTCTATAAAATATACCACTACTCAATATACCACTATGCAATATTCCACTAAACAATATACCACTATAAAATATACCACTACACAATATACCACTACACTATATACCCCTACAAAACAAACCACTATACATTATAACACTATAAAATTTACCACTACACAATATACCATAATACAATATACCAGTATACAATTTACCACTATACAGTATAGCACTACACAATATACCAGTATACAATATTCCACTAAACAATATACCACTATACAATATACAACTATACAATGTACCAATAAAACAACAAAACACACCACTATACTATAAAACACTATACATTATACCCATACACAATATACCACTATACAATATTCCACTACACCATATACCACTGTACAATATACCGCTATACAATATACCCCAACACAATACACCACTACACAATATACCCCTACACAATGCACCCCTATACAATATACCACTATACAATCTACCCCTACACAATATACACCTACACAACATACCACTATACAATATTACACTATACAATACACCCCTACACAATATACCACTACACAATATACCCCTACACAATACACTTCCTTCAAAAAATGCCTCCCTAACATACCCCTACACAATATAATCCTACACAACATACCCATACACAATACACCTCCCAATATACCCCTACATACGTATTATGAACAGACAGACAGCCTCTAACACTCTACTCAGCAAATTGGATGTAGTCTATCACAGTACAATCCGTTTTGTAACCAAAACCCAATTTACTACCAACTACTGCGACCTGTACGCTCTCGTTGGCTGGCCCTCGCTTTACACTCGTCACCAAACCCACTGGCTCCAGGTCATCTACAAGTCCCTGCTCGATAAAGCCCTGCCTTATCTCAGCTCGCTGGTCACCAGAGCAGCACCAACCCCTTAGCACACGCTCCAGCAGGTACAGTGGGGCAAAAAAGTATTTAGTCAGCCACCAATTGTGCAAGTTCTCCAACTTAAAAAGATGAGAGAGGCCTGTAATTTTCATCATAGGTACACTTCAACTATGACAGACGAAATGAGAAAAAGAAATCCAGAAAATCACATTGTAGGATTTTTTATTTATTTGCAAATTATGGTGGAAAATAAGCATTTGGTCAATAACAAAAGTTTCTCAATACTTTGTTATATACCCTTTGTTGGCAATGACAGAGGTCAAACGTTTTCTGTAAGTCTTCACAAGGTTTTCACACACTGTTGCTGGTATTTTGGCCCATTCCTCCATGCAGATCTCCTCTAGAGCAGTGATGTTTTGGGGCTGTCGCTGGGCAACACGGACTTTCAACTCCCTCCAAAGATTTTCTATGGGGTTGAGATCTGGAGACTGGCTAGGCCACTCCAGGGCCTTGAAATGCTTCTTACGAAGCCACTCCTTCGTTGCCCGGGCGGTGTGTTTGGGATCATTGTCATGCTGAAAGACCCAGCCACGTTTTCATCTTCAATGCCCTTGCTGATGGAAGGAGGTTTTCACTCAAAATCTCACGATACATGGCCCCACTCATTCTTTCCTTTACACGGATCAGTCGTCCTGGTCCCTTTGCAGAAAAACAGCCCCAAAGCATGATGTTTCCACCCCCATGCTTCACAGTAGGTATGGTGTTCTTTGGATGCAACTCAGCATTCTTTGTCCTCCAAACACGACGAGTTGAGTTTTTACCAAAAAGTTCTATTTTGGTTTCATCTGACATTCTCCCAATCCTCATCTGGATCATCCAAATGCTCTCTAGCAAACTTCAGACGGGCCTGAACATGTACTGGCTTAATCAGGGGGACACGTCTGGCACTGCAGGATTTGAGTCCCCGGCGGCGTAGTGTGTTACTGATGGTAGGCTTTGTTACTTTGGTCCCAGCTCTCTGCAGGTCATTCACTAGGTCCCCCCGTGTGGTTCTGGGATTTTTGCTCACCGTTCTTGTGATCATTTTGACCCCACGGGGTGAGATCTTGCGTGGAGCCCCAGATCGAGGAAGATTATCAGTGGTCTTGTATGTCTTCCATTTCCTAATAATTGCTCCCACAGTTGATTTCTTCAAACCAAGCTGCTTACCTATTGCAGATTCAGTCTTCCCAACCTGGTGCAGGTCTACAATTTTTTTTCTGGTGTCCTTTGACAGCTCTTTGGTCTTGGCCATAGTGGAGTTTGGAGTGTGACTGTTTGAGGTTGTGGACAGGTGTCTTTTATACTGATAACAAGTTCAAACAGGTGCCATTAATACAGGTAACGAGTGGAGGACAGAGGAGCCTCTTAAAGAAGAAGTTACAGGTCTGTGAGAGCCAGAAATCTTGCTTGTTTGTACGTGACCAAATACTTATTTTCCACCATAATTTGCAAATAAATTCATTAAAAATCCTACAATGTGATTTTCGGGATTTTCCTCATTTTCCTCATTTTGTCTGTCATAGTTGAAGTGTACCTATGATGACAATTACAGGCCTCTCTCATCTTTTTAAGTGAGAGAACTTGCACAATTGGTGGCTGACTAAATACTTTTTTGCCCCACTGTATATCTCACTGGTCACCCCCAAAGCCAATTCCTCCTTTGGCCGACTCTCCTTCCAGTTCTCTGCTGCCAATGACTGGAACGAACTACAAAAATCTCTGAAACTAGAGACACTTATCTCCCTCAACAGCTTTAAGCACCAGCTGTCAGAGCAGCTCACAGACCCCTGCACCTGTATATAGCCCATCTGTAAATAGCCCAACCAACCAACTACCTCATCCCCTACCGTATTTATTTATTTATTAATCTTGTTCCTTTGCTCCCCAGTTTTTCTACATTGCACATTCATTTACTGCACATCTACCATTCCAGTGTTTAAATGCTATATTGTAATTACTTTGCCACCATGGCCTATTTATTGCCTTACCTTCCTTATCCTAACTCAGTTGCACTATTTGTATATAGATTTGTTTTTTTTCTACTGTATTATTGACTGTATGTTTGTTTTACTCCATGTGTAACTCTGTGTTGTTGTATGTGTCGAACTGCTTTGCTTTATCTTGGCCAGGTCGCAGTTGTAAATGAAAACTTGTTCTCAACTTGCCTACCTGGTTAAATCAAGGTGAAATAAAATAAAACATATTTTATAGTGGTATTTTGTGTAGTGGTAAATTTAATAGTTGTATATTGTGTAGTGGTATATTTTATAGGGGTATATTGTGTAGTGGTATATTGTGTAATGGTATATTGTGTAGAGGTATATTGGGTATGGGTATATTGTATAGGGGTATATTGTGTAGTGGTATATTGTATAGTGGTATATTGTTTAGGGATGTATTGTATAGTGGCATATTGTGCAGGGGTATTGTCACGTCCAGGCCTGAGAAGACAGACTGGCGTGTTTAGTTTTGTTTTGGTGTAGGGTTTTTTCTGTTCTAGGTTATCTGTTTCTATGTTGGGGTAATGGTTCCCAATTAGAGGCAGCTGAGTGTCGTTACCTCTAATTGGGAACCATTACCCCAACATAGAAACAGATAACCTAGAACAGAAAAAACCCTACACCAAAACAAAACTTAACACGCCAGCCTGTCTTCTCAGGCCTGGACGTGACACGTATATTGTGTTGGGGTATATTGTATGGTGGTATATTGTGTAGTGGTTGATTGCATAGCGGTATATTTTATAGCGGTATATTGTGTAGTGGTATATTGTGTAAGGGTGTATTGTATTGTGGTATATTGTGTAGTGGTTCACTGCATTGTGGTATATTGTGCAGGGGTGTATTATGTAAGGGTGTATTATATAGTGGTATATTCTACAGTGGTATTTTGTGTAGGTGTATATTGTGTCTCAGTCTGGACACTTGCAGATAGGATCTTTATTCTCCACCGAGTGTTGTTAACACCCCATGGATCCACTTAACCTACATTCGGAGGAAAACTACTTTTTAGTGTTCCGAGATAAAACACTTAAGTTCTTCCGACTGGCATGGAAGTGGCTAGATTCTCCAGAGGTGTAAGAATGTTAAAGGATTTTGTGTAGAGTAATCCTAACCCTCATGTCCCCTAACCCTCAAGTCCCCTAACCCTCAAGTCCCCTAACCCTAACCCTCAAGTCCCCTAACCCTCAAGTCCCCTAACCCTAACCCTCAAGTCCACTAACCCTCAAGTCCCCTAACCCTAACCCTCAAGTCCCCTAACCCTCAAGTCCCCTAACTCTCAAGTCCCCTACCTCTCAAGTCCCCTAACCCTCAAGTCCCCTAACCCTCAAGTCCCCTAACCCTAACACTCAAGTCCCCTAACCCTAACCCTCAAGTCCCCTAACCCTCAAGTCCCCTAACCCTCAAGTCCCCTAACCCTAACACTCAAGTCCCCTAACCCTAACCCTCAAGTCTCCTTAACCCTCAAGTCCCTTAACCCTCAAGTCCCCTAACCCTAACACTCAAGTCCCCTAACCCTAACCCTCAAGTCTCCTTAACCCTCAAGTCCCCTAACCCTCAAGTCCCTTAATTAACCCTCAAGTCCCCTAACACTAAATCCCATAACCTTCAAGATGGTAGTGTGTGTGTGTGTGTGTGTGTGTGTGTGTGTGTGTGTGTGTGTGTGTGTAGTGTAGTGTAGTGTAGTGTAGTGTAGTGTAGTGTAGTGTAGTGTAGTGTGTGTGTGTGTGTGTGTGTGTGTGTGTGTGTGTGTGTGTAGTGTAGTGTAGTGTAGTGTAGTGCCACTGGGGCCGCCTTACATCCCGACCCCCTTTTCTGATTCTCCAACCTGCCCCCATCTGCTACCTTCATCCCTTACTGTGCTCATTGTGCATCTTCAGAGGTATTGAGACCTTTAAATGTAGAAGCACCTGGTTTTCTGTGTTTTTCCTCCCTTTGTCCTCATTCTCTCCTCTCTTCTCGTCCTCCTCGTCTCGGCAGCACCAGATTTTTGGCTGTTAAAAAAAATAAATAGGTTTGTTCAGAGCCAGGCCGCTCTCCAATTGAAGAGCAAGTCTTTTCTTCTGTATCCTTTCTACGACTTCCCCTCCTTTGCCTGTTGGCTGTGCAACTGGTCGTCTATTATGCGCTCTTAGCCACCTGGAAGCAGTGACATTTTGATGAATTTATGCTTCTCGTTTGGGCTTTGTTTGTTTGTGTGTTTAGTCCCCTGAATGCAGCTGATGGCTGTTGATGGCAGGACCACTGTAGACCTCTAGTCTGAATGCAGAGCTACTGTAGACTACTGACTGCAGACCTCTAGTCAGGGTATATAACTCTGTTATATAACCAGGTTAGCCCAGTACAGCTCTGTTATATAACCAGGTTAGTATCTGTTATATAACCAGGTTAGTATCTGTTATATAACCAGGTTAGTCTCTGTTATATAACCAGGTTAGTATCTGTTATATAACCAGGTTAGTCTCTGTTATATAACCAGGTTAGTCTCTGTTGTATAACCAGGTTAGTCTCTGTTATATAACCAGGTTAGTCTCTGTTATATAACCAGGTTAGTCTCTGTTATATAACCAGGTTAGTATCTGTTATATAACCAGGTTAGTCTCTGTTATATAACCAGGTTAGCCCAATACAGCTCTGTTATATAACCAGGTTAGTATCTGTTATATAACCAGGTTAGTCTCTGTTATATAACCAGGTTAGTCTCTGTTATATAACCAGGTTAGTCTCTGTTATATAACCAGGTTAGTATCTGTTATATAACCAGGTTAGTATCTGTTATATAACCAGGTTAGTCTCTGTTATATAACCAGGTTAGCCCAATACAGCTCTGTTATATAACCAGGTTAGTATCTGTTATATAACCAGGTTAGTCTCTGTTAAATAACCAGGTTAGTCTTTGTTATATAACCAGGTTAGTCTCTGTTATATAACCAGGTTAGTATCTGTTATATAACCAGGTTAGTATCTGTTATATAACCAGGTTAGTCTCTGTTATATAACCAGGTTAGTCTCTGTTATATAACCAGGTTAGTATCTGTTATATAACCAGGTTAGTCTCTGTTATATAACCAGGTTAGTCTCTGTTATATAACCAGGTTAGTATCTGTTATATAACCAGGTTAGTCTCTGTTATATAACCAGGTTAGTCTCTGTTATATAACCAGGTTAGTCTCTGTTATATAACCAGGTTAGTATCTGTTATATAACCAGGTTAGTCTCCGTTATATAACCAGGTTAGTATCTGTTATATAACCAGGTTAGTCTCTGTTATATAACCAGGTTAGTATCTGTTATATAACCAGGTTAGTATCTGTTATATAACCAGGTTAGTCTCTGTTATATAACCAGGTTGAGTCTCTGTTATATAACCAGGTTAGTATCTGTTATATAACCAGGTTAGTCTCTGTTATATAACCAGGTTAGTCTCTGTTATATAACCAGGTTAGTATCTGTTATATAACCAGGTTAGTCTCTGTTATATAACCAGGTTAGTATCTGTTATATAACCAGGTTAGTATCTCTGTTATATAACCAGGTTAGTATCTGTTATATAACCAGGTTAGTATCTGTTATATAACCAGGTTAGTATCTGTTATATAACCAGGTTAGTCTCTGTTATATAACCAGGTTAGTATCTGTTATATAACCAGGTTAGTATCTGTTATATAACCAGGTTAGTCTCTGTTATATAACCAGGTTAGTATCTGTTATATAACCAGGTTAGTATCTGTTATATAACAAGGTTAGTATCTGTTATATAACCAGGTTAGTCTCTGTTATATAACCAGGTCAGTATCTGTTATATTACCAGGTTAGTTGAATAGAGCTCAGCTCAGTTTGGCTCATTACTGTGGACTCTTCGTCCCTTACCGCAAAATCAGACCATCAGTTCATACACACACACTACACACACTACACACACACACACACACACACACACTACACACACACTACACACACTACACACACTACACACACACTACACACACACTACACACACACTACACACACACACTACACACACACACACACTACACACACACACACACACACTACACACACACACACACACACACACACACACTACACACACTACACACACACACACACACACTACACACTACACACACTACACACTACACACTACACACACTACACACACACACACTACACACACTACACACACACACACTACACACACTACACACACTACACACTGCACACACACACACACACACACACACACTACACACACACTACACACACTACACACACACACACACACACACACACACACACACACACACACTACACACACACTACACACACACACCACACACACACCACACACACACTACACACACACACCACACACACACTACACACACACCACACACACACCACACACACACTACACACACTACACACACACCACACACACACTACACACTACACACACACTACACACACACACTACACACACACTACACACACACCACACACAACACACACACAACACACACACACACTACACACCAACAATATCTCACATTTTTTACCAATTTGACTTCAGGTTCTGACGTTGATCTACACACACACCTGGACCACAGAGGAGCTCCAGAATCAGTCAATCAGTACACACGTGTCCCTCCATTCCATCCATCCTCCATCGTCACCTCTCCAGACCCTTGCAGCCCAGAGGGAGAGAGGTGCAGACCTTGGACTCCTGTCATCGTCGGCGTTATTGTATTTCTAATTAACTCAAGTTAATGTCCCTCTCAGCTTTGTGGACTTTGTTAAGTGATATAGGCCTCAGCGCTGCTACCATGGCAAAGTGACATTTATTAGGCCGTTCAAAACTGCCACACCCACGGCTACATACTGTACATGCGCACGGGCACGCAGAGACCTACTCATATGAACACACACACACACAACAACCCCCAAACAAACCAAAGCCAAACGATAATTAGCATTTTAATTCCAGATGACTTTCTAGAACTTTAAATTGATTGAATTCTTCCTGCGAGTATTATAGTGATGATCTTTCTCCTTTTGTTTTATTCTCTCCCTCCATCTGAAGGGGTGTAGTTCTCTCTCCCTCCATCTGAAGGGGGTGTAGTTCTCTCTCCCTCCATCTGAAGGGGGTGTAGTTCTCTCTCCCTCCATCTGAAGGGGGTGTAGTTCTCTCTCCCTCCATCTGAAGGGGGCGTGGTTCTCTCTCCCTCCATCTGAAGGAGGTGTAGTTCTCTCTCCCTCCATCTGAAGGAGGTGTAGTTCTCTCTCCCTCCATCTGAAGGGGGCGTGGTTCTCTCTCCCTCCATCTGAAGGGGGCGTGGTTCTCTCTCCCTCCATCTGAAGGGGGCGTGGTTCTCTCTCCCTCCATCTGAAGGGGGTGTGGTTCTCTCTCCCTCCATCTGAAGGGGGTGTAGTTCTCTCTCCTTCCATCTGAAGGGGGTGTAGTTCTCTCTCCTTCCATCTGAAGGGGGTGTAGTTCTCTCTCCCTCCATCTGAAGGGGGTGTAGTTCTCTCTCCCTCCATCTGAAGGGGGTGTAGTTCTCTCTCCCGCCATCTGAAGGGGGTGTAGTTCTCTCTCCATCCATCTGAAGGGGGTGTGGTTCTCTCTCCCTCCATCTGAAGGGGGTGTGGTTCTCTCTCCCTCCATCTGAAGGGTGTGGTTCTCTCTCCTTCCATCTGAAGGGGGTGTGGTTCTCTCTCCCTCCATCTGAAGGGGGCGTGGTTCTCTCTCCCTCCATCTGAAGGGGGTGTGGTTCTCTCTCCCTCCATCTGAAGGGGGTGTAGTTCTCTCTCCCTCCATCTGAAGGAGGTGTAGTTCTCTCTCCCTCCATCTGAAGGAGGTGTGGTTCTCTCTCCCTCCATCTGAAGGGGGTGTGGTTCTCTCTCCCTCCATCTGAAGGGGGTGTGGTTCTCTCTCCCTCCATCTGAAGGGGGTGTGGTTCTCTCTCCCTCCATCTGAAGGAGGTGTAGTTCTCTCTCCCTCCATCTGAAGGGGGTGTGGTTCTCTCTCCCTCCATCTGAAGGGGGTGTAGTTCTCTCTCCCACTGTCTGAAGGGGGTGTGGCTCTAACAAAGCATTCCAACATGAACTGTCACAGCTTCATTAAAGCGATGGATCACAAAGGAATAACGAACATGATGTGTCCTCCTCCATGCAGACGGCGTAATTTAAAACCGTGTGTCCGTCTCGCTGCATTTAAAACAAACCCTCTCGCTGTGTCATAGATCAACTCCACATTTCATTACATCCTCTGTCTCATGTTTCTACGGGACTGTGACTGAATACTAGGTACGCTATTGTTGGTATTTATGACTTAGAACATCCGGTTAATTGTGAATCCCTGAGATCCCCTCCCACCTCCACACAGACAAGCGTAATGATTAAATCCCCTCCCACCTCTTCAGGTACACACACAAACAGACTCACACAATGATTAAATACCATCCTTCCTATCACACCAAACCAATGATTAAATACCATCCTTCCTATCACACCAAACCAATGATTAAATACCATCCTTCCTATCAAACCAAACCAATGATTAAATACCATCCTTCCTATCACACCAAACCAATGATTAAATACCATCCCTCCTATCACACCAATCCAATGATTAAATACCATCCTTCCTATCACACCAAACCAATGATTAAATGCCATCCTTCCTATCACACCAAACCAATGATTAAATACCATCCTTCCTATCACACCAAACCAATGATTAAATGCCATCCTTCCTATCACACCAAACCAATGATTAAATACCATCCTTCCTATCACACCAAACCAATGATTAAATACCATCCTTCCTATCACACCAAACCAATGATTAAATACCATCCTTCCTATCAAACCAAACCAATGATTAAATACCATCCTTCCTATCACACCAAACCAATGATTAAATACCATCCCTCCTATCACACCAATCCAATGATTAAATACCATCCTTCCTATCACACCAAACCAATGATTAAATGCCATCCTTCCTATCACACCAAACCAATGATTAAATACCATCCTTCCTATCACACCAAACCAATGATTAAATGCCATCCTTCCTATCACACCAAACCAATGATTAAATACCATCCTTCCTATCACACCAAACCAATGATTAAATACCATCCTTCCTATCACACCAAACCAATGATTAAATACCATCCTTCCTATCACACCAAACCAATGATTAAATACCATCCTTCCTATCACACCAAACCAATGATTAAATACCATCCTTCCTATCACACCAAACCAATGATTAAATGCCATCCTTCCTATCACACCAAACCAATGTTTAAATGCCGTCCTTCCTATCACACCAAACACTTATCGGTAAAAGAGGATGCCACACCACCACAGTATCATGCATAGTAGGTAGAGATAAAGTGACTATGCAAAGAAAATACACAGAGAGTAGCAGCGGCGTAAACATTGGGGAAGGGGTGTCAATGCAAATAGTCCGGGTAGCAATTTGATTAGCTGTTCAGGAGTCTTATGTTTTGAGGGTAGAAGCCTTTTGGACCTAGACGTGGCTCTCTGGTACCGCTTGCCGTGCGGTAGCAGAGAGAACAGTCTATGACTAGGGTGGCTGGAGTCTTTTTAGGGCCTTCCTCTGACATCGCCTGTTATAAAGGTCCTGGATGGCAGGAAGCTTGGCCCCAGTGATGTACTGGGCCGTACACGCTACCCTCTGTAGTGCCTTGCGGTCGGAGGCCGAGCAGTTGCCATACCAGTCAGTGATGCAACCAGTCAGGATGCTCTCGATGGTGCAGATGTTGAACTTTTTGAGGATCTGAGGACACATGCCAAATCTTTTCAGTCTCCTGAGGGGGAATAGACGTTGTCGTGCTTTCTTCACAACTCTCTTGCTGTGTTTGGACAATAATAGTTAATTGGTGATGTGGACACCAAGGAACTTGAAGCTCTCAACCTGCTCCACTGCAGCCCCGTCGATGAGAATGGGGGCGTGCTCGGCCCTCCTTTTCCTGTAGTCCACAATCATCTCCATTGTCCTGATCACTTTGAGGGAGAGGTTGACATCCTGGCATCACACTGCCAGGTCTCTGACCTCCTCCCTATAAGTTGTCTCATAGTTGTCGGTGATCAGGCCTCCACTGTTGTGTCATCGACAAACTTGATGGTGTTGGAGTCATGCTTGGCCATGCAGTCATGGGCAAACAGGGATTACAGGAGGGGACTGAGCTCGCACCCCTGAAGGTCCCCCGTGTTGAGGATAATTGTAGAAGATGGGTTGCTACTTACCCTTACCACCTGGGGGCGGCCCGTCAGGAAGTCCAGGATCCAGTTGCAGAGGGAGGTGTTTAGTCCCAGGGTCCTTAGCTTATTGATGAGCTTTGAGGGCAATATGGTGTTGAACGCTGAGCTGTAGTACATTAATAGCCTTTTCACGTAGGTGTTCCTTTTGTCCAGGTGGGAAAGGGCAGTGTGGAGTGCAATAGAGATTGCGTCATCTGTGGATCTGTTGGGGCGGTATTCAAATTGGAGTGGGTCTAAGGTTTCTGGGATAATGGTGTTGATGTGAGCCATGACCAGCCTTTCAAAGCACTTCATGACTACAGACGTGAGTGCTACTGGTCGGAAGTAATTTAGGCAGCTTACCTTCATGTTCTTGGGCACAGGGACTATGGTGGTCTGCTTGAAACATTTTGGTATTGCAGACGGTCAGGGAGAGGTTTAAAAGGTCAGTGAAGACATTTGCCAGTTGGTCAGCACATACTCGGAGTACTCGTCCTGGTAATTCATCTGGCCCTGCTGCCTTGTGAATGTTGCCCTGTTTAAAGATCTTACTCACATCGGCTACGGAGAGCGTGATCTCACAATCGTCCGGAACAGCTGGTGCTCTCATGCATGCTTCAGTGTTGCTTGCCTCGAAGCGCATTGAAGTCATTTAGCTCATCTGGTAGGCTCGTGTCACTGGGCAGCTCGCGGCTGTGCTTCCCTTTGTAGTTGGAGCCGGTGTCTCAGTCAATCTTAGTCCTGTATTGACGCTTTGCCTGTTTTGTGGTTCATCAGAGGGCATAGCGGGATTTCTTATAAGCGTCCAGGAAAGAGTCCCACTCCTTGAAAGTGGCAGCTCTACCTTGTAGTTCAGTGCGGATGTTGCCTGCAATCCATGGCTTCTAGTTGGGGTATTTATGTAAACTGTGGGGATGTCCATGTAGTAGAATACGGAACAGAATAAAGTTACACCTTATATACTTCATTTTAGGGGGAATTCAATACGCTCCAATTAGACACGATATAAAACTCTGAACAGTACTATGAAAACCTAATTTGCATAATAGCAGTTTCAGTTCATGACGATCAGCAAAACAACACACCAACAATATAAATATAAATAATAAATATAAATAAAAGTAGATTTTTTTGGCACACTACTTTTATTCGCCCTTACTTTTTATCCAAAATTAAATCTAGAATCAGTTTCCTATTTCGTAACAAAGCCTCCTTCACTCATGCTGCCAAAACATACCCTCGTAAAACTGACTATCCTACCGATCCTTGACTTCGGTGATGTCATTTACAAAATAGCCTCCAACACTCTACTCAGCAAATTGGATGCAGTCTATCACAGTGCCGTCTGGTTTGTCACTAAAGCCCCATATACTACCCACCACTGCGACCTGTATGCTCTTGTTGGCTGGCCCTCACTTCATATTCGTCCCACTGGCTCCAGGTCATTTATACGTATTTGCTAGGTAAAACCCCGCCTTATCTCAGCTCACTGGTCACCACAGCAGCACCCACCCGTAGCACGCGCTCCAGCACCCACCCGTAGCACGCACTCACATATATTTCACTGGTCACCCCCAAAGCCAATTCCTCCTTCGTCCGCCTTTCCTTCCAGTTCTCTGCTGCCAATGACTGGAACGAACTGCAAAAATTACTGAAGCTGGAGACTCATATCTCCCTCACTAGCTTAAAGCACCAGCTGTCAGAGCAGCTCACAGATCACTGCACCTGTACATAGCCCACCCAACTACCTCATCCCCATACTGTTATCTATTTTATTTATTTTTTCTCCTTTGCACCCCAGTATCTCTACTTGTACACTCATCTTCTGCACATCTACCATACCAGTGTTTAATTGCTATATTGTAATTATTTCGCCACTATGGCCTATTTATTGCCTTACCTCCCTAATCTTACCTCATTTGCACACACTGTATATAGACCTTTTCTACTGTATTATTGACTGTACGTTTGTTTATTCCATGTGTAACTCTGTGTTGTTGTTTTTTGTCGCACTGCTTTACTTTATCTTGGCCAGGTCGCAGTTGTAAATGAGAACTTGTTCTCAACTAGCCTACCTGGTTAAATAAATGTTTTTTATTTTTGTTATTTTTTATTATTAATGTGCTTGCTTCACACTATCGTTATTCTCCTGGTTGCACTGGGTCTGTTCACGGCCTGGCTGTACTGGGTCTGTTCACGGCCTGGCTGTACTGGGTCTGTTCACGGCCTGGTTGTACTGGGTCTGTGTTCATGGCATGGCTGTACTTGGTCTGTGTTCATGGCCTGGCTGTACTGGGTCTGTCTGTATGAATGTTTGGGGCCTTCTGTCCTCTTTGTGATCAGGTTACCGGGCAGAATAATAAAAAGGCCTCAACACAAAGTCACATCAGGGCCAGTCACAACTCTCTGGGGGTCATTATGGGCTAGGGGCCAGCAGCAGGGCCAGGCACATCTCTCTGGGGGTCATTATGGGCTAGGGGCCAGCAGCATGGCCAGTCACATCTTTTTGGGTGTTATTATGGGCTAGGGGCCAGCAGCAGGGCCAGTCACATCTCTCTGGGGGTCATTATGGGCTAGGGGCCAGCAGCAGGGCCAGTCACATCTCTCTGAGGGTCATTATGGGCTAGGGGCCAGCAGCAAGGCCAGTCACATCTCTCTGGGGATCATTATGAGCTAGGGGGCAGTAGAAGCAGCAGATACATGTACAATACCTGTAACCTATTTAAATCATTAATTGAATTGGTCCGAAGCCTAATATATTGACATATACAATACCAGTCAAACATTTGGACACACCTACTCATTCAAAGATTTTCTTTATTTGACTATTTTCTCCATTGTAGAATATTAGTGAAGACGTCAAAATTATGAAGTAACACATGGAATCATGTAGTAACCAAAAAAGTGTTAAACAAATCAACACATATTTTAGATTTTAGATTCTTCAAAGTAACCATCCTTTGACTTGATGACAGCTTTGCGCACTCTTGGCATTCTCTCAACCAGCTTCATGAGGAATGCTGTTATTAACAGTTTTTAAGGAGTTCCCACTTGTTGGCTGCTTTTCCATCACTCTGCGGTCCAACTCATCCCAAACCATCTGAATTGGGTTGAGGTCGGGTGATTGTAGAGGTCATCTGATGCAGCACTCCATCACTCAAATAGCCCTTACACCCTTACAGGTGTGTTTTGGGACTTTGTCCTGTTGAAAAACAAATGATAGTCCCACTAAGCGCAAACCAGATGGGATGGTGTATCGCTGCAGAATGCTGTGGTAGCCATGCTGGTTAAGTGTGCCTTTAATTCTAAATAAATCACTGACAGTGTCACCAGCAAAGCACCCCCACCCATCATACCTCCTCCTCCATGCTTCACGGTGGGAAGTATACATTTGACATACATGTGCTATTCATATATTTGCATGTACTTGTTTAAAATATATTTAACAATATGCATGATTATTTATGTTCAATACATTTATTTACAATTAATAAATATATTTTTTATATATACAGTAAGTAATACAGTACATAGTTCATAGTATATGGTGATATATGTGTAAGAAACTTAATTAAATGCATGTCAAATGCAATAGAAACAAGTCACAACACAAACAATTACGACACAAAAATACATTGTTTCTCTTTGTGAGCTCAGGAAGTCGTTGGAAGGTCGCATCTGAAAAAACTAATATAACGTACAAATTACCTCTATGCACTTTTCATCTCCGTTTGAAAATACGGTCTTTAAACAAGTCGACAGTTACCCTGAGGAGGATGCGATAGAAAATAAAAAAATCCACACAAGAGGATGAATTAGCTGTTAATGTGTGACTATCCAATGAGGTCAGGCTACCTGACTTGGTCAGGCTACCACTGTTAGCAACGGTTCTGTTGTTGCATGATAGGCATGCGGCATGTTAGGTGAACTACAGGTTAGGATATCTAAATTGGCATGACAAGATAATTAACGTAGCAGGTTAGGTGAATTCATGTGGCAGGTTAGTATAATTAGGTTAAGGGTAGGAAAAAGGTTAAGGCTTAGCTACATGCAGCCCGGCCAAATCAGGTATTCCGACCTAATCAAGTCCGGACAAATGTTCATGAACATCAAATTGATACCTACAATGCAGATTGCTTATTAACCTCCTGAATCCCTTTAAATGAATGCTGAGTCTGCACTTTAACTTCAGAGTACCTGTTTCATTTCAAATCCAAACATTTGGAGTATAGAGCCCAAAAGAAGAAAACATGCTGCACTGTATGGGATGTCACACACACACACACACACACACATGCATACACACACTGCATAATCATCTACTGTAAACTGACACTGAAAATACAACAACACATTCTCTCCAGTTTGCCTGATCAAATCAAATCACATTTATTTATAAAGCCCTTCTCACATCAGCTGATGTCACAGAGTGCTGTACATGAAACCCAGCCTAAAACCCCCAAACAGCAAAGCAATGCAGGTGTAGAATCACGGTGTAAAAGCACCTGATTATACTTTATATATTTTTTCCAGTATGTTTCATGTTAGATGAGATGATATTTAGCAAATCTTGCTTTAGTTTGAAAGCCCTTGTTAACAACATGCAGTTTTACTTTCTCTCTTTCCTAGTCTAGCACCTGGAGACGTGTGGGTAACTTACTTGGCTGCCTGAAGTGTCGTCACTTGCGCCTCTGAATAGCTAGCTTTTCGCGTTGGCTCCGACTGGTAAGATGCTTCAGGAGGGTGATTAAGTGTGCTAGCAAGGCAGAGAGCCACGGTGTGAGCCAAATCAGGAAGAAGTGGTACTCGCTAAGCAAGCAGAGCAACATCTAGAGCTCAGCTCAACGCTGGGTACGCAAGTTGAATACATCTAGAGCTCAGCTCAATGCTGGGTAAACAAGTTGAGTACATCTAGAGCTCAGCTCAACGCTGGGTACGCAAGTTGAATACATCTAGAGCTCAGCTCAACGCTGGGTAAACAAGTTGAGTACATCTAGAGCTCAGCTCAACGCTGGGTAAACAAGTTGAGTACATCTAGAGCTCAGCTCAACGCTGGGTACGCAAGTTGAGTACATCTACAGCTCAGCTCAACGTTGGGTACGCAAGTTGAATACATCTAGAGCTCAGCTCAACGCTGGGTACGCAAGTTGAGTACATCTAGAGCTCAGCTCAACGCTGGGTACGCAAGTTGAGTACATTTTAAGGGGTGAATGTAGCACATGGGGATGTGTGAAACTTACTCCTCAGGCTGAAGTGTCGTCACACTTTGCACAAGTGAATAGCTAGCTTTTCCAGTGGCACCCTGAGACTGTTAAGACGCTTCGGCACGGCGGTCACGTGCGCTAGCAAGGCAGAGGTCCTGGGTTTGAGCCTCCGTGAGCCAAATCAGGAGGACGCGCTATTCCCTTAGCGAGCCGTGTGATGTCATTCACACCAGTCTGTTAGTGAATCAGTCACTGTGTTCCTGAATGCAGCTCCTCCCAGCTGCAGGGTCCGCAAAACATGGCCAGACCTGGCCATGAGGCTCTTGTACAGGGTGATTAGCAGCAGCGCCAAGCACCAGGCCATTGATAGCCCAATTAGAGACAACTTCTGGTCATTGAGGCTACTTGCCAAGTGTCAGCTGGATTACCTGACAACCGATCCAGTAGCTCACTTCAGCCTCTCCCTGGCTGGGCTTTGGGCTGAGGTTTGGGCTGGGCTCTGGGATAGGTTGCCCCAAGTTCGCAGCCAGTGGTCTGTCTCACTCTCTGTAACTTTTCTCTCTCCCTCTCTCTTTGTTACTGTTTTCTCTCTCTCTCTCTCTCTCTCTCTCTCTCTCTCTCTCTCTCTCTCTGTCTCTCTCTCTCTCTCTCTCTCTCTCTCTCTCTCTCTCTCTCTCTCTCTCCCTCGCTGTCTCACTTTCTCTCTCTCCATACCAGAAAGGCAGAGCTCTTATCCCTGTATGCAGGAGTAAAGATGTATGGTGTAGAGGAGGAGGAGGAGGAGGAGGAGGAGGAGGAGGAGGAGGAGGAGAAGATGAGGAAATGCTCTTTCTCGCTCTCCCCCTCTAACCCTTTTTAATCAAGCTAATGGATTCAGCAGGTATTCTATTGATCTCTCTCTCCATGTGCTTTCCTCTCGATGATCGACAGGCATTCCAGTCCAGACAGCAATCTATTGTATCCTACCGTCCAGTCCAGAGCCATCAACTGTATCCTACCGTCCAGTCCAGAGCCATCAACTGTATCCTACCGTCCAGTCCAGAGCCATCTATTGTATCCTACCGTCCAGTCCAAATCAAATCAAATCAAATTTATTTATAAAGCCCCCCTTACATCAGCTGATGTCACAGAGTGCTGTACAGAAACCCAGCCTAAAACCCCAAACAGCAAGCAATGCAGGTGTAAAAGCACGGTGGCTAGGAAAAACTCCCTAGAAGGCCAAAACCTAGGAAGAAACCTAGAGAGGAACCAGGCTGTGAGGGGTGGCCAGTCCTCTTCTGGCTGTGCCGGGTGCAGATTATAACAGAACATGGACAAGATTTTAAAATGTTCATAAAACAGGCAGAACAGTTGTAACTGGAGAAGCAGCACGGCCAGGTGGACTCGGGACATCCGGGTAGGCCTTGAGGAATGGTCCTAATGCTCAGGTCCTCCGAGAGAGAGAGAGAGAGAGAGAGAGAGAGAGAAGAAGAAAAGAAAGAGATAATTAGAGCGAGCATACTTAAATTCGCACAGGACACCAGATAAGAGAAGAAATACTCCAGATATAACAGACGGACCCTAGCACCCCGACACATAAACTACTGCAGCATAAATACTGGGGGTGAGACAGGAGGGGTCGGGAGACACTGTGGCCCCGTCCGACGAAACCCCCGGACAGGGCCAAACAGGCAGGATATAACCCCACCCACTCTGCCGAAGCACAGCCCCCACACCACTAGAGGGATATCTTCAACCACCAACTTACCATCCTGAGACAAGGCCGAGTATAGCCCACAAGATCTCCGCCACGGCACCAGAAGCCAGTGACTCAGCCCCTGTAATAGGGTTAGAGGCAGAGAATCCCAGTGGAGGGAACCGGCCAGGCAAAAGACAGCAAGGGTGGTTCGTTGCTCCAGTGCCTTTCCGTTCACCTTCACACTCCTGGGCCAGACTACACTCAGTCATAAGACCTACTGAAGAGATGAGTCTTCAATAAAGACTTAAAGGTTGAGACCGAGTCTGCGTCTCTCACATGGATAGGCAGACTATTCCATAAAAATGGAGCTCTATAGGAAAAAGCCCTGCCTCCAGCTGTTTGCTTAGAAATTTTAGGGACAGTAAGGAGGCTCTGCGTCTTGTGACCGTAGCGTGCGTGTAGGTATGTACGGCAGGACCAAATCAGAAAGATAGGTAGGAGCAAGCCCATGTAATGCTTTGTAGGTTAGCAGTAAAACCTTGAAATCAGCCCTTGCCT
This sequence comes from Brachymystax lenok tsinlingensis, assembly GCA_030435695.1. NCBI lineage: Eukaryota > Metazoa > Chordata > Actinopteri > Salmoniformes > Salmonidae > Brachymystax > Brachymystax lenok. The sequence continues at coordinate 3,912,248 of CM059807.1, forward strand.
TAACAGGAAGCCAGTGTAGAGAGGCTAGTACTGGAGTAATATGATCAAATTTTGGGGTTCTAGTCAAGATTCTAGCAGCCGTGTTAAGCACTAACTGAAGTTTATTTAGTGCTTTATCCGGATAGCCGGAAAATAAAGCATTGCAGTAGTCTAACCTAGAAGTTACAAATGCATGGATTAACTTTTTCTGCATCATTTTTGGACAGAAAGTTTCTAATTTTTACAATGTTACGTAAATGGAAAAAGCTGTCCTTGAAACAGTCTTGATATGTTCGTCAAAAGAGAGATCAGGGTCCAGAGTAACGCCGAGGTCCTTCACAGTTTTATTTGAGACGACTGTACAACCATCAAGATTAATTGTCAGATTCAACAGAAGATCTCTTTGTTTCTTGGGACCTAGGACTAGCATCTCTGTTTTATCAGAGTTTAAAAGTAGAAAATTTTCTGCCATCCACTTCCTTATGTCTGAAACACAGGCTTCAAGGGAGGGCAATTTTGGGGCTTCACCATGTTTCATCGAAATGTACAGCTGTGTGTCATCCGCATAGCAGTGAAAGTTAACATTATGTTTCGAATGACATCACCAAGTGGTAAAATATATAGTGAAAACAATAGTGGTCCCAAAACAGAGCCTTGAGGAACACCGAAATTTACAGTTGATTTGTCAGAGGACAAACCATCCACAGAGACAAACTGATATCTTTCCGACAGATAAGATCTAAACCAGGCCAAAACTTGTCCATGTAGACCAATTTGGGTTTCCAATCTCTCCAAAAGAATGTGGTGATCGATGGTATCAAAAGCAGCACTAAGGTCTAGGAGCATGAGTACAGTTGCAGAGCCTCGGTCTGACGCCATTAAAAGGTCATTTACCACCTTCACAAGTGCAGTCTCAGTGCTATGATGGGGTCTAAAACCAGACTGGAAGCGTTTCGTATACATTGTTTGTCTTCAGGAAGGCAGTGAGTTGCTGCGCAACAGCTTTTTCTAAAATTTTTGAGAGGAATGGAAGATTCGATATAGGCCGATAGTTTTTATATTTTCTGGGTCAAGGTTTGGCTTTTTTAAGAGAGGCTTTATTACTGCCACTTTTAGTGAGTTTGGTACACATCCGGTAGATAGAGAGCTGTTTATTATGTTCAACATAGGAGGGCCAAGCACAGGAAGCAGCTCTTTCAGTAGTTTAGTTGGAATAGGGTCCAGTATGCAGCTTGAAGGTTTAGAGGCCATGATTATTTTCATCAATGTGTCAAGAGATATGGTACTAAAAAACTTGAGTGTCTCTCTTGATTTTATGTCCTGGCAAAGTTGTGTTGTTGTGGCAAAGTCCAGACAGCAATCTAACGAATTCTACTGTCCAGTCCAGAAAGCAATCTATCGTATCCTACCGCCCAGTGCAGAGACATCTAGCGAATCCTACCGTCCAGTCCAGAGCCATCTAACGTATCCTACCGTCCAGTCCAGACAGACATCTAACGTATCCTACCGTCCAGTCCAGACATTAAACTAACGTATCCTACCGTCCAGTCCAGACATTAAACTAACGTATCCTACCGTCCAGTGCAGACATTAAACTAACGTATCCTACCGTCCAGTCCAGACATTAAACTAACGTATCCTACCGTCCAGTCCAGACAAACAGACAAGGCTAGTTTGGTCCTCACTCCTTCCCTTCCCTCTTCCTCTCTTCCGTCTGTTTTTAGCATAAGTACAGGAAAAGAGAAAACACAATATCCACTTTCTATATCTTTTCTTTTGCTGCTCAACAAATGTTGTGACGAGCCCCCTCCCTCCCCAACTCCCTGAGTCTCGACTGATTTGGAAACTTTTTGAGAAGGAGCCCTTCACATTAGCTCTTGACCTGTGAAGTGGAGGTTCCTATCCCCCCTCAGCTAATCTGGAGCTCTGTTGGAGAGCATGTGTGGGACTCCCAAATTGCATTCTATTCCGTTTATACTGCACTTCTTTTGACCAGGGCCCATATGGGAAAAGGGTGCCATTTTGGGAGGACTCCTGTGTATTAGGATGAGCACACACAGTCACTAAGCTGTACTGATTCAAATCTGTGCTTACAAATCAGATTGCACCCAGCCTGGTGTCATAAGAAACAGACACAGAATGACTATTCACTTACCCCCTCGGTAAGAATCAATTCTTCCACAATGCACCTGTCACAGAGCCCTCAGTCTAGTGAAAGCAATTTCTTCTCCACTGTCTGACATGGTAATTGGGCTTTAAATTCCCAGTGACCGGCTTTGAGAGAACTCCCTTGAACCGTACCGCGGAGAAGCCGGAGAACATGATTTGTGCCAAAATGAGAACCTGACAAGGATAAAAGCAGTTACCTTCTCTACATAAAAAAAAAATGTTCCTCATGCATAAAGAAGAAATGTTACGTATTGTAGGTTACATTGAATGTATCAGACTGGAGCCCGTTTCAACAACTTTGAGCAATGTCTCCTACTTATAGGGAGCACTGAGGAATGCCAGATGAACTGATACACAGTATACAGCAAGAGTATACAGCAACATCTCCTGCATTCGACACTCTTAACCACCCTTGGCCTAAGCAAGCTACTTCAAGGGCCTTCCTGCAGGACATCAACGTGACTGAAGAGGGGCTGTAAATGTGGGTTGTCTCAGAGGACCACGGAAGTTTTAGTACACTCTTCAAGGAATTGGAAGACAGTAAGGTTTAAATGTTCTAACAACTTGAAAGCTTGACGGTGCGTACAAAACATATAATATTCAAATTTCTATCTATAATCTTTCACTTTCTAAACAAACAAACCAACAAAGACAATCTATAAACAATCTATGAAATGCGAAAATATTAACCAATAAAGAAATAAACATTGATCAACAATCGTGGAAATAACACTGTTCTCCCTATAAATACAAATACACAACAAAAACAAAAGAAATATGGAATTACATCGTAATACATAAACACGTCAAGCTGTTGCCGTGTGAAACCTGGATACATAACTCAAACAGGAAACAACACTCCACTTAATGAACTGGTTGCTTGACAGATGAATCACTCTGTAGGTGTGTGTGGCTATTTTCAGATCCTGTCAATTTCTCCATGCAGACAGAATAAATTAAACCCCACTGATGCTTAGTCTCAAGTCCTTAGTTTCATTCCACAGGAACGCACTGGAAAGTACAGAACACTAATGACAGAAATATATGTTTACTTACTGTGTATTATACACACCACATGACCAACATCTCATTCCAAAATCATGGGCATTGATATGGAGTTGGTCTCCCCTTTTGCTGCTATACAGCCTCCACTCTTCTGGGAAGGCTTTCCACTAGATGTTGGAACATTGCTGCGGGGACTTGCTTCCATTCAGCCACACGAGCATTAGTGAGGTCGGGCACTGATGTTGGGTGATTAGGCCTGGCTCGCAGTCGGCTATCCAATTCATTCCAAATGTGTTCGATGGGTTGAGGTCAGGGCTCTGTGCAGGGTAGTCAGGTTCTTCCACACTGATCTCAACAAACAATTTCTGTATGGACCTCGCTTTGTGCACGGGGGCATTATTATGCTGAAACAGGAAAGCGCACAGAATTGTCTAGAATGTCATTGTATGATGTAACCTTCACGGGAACTAAGGGGCCTAGGCCCGAAACATGAAAAACAGCCTCAGACCATTATTCCTCCTCCACCAAACTTTACAGTTGGCACTATGCATAGGGGCAGGTAGCGTTGTCCTGGCATCCGCCAAACCCAGATTCGTTGTCGGACTGCCAGATGGTGAAGTGTGATTCATCACTCCAGAGAACGTGTTTCCACTGCTCCAGAGTCCAATGGCGACAAGCTTTACACCACTCTAGCCGACGCTTGGCATTGCGCATGGTGATCTTAGGCTTGGGTGCGGCTGGAAACCCATTTCATGACGAACAGTTATTGTGCTAATGTTGCTTCCAGAGGCCGTTTGGAACTCTGTAGTGAGTGTTGCAACCGAGGACAGATGATTTGTACGCGTTACGCGCTTCAGCACTCAGCGGTCTCGTTCTGTGAGCTGGTGTGGCCGACCACTTCGCGGTTGAGCCGCTGTTGCTCCAAGATGTTTCCACTTCACAATAACAGCACTTATAGTTGACCGGGGGGCAGCTCTAGCAGGGCAGAAATTTTACAAACTGACATGTTTGAAAAGGTGGCATCCTACGACGGTGCCACATTGAAAGTCACTGAGCTCTTCAGTAAGGCCATTCTACTGCCAATGTTTGTCTATGGAGATTGCATGGCTATGTGCTCAATTTTATACACCTGTCAGCAACGGCTTTGTCTAAAATAGTCGAATCCACTAATTTGAAGGGGTGTCCACATACTGCTGTATACTGTATATAGTGTATGTAATGTAAATTACATACCATTTTCACATATGCGTCATGGGAAGTTAGTAGATGCTAAGAAGAAAACATTGGAATATAATAATGTGGTAGCTTTAAAGATGCAACATGCAGAAATAGTTTTTCTTGTTTGCCAAAAAAATCTGTTTATGTGACAAAACAAGCAAGTATAGTGTAGAGTGTCATTGTACCATCTAAACTGCTGTGAAATATATTTTCCTTAACCCCCAAAAATATTATATTTTCAGCAGTTTGATGCTGGTGTCCAAATTGGAAAGTAAACGACGTACAGACAAAAACTTAAGAACGGGAAGCAAAGAAATAGCGCATTTAGAACATATCTACCGCTTCTTAGACTTGCTTTCAATGAGAATCACAGATCTATAACACACATTTCTAAGTGAATTTGGTTAAGGTCGGACAAAAAGTGACACATTGCAGCTTTAACTGTATCATGTGCCTTTAAATGGTCTGGATAAGTCTGCTCTCGAGACATCCCATAAAAAGCTTTTCTTGGCTACTCTGCAGTAACTTTGGCCTAATATGGAGATTATAACTCAATTTTCTCCCCTTCTTGAAGACTGATAATGATTTTCAGCATCCCTTCATCACTTTGAGCAGATCAAGGAGCAGAAAGCGGGCCCATTCTTTCCCTGAGAGCGGCATTAACACTGACCCCAGGGGAACCCCCTATGGACTGCCTGAAATCATCAGGGAAGTAATTTTCACTTATGAACACCATTTGTTATTTTCCTCCAGGCTAAAATTACAGGGTGGGGTTATAGGGGAGACATGGGGGGTGTCCCCATCACTTCAATATCAACGTCCTCAAAAGCATTGACCACGAGAGGCGGGTGACCTGCTAAAATTAGTGCCAAGAATTCCACTCCGGCAACATAACTCATAGCAGTGTGAAACATCTCATTCAGCATATTGACTTTTCCAACTTCTAATAGCCCGTCATAAAGACTGTCCGTACCACTTCAACATAATATGAATACCAATTTCTTTACAGCTATATACAAAGGGGGGGTTTGAATTAGCATTATTGACTGGGGTACATTTAACAGTGCCTGTAATGGTTTAATGGAAGGTTAATGTTAAAGTCACCAGATAAGGCACTTCACTTAAAACACCTTCATTGATTAAACCACTCAAAGGGAGATCTTCAGACAGGAGTAGATAAAATGTTTTTCAGATTCCGATTATTTAAAAAAAATATATGTTGTTGTTTCTCTAATAACGGACAATTTGTTTGCATTTACAGATCACAGTGTACTGGTCTAGTACACCTATTCCTACGTAGGAGACAAGATAGGATTATGTGACTTGTGAAGAAATAATACTGAGAGATGAAAAAGGGTTAGAATGATTGTATGAAAGGACATTGTGAGGAGAATACTACATGATATAGTTTGGTGAATGGCCAAAGGAAAATAGGAACCTGTATTTTGATGTCCCTTTAAGTCGACCCGTTTGGTGACAGGCTAAAGGAAAATAGGAACCTCCATACTGATGTCCGTTTTAGTCGACCCATTTTGGTGACAGGCGACATTATTTAAACTCTATACTTTACTAACTTGATTATAATCTGGAAAACGTGCAATTTCATTATATTAGCTATCTACTGCAATGAGATTAAATTAACAGTGTTGGCCACTTAATCATGCATTATAATCTTAATTACAAACAAATAATCACAATTCACTTCATTCGAGGAGAAAAACAAAAACAATTTACAAAATGTACAATTTAAAAAGAGTTTAAATTTGCTTAATTCAATTTGTCACAATATACAAAACACCCAGCCCTCTCCGTTGGTTTGAGGAATGAAGCGCCTTGGATAGTTCTATGGTGGGGGTTTCTAACAATCACAAGCAGCCAATGAGGAATAAAGCCGGTATACAGCCAGGACAATGAGAAATAAAGTCGGTATACAGCCAGGACAATGAGGTATAAAGCCGGTATACAGCCAGGACAATGAGGTATAAGGCCGATATACAGCCAGGACAATGAGGAATAAAGCCGGTATACAGCCAGGACAATGAGGTATAAAGCCGGTATAGAGCCAGGACAATGAGGAATAAAGCCGGTATACAGCCAGGACAATGAGGTATAACGCCGATATACAGCCAGGACAATGAGGTATAACGCCAATATACAGCCAGGACAATGAGGTATAAACCCGGTATACAGCCAGGACAATGAGGTATAACGCCGATATACAGCCAGGACAATGAGGTATAAAGCCAGTATACAACCAGGACAAAAAGGAATAAAGCCGGTACACAGCCAGGACAATGAGGTATAAAGCCGATATACAGCCAGGATAATGAGGTACAACGCCGATATACAGCCAGGACAATGAAGTATAAAGCCAGTATACAGCCAGGACAATGAGGAATAAAGCCGGTATACAGCCAGAACAATGAGGTATAAAGCCGGTATACAGCCAGGACAATGAGGTATAATGCCGGTATACAGCCCGGATAATGAGGTATAACGCCGATATACAGCCAGGACAATGTGTTATAAAGCCAGTATACAGCCAGGACAATGAGGAATAAAGCCGGTATACAGCCAGGACAATGAGGTATAAAGCCAGTATACAGCAAAGACAATGAGGTATAACGCCGATATACAGCCAGGATAATGAGGTATAACGCCGAAATACAGCCAGGACAATGAGGTATAAAGCCGGTATACATCCAGGACAATGAGGAATGAAGCCGGTATACAGCCAGGACAATGAGGTATTATGCCGGTATACAGCCAGGACAATGAGGTATAAAGCCAGTATACAGCCAGGACAATGAGGAATAAAGCCGGTATACAGCCAGGACAATGAGTTATAAAGCCGGTATACAGCCAAGACAATGAGGTATAACGCCGATATACAGCCAGAACAATGAGGTATAACGCCGATATACAGCCAGGACAATGAGGTATAAAGCCGGTATACAGCCAGGACAATGAGGTATAAAGCCGGTATACAGCCAGTACAATGAGGTATAACGCCGATATACAGCCAGGATAATGAGGTATAAAGCCGATATACAGCCAGGACAATGAGGAATAAAGCCGGTATAGAGCCAGGACAATGAGGAATAAAGCCGGTATTGAGCCAAGACAATGAGGTATAAAGCCGATATACAGCCAGGACAATGAGGAATAAAGCCGGTATACAGCCAGGACAATGAGTTATAAAGCCGGTATACAGCCAAGACAATGAGGTATAACGCCGATATACAGCCAGAACAATGAGGTATAACGCCGATATACAGCCAGGACAATGAGGTATAAAGCCGGTATACAGCCAGGACAATGAGGTATAAAGCCGGTATACAGCCAGTACAATGAGGTATAACGCCGATATACAGCCAGGATAATGAGGTATAAAGCCGATATACAGCCAGGACAATGAGGAATAAAGCCGGTATTGAGCCAAGACAATGAGGTATAAAGCCGATATACAGCCAGGACAATGAGGAATAAAGCCGGTATAGAGCCAGGACAATGAGGAATAAAGCCAGTATACATCCAGGACAATGAGGAATAAAGCCAGTATACATCCAGGACAATGAGGAATAAAGCCAGTATACAGCCAGGACAATGAGGTATAACGCCGATATACAGCCAGGACAATGAGGTATAACGCCAATATACAGCCAGGACAATGAGGTATAACGCCGATATACAGCCAGGACAATGAGGTATAAAGCCGATATACAGCCAGAACAATGAGGTATAAAGCCGGTATACAGCCAGGACAATGAGGTATAACGCCGATATACAGCCAGGACAATGAGGTATAAAGCCGGTATAGAGCCAGGACAATGAGGTATAAAGCCTGTATAGAGCCAGGACAATGAGGTATAAAGCCGGTATACAGCCAGGACAATGAGATATAACGCCGATATACAGCCAGGACAATGAGGTATAACGCCGATATACAGCCAGGACAATGAGGAATAAAGCCGGTATAAAGCCAGGACAATGAGGAATAAAGCCAGTATACAGCCAGGACAATGTGAAAGGCTCTTTAAAACAATTACCAGCACAGCAGGAGAGAACGAGAGGTGGATGAGGTAGTTAAGAGCTGGTTAAGGTATCCACGACTGCTCTGAATAAACCCCAGCAGACAGCAGGCAAAATATTCCAGATTAAGGATGCTTCCCAAATCACATCCTATTCCTTATATAATGCTCTATGGGCCCTGGTCAAAATAAGTGCACTATATAGGGACTTTGGTTTGATTTGGGAGTAAGCCTTGAGATTGTCTTGAAAGTACTGAGACACTTTCCAAAATAAAATAAATGAAAACCCACCTCTGAAGGTGGCACACAGGTGACAGAGCTGTTTAGATTACCTCTGTGGGCTAGAAAGATTCTTTCATTGGTGAAGTAAACTTCAGAGGCATGGAGAATTGATTTTACCACAGAATCATAGTGGCTAGAACACACACACTCAGACACACACACACACACACACACACACACACACACACACACACACACACACACACACACACACACACACACACACACACACACACACACACACACACACAGACACACACACACAGACACACACACACACACACACACACAGACACACACACAGATTCTTTCATTGGTGAAGGATAATTGATTTTAACACAGCATCATAGTGGCTAGAACACACACACTCAGACACACGGACACACAGACACACAGAAACACAGACACACAGACACACAGACACACACAGAAACACACACACATACATACACACACACACACACACACACACACACACACACACACACACACAGACACACACAGATTCTTTCATTGGTGAAGGAGAATTGATTTTAACACAGCATCATAGTGGCTAGAACACATACACTCAGACACACGGACACACAGACACACAGAAACACAGACACACAGACACACAGACACACAGACACAGACACACACACACACACACACAGACACACACAGAAACACACACACATACAGACACACACACACACACACACACACACAGATTCTTTCATTGGTGAAGGAGAATTGATTTTAACACAGCATCATAGTGGCTAGAACACATACACTCAGACACACGGACACACAGACACACAGACACACAGACACACAGACACAGACACACACACACACACAGACACACACAGAAACACACACACATACAGACACACACACACACACACACACAGATTCTTTCATTGGTGAAGGAGAATTGATTTTAACACAGCATCATAGCGGCTAGAACACACACACTCAGACACACAGACACACAGACACACAGAAAATCACACACACACACACACACAGACACACACAGAAACACACACACATACAGACACACACAGAAACACACACACATACAGACACAGATACACACACACGCACGCACGCACACACACACACACACACACACACACACACACACACACACACACACACACACACACACACACACACACACACACACACACACACACACACAGACCCCACACACTTCTCTGAGGATGTTGTGTATTTAAGTCCGTGTCAAAGATGTGGTAGAGGAATTACAGCTCACCAACGGTAATGCTCATCGCTAGTGGAATACAGACATTCAGCCATGGGTAAATTACTGCAGAGGCGTTGGCTCGCTGTTCTTCCTGCAACGTCAACGTTACCAACGGGGTCTATGCTGTACATACCGTAGGACCATTCCAGGCATTACTGAAGTGTGGAGATAATGCATGGTAACGTATAGGCTAGGAGAAAGCTGAACTGCGCCAGCTAGTCGATTTGTAAAGTATCGTAAGTCACTAACGCCAAATTGCTGGCTGCTGCATGGGACTCAATACTCTGTTCTGAGCAGCAGCGGTGAAGGGGTAAAATGACTGGGGAAGCCAAGCCGGAAATAAAAAGCCGTATTTGTAATTAGTCCTGTGTGAAGCTGGTGAAGAGGAGCCAGGCGCAGGACAGCAGAATTGAGCAAATAAACGTATTTACTCAAATTATTCACAAACAATACAACTCTTAAAATGCGAGCCCACAAACAAAGGACCGTACATACATACAAACAAACAAACAATCACTCACAAACAAACATGGGGGAAACAGAGGGTTAAATAATGAACAATGAATTGTGGGATTGAAACCAAGGTGTGTAAACAAGACAAAAAACAATGGAACATGAAAAGTGGACCAGCAATGGCTAGAAAACCGGTGACGTCGACCGCTGAACGCCGCCTGAGCAAGGAGAGGGACCGACTTCGGCGGAAGTCGTGACAATATTACAACCTATATGTGGTGAAAATTGCGTTGGTTGCTCTATACCCTGTTAGTTCATATGCCTTGACACTGTGATATACAGACCTAAAGACCTAGAGACAATAAGAAGACACTGTGATATACAGACCTAAAGACCTAGAGACAATAAGAAGACACAGTGGCAGAATAAATTTAACCACACCTTTGTTTTCGTCACAAAACCGGTGAAGTCCACATAGCATATTGCTTGTCACAGACAGTTACAATGACCTACAGCGTGGTAGTGAACAATTCATATTTCCGACATTTTCGGACTAAAACAACTATTGATTTAGAACCACGGAGAGAGAAACCGCAAGTTGCCAGGACAACCAGAACTACAAGTCTTGTACTGTACGACAGAAAGAGAGGAGGACGGCATTGGTGTTTCTGTTCCAAGAAGGGAACATGTTAAGTTCTACTTGCACCGGTTCCAGCAGCAACATTTCAACATCATCAAATCACCTCTGCTTAGTCTATTACAGTGACAACTGAAAGCTTCCAAAAAAAAAAAACTATTTAATTCAATCAAAGTCAGCTAAATTTGATGTGGCTGTCCATGGTTCTGATTTCTGTGTGTGTGTGTGTGTGTGTGTGTGTGTGTGTGTGTGTGTGTGTGTGTGTGTGTGTGTGTGTGTGTGTGTGTGTGTGTGTGTGTGTGCGTGCGTGCGTGCAAGTAGGTAGAAATAACCTGTTGACTCACCCTACTTGTAGAGAAACACTCTCTTTCATGTTGAAGAAACGCGGGCCACCAATCTGTCATACAGTACAAGCTTTTAGTTTTTTGTTGTCCTAGGCTACCTGGCTAAAATACTTGCTCGCTAGCCTAAGTTCCATTTGTGGGCAACGTTACCTACTTAACATGAGCCTTCTACATCTGGCTACGTATTGAACTTCTAACCTATCAGGCCAAGGGGCACAACAAGGTATGAATTAATGGTTGGATCACAATCACCGTTACAATTATTGGCCAGTACGGAGAATTAGGTAAAAGCCCAAATCCTTATCTCCACCCATGGCTAATTTAGGAAAGGACCAATTTTAGTTAATTAGCTAGCTAGCTACCGGAGGACTACAACACAAGCAGATGCAATAATTCAAGTTGTTTCTGACAATGGGGGAGGATTATATTGCGGTGTCCTCACCTGAATGACATGTGCTCCAAGCTTTCGTCCCTTGACACTTATTTGTTTTGGTGCGCCAGGACCATTCACAGTTGAGCTCACTCAGTTTAGCATAACGCTGATTGGCTATTATTTTATATATTTATTTTATATATTTTTTTTTATGAAGGGACACCAGATGCTCGCTGGCTTCCATTGCATTCAATGCTACGGGCGGCAACAACGTCCCACTCTTTTGGACCAGACAGCATCAGATAGACGGGCTAAACACAGAGAGACAGAGGGTTGCTGTTTCGGGTTAGATTACATTCAGCCTCTTGCGAATTGAAGAAAAAAACTATAAAAACACAGCGAGCCTAAATATAATTTATCTTGTTCAGTTGTTTGGGTAAGCCTGGCTTCCTTTGGCATCCATGAATACACTCCACTGGTGTTTGATTTATTTATATTACATAAGACACTATCAACTAGATAAATATTTATCAATGACATCTTGTGACAAAAGTCTTCTTGCTAAATGTTGGATTAATGACTTCAATCTAGAGACAACAATTATTCCCTGCTCATTTACATATGGACATAGATAATGGAGAAATTGAAGATTGTCATCTTGCCTGCATTTCACAGTCCACAGTGTCAAAATATAGGATGTCTAAATATGGGGTGTAACTATCAGTCCACAGTGTCTAAATATAGAATATATAAATATGGGGTGTAACTATCAGTCCACAGTGTCTAAATATAGAATATATAAATATGGGGTGTAACTATCAGTCCACAGTGTCTAAATATAGAATGTCTAAATATGGGGTGTAACTACAGTGCATTCGGAAAGTATTCATACCCCTTGAGTTTTTCCACATTTTGTTATGTTACAGCCTTATTCTAAAATGTATTAAATCGTTTCTTCCTTCATCAATCTACACATAATACCCCATAATGACAAAGAAAAAAACAGTTTTTTAGAGTTTTTATGCAAATGTATAAAAAATAAAAGAAATATGAAATGTCACATTTACATAAGTATTCAGACCCTTTACTCAATACTTTGTTAAAGCACCTTTGGCAGTGATTACAGCCTTGAGTGTTCTTGGGTATGACGCTACAAGCTTGGCACACCTGTATTTGGGGAGTTTCTCCCATTCTTCTCTGCAGATCCTCTCAAGCTTTGTCAGGTTGGATGGGGAGCCTCGCTGCACAGCTATTTTCAGGTCTCTCCAGAGATGTTAGATCGGGTTCAAGTCCGGGCTCTGGCTGGGCCACTCAAGGACATTCAGAGACTTGTCCTGAAGCCACTCCTGCGTTGTCTTGGCTGTTTGCTTAGGGTCGTTGTCCTGTTGGCAGATTAACTTTCGCCCCAGTCTGAGGTCCTGAGCTCTCTGGAACAGGTTTTAATCAGGGATCTCTCTATACTTCATTAATCTCCGTTCATCTTTCCCTCGATCCTGACTAGTCTCCCAGTCCCTGCCACAGAAAAACATCCCTACAGCATGCTTCACCGTAGGGATGGTGCCAGGTTTTCTCCAGACGTGATGCTTGGCATTCAGGCCAAAGAGTTCAATCTTGGTTTCATCAGATCAGAGAATTTTGTTTCTCATGGTCTGAGAGGTGTCTTTAGGAAAACTCCAAGTGGGCTGTCATGTGCCTTTTACTGAGGAGTGGCTTCGGTCTGGCCACTACCATAAATGCCTGATTTGTGGAGTGCTGCAGATATGATTGTCCTTCTGGAAGGTTCTCCCATCTCCACAGAGGAACTTTGGAGCTCTGACAGAGTGACCATCTGGTTCTTGGTAACCTCCCTGACCAAGGTCCTTCTCCCCTGATTTCTCAGTTTGACTGGGCGACCAGCTCTGCCAACTGTGGGACCTTATATAGACAGGTGTGTGCCTTTCCAAATCATGTTCAATCAATGTAATTTACCACAGGTGGACTCCAATATAGTTGTAGGAACATCTCAAGGATGATCAATGGAAACAGGATGGACCTTAGCTCAATTTTGAGTCTCATAGCAAAGGGTCAGAATACTTATGTAAATAAGGTATTTCATTTTTTTAATTTTTTTTTTATACATTTGCAAACATTTCTAAAATCTTGTTTTCAATTTGTCGTTATGGGGTATTGCGATGTCATTATGGGGTATTGTGATGTCATTATGTGGTATTGTGATGTCATTATGGGGTATTGCGATGTCATTATGGGGTATTGTGTGTAGATTGATGAGGAAAAACATTTATTTTATCTATGTTTGAATAAGGCTGTAACATAACAAAATGTGGAAAAAGTCAAGGGGTCTGAATACTTTCTGAATGTCACAGTGATGGTATACTTTTTTCCTTTTTGAATAGAATTTATGGTTCTTCTCAGGGGTCTAATCTGAATTGTAAACTTGGTTGTTCGTGCCCTGAATGCTGATTGGCTGATAGCAGTGGTATATCAGACCGTATACCATAGGTTTGACAAAACATTTATTTATACTGCACTAATTACGTTGGTAACCAGTTTTATAATAGCAATAAGGCGCCTCAGGGGTTTGTGGTATGTGGCCAATATACCACGGCTAAGGGCTGTGTCCAGGCACTCTGCGTTGCATGGGAGTAAGAACAGTCCATAGCCTTGGTATATTGGCCACATACAACCTACCATGTAATTGGATGAAATAAATGTATCAATAGCCACTTTAAACAATGCCATTTATATAATGTTTACATATCCTACATTACTCATCTCATATGTATATACTGTACTCCATGCCATCTACTGCATCTTGCCTACGCCGGTCAGCCATCGCTCATCCATATATTGATATGTACATACTCGTATTCATTCCTTTACTCTTGTGTGTATATAAGGTAGTTGTTGTGAATTTGTTAGATTACTTGTTAGATACTACTGCATGGGTCGGAACTAGAAGCACAAGCATTTCGCTACACTCGCATTAACATCTGCTAACCATGTGTATGTGACAAATAAAATTTGATTTGATTTGACACGAGCCTATCAGACGAGCAAATCAAATTGCTACCTGGACTATTTGCATTATCCCGGCCCCCCTTTTTTGCACTGCCGCTACTTGCTGTTTATTATCCATGCATAGTCACTTTACCTCTACCTACATGTACATATGCCTCAATTACCTCTACTAAGCGGTGCACCCATGTACATACTCGTATTCATTCCTTTACTCTTGTGTGTATATAAGGTAGTTGTTGTGAATTTGTTAGATTACTTGTTAGATACTACTGCATGGTCGGAACTAGAAGCACAAGCATTTTGCTACACTCGCATTAACATCCGCTAACCATGTGTATGTGACAAATAAAATTTGATTTGATTTGATTTTACCACACCTCCCTCTGGCCTTATTTCTTAAGTATAGCTGGGTAATGTCAGCGGGGTTGTATAAAAGTGAATGACAAGACTCCAAACTGTCCATTTCACTTCACAGCCATTATTAGATGGAGTTTGTGTCCCAAATGGCACCCTATTCCCTATATAGTGCACTACTAGAGCCCTATGGTACTGGTCAGAAGTAGTGCACTATGTAGGGAATAGGGTGCCATTTGGGATGTAAACGCAATCACAGCCCCCCCACCAACACTGGGCAGGTTGAGCTGCCCTCCTCTGTTGACTCCTTCAAAACGTCTAGTTCTGTAAGTGCCCTCCTCTGTTGACTCCTTCAAAACGTCTAGTTCTGTAAGTGCCCTCCTCTGTTGACTCCTTCAAAACGTCTAGGCTTTTTAGCAATTAGCTTCAAATCAAAAGAATCGATGAAAAAGAGGTAATTTCAGCAGACGAGACACAGACCTGGACTTGAAATCGATAGATAGTTTTTCCAAAACGCCATTGAAAGCTATGGTCTTACACACACTGCAAAGACATGAAGAGAGGTGATTTCCATTCCGTACACCTCTTGTTCAGAATGGCACAGCCATTAAGTCTGAAGCGTCAAAAAGGAAAGTTGCCTGACCTGCCCAAATAATTTATTTCACTCTCTCTCTCTCTCGCTCTATCTATCTATCTATCTATCTATCTATCTATCTATCTATCTATCTATCTATCTATCTATCTATCTATCTATCTATCTATCTATCTATCTATCTATCTATCTATCTATCTATCTCTCTCTCTCTCTCTCTCTCTCTCTCTCTCTCTCTCTCTCTCTCTCTCTCTCTCTCTCTCTCTCTCGCTTTCTCTCTCTCTCGCTCTTTCTCTCTCTCTCTCTCTCTCTCTCACTCTCTCTCCCTTTCTCTCTCTCTCGCTCTTTCTCTCTCTCTCTCTCTCTCTCTCTCTCTCTCTCTCTCTCTCTCTCTCTCTCTCTCTCCCTTTCTCCACTGTCTGAGTTGTCACGGTGAAGGGAAGGTTGGGATTGATTGTGCATTGAAGTGACAGATGTTGAATGCATCCTCTGGATCTACCTCGATGTCGGATGGCTGGGCCCTGGTCCTAACCTTGATGTCTGATGGCTGGGCCCTGGTCCTAACCTTGATGTCTGATGGCTGGGCCCTGGTCTTAACCTTGGATATGTCTGATGTCTGGGCCCTGGTCTTAACCTTGGATATGTCTGATGGCTGGGCCCTGGTCTTAACCTTGGATATGTCTGATGGCTGGGCCCTGGTCTTAACCTTGGATATGTCTGATGTCTGGGCCCTGGTCTTAACCTTGGATATGTCTGACGGCTGGGCCCTGGTCTTAACCTTGGATATGTCTGATGTCTGGGCAATGGTCTTAACCTTGGATGTGTCTGATGGCTGGGCCCTGGTCTTAACCTTGGATGTGTCTGATGGCTGGGCCTGGCCAAATTTGATATGCTGCTCAGTGAGTGAGATGATGTGGAGGCTTGGGACTCAGTGAGACGATGTGGAGGCTTGGGACTCAGTGAGACGATGTGGAGGCTTGGGACTCAGTGAGACGATGTGGAGGCTTGGGACTCAGTGAGACGATGTGGAGGCTTGGGACTCAGTACTTGGGATGCTGATGTATGGTTGTTGACCAGGGGATGGTTTTCAGGGTCATGGGGGCAACATGGGATTCCCCGTTGACAGGTCCCAGGACGATTGCTGGACAAATTGATTGTGTGGGTTGAGAGACAGTAGGGCTCTGATTGGGTAGGGTATGTCTGGGTTCCCTCCACAATAGAGCTGAATCCATGGGAGAGACAGAAGTGATTTGGTAGGGAGTGACCACATTGTCCAGGGACGGAATGGGATGTGTGATTCACAGTAGGACAGTAAGGAGGATCATCCTTCTAGTCATTGTAATGGTTTTAGAAGTTTGTTTTCCTCCTTCCTTGAGATCTTCTTTCCATGTCCTGGGAGGAGACATGGCCTATTCTCTATGGATCTACTTTCCATGTCCTGGGAGGAGACATGATCTCTTCTCTATGGATCTACTTTCCATGTCCTGGGAGGAGACATGATCTCTTCTCTATGGATCTACTTTCCATGTCCTGGGAGGAGACATGATCTCTTCTCTATGGATCAACTTTCCATGTCCTGGGAGGAGACATGATCTCTTCTCTATGGATCAACTTTCCATGTCCTGGGAGGAGACATGATCTCTTCTCTATGGATCAACTTTCCATGTCCTGGGAGGAGACATGATCTCTTCTCTATGGATCTACTTTCCATGTCCTGGGAGGAGACATGATCTCTTCTCTATGGATCAACTTTCCATGTCCTGGGAGGAGACATGATCTCTTCTCTATGGATCAACTTTCCATGTCCTGGGAGGAGACATGATCTCTTCTCTATGGATCAACTTTCCATGTCCTGGGAGGAGACATGATCTCTTCTCTATGGATCAACTTTCCATGTCCTGGGAGGAGACATGATCTCTTCTCTATGGATCTACTTTTCCGTAATACCCGCCAGCTGTAGTTTATCCATGTTGTCGTTCAGCAACGACTCGGTGAAACGTAAGACATTACATATTTTAATGTCCTGTTGGTAGAATATTCTTGATCGTAGCTCGTCTATTTTGTTTTCCAATGATTGTACGTTGGCTAATAGGACTCGTCGTCGGATCCTTACAAGTCAAAGTCAAAGTCCCCATTATTAGTCAGTTGTACAACCGAATGCCTTCAACTAAAATGTGTCTCCCGCATTTAACCCAACCCCTCTGAATCAGAGAGGTGCGGGGGGCTGCCTTAATCGACATCCACGTCTTCATCGCCCGGGGAACAGTGGGTTAACTGCCTTGTTCAGGGGCAGAATGACAGATTTTTACCTTGTCAGCTCGGGGATTCGAACTTGCAACCCTCCGGTTACAAGTCCAACGCTCTAACCACTAGGCTACCTGCCGCAAGGCACCCTGGCCTACGTCCCTGATATCTCTGTCTCCTGTGAATGACGGGGATGTTGGCCTTGTCTGAAGTAAATCCTTCACGTCCGACTCGTTAAAGAAAAAAAACTCTTTGTCCGGTACGAGGTGAGTAATCGCTGTCCTGATGTCCAGAAGCTCTTTCGGTGGCAGAAACATTATGTACAAGAAACGCAAATAAAACACACACACAATAGCACAATTGGCTAAGAGCTCGTAAAACGACAGCATTTTGATCACAGATCTAGTCAGCATGTTGATCACAGTCAGCATAACGTACTCAAAGGAGAATCTGTATTGCAAATGGTTTTAGTCCAGAACTACGCTATTGTCTGTGCCCTCCACTTCTACACAACCTTTCCTACACTTGTGTGTGTGTGTGTGTGTGTGTGTGTGTGTGTGTGTGTGTGTGTGTGTGTGTGTGTGTGTGTGTGTGTGACTAAGCACTAGTGTCAGTCTGATGCATAAAGTACAAGCAGCGCTGGAAACTATTCTTAACATGTAGCATCAGAAAAATAGTCCACTACTACTAAATTAACCAGGCATAGTACCTGCATTTTCTTCAAGTAGGTTGTTTTATTCAACTGTTCTACTGGCTGAAATGTCACTGGTTTAGAATCAAGAATTCATTTTCTTCTATGTTTCTGTTAGCTGGTAGTCTTGTGATGTACATTGGTTTGGCCCTCAGATATGCCCAAGACTATGAGGAGCTCACTGGCACTGTTAAAGGCTATTGACTTTATGTACAAGAGAACGGGGAGACAAATTAGTGTTCTTGAAATGACCTGAGATGAACGTTTTCCTTCGTCACCGCCCATGGAATATTTGAGTTAATTAATTTGCCAGGAAGACGTGGCAGCCAGCGACTATCCAGCGCGTGTGTGTGTGTGTGTGCGCGTGTGTTAGCGTACGCGCGCGTGTGTGTCCATACTATCGGGAGAGGAACTGACGAATGTCATTTAGGTCAAATGTACTGCCTATCTTTTTAAGGAAAATAGCACACCTTGTAGACAAGGCATCATGGCACCATGCATTAAGTGTTTGCATATCATGGTGGTGGGGGTTTATTTGGATGTACTGGTGGTGGGGGTTTATTTGCATGTCTTGGTGGTGGGGGTTTATTTGCATGTCTTGGTGGTGGGGGGTTTATTTGCATGTCTTGGTGGTGGGGTTTATTTGCATGTTATGGTGGTGGGGGTTTATTTGCATGTCTTGGTGGTGGGGGTTTATTTGCATGTCTTGGTGGTGGGGGTTTATTTGCATGTTATGGTGGTGGGGGTTTATTTGCATGTCATTGTGGTGGGGGTTTATTTGCATGTCATGTTGGTGGGGGTTTATTTGCATGTCTTGGTGGTGGGGGTTTATTTGCATGTCTTGGTGGTGGGGGGTATATTTGCATGTCTTGGTGATGGGAGGATATTGTTTAGTATTTGTACACAGCAGCTTCCCCTTCGTCAGTGTAATCAGTGTTTGTGTCACTCTTCCTGTAAGTTGCTGGCTGAGTTGATCAATGACCCCTGGTGTCTCTGTGGAATTAAAAGGCGACGTGTTTTGCATGTGACATTGAGGGATTAGTTTTTTTACACTGGAGATCCTGGGAATGAACATGCAGACTGAGAAAAGAGAAAGGGAAGTGTGTGTTTGTGTATATACCGCTGTGCCCACTGGTCTTGGTACATGCGCTCTAGCCATTAGCTTGCAGGTACAGTGTGGGTATAGCCTGCATGATGAGATCATTAAGGTCAAAATAATATTTTTTATTTGTCAAACGGTAGGCCAAGCATCAATTATCATGTCATCACAATAAGACCTTCCATATTTATTGGAAAGGAAAATCAAGCACTTCACTGTGCACTTTCACCGCCCTGTGAAGTTCATCATAACTCATTTCATCTGTAGCCCAATAAACTTTCCTGAGTCGTTGTGGGAGGACCAGACAATATCATCACGTGACTCCAAGTTTACTTCCGTTTCCAATGCCATTTCTCACATAATTCATTTTACCGACACAAAAATCGCACCTTATTTTGTTTTGTTGACATTTGGAAAGTTTACTGATCCATTTCCTGTTTCCATCAGGCCTGTCTTGTAATGTTTTATCCAGCATGTACTTTACCTGGTTACTGTAAGGGAATTTAATATTTTTTTGATTTCACGTTGAATTCACATCAGCTGACAACTCAACCAAATGTAAATCACAAACAAATGCTGAACTGGCGTCTGTGCCCAGCGGGAAAGGTATAAATCATTTGTACACATAAAATTGACAGCAACAAATCTCAAACATATAGTATTTGCCAAAAACATGTGCCTCTCTCTTTACGCATGGGAATACTTGGGAACATATGTCCTGATTTTGCGTTTTTTTATATCCATCCACAAATATGTTGTGCCAGATCAAATCACCCGATGGCCGAATATGGCCCGCAGGCCACCTATTGGGGAACCCAGTCCTAAACCGTTGTTTATATGGGTTTGAAGGAGGCATGGAAGATAGCCGCCTACATTCTTTCTGTTGGCCACAAGGAAGACCAGAGGAAGACCAGAGACACTGTTCCTCATACCACAGTAATCCAGAGGTGCCTGTGTCTGGGTGGAGAAGTGAGAAGCCCAACAGCCTTTATTCACACATATCTACCCTAAACAGAGCACACACTTTAGCGCAAACATCCACCCAACCAGGGACACATCCACCCAACCAGGGACACATCCACCCAACCAGGGACACATCCATACCAACCAGGGACACATCCACCCAACCAAGGACACATCCACCCAACCAGGGACACATCCACCCAACCAGGAACACATCCACCCAACCAGGGACACATCCATACCAACCAGGGACACATCCACCCAACCAAGGACACATCCACCCAATCAGGGATACATCCACTCAACTAGGGACACATCCACCCAACTAGGGACACATCCACCCAACCAGGGACACATCCATACCAACCAGGGACACATCCACCCAACTAGGGACACATCCACCCAACCAGGGACACATCCATACCAACCAGGGACACATCCACTCAACTAGGGACACATCCACCCAACCAGGGACACATCCACCCAACTAGGGACACATCCACCCAACCAGGGACACATCCACCCAACTAGGGACACATCCACCCAACCAGGGACACATCCACCCCAACCAGGGACACATCCACCCAACCAGGGACACATCCACCCCAACTAGGGACGATTCCATATCAACCAGGGTCCTAGGGTCCAGAAAATAGCCCTGACCCTACTCACTAGACTACAGATCCACATTGACCCAGTCACGTCTCAGACTGTGATTTGGATTGGCAGATTGAGTGGAAGACATCTGTGCCCTGTCACCTCGGACCACAGTGGAGACAAGGCACTGTTTAAACACCAGAGGGGATAGCAGCACACATTCACATATTTGGACGTAGGATTTCTGATAACATTTCCAAAAACTCCCAGGTTTTCCAGAAATCCCCAACTATAAGTTGCATAATATGATGTATTTAATCAAATCCTACATGAAAGAAAGTGGAGGTACACACAGTACGGACAGAGACTCTGCGAAGTTTTCAGCTATCTCCGAAGTTCTAAACAGGCCATGGAGACCACAACATGTCACAACAATTAGATCAACATTAGCCAGTGTCTCTCACGCCAAGATGGCTGCCTATAGGAGAGCGATAACGTATGCTCATATGACTGGCTACAGGGAAGTCACGAGATAAGCCACGGATAACAGCATGTACTGTTACCATATATAGATTCAGTATCTCCCCAGGATTCCACCATCACCTCAGGGACGTCTGTAACGCAGCAGTATTCTGATAGGTTACGCAGTCAAATTGTGGTTGTGTAGTCGAGCTATGGCGCTGAGTAAGATCATTTTAGCTAGGAATACGACATTTATTTGATGGCTTATAAGCCGTTATTACCAAGTCATGTGTGATTTTTATTACTCATAAACTTGGTATAGTATATTAACATTTTCCAAACAAAGTATACCTTTGTATTGATTAGGCTATATCCTAATATTGCTTGTGTTGATGTCGAATGAGTCAACATTGCTGCTTTTTTATGGGACATTTTTTTAAAGTCTCTCTCCCCATAGTTAATGTTTAGAAGTGGATAATCAACACAGTATTAGTTCTCTGTTGATGAAGAATACATCCAGGAGATATGCCGTGTTTGTAACCTATAACTTGTAATTTGTGTTTCCTCTAGGGAGTTTTTTTTTTGTGTTGCAGACACACAAAGGCATATGTCAAACATACCGTGTTTACCACGGTGCTGACTTCAACATGTATTGTCTTGGAGCCGCCGCCACCAAAACACTAATTGCTCGTTGCCGTCCTCTCCTGTCAGTTGTCTTTTCTTCTCGGAAACGCTGTGGTCTTTAGTGTCAGCCAAAAAACTCATAAAAACACCAACATCCTCCAAAGAGCCAATATTTACTGCTAATAAATTAGTGTTTGCACTGCAGTTATCACTGAAGGAAGAAAAACATTTGCGTTGTGAAATTGCTAATAATGATTGGTTTCCAGACTAAATGTGCTGCTTTTATGTAAATGTGTGGACCTGAAAGTTTGACCTGGAACAAAAAAAGCCTGCTTTTGCAGTATCTGCAAAAAGGCAGTACATTAGTGTGCATCGATTAAACACAGCCAACGAACGAATGAACAAACGCACCCCTACTTAATAACGTGCGGGGTTCCACAATCAAACCGGGGTTGTCATGGCAACTGACCTGCAAACGAAGGAACGGCAATCAGGGTAAAAAAACATGGAGGCCGCCGACACTCAAAATAACGGCACAGTGAAACGTTTTGGTCAATATGAAATACGTAATATGTACTAGACTATCCCATGTTAGTTGTGAATGTGATATCAGGGACACAGTTGGATCCTGCTCAATCATTGTCTTGTTTCATGTTTCTTGAACACAAATTCCTAGAACTCGAAGAGTTTCTAATCTTAATTATAGAACACATTGATCAGGTGATGGTCCAGTCCCTGTTGTATGAACACAAATAAACAAACTGGCAAAGGCTTCAGTCTAGTCCTACTGCTGTCTATGTCCAAACAGGTGTGTGTGTGTGTGTGTGTTTCTATACCCAAACAGACACATCTGAAGGGTATCAGGTCAGGTTAGATGAAGAACACTATGGCAGCGTTTAGACATGTGACTTAGACATGTGATTTAGACGTGTGACTTAGACATGTGATTTAGTCATGTGATTTAGTCATCTGATTGGTCAAAAGATCAGAATTTGTCTGTGTAGATCCACTATGTAGATCTACTGGGAAATACAGTACGACCTCACACACACACAGACACACACACAGACACACACACACACACACACACACACACACACACACACACACACACACACACACACACACACACACACACACACACACACACACACACACACACACACACACACACACACACACACACACACACACATACACAGACACACATACACACACACACCCCTCAGACGGTCAGTATGACATCAGACACACCCCTCAGACGGTCAGTATGACATCAGACACACCCCTCAGACGGTCAGTATGACATCAGACACAGAGCTGGACCAGTGTACAGGGTAATCTGGTCAGGCATGACGTAGAGTCAGGAAACAGACTATTTCAAACATAAATGTCTGGCAGAGCCACTTGGAAATTGGTATAAATATTATTTACTTGATCGCAAATAACTGCTACAAAATGTTCTGTATCCTCACATATCCAGCTTTCAATCCCTCAACCTCCACCGGCACTCCTGCCCTGGCTGCTTGACTACCCCATATCCCCACGTCCCAATTTCCATTTCTCAGTCAGTAGACATCACATTACCGCTAGAACAGAACCCTGAGTAGAATCTCAAACGGGATCACCACATCTGTGTGGGGAGCGATGGCGTGAGATGGCAAGACAATGGACGTCATCTGGCAGAGAAAGGCATTTTGTATTTGAATTGTGATACACTGAAGGCAATTAGGTTGGTGGAGATGCGACTGCCGGTCACGGCTTGCCGGGGCGAAGCACATGACTTTGCCACATTTGTAATTCATTAGAGGAGAATAATTCCTGTCAAGGTTGAACGCTGAAGGATTAATCACTGTACATTTGAGGAGCAGGCTAATGGAGGAGCAGTAACACAGAGAAATATGAGTCCAATATCGGACCCTATTCCCTATGTAGTGCACTACATTTGACCAGAGTCCTTTGGGCCCTGGTCAAAAGTAGTGCACAACATAGGGAATAGGTTGCCATTTGGGACACAGTCAGAGAGAGCGAGAGAGAGAGAGAGAGAGAGAGAGAGAGAGAGAGAGAGAGAGAGGGGGGAGAGAGAGAGAGAGCGAGAGAGAGAGCAGCTCATAGGGAAGGAAGGAGATTCCAACATGAACGGTTGGGCTCAGAATGAAGATCCGCCTGGCTGGTTGCAACCCGTTCTTGGACATACACGTGTCTCTGGGTTATCAGTTAGGGTTGGTGCAGGAAAAAAAGGTCCTTTCTAATGTGTGGTCTGTTCATCACAAGCAACGCTTTCTAATTAAATGAGAAACACCATTATTTACCGTGACAATGAAGGATATTTGGAGAAAAAAAATATTCCAGACTGTAAGGTTGTTGTTGGTGTTTATAAAAAAGAATGACTCATTGTGGGAGTCTGGATAGTACCTAAGTCTGTATAGAACCTGAGTCTGTATAGTACCTGAGTCTGTATAGTACCTGAGTCCGTATAGAAACTACCTGAGTCTGTAAAGTACATGAGTCTGTACAGTAACTGAGTCTGTATATTACGTAAGTCTGTATATTACCTGAGTCTATACAGTACCTGAATCTGTATATTACCTGAGTCTGTATAGTACCTGAGTCTGTATAGTACCTGAGTCTGTATAGTACCTAAGTCTGAATATTACCTACCTGAGTCTGTATAGTACATGAGTCTGTATAGTACCTGAGTCTGTATAGTACCTGAGTCTGTATAGTACCTACCTGAGTCTGTATAGTACCTACCTGAGTCTGTATAGTACCTGAGTCTGTATAGTACTTGAGACTGTATAGTGCCTGAGTCTGTATATTACTTGAGTCTGTACAGTACCTGAGTCTGTATAGTACCTGAGTCTGTATAGTACCTACCTGAGTCTGTATAGTACCTGAGTCTGTATAGTACCTGAGTCTGTATAGTACCTGAGTCTGTATAGTTCCTGAGTCTGGATATTACCTACCTGAGTCTGTATAGTACCTGAGTCTGTAAAGTACCTGAGTCTGTATATTACCTGAGTCTGTATAGTACCCGACTCTGTAAAGTACCTGAGTCTGTATAGTACCTGAGTCTGTATAGTACCTGAGTCTGTATATTACCTGAGTCTGTATAGTACTTGAGTCTGTGTAGTACCTGCGTCTGTACAGTACCTGAGTCTGTATAGTACCTGAGTCTGTAAAGTACCTGAGTCTGTATAGTACCTGAATCTGTATAGTACCTGAGTCTGTATAGTACCTGAGTCTGTATATTACCTACCTGAGTCTGTATAGTAGCTGACTCTGTATATTACCTGAGTCTGTATATTACCTGAGTCTGTATAGTTCCTGAGTCTGTAAAGTACCTGAGTCTGTATATTACCTGAGTCGGTATAGAACCTGAGTCTGTATAGTACCTGAGTCTGTACATTACCTACCTGAGTCTGTATAGTACCTGAGTCTGTATAGTACCTGAGTCTGTAAAGTACCTGAGTCTGTATATTACCTGAGTCAGTATAGAACCTGAGTCTGTATAGTACCGGAGTCTGTATAGTACCTGAGTCTGTATAGTACGTGAGTCTGTATATTACCTACCTGAGTCTGTATATTACCTACCTGAGTCTGTTTAGTACCTGAGTCTGTATATTCCCTTAGTCTGTATATTACCTGAGTCAGTATAGAACCTGAGTCTGTATAGTACCGGAGTCTGTATAGTACCGGAGTCTGTATAGTACCTGAGTCTGTATAGTACGTGAGTCTGTATATTACCTACCTGAGTCTGTATATTACCTACCTGAGTCTGTAAAGTACCTGAGTCGGTATAGTACCTGAGTCTTTATATTACCTGAGCATGTGTATTACATGAGATTGTATAGTGCCTAAGTCTGTTTAGGACCTGAGTCTGTATAGCACCTGAGTCTGTATATTACCTGAGTCTGTATAGTACCTGAGTCTGATTAGTACCTGCGTCTGTATAGTACCTGAGTCTGATTAGTACCTGCGTCTGTGTAGTACCTGAGTCTGTATATTACCTGAATCTGTATAGTTCCTGAGTCTGTATAGTATCAGTTAGGGTTGGTGCAGGAAAAAAGGGTCCTTTCTAATGTGTGGTTTTGCCGATCTGTTCATCACAAGCAACGCTTGCCAATTAAATGAGAAATACCATTATTTACCTTGACAATGAAGGATATTTGGAGAAAAAAAATATTCCAGACTGTAAGGTTGTTGTTGTTGTTTATAAAAAATAATGACTCATTGTGGGAGTCTGGATAGTACCTAAGTCTGTATAGAACCTGAGTCTGTATAGTACCTGAGTCTGTATAGTACCTGAGTCCGTATAGAAACTACCTGAGCCTGTAAAGTACATGAGTCTGTACAGTAACTGAGTCTGTATATTACGTAAGTCTGTATATTACCTGAGTCTATACAGTACCTGAATCTGTATATTACCTGAGTCTGTATAGTACCTGAGTCTGTAGAGTACCTGAGTCTGTATAGTACCTGAGTCTGTATATTACCTGAGTCTGTATAGTACCTGAGTCTGTATAGTACCTGAGTCTGTATAGTACCTAAGTCTGTATATTACCTACCTGAGTCTGTATAGTACATGAGTCTGTATAGTACCTGAGTCTGTATAGTACCTGAGTCTGTATAGTACCTGAGTCTGTAGAGTACCTACCTGAGTCTGTATATTACCTGAGTCTGTATAGTACTTGAGACTGTATAGTACCTGAGTCTGTATATTACTTGAGTCTGTACAGTACCTGAGTCTGTATAGTACCTGAGTCTGTATAGTACCTACCTGAGTCTGTATAGTACTTGAGACTGTATAGTACCTGAGTCTGTATATTACCTGAGTCTGTATAGTACCCGACTCTGTAAAGTACCTGAGTCTGTATAGTACCTGAGTCTGTATAGTACCTGAGTCTGTATATTACCTGAGTCTGTATAGTACCCAACTCTGTATAGTACCTGAGTCTGTATAGTACTTGAGTCTGTGTAGTACCTGCGTCTGTACAGTACCTGAGTCTGTATAGTACCTGAGTCTGTAAAGTACCTGAGTCTGTATAGTACCTGAGTCTGTATAGTAACTGAGTCTGTATAGTTCCTGAGTCTGTAAAGTACCTGAGTCTGTATAGTACCTGAGTCTGTATATTACCTGAGTCTGTATATTACCTACCTGAGTCTGTATAGTACCTGACTCTGTATATTACCTGAGTCTGTATAGTACCTGAGTCTGTATAGTTCCTGAGTCTGTATAGTACCTAAGTCTGTATATTACCTACCTGAGTCTGTATAGTACCTGACTCTGTATATTACCTGAGTCTGTATAGTACCTGAGTCTGTATATTACGTACCTGAGTCTGTATAGTACCTGAGTCTGTATAGTACCTGAGTCTGTATAGTACCTGAGTCTGTAGAGTACCTACCTGAGTCTGTATAGTACCTGAGTCTGTATAGTACTTGAGTCTGTATATTACCTGAGTCTGTATAGTACCCAACTCTGTAAAGTACCTGAGTCTGTATAGTACTTGAGTCTGTGTAGTACCTGCGTCTGTACAGTACCTGAGTCTGTATAGTACCTGAGTCTGTAAAGTACCTGAGTCTGTATAGTACCTTAGTCTGTATAGTAACTGAGTCTGTATAGTTCCTGAGTCTGTAAAGTACCTGAGTCTGTATAGTACCTGAGTCTGTATATTACCTGAGTCTGTATATTACCTACCTGAGTCTGTATAGTACCTGACTCTGTATATTACCTGAGTCTGTATATTACCTGAGTCTGTATAGTACCTGAGTCTGTAGAGTACCTACCTGAGTCTGTATATTACCTGAGTCTGTATAGTACTTGAGACTGTATAGTACCTGAGTCTGTATATTACTTGAGTCTGTACAGTACCTGAGTCTGTATAGTACCTGAGTCTGTATAGTACCTGAGTCTGTATATTACCTCCCTGAGTCTGTATAGTACCTGACTCTGTATATTGCCTGAGTCTGTATAGTACCTGAGTCTGTATATTACCTACCTGAGTCTGTATAGTACCTGAGTCTGTATAGTACCTAAGTCTGTATATTACCTACCTGAGTCTGTATAGTACCTGACTCTGTATATTACCTGAGTCTGTATAGTACCTGAGTCTGTATATTACCTACCTGAGTCTGTAAAGTACCTGAGTCTGTATAGTACCTGAGTCTGTATAGTACCTGAGTCTGTAGAGTACCTACCTGAGTCTGTATAGTACCTGAGTCTGTATAGTACCTGAGTCTGTATAGTACCTAAGTCTGTATATTACCTACCTGAGTCTGTATAGTACCTGACTCTGTATATTACCTGAGTCTGTATAGTACCTGAGTCTGTATATTACGTACCTGAGTCTGTATAGTACCTGAGTCTGTATAGTACCTGAGTCTGTATAGTACCTGAGTCTGTAGAGTACCTACCTGAGTCTGTATAGTACCTGAGTCTGTATAGTACTTGAGTCTGTATATTACCTGAGTCTGTATATTACCTACCTGAGTCTGTATAGTACCTGACTCTGTATATTACCTGAGTCTGTATAGTACCTGAGTCTGTATAGTTCCTGAGTCTGTATAGTACCTAAGTCTGTATATTACCTACCTGAGTCTGTATAGTACCTGACTCTGTATATTACCTGAGTCTGTATAGTACCTGAGTCTGTATATTACGTACCTGAGTCTGTATAGTACCTGAGTCTGTATAGTACCTGAGTCTGTATAGTACCTGAGTCTGTAGAGTACCTACCTGAGTCTGTATAGTACCTGAGTCTGTATAGTACTTGAGTCTGTATATTACCTGATTCTGTATAGTACCCAACTCTGTAAAGTACCTGAGTCTGTATAGTACTTGAGTCTGTGTAGTACCTGCGTCTGTACAGTACCTGAGTCTGTATAGTACCTGAGTCTGTAAAGTACCTGAGTCTGTATAGTACCTTAGTCTGTATAGTAACTGAGTCTGTATAGTTCCTGAGTCTGTAAAGTACCTGAGTCTGTATAGTACCTGAGTCTGTATATTACCTGAGTCTGTATATTACCTACCTGAGTCTGTATAGTACCTGACTCTGTATATTACCTGAGTCTGTATATTACCTGAGTCTGTATAGTACCTGAGTCTGTATAGTACCTGAGTCTGTATAGTACCTGAGTCTGTATATTACCTCCCTGAGTCTGTATAGTACCTGACTCTGTATATTGCCTGAGTCTGTATAGTACCTGAGTCTGTATATTACCTACCTGAGTCTGTATAGTACCTGAGTCTGTATAGTACCTAAGTCTGTATATTACCTACCTGAGTCTGTATAGTACCTGACTCTGTATATTACCTGAGTCTGTATAGTACCTGAGTCTGTATATTACCTACCTGAGTCTGTAAAGTACCTGAGTCTGTATAGTACCTGAGTCTGTATAGTACCTGAGTCTGTAGAGTACCTACCTGAGTCTGTATAGTACCTGAGTCTGTATAGTACTTGAGACTGTATAGTACCTGAGTCTGTATATTACTTGAGTCTGTACAGTACCTGAGTCTGTATAGTACCTGAGTCTGTATAGTACCTACCTGAGTCTGTATAGTACCTGAGTCTGTATAGTACCTGAGTCTGTATAGTACCTGAGTCTGTATATTACCTGAGTCTGTATAGTACCCGACTCTGTAAAGTACCTGAGTCTGTATAGTACCTGAGTCTGTATAGTACCTGAGTCTGTATATTACCTGAGTCTGTATAGTACCCAACTCTGTAAAGTACTTGAGTCTGTATAGTACTTGAGTCTGTGTAGTACCTGCGTCTGTACAGTACCTGAGTCTGTATAGTACCTGAGTCTGTAAAGTACCTGAGTCTGTATAGTACCTGAGTCTGTATAGTAACTGAGTCTGTAAAGTACCTGAGTCTGTATAGTACCTGAGTCTGTATATTACCTGAGTCTGTATATTACCTACCTGAGTCTGTATAGTACCTGACTCTGTATATTACCTGAGTCTGTATATTACCTGAGTCTGTATAGTTCCTGAGTCTGTAAAGTACCTGAGTCTGTATAGTACCTGAGTCTGTATAGTACCTGAGTCTGTATAGTACCTGAGTCTGTATATTACCTACCTGAGTCTGTATAGTACCTGACTCTGTATATTGCCTGAGTCTGTATAGTACCTGAGTCTGTATATTACCTGAGTCTGTATAGTACCTGAGTCTGTATATTACCTACCTGAGTCTGTATAGTACCTGACTCTGTATATTACCTGAGTCTGTATAGTACCTGAGTCTGTATATTACCTACCTGAGTCTGTATAGTACCTGAGTCTGTATAGTACCTGAGTCTGTATAGTACCTGAGTCTGTATAGTACTTGAGTCTGTAAAGTACCTGAGTCTGTATATTACCTGAGTCTGTATAGTACCTGAGTCTGTAGTATATTACCTGAGTCTGTATAGTCTGTATAGTACCCAACTCTGTCTGAGTCTGTAGTACCTGAGTCTGTAGTACCAGTCTGTATGTACCTGAGTCTGTATAGTACCTGAGTCTGTAGTCTGTATAGTACCTGAGTCTGTATAGTACCTGAGTCTGTATAGTACCTGAGTCTGTATAGTACCTGAGTCTGTATAGTTCCTGAGTCTGTAAAGTACCTGAGTCTGTATAGTACCTGAGTCTGTATAGTACCTGAGTCTGTATATTACCTACCTGAGTCTGTATAGTACCTGAGTCTGTATAGTACCTGAGTCTGTATTGTACCTGAGTCTGTATAGTACCTGAGTCTGTAGAGTACCTACCTGAGTCTGTATAGTACCTGAGTCTGTATAGTACTTGAGACTGTATAGTACCTTAGTCTGTATATTACTTGAGTCTGTACAGTACCTGAGTCTGTATAGTACCTGAGTCTGTATAGTACCTACCTGAGTCTGTATAGTACCTACCTGAGTCTGTATAGTACCTGAGTCTGTATAGTACCTGAGTCTGTATAGTACCTGAGTCTGTATATTACCTGAGTCTGTATAGTACCCGAAACTGTAAAGTACCTGAGTCTGTATAGTACCTGAGTCTGTATAGTACCTGAGTCTGTATATTACCTGAGTCTGTATAGTACCCAACTCTGTAAAGTACCTGAGTCTGTATAGTACTTGAGTCTGTGTAGTACCTGCGTCTGTACAGTACCTGAGTCTGTATAGTACCTGAGTCTGTAAAGTACCTGAGTCTGTATAGTACCTGAGTCTGTATAGTAACTGAGTCTGTATAGTACCTGAGTCTGTAAAGTACCTGAGTCTGTATAGTACCTGAGTCTGTATATTACCTGAGTCTGTATATTACCTACCTGAGTCTGTATAGTACCTGACTCTGTATATTACCTGAGTCTGTATATTACCTGAGTCTGTATAGTTCCTGAGTCTGTATAGTACCTAAGTCTGTATATTACCTACCTGAGTCTGTATAGTACCTGACTCTGTATATTACCTGAGTCTGTATAGTACCTGAGTCTGTATATTACGTACCTGAGTCTGTATAGTACCTGAGTCTGTATAGTACCTGAGTCTGTATAGTACCTGAGTCTGTAGAGTACCTACCTGAGTCTGTATAGTACCTGAGTCTGTATAGTACCTGAGTCTGTATATTACCTGAGTCTGTATAGTACCCAACTCTGTAAAGTACCTGAGTCTGTATAGTACTTGAGTCTGTAGTAGTACCTGTCTGTACAGTACCTGAGTCTGTATAGTACCTGAGTCTGTAAAGTACCTGAGTCTGTATAGTACCTTAGTCTGTATAGTAACTGAGTCTGTATAGTTCCTGAGTCTGTAAAGTACCTGAGTCTGTATAGTACCTGAGTCTGTATATTACCTGAGTCTGTATATTACCTACCTGAGTCTGTATAGTACCTGACTCTGTATATTACCTGAGTCTGTATATTACCTGAGTCTGTATAGTACCTGAGTCTGTATAGTACCTGAGTCTGTATAGTACCTGAGTCTGTATATTACCTACCTGAGTCTGTATAGTACCTGACTCTGTATATTGCCTGAGTCTGTATAGTACCTGAGTCTGTATATTACCTACCTGAGTCTGTATAGTACCTGAGTCTGTTTAGTACCTAAGTCTGTATATTACCTACCTGAGTCTGTATAGTACCTGACTCTGTATATTACCTGAGTCTGTATAGTACCTGAGTCTGTATATTACCTACCTGAGTCTGTATAGTACCTGAGTCTGTATAGTACCTGAGTCTGTATAGTACCTGAGTCTGTAGAGTACCTACCTGAGTCTGTATAGTACCTGAGTCTGTATAGTACTTGAGACTGTATAGTACCTTAGTCTGTATATTACTTGAGTCTGTACAGTACCTGAGTCTGTATAGTACCTGAGTCTGTATAGTACCTACCTGAGTCTGTATAGTACCTGAGTCTGTATAGTACCTGAGTCTGTATAGTACCTGAGTCTGTATATTACCTGAGTCTGTATAGTACCCACTCTGTAAAGTACCTGAGTCTGTATAGTACCTGAGTCTGTATAGTACCTGAGTCTGTATATTACCTGAGTCTGTATAGTACCCAACTCTGTAAAGTACTTGAGTCTGTATAGTACTTGAGTCTGTGTAGTACCTGCGTCTGTACAGTACCTGAGTCTGTATAGTACCTGAGTCTGTAAAGTACCTGAGTCTGTATAGTACCTGAGTCTGTATAGTAACTGAGTCTGTAAAGTACCTGAGTCTGTATAGTACCTGAGTCTGTATATTACCTGAGTCTGTATATTACCTACCTGAGTCTGTATAGTACCTGACTCTGTATATTACCTGAGTCTGTATATTACCTGAGTCTGTATAGTTCCTGAGTCTGTAAAGTACCTGAGTCTGTATAGTACCTGAGTCTGTATAGTACCTGAGTCTGTATAGTACCTGAGTCTGTATATTACCTACCTGAGTCTGTATAGTACCTGAGTCTGTATAGTACCTGAGTCTGTATAGTACCTGAGTCTGTATATTACTACCTGAGTCTGTACCTGAGTCTGCCTGAGTCTGTACCTGAGTCTGTCTGAGTACCTGAAGTCTGTATATTACCTGAGTCTGTATAGTACCTGAGTCTGTATAGTACCTGACTCTGTATATTACCTGAGTCTGTATAGTACCTGAGTCTGTATATTACCTACCTGAGTCTGTATAGTACCTGAGTCTGTATAGTACCTGAGTCTGTATAGTACCTGAGTCTGTAGAGTACCTACCTGAGTCTGTATAGTACCTGAGTCTGTATAGTACTTGAGACTGTATAGTACCTTAGTCTGTATATTACTTGAGTCTGTACAGTACCTGAGTCTGTATAGTACCTGAGTCTGTATAGTACCTACCTGAGTCTGTATAGTACCTACCTGAGTCTGTATAGTACCTGAGTCTGTATAGTACCTGAGTCTGTATAGTACCTGAGTCTGTATAGTACCCGAAACTGTAAAGTACCTGAGTCTGTATAGTACCTGAGTCTGTATAGTACCTGAGTCTGTATATTACCTGAGTCTGTATAGTACCCAACTCTGTAAAGTACCTGAGTCTGTATAGTACTTGAGTCTGTGTAGTACCTGCGTCTGTACAGTACCTGAGTCTGTATAGTACCTGAGTCTGTAAAGTACCTGAGTCTGTATAGTACCTGAGTCTGTATAGTAACTGAGTCTGTAAAGTACCTGAGTCTGTATAGTACCTGAGTCTGTATATTACCTGAGTCTGTATATTACCTACCTGAGTCTGTATAGTACCTGACTCTGTATATTACCTGAGTCTGTATATTACCTGAGTCTGTATAGTTCCTGAGTCTGTAAAGTACCTGAGTCTGTATAGTACCTGAGTCTGTATAGTACCTGAGTCTGTATAGTACCTGAGTCTGTATATTACCTACCTGAGTCTGTATAGTACCTGAGTCTGTATAGTACCTGAGTCTGTACAGTACCTGAGTCTGTATAGTACTTGAGTCTGTACAGTACCTGAGTCTGTATATTACCTGAGTCTGTATAGTACCTGAGTCTGTAGAGTACCTGAGTCTGTATAGTACCTGAGTCTGTATAGTACGTGAGTCTGTATATTACCTACCTGAGTCTGTATATTACCTACCTGAGTCTGTTTAGTACCTGAGTCTGTATATTCCCTTAGTCTGTATATTACCTGAGTCAGTATAGAACCTGAGTCTGTATAGTACCGGAGTCTGTATAGTACCGGAGTCTGTATAGTACCTGAGTCTGTATAGTACGTGAGTCTGTATATTACCTACCTGAGTCTGTATATTACCTACCTGAGTCTGTAAAGAGTCTTTATATTACCTGAGCATGTGTATTACCTGAGATTGTATAGTGCCTAAGTCTGTTTAGGACCTGAGTCTGTATAGCACCTGAGTTTGTATAGTACCTGATTCTGTATATTCCCTGAGTCTGTATATTACCTGAGTCTGTATAGTACCTGAGTCTGATTAGTACCTGCATCTGTATAGTACCTGAGTCTGATTAGTACCTGCGTCTGTGTAGTACCTGAGTCTGTATATTACCTGAATCTGTATAGTTCCTGAGTCTGTATAGTATCAGTTAGGGTTGGTGCAGGAAAAATGGGTCCTTTCTAATGTGTGGTTTTGCGATCTGTTCATCACAAGCAACGCTACAATTAAATGAGAAATACCATTATTTACCTTGACAATGAAGGATATTTGGAGAAAAAAAATATTCCAGACTGTAAGGTTGTTGTTGTTGTTTATAAAAAATAATGACTCATTGTGGGAGTCTGGATAGTACCTAAGTCTGTATAGAACCTGAGTCTGTATAGTACCTGAGTCTGTATAGTACCTGAGTCCGTATAGAAACTACCTGAGCCTGTAAAGTACATGAGTCTGTACAGTTACTGAGTCTGTATATTACGTAAGTCTGTATATTACCTGAGTCTATACAGTACCTGAATCTGTATATTACCTGAGTCTGTATAGTACCTGAGTCTGTAGAGTACCTGAGTCTGTATAGTACCTGAGTCTGTATATTACCTGAGTCTGTATAGTACCTGAGTCTGTATAGTACCTGAGTCTGTATAGTACCTAAGTCTGTATATTACCTACCTGAGTCTGTATAGCACATGAGTCTGTATAGTACCTGAGTCTGTATAGTACCTGAGTCTGTATAGTACCTGAGTCTGTAGAGTACCTACCTGAGTCTGTATATTACCTGAGTCTGTATAGTACTTGAGACTGTATAGTACCTGAGTCTGTATATTACTTGAGTCTGTACAGTACCTGAGTCTGTATAGTACCTGAGTCTGTATAGTACCTACCTGAGTCTGTATAGTACCTGAGTCTGTATAGTACCTGAGTCTGTATAGTACCTGAGTCTGTAAAGTACCTGAGTCTGTATATTACCTGAGTCTGTATAGTACCCGACTCTGTAAAGTACCTGAGTCTGTATAGTACCTGAGTCTGTATAGTACCTGAGTCTGTATATTACCTGAGTCTGTATAGTACCCAACTCTGTATAGTACCTGAGTCTGTATAGTACTTGAGTCTGTGTAGTACCTGCGTCTGTACAGTACCTGAGTCTGTATAGTACCTGAGTCTGTAAAGTACCTGAGTCTGTATAGTACCTGAGTCTGTATAGTAACTGAGTCTGTATAGTTCCTGAGTCTGTAAAGTACCTGAGTCTGTATAGTACCTGAGTCTGTATATTACCTGAGTCTGTATATTACCTACCTGAGTCTGTATAGTACCTGACTCTGTATATTACCTGAGTCTGTATAGTACCTGAGTCTGTATAGTTCCTGAGTCTGTATAGTACCTAAGTCTGTATATTACCTACCTGAGTCTGTATAGTACCTGACTCTGTATATTACCTGAGTCTGTATAGTACCTGAGTCTGTATATTACGTACCTGAGCCTGTATAGTACCTGAGTCTGTATAGTACCTGAGTCTGTATAGTACCTGAGTCTGTAGAGTACCTACCTGAGTCTGTATAGTACCTGAGTCTGTATAGTACTTGAGTCTGTATAGTACCTGAGTCTGTATATTACCTGAGTCTGTATAGTACCCAACTCTGTAAAGTACCTGAGTCTGTGTAGTACCTGCGTCTGTACAGTACCTGAGTCTGTATAGTACCTGAGTCTGTAAAGTACCTGAGTCTGTATAGTACCTTAGTCTGTATAGTAACTGAGTCTGTATAGTTCCTGAGTCTGTAAAGTACCTGAGTCTGTATAGTACCTGAGTCTGTATATTACCTGAGTCTGTATATTACCTACCTGAGTCTGTATAGTACCTGACTCTGTATATTACCTGAGTCTGTATAGTACCTGAGTCTGTATATTACCTACCTGAGTCTGTATAGTACCTGAGTCTGTATAGTACCTAAGTCTGTATATTACCTACCTGAGTCTGTATAGTACCTGACTCTGTATATTACCTGAGTCTGTATAGTACCTGAGTCTGTATATTACCTACCTGAGTCTGTATAGTACCTGAGTCTGTATAGTACCTGAGTCTGTATAGTACCTGAGTCTGTAGAGTACCTACCTGAGTCTGTATAGTACCTGAGTCTGTATAGTACTTGAGACTGTATAGTACCTGAGTCTGTATATTACTTGAGTCTGTACAGTACCTGAGTCTGTATAGTACCTGAGTCTGTATAGTACCTACCTGAGTCTGTATAGTACCTGAGTCTGTATAGTACCTGAGTCTGGATAGTACCTGAGTCTGTATATTACCTGAGTCTGTATAGTACCCGACTCTGTAAAGTACCTGAGTCTGTATAGTACCTGAGTCTGTATAGTACCTGAGTCTGTATATTACCTGAGTCTGTATAGTACCCAACTCTGTAAAGTACCTGAGTCTGTATAGTACTTGAGTCTGTGTAGTACCTGCGTCTGTACAGTACCTGAGTCTGTATAGTACCTGAGTCTGTAAAGTACCTGAGTCTGTATAGTACCTGAGTCTGTATAGTAACTGAGTCTGTAAAGTACCTGAGTCTGTATAGTACCTGAGTCTGTATATTACCTGAGTCTGTATATTACCTACCTGAGTCTGTATAGTACCTGACTCTGTATATTACCTGAGTCTGTATATTACCTGAGTCTGTATAGTTCCTGAGTCTGTAAAGTACCTGAGTCTGTATAGTACCTGAGTCTGTATAGTACCTGAGTCTGTATATTACCTACCTGAGTCTGTATAGTACCTGAGTCTGTATAGTACCTGAGTCTGTACAGTACCTGAGTCTGTATAGTACTTGAGTCTGTGTAATACCTCAGTCTGTATAGTAACTCGGTCTATATAGTACCTGAGTCTGTATAGTACCTGAGTCGGTAAAGTTCCTGAGTCTGTATAGTACCTGAGTCTGTATAGTACCTGAGTCTGTATACTACCTGAGTCTGTATAGTACCTGAGTCTGTATATTACCTACCTGAGTCTGTATAGTACCTGAGTCTGTATAGTAATTGAGACTGTATAGTACCTTAGTCTGTATATTACCTGAGTATGTATAGTACCTGAGTCTGTATAGTACCTGAGTCTGTATAGTACCTGAGTCTGTAAAGTACCTGAGTCTGTATATTACCTGAGTCAGTATAGAACCTGAGTCTGTATAGTACCGGAGTCTGTATAGTACCTGAGTCTGTATAGTACGTGAGTCTGTATATTACCTACCTGAGTCTGTACATTACCTACCTGAGTCTGTTTAGTACCTGAGTCTGTATATTCCCTTAGTCTGTATAGTACCCGAGTCTGTATAGTCCCTGAGTCTGTAAAGTACCTGAGTCGGTATAGTACCTAAGTCTTTATATTACCTGAGCATGTGTATTACCTGAGATTGTATAGTGCCTAAGTCTGTTTAGGACCTGAGTCTGTATAGCACCTGAGTTTGTATATTACCTGATTCTGTATATTCCCTGAGTCTGTATAGTACCTGAGTCTGTATAGTACCTGAGCCTGATTAGTACCTGCGTCTGTATAGTACCTGAGTCTGATTAGTACTTGCGTCTGTGTAGTACCTGAGTCTGTATATTACCTGAATCTGTATAGTTCCTGAGTCTGTATAGTACCTACCTGAGTCTGTAAATTACCTGAGTCTGTATATTACCTGAGTCGGTATAGTACCTGAGTCTTTATATTACCTGAGCATGTGTATTACCTGAGATTGTATAGTGCCTGAGTTTGTATATTACCTGATTCTGTAAAGCACCTGTGTCTTTGTAGTACTTGAGTCTGTATAGTATCTGAATCTGTATATTACCTGAGTCTGTATAGTACCTGAGTCTGTTTAGTACAAGAGTCTGTATAGTAACTGAATCTGTATAGTACCTGAATCTGTATATTAATTGAGTCTGTTTAGTACCTGAGTCTGTAGAGTACCTGAGTCTGTATAGTACCTGAGTCTGTATAGTACCTGAATCTGTATAGTACCTGAAGTTGTATAGTACCTGCGTCTGTATAGAGCCTGAATCTGTATAGTACCTACCTGAGTCTTTGTAGCACCTGAGTCTGTATAGTACCTGAGTCTGTATAGCACCTCAATCTGTATAGCACCTCAATCTGTATAGCACCTCAATCTGTATAGCACCTGAATCTGTATAGTAACTGAGTCTGTAAAGTACCTAAGTCTGTATAGTACCTGCATCTGTATAGTACCTGATTCCGTATAGTACCTGAGTCTTTATAGTACCTGAATCTGTTTAGTACCTGAGTCTGTATAGTACCTACCTGAGTCTGCATAGTACCTGAGTCTGTATAGTACCTACCTGTCTGTTCAGTACCTGAGTCTTTATAGTACCTGAGTCTGTATATTACCTGAGTCTGTATAGTTCCTGAGTTTATATAGCACATGAGTCTGTACAGTACCTGTGTCTGTGTATTAACTGAGTCTGTGAAGTATCTGAGTCCCTTTTTTTTTTTTCCTAAAAATAAGGAGGATGACTTTGGATGTGAAATGCCACATCAATGTACTTCATGGTGATTTTGCCAACTTATAGTGTATAAAAAAATCATGAAGTACAGTGTTTTAACACTGAGCATGACTGCAAGTAGCTTCATGCTTCTTCAGGACACATTACACCTCTCTAGGAGAGGCTGGTCCTCCTCTCTCATCTCTCTAGGAGAGGCTGGTCCTCCTCTCTCATCTCTCTAGGAGAGGCTGGTCCTCCTCTCTCATCTCTCTAGGAGAGGCTGGTCCTTCTCTCTCATCTCTCTAGGAGAGGCTGGTCCTTCTCTCTCATTTCTCTAGGAGAGGCTGGTTCTTCTCTCTTATCTCTCTAGGAGAGGCTGGTCCTTCTCTCTTATCTCTCTAAGAGACGCTGGTCTTTCTCTCTCATCTCTCTAGGAGAGGCTGGTCATTCTCTCTTATCTCTCTAGGAGAGGATGGTCCTTCTCTCTCATCTCTCTAGGAGAGGCTGGTCCTTCTCTCTCATCTCTCTAGGAGAGGCTGGTCCCTCTGTCTTCTCGCTCTAGGAGAGGCTGGTCCTTCTCTCTCATTTCTCTAGAAGAGGCTGGTCCTTCTGTCTTCTCTCTCTATGAGAGGCTGGTCCTTCTCTCTCATCTCTCTTGGAGAGGCTGGTCTTTCTGTCTTCTCTCTCTAGGAGAGGCTGGTCCTTCTCTCATTTCTCCAGGAGAGGCTGTTTTTTCTCTCTCATCTCTCTAGGAGTGGCTGGTCCTTCTCTCTCATCTCTCTAGGAGTGGCTGGTCCTTCTGTCTCCTCTCTCTAGGAGAGGCTGGTCCTTCTGTCTCATTTCTCTAGGAGAGGCTGGTCCTTCTTTGTTATCTTTCTAGGAGATGCTGGTTCTTCTCTCTTTTCTCTCTATGAGAGGCTGGTCTTTCTGTCTTCTCTCTCTAGGAGAGGCTGGTCCTTCTCTCTCATCTCTCTAGGAGTGGCTGGTCCTTCTGTCTCCTCTCTCTAGGAGAGGCTGGTCTTTCTGTCTTCTCTCTCTAGGAGAGGCTGGTCCTTCTCTCTCATTTCTCTAGGAGAGGCTGGTCCTTCTGTCTTCTCTCTCTATGAGAGGCTGGTCCTTCTCTCTCATCTCTCTAGGAGAGGATGGGGTTTCTTCTTATCTCTCTAGGAGAGGCTGGTCCTTCTCTTGCATCTCTCTAGGAGAGGCTGGTCCTTCTGTCTTCTCGCTCTAGGAGAGGCTGGTCCTTCTCTCTCATTTCTCTAGGAGAGGCTGGTCCTTCTGTCTTCTCTCTCTATGAGAGGCTGGTCCTTCTCTCTCATCTCTCTAGGAGAGGCTGGTCCTTCTATCTTATCTCTCTAGGAGAGGCTGGTCTTTCTGTCTTCTCTCTCTAGGAGAGGCTGGTCCTTCTCTCATTTCTCCAGGAGAGGCTGGTCCTTCTGTCTTCTCTCTCTAGGAGAGGTTGGTCCTTCTCTCTCATCTCTCTAGGAGTGGCTGGTCCTTCTGTCTCCTCTCTCTAGGAGAGGCTGGTCCTTCTGTCTCATTTCTCTAGGAGAGGCTGGTCCTTCTCTATTATCTCTCTAGGAGATGCTGGTCCTTCTCTCTTTTCTCTCTATGAGAGGCTGGTCTTTCTGTCTTCTCTCTCTAGGAGAGGCTGGTCCTTCTCTCTCATCTCTCTAAGAGAGGCTGGTCCTTCTCTCTTATCTCTCTAGGAGAGGCTGGTCCTTCTCTCATTTCTCCAGGAGAGGCTAGTTCTTCTGTCTTCTCTCTCTAGGAGAGGCTGGTTTCTCTCTCATCTCTCTAGGAGTGGCTGGTCCTTCTGTCTCTTCTCTCTAGGAGAGGCTGGTCCTTCTGTCTCATTTCTCTAGGAGAGGCTGGTCCTTCTCTGTTATCTCTCTAGGAGAGGCTGGTCCTTCTCTCTTTTCTCTCTATGAGAGGCTGGTCTTTCTGTCTTCTCTCTCTAGGAGAGGCTGGTCCTTCTCTCTCATCTCTCTAAGAGAGGCTGGTCCTTCTCTCTTATCTCTCTAGGAGAGGCTGGTTCTTCTCTCTTATTGCTCTAGGAGAGGCTGGTCCTTCTCTCTCATTTCTCTAGGAGATGCTGGTCCTTCTGTCTTCTCTCTCTATGAGAGGCTGGTCCTTCTCTCTCATCTCTCTAGGAGAGGATGGTCCTTCTATCTTATCTCTCTAGGAGAGGCTGGTCCTTCTCTTGCATCTCTCTAGGAGAGGCTGGTCCTTCTGTCTTCTCGCTCTAGGAGAGGCTGGTCCTTCTCTCTCATTTCTCTAGGAGAGGCTGGTCCTTCTGTCTTCTCTCTCTAGGAGAGGCTGGTCTTTCTCTCTCATCTCTCTAGGAGAGGCTGGTCCTTCTCTCTTATCTCTCTAGGAGAGGCTGGTTCTTCTCTCTTATTGATCTATGCATTAAACCATCATTACAGCCTTCAGACTTGAACTGTTAAGTGATTAGTCCAGTGATTAGTCTAACAGTAAGTGGCTCATTTTTCCCTGGGTGCCAAAAGGCAAATCAGAAGAAGTCCCTTCAAAAATTCCCCTGTGGTTTTGATAATAGCTCACTTCATGCAAATAGGTAGGGTTCACTACAAGGTCTGTGAAAGGACAACCAAGCAGATTTTGTAAAGGGTTATGGTGTGAAAGTCAGTCTGATAGTAGATCATGACAAATCACTTTCGATTATTAATAATTTTCAATATAACTCAATTTGAGTGATTACTAGCTATGTTGTAATCCCCATTATTTTCTGCCATGTGTGTAAAATGTGTTACAGCTAATCCATTCCAATGTACATCTGTGCTATTCTGTGTTGTAGTGTCATACTCAATTGGTTGTTGTATTCACAGAGGCTTGGCCATAGGTTACTTTAAAACGTACGTCACCATAGTATAGAACTATATGCAAATGCTAATAATAAATTGTAATATGTGCAATTGTGTCAGTTTGAGTCTGGATGAGATCATTGACTTCAACACAGCAGCGCCCTTCAGATAATTCTGTGACTGGAATGGCTCATCTCAGCTGAAGTAGCGGTAGGTCGTTATAGGGGCTGTAGTGGGGAGCTAACCATGGGGACAGAGAGTGTTTGCGTGTGTGTATGTGTGTGTGTGTGTCTATGTGTGGGGCGTGTGTGCGTGCGTGTGTGTGTATGTGTGTATGTATGTGTGTATGTATGTGTGTGTGTGTGTACATGTGTGTGTGTGTGTGTGTGTGTGTGTGCGTGTGTGTGAGAGAGAGTGTGTGTAGCTAACCATAGGTCTGGAGCCTCTTCTAAAGCCTAAACACCCCTCTTCTCTTCCGTCACTCCCCCTCTCCCCCTCTCGCCCTCTCCCCCTCTACCCCTCTCCCCCTCTAGTCCCCCCCACCCCCACCCCACTGAGCTAGTTCCTTCAGCACAATGGATCCGTCAATAATACTAGCCAAAGTCACAGTGACACTATTTACCATTACATGAATCAATCATTTTTATGCCAATTT
Source organism: Brachymystax lenok tsinlingensis (assembly GCA_030435695.1). NCBI lineage: Eukaryota > Metazoa > Chordata > Actinopteri > Salmoniformes > Salmonidae > Brachymystax > Brachymystax lenok. The sequence goes on from CM059807.1 coordinate 3,954,957, forward strand.
TAATACATGACCAACACAATTAGACAGTTGCGGATTGTAGGTTTGTCAACATGCTTTTACTTACAGTGGAGACACGTAGCTAAACGAGGACAAGGTACACGGTTAGTTAATACCCTTTTAAATCACAATAAATACTTATGGAAGTGTACATGTGGAATGGTTTTATAATAATTGATAATTTAGCCATTTGATTTTAAATGTTAGGACCCCGTTAGTATGAAGAAAATACATATTTGAGTTAAAGCCGTTAGCCGGCTTTAGAAACACGTTGATTAACACAAAACAAAACAGACAGTAAAAAAAAATATGTCATAAAGATTTTTTTTTGAGAGAGAGATATAAGAAAACTCTAATATATAGATTTTTAGACAGATGATTGGTCACGTTATTCGTGCCACTTTTTACTCCCTATGCACTTTTTTGTGCCATTTTTTTTTCTTTTATAGCCTGGTTACCTTTCCTGAAGTCGACACCTTTGTGTTCTTGAGAGTCGCCCATGTTTCGATACCCGGTGTCACTAGCTCCAAAGGTTTGGCGTGAACAGTCGGCGTTGTGACAAGAGCCTCTTGGAAATGACGATGTCCACCACCACACAGAGTTTAAGACGACTCTGCCAGAAAGCTTGGAAGTTGTTAGAGACAACGACAACAACAACAACAACAACAAAAAAGCCGGAACAGTCGTGTTCGTGAGAGTCTCACCGTTCACGTGACAGGTGACTTATTCGTTTTCTAGTTTAAACAGTTCGGGTTTTACAGACGATTTCGTGACAATTGTCTTGTCTGGATCCTCTCATGCATAGAAAAAAGACCGCTTTCAAAGTCTCCATGTTATGTCGTCGGAAAGAGGGGATTGAGCTGCAGCCATTACGAGAAACAGTAAGTCTCTAGTATAAACACACAGAGAGCTTTTCGACATTAAAAATGATGACACCTTGTGACACACAGCTGTGTCAATCGAATCTAGGGGGATTTATTTAAGATGATAAAAATTGGTATAACATTTACCAGGCATAGCAGTAAACTTGCGGGACGCCATCATCATTTTCTAACCATCACTAACAACTTCTTCAACAAAGAAAACAAAACCATCAAACTACCATTGATTTATTCACACACAAAAAAAAACATCTCTCTTCTTGCATAAGGCATAAAGATTTACAGCACCTTCAGCTCGAGGATGGGGGAGACAACGACTACACTCACTCAGGTATAGCGGCCCAAATGGATTTTCAACTAGGCCCTAAAGCTTTTAGCTAGCACCAGCGGTGAATAGCAGTTAGGGGTTACCATGCCAACCCTATCCAGAGGGATGTTCACTTGCACATCAGAGTTGCGTCAGGGGAGGAGAAAAGCATTGCCAGATGTCTTCAACAATTTTCTCTGAAAAGATTTCACGTCTGCCATGCTTATTTGGGAGATACCAATCAGAGAGGATAAATGTGGCTTCCACCTCTATCTCTATATCTCTCTCTCTCCATCTCTATATCTCTCTCTCTCTCTCACTCCATCTCTCTCTCTCTCTCTCTCTCTCTCTCTCTCTCTCTCTCTCTCTCTCTCTCTCTCTCTCTCTCTCTCTCTCTCTCTCTCTCTCTCTCTCTCTCTCTCTCTTTTCATCTCTATCTCTATCTCTCAAACTCTCTCTGTTTCTCTCTCTGTGTGTCTCTCTCTCTCTCTCTGTGTCTCTCTCGGTCTCTCTATGTCTCTCTGTGTGTGTCTCTCTCTCTCTCTCACTCACTCCATCTCTCTCGATCCCTCTCCATCATGATGGCCAATAATGAAAGCACCCAGACTCGTGCAATAGAGTGCTGGCCAATTTGGTGATCTACGCCCGCCATTGGCTGTTGGTTGGTTGTATTTCTTAAACATTGATGTTGTATTTCTACATGTGACAGACATGGAAAGTGTACTGTCTACTCTGCAGAATATGACATACATGGCTTGTGTATGGGTCAAATCAAATTGTAATTGTCACATGCGCCAAATATAACAGGTGTAGATCTTGCCGTGGAATGCTTACTTTACAAGCCCTTAACAAACAACGCAGTTTTAAGAAAAAATAAGAGTCAAGAAAATATTTACTAAATAAACTAAAGTAACAAAAAAGTAACACAATACAATGTCGTGCCCCCTTCACAAATCAAATCTAATTGTATTTGTCATATGTGTCGAATATAGCAGGTGTAGACCTTACAGTGAAATTATTATTTACCAGCCCTTTACCAACAATGCAGTTTTAAGAAAAAATACAAAAAAAAGAATAAAATAAAAGTAACAAATAACAAATAATTAAAGTGTGTTTGGACCATGATACTTTGGTGATTATATGGATACCAAGGAACACTCAATCTGCTTGGCCTCCACGATCAGCTCCTTTTATCTTCATTTTTGTATTTGTATTTATTAATGATCTCCGTTAGCTCTTATATTTCCGTGCGTCTGTGCTGTGTGTGTCTCTTCACAGCCCCCGCTGTTCCATAAGGTGTAGTTTTTTAAATCTGATTCTACTGCTTGCATCAGTTACTTGATGTGGAATAGAGTTCCATGTAGTCATGGCTCTATGTAGTACTGTGCGCCTCCCATAGTCTGTTCTGGACTTGGGGATTGTGAAAATACCTCTAGTGTCATGTATTGTGGGGTATGCATGGGTGTCCGAGCTGTGTGCTAGTAGTTTAAACAGATACCTCGTTGCATTCAGCATGTCAACACTTCTTACAAACACTTCTTACATATTGATACTAATGTATCAACATGTTTTGACCATGACAATCCAGGGTTACTCCAAGCAGTTTAGTCACCTCAACTTGCTCAATTTCCACATAATTTAGTACAAGATTCAGTTGAGGTAGGGTTTAGTGAATGATTTGTCACAAATACAATTCTCCTGGTTTTTGAACAATTTTGGCAAATGTACTGCTTAACCCCATTCTGAAACTAAATGTTGCAGTGATGTATCCGCATACATAGCCACACTGGCTTTACTCAAGGCCAGTGACATGTCGTTAGTAAAGATTGAAAAAAGTAAGGGGCCGAGACAGCTGCCCTGGAGAACTCCTGATTCTAAATGTATTATGTTGGAGAGGCTTCCGTAAAGAACAGTCTCTATGTTCTGTTAGACAGGTAACTCTTTATCCACAATATAGCAGGGGGTGTAAAGCCATAACACATATCTTTTTTTCCATCAGCAGACTATGGTAGATGATGATGATGTCATAATGATGATGTCACTATGGTTTAGGAACTTTGAAGCTCACACAATCTTTGTATTATCAATTTCTCTCAGCCAATCAAGTGCTGTGCTAGTTGAATGTCCTTCCCTATAATGCTGTTAATCTGTTGTCAATTAATTTACAGTAAATAGCATTATCTGGTCAAACTTTCAAAAGTTTACTAAGGGTTGGTAACAGGCTGATTGGTCGGCTATTTGAGCCAGTAAAGGGGGCTTTACTTTTCTTGGGTACCGGAATTACTTTTGCTTCCTTCCAGGCCTGAGGGCACACACTTTCTAGTAAGCTTAGATTGAAGATATGACAAATAGGAGTGATAATATCGTCCGGTGTTGTACTTAGTAAATTTCCATCCAAGTTGTCAGCACCCAGTGGCAATCATTTGTTCACTTCTTCCACACTCACTTTACAGAATTCAAAGTGACAGCGCTTGTCTTTCATAATTTGATCAATTATACTTGGATGTGCATTGTCAGCGTTTGTTGCTGGCATGTCATGCCTACGTTTGCTAATCTTGCCAATGAAAAAATAATTAAAGTAGTTGGCAATATCAGTCGGTTTTGTGATGTATGAGCCATCTGATTCAATGAACGATGGAGCTGAATGTGCAATTTTTCTCAAAATGTAATTTAAGGTGCTCCAAAGCTTTTTACTATCATTCTTTATGTTATTTATCTTTGTTTCATAGTGTAGTTTCTTCTTCTTTTTATTCAGTTTGGTCACATGATTTCTCAATTTGCAGTACGTTTGCCAATCGGTTGTGCAGCCAGACTTATTTGCCATTCCTTTTGCCTCATCCCTCTTAACCATACCATTTTTCAATTCCTCATCAATCCACAGGGATTTAACAGTTTCTACAAAATGTTTCTTAATGGGTGCATGCTTATTAGTAACTGTAATAAGCAAATGTATAAATGTGCCAAGTGCAGCGTCTGGTTGCTCCTCATTACACACCACAGACCAACACATTCTTAACATCAACAACACAGGAATCACTACAAAACATATTGTATGACCTCTTATACACTATATTAGGCCCAGTCTTTGGAACTTTGATTTTCCTGGATATGGCTACTATATTGTGATCGCTACATATGATGGATTTGCAGCATTAGCAAAGATGTGATCAATACATGTTGATGATTTAATTAATGTGCTGTTTGTAACTATCCTGGTAGGTTGATTGATTATCTGAACCAGGTTGCAGGCACTAGTTACAGTTTGAAGCTTTCTCTTGAGTGGGCAGCCTGATGAAAGCCAGTCAATATTGAAATCACCAAGAAAATATCCCTCTCTGTTGATATCACATACATTATGAAGCATTTCGCACGTTATGCATATACTGACTGTTAGCACTGGGTGGTCAATAGCAGCTTCCCACCAGAATGGTCTTCAGGTGAGGCAGATGAACCTGTAGCCATATTACTTCAACATTATTTTACATGAGATCCTCTCTAAGCTTTACAGGAATGTGGCTCTGAATATAAACAGCAACACCTCCACCTTTGTCATTTCTGTCTTTTCTGTAGATCTTATAACCATGTATTGCTACCACTGTATCATCAAATCTATTATCTAAGTAAGTTTCAGAGATTGTCAGAATTTGAATGTCATTTGTTACTAGCAAAATTATTGACTTCATGAACCTTGTTTCTTAAGCTCCATATGTTAACATGGGCTATTATTTTTAGCACTTTTCTGTGATGCTTTCTTGTTTACAATGTCTTACTGGGAAGTTTATCAGAGGTAGACATGCTCAGGTTATTTATGTTAGTGCAGGGTGAGCTGCACACAGTGAACTTCCTACTAGGGCACACCACCTCAGTGCTAACAGTATAACTCTGGTTCATAGGCACATGATTAGTACATACAATAGATGTAGGATCAGCAGGCATTCAGGTCAGTTTGAGCAACATATATTAGGTTTCTTACATTGTCTTCCAACGCCCCTGGGATAATGTACATTTGCTGAAGCATTATGACAACTCAGCGAATCAATGGTAGGGATTAACTGAGCTGGGCTTGGGTCGTTGACAAGTCATTGTCTCAACGCAGCCTTATAATGCTTTGAAAGGATCCAGGGTGGATCCAATCCTCCTTATAAAACAAGCTTTGTTTCCAGAAGGTATCACAATTGTCAATAAATGTTACACAAAGAGCTGCAATAGACTTAGACAGTTATGGAGGGTCGAAAAGTCTGTTGAAACATTCAATGCCACGATTTAGGGAGGGCAGAGAGACAGATATCATGGGGCATTTATTGGTGTCAAGCAGAGACCCAATCAGTTCTTTAAAATCCATCTTCAGCTATTCTGAGCTGCCCTTCATAATGTCACTGAATTCCTACATGAACTACATGATAGATTCCAATTCCTGATGCTGGTTTAAAATGTTTGGGAGCAGATTTTTGATGTCCTGTACTCGTGCTCCTGGATAGCACAACGTTTTTCCTCCAGGGACTGAGACATGTCTCACAATTGAACTGCCCAATATAACGGCCGGAGAAGGGGATGGAGAAATCCGCCCATTCCTACCACTCAGGATAGCACACGCCCGCTGCTCCCGGCGATAAGTCCAAACCTCCCACGGCAGTGCCCTGTTAGATCCAGAGAGAGGAAAAGCAGCCAAACTCTACGACGAAGCAGCTGCTGGAGTCAGCGTAGTTGGAGTCAGCACAGCCGTCGCAGACACAGCGACGAAGTTGCAGGTTTATCAGGCACCAGTGCAGCAAAGCTATTCCTTATGTAATCCTGCTCCCGCAGTCACTCCCATCCACTTAGCAGCGTGCCTTCGGTTCCCAAGACTTGTGACATGGGACCAGCGCTGATTGGAACAATCTTCTTGCTGTTCTCCGTCTACTTCATTACAGGACGGAGAAGCAGATGGAGATGACTTCCTTGGCAGGTAAGTTCCAGGTAAGACAGGCACGGACAGAGGACGGGGAAACATCCATCAGGTGGGGAAACATCCATCAGGTGACCCGAAGCAACAGGTAGAGCGCAGGAAGTTTCTGAATTCATGATAGTAAATGACAGGAAACGACACGTATCTGAAATTACGTTGAGGGAGAGGCTGTTGTCCTGGCAGCACACTGATAGGTCTCTGACCTACTCCCTGTAGGCTGTCTCATCATTATCGGTGATCAGGCCTACCACTGTCGTGTCGTCTGTAATCTTAATAATGATGTTTAAGTCCCAGGGTCCTTAGCTTAGTGATGAGGGCGCTATGGTGTTGAACGCTTAGCTGTAGTCAATGAACAGCCTTCTCATATACAGTTAAGTCGGAAGTTTACATACACTTAGGTTGGCGTCATTAAAACTCATTTTTCAACCACTCCACAAATTTCTTGTTAACAAACTATAGTTTTTGCAAGTCGGTTAGGACATCTACTTTGTGCATGACACAAGTAATTTTTCCAACAATTCTTTACAGACAGATTATTTCACTTATAACTCACTGTATCACAATTCCAGTGGGTCAGAAGTTTACATACACTAAGTTGAGTGTGCCTTGACACAGCTTGGAAAATTCCAGAAAATAATGTCATGGCTTTAGAAGCTTCTGATAGGCTAATTTACATAATTTGAGTCAATTGGAGGTGTACCTGTGAATGTATTTCAAGGCCTACCTTCAAACTCAGTGCCTCTTTGCTTGACATCATGGGAAAATCAAAAGAAATCAGCCAACACCTCAGAAAACAAATGTGTAGACCTCCACAAGTCTGGTTCATCCTTGGGAGCAATTTCCAAACGCCTGAAGGTACCACGTTCATCTGTAAAAACAATAGTATGCAAGTACAAAAAGCATAGGACCACGCAGCTGCCATAGCGCTCAGGAAGGAGACGCGTTCTGTTTCCTAGAGATAAACGTACTTTGGTGCAAAAAGTGCAAATCAATCCCAGAACAACAGCGAAGGACCTCATGAAGATGCTGGAGGAAACAGGTACAAAAGTATCTATATTCACAGTAAAACGAGTCCTATATCGATATAACCTGAAAGGCAGCTCAGCAAGGAAGAAGCCAATGCTCCCAAACCACCATAAAAAAGCCAGACTACGGTTTGCAACTGCACATGGGGACAAAGATTGTACTTTTTGGAGAAATGTCCTCTGGTCTGATGAAACAAAAATAGAACTGTTTGGCCATAATGACCATCGTTATGTTTGGAGGAAAAAGGGGGAGGCTTGCAAGCCGAAGAACACCATCCCAACCGTGAAGCACGGGGGTGGCAGTATCATGTTGTGGGGGTGCGTTTCTGCAGGAGGGACTGGTGCACTTCACAAAATAGATGGCATCATGAGGAAAGGAAAATTACGTGGATATATTGAAGCAACATCTCAAGACATCAGTCAGGAAGTTAAAGCTTGGTCGCAAATGGGTCTTCCAAATGGACAATGACCCCAAGCATACATCCAAAGTGGTGGCAATGTGGCTTAAGGACAACAAAGTCAAGGTGTTGGAGTGGCCATCACAAAGCCCTGACCTCAAACCTATAGAAACTTTGTGGGCAGAACTGAAAAAGTAAGGAGGCCTACAAACCTGACTCAGTTACTCCAGCTCTGTCAGGATTAAAGGGCCAAAATTCACCCAACGTATTGTGGGAAGCTTGTGGAAGGCTACCTGAAACATTTGACCCAAGTTAAACAGTTTAAAGGCAATGCTGAAAAATATTAATTGAGTGTGTGTAAACTTCTGACCCATTGGGAATGAGAAGAAAGAAATAAAAGCTGAAAAAAATAATTCTCTCTACTATTATTCTGACATTTCACATTCTTAAAAAAAGTGTTGATCCTAACTGACCTAAGACAGGGAATTTTTACTAGGATTAAATGTCAGGAATTGGAAAAACTGAGTTTAAATGTATTTGGCTAAGGTGTATGTAAACTTCCGACTTAACTGTAGGTGTTCCTTTTGTCCAGGTGGGAAAGAGCTGTGTGGAATGCAATAGAGATTTTGTCATCTGTGGATTTGTTGGGGCACTATGCGAATTGGAGTGGGTCTAGGTTTTCTGGAATGATGGTGTGGATGTGAGCCATGACCAGCTTTTCAAAGCACTTCATGACGCTACAGACATGAGTGCTACGGGTCGGTAGGTTACCTTGACGTTATTGGGCACAGGGACTATGGTGGTCTGCTTGAAACATGTAGGTATTATAGACTCGGTCAGGGACAGGTTGGAAATGTTAGTGAAGACACTTTGCCAGTTGGTCTGTGCATTCCCTGAGTACACGTTTTGGTAATACATCTGGTCCTGTGGCCTTGTGAATGTTGACCTGTTTAAAGGTCTTACTCACATCAGCTATGGAGAGCATGATCACACAGTCGTCCGGAACAGCTGGTGCTCTCATGCATGCTTCAGTGTTGCTTGCCTCGAAGCACGAATAGAAGTAATTTAGCTCATCTGGTAGGCTTGTGTCACTGGACAGCTCGCAGCTGGGCTTCCCTTTGTAGTCCGTACTAGTTTGCAAGCCTTGCCACGTCCAATGAGCATCAGAGCCATTGTTGTAGGATTCAATCTTAGTCCTGTATTGACGCTTTGCCTGTTTGAAGGTTTTTGTCGGAGGGCATATCGGGATATCTTGTAAGCATCCGGGTTAGAGTCCCTCACCTTGAAAGCTGCAGCTCTATCCTTTAGCTCAGTGCGGATGTTGCCTGTAATCCACGGCTTCTGGTTGGGGTATGTACGTTCGGTCACTGTGGGGACGACGTCAGCGATGCACTTATCGATGAAGCTGGTGACTGATGTGGTAAGCACCTAAATGTTATCCTCATTGAATCCAAAAGGGATTTGTTTTTATATATATTCTTATAGACAACATTCATTACAATCAGCACACACAACAGCCATTGCAGATAGATGGATAGAACACATGTTAATTTTCTACAAGTAGAAAGAGACTGAGGAGAAATAAGAGAACATTGTTCTGCAAGCTGCAACTTCTGCTTATAGCGTAAATGCTTCTTTCATGAGGTGATCATGGCAAAGGTCCTTTTAGAGAAGTTATAATCCACACGTACCTTAATAAGGCAGATTTACATTAAAGTAGTCAGTCGAACATCATATAATCAATCATGTAGTGTAGTGGAAGAAATGTAGTCAGTCGAACATCATATATAATCATGTAGTGTAGTGGAAGAAATGTAGTCAGTCGAACATCATATATAATCATGTAGTGTAGTGGAAGAAATGTAGTCAGTCGAACATCATATATAATCATGTAGTGTAGTGGAAGAAATGTAGTCAGTCGAACATCATATATAATCATGTAGTGTAGCGGAAGAAATGTAGTCAGTCGAACATCATATATAATCATGTAGTGTAGCGGAAGAAATGTAGTCAGTCGAACATCATATATAATCATGTAGTGTAGCGGAAGAAATGTAGTCAGTCGAACATCATATATAATCATGTAGTGTAGCGGAAGATGTCCAGATGTATTCATCAGGATGAAAATTAAATGATTTCATCAGACATTCTTTGACATATAGCCAGGGTTGTGTAGGTTACTTTTTAAATGTAATTCGTTACAGTTACTAGTTACCTGTCCAAAATCGTATTCAGTAACGTAACTTTTGGATTACTCAAACTCAGTAACGTAATCTGATTACATTCAGTTACTTTTAGATTACTTTCCCCTTAAGAGGCATTAGAAGAAGACAAACATGTAAGTTACCAACTGAATGACATCTATTGCAGGATAAATCAATGTTACATTTTACATAGCTAAAGATATATGGATGTTAAATTTTACGTTATGGGTTGGTTATGTAGGCTTCTTCTAACCCATCGCTTTCTACTACATATAATAATACGATTAAATTATATTAAAAACCGAATCATATCAGAAATCCAATCATTCCAACAAATGTTATACCCCTTGATTTTCAAGAATAGGACTTGGAAATATGGAAGTATAGATTAGCCAAATTGTTTTACCTGAGCACCAAAACTAAGGACTTATTAGCCTACTCTGTTGTTTATGATTTTGTTGTCATGGAGGACTGATTGGGCTCAGCGTCGTCCAGGTTAAGGCATTATTTGCCGGGGTATGCCCTCATTGTAAATAAGAATCTGGCTTGCCTAGTTAAATAAAGGTTAAATAAATCCACAGATGAAACAATAACAAAACTGTAACCCCGCCTCTGTTTTGGTAAAAAGCTGAGGGATGGGCCTGGAGAAATGTAACCACTCTCAGATTAACAGACAGAGCTTTGGACGCAAGGACTGACCATCCATGATATCAAAATTATTGTTTTAACCATGTTATGAGGCTATACAGTGTTTGTTTGCATTTACAATGTTTAGAAACATTGGTGAAAAACAAGGTTATATTTTGGGTTTTCATGGAGTGTGACAGTTCAAGCTCATGAGGCATTTGTAAGTTATATTATTCAAGAATCAATGGATATAAGAATAAATGGACTTGGGTTTTTAATGTAAAGATATAGTTTAATCGTATTATTATATGTAGTAGAAAGCTTAGTTCTTGAGGCATTTATACAGTACCAGTTAAAAGTTTGGACACACCTACTCATTCCGGGATTTTTCTTTATTTTTTACTATTTTCTACATTGTAGAATAATAGTGAAGACATCAAAACTATGAAATAACACATATGGAATCATGTAGTAACAAATCCAAATGTATTTTATATTTGAGATTCTTCAAAGTAGCCACCCTTTGCCTTGATGACAGATTTCTACCCTCTCGCTCAGGACAAACTTAAACTTACACTCCATTTTTAAATGTCATTGAAACAGAGAATTGTCAACTGTTTTTCTTCTTCTCGCCAAACATCCTTTCTGAATTTAAAGTAATCATCTAGTTTTTCAAAAGTATCTGTAATCTGATTACAATATTTTTTGCTGGTAACGTAATGTATTACAGTTACCACTTTTTGTAATTCCTTACATGTAACGGATTATATGTAATCCGTTACTCCTCAACCTTGGGTGTATTCCTCAATGCCATCGGATGAATCCCCGGAACATATTCCAGTCTGTGCTAGCAAAACAGGTCCTTTAGCTTAGCATCTGCGTCATCTGACCAATTCCGTATTGAGCGAGTCACTGGTACTACCTGCTTTATTTTATTATTGTAAGCAGGAATCAGGAGTATAGAATTATGGTCAGCTATGTCAAATGAAGGGCGAGGGAGAGCGTTTTACGCATCTCTGTGTGTGGAGTAAAAGTGTATGCGTGTGTATGTGTGTGTGTGTCTGCTCTGCAGCTGACAGGCTCTGCATGGCAAGCAGAGGCACGTTGCCAGCAGAGGAGAGAGAGAAGCAACTTTTTAAATGATGTGTCATTTAAATCAACACCATAAGTAGGTGGGGAACACTGGGTGGGAAACACTTTACTTATAGGCTGCAGATAAAATATGTTATAACTTGTTATAAGCATGCAGGAGTCTTTGGCCAAGTGGAACAGCCAAACCAATACAACTGGCCCAGTGGAATGGCCAAACAAATACAACTGGCCCAGTGGAACGGCCAAACTAATTCACTGGCCCAGTGGATTGGCCAAACTAATTATGCTGGCCCCAGTGGAATGGCCAAACGAATAATGCTGGCCCCAGTGGAATGGCTAAACTAATAATGCTGGCCCAGTGGAATGACCAAACTAATAAAACTGGCCCAGTGCAACGGCCAAACTAATAAAACTGGCCCCAGTGGAACGGCCAAACTAATAATACTGGCTCAGTGGAATGGCCAAACTAATAAAACTGTCCCAGTGGAATGGCCAAACTAATAAAACTGGCCCAGTGGAATGGCCAAACTAATAAAACTAGCCCAGTGGAATGGCCAAACTCATAAAACTGTCCCCAGTGGAACGGCAAAACTAGTAAAACTGTCCCAGTGGAACGGCCAAATTAATAAAACTGGCCCCAGTGGAACAGCCAAACTAATAAAACTGGCCCCAGTGGAACAGCCAAACTAATAAAACTGTCTCAAGTGGAACGGCCAAACTAATAATACTGGCTCAGTGGAATGGCCAAACTAATAAAACTGTCCCAGTGGAATGGCCAAACTAATAAAACTGGCCCAGTGGAATGGCCAAACTAATAAAACTATCCCAGTGGAATGGCCAAACTCATAAAACTGTCCCCAGTGGAACGCAAAACTAGTAAAACTGTCCCAGTGGAACGGCCAAATTAATAAAACTGGCCCCAGTGGAACAGCCAAACTAATAAAACTGGCCCCAGTGGAACAGCCAAACTAATAAAACTGTCTCAAGTGGAACGGCCAAACTAATACAATTGGCCCAGTGGATCGGCCAAACGAATAATGCTGGCCCCAGTGGAATGGCCAAACAAATAATGCTGGCCCCAGTGGAATGGCCAAACTAATAAAATTGGCCAAGTGGAACAGACAAAATAATAAAACTGTCTCAGAGGAACAGCCAAACTAATACATCTGGCACCGTGGAACGGCCAAACAAATACAACTGGCCCAGTGGAACGGCCAAACTATTACAACTGGCCCAGTGTATCGGCCAAACTAATAATCCTGGCCAAACTAATGAAACTGTCCCCAGTGGAACAGCCAAACTAATAAAACTGTCTCAGAGGAACAGCCAAACTAATACATATGGCCCAGTGGAAGGGCCAAACAAATACAACTGGCCCAGTGGAATGGCCAAACTAATAAAACTAGCCCAGTGGAATGGCCAAACTCATAAAACTGTCCCCAGTGGAACGGCCAAACTAGTAAAACTGTCCCAGTGGAACGGCCAAATTAATAAAACTGGCCCCAGTGGAACAGCCAAACTAATAAAACTGGCCCCAGTGGAACAGCCAAACTAATAAAACTGGCCCCAGTGGAACGGCCAAACTAATACAATTGGCCCAGTGGATCGGCCAAACGAATAATGCTGGCCCCAGTGGAATGGCCAAACAAATAATGCTGGCCCCAGTGGAATGGCCAAACTATTAAAACTGGCCAAGTGGAACAGCCAAACTAATAAAACTGTCTCAGAGGAACAGCCAAACTAATACATCTGGCACCGTGGAACGGCCAAACAAATACAACTGGCCCAGTGGAACGGCCAAACTATTACAACTGGCCCAGTGTATCGGCCAAACTAATAATGCTGGCCAAACTAATGAAACTGTCTCAGTGGAATGGCCAAACTAATAAAACTGTCTCAGAGGAACAGCCAAACTAATACATCTGGCCCAGTGGAAGGGCCAAACAAATACAACTGGCCCAGTGGAACGGCCAAACTAATAATTCTGGCCCAGTGGAATGGCCAAACTAATAAAACCTGCCCAGTGGAACGGCCAAACTAATAATACTGGCCCCAGTGGAATGGCCAAACTAATAAAACTGGCCCAGTGGAACGGCCAAACTATTAAAACTGGCCCAGTGGAATGGCCAGAGTAATAAAACTATCCCAGTGGAATGGCCAAACTAATACAACTGTCCCAGTGGATTGGCAAACTATTAAAACTGGCCCAGTGGAACGGCCAAACAAATAAAACTGGCTCCAGTGGAACAGCCAAACTAATAAAACTGGCCCCAGTGGAACGACCAAACTAATAATACTGGCCCAGTGGAACGACCAAACTAATAATACTGGCCCCAGTGGAACAGCCAAACTATTAAAACTGGCCCCAGTGGAACGGCCAAACAAATAAAACTGGCTCCAGTGGAACAGCCAAACTAATAAAACTGGCCCCAGTGTAACGGCCAAACTAATAATACTGGCTCAGTGGAACGGCCAAACTAATAAAACTGTCCCAGTGGAATGGCCAGAGTAATAAAACTGGCCCAGTGTAACGGCCAAACTAAGAAAACTGGCCCCAGTGGAACGACCAAACTAATAATACTGGCTCAGTGGAACAGCCAAACTAATAAAACTGGCCCCAGTGGAACGGCCAAACTATTAAAACTGGCCCCAGTGGAACGGCCAAACTAATACAATTGGCCCAGTGGATCGGCCAAACGAATAATGCTGGCCCCAGTGGAATGGCCAAACGAATAATGCTGGCCCCAGTGGAATGGCCAAACTAATAAAACTGGCCAAGTGGAACGGCCAAATTAATAAAACTGGCTCCAGTGGAACAGCCAAACTAATTAAACTGGCCGCAGTGGAATGGCCAACCTAATAAAACTGGCTCAGTGGAACGGCCAAACTAACAAAACTGGTCCAGTGGAATGGCAAACTAATAATGCTGGCCCACTGGAACGGCCAAACTAATACAACTGGCCCAGTGGAACGGGCAAACTAATACAACTGGCCCAGTGGAACGGCCAAACTAATACAACTGGCCCAGTGGATCGGACAAACAAATAATGCTGGCCCCAGTGGAATGGCCAAACTAATAAAACTGGCCCAGTGGAACGGCCAAATTAATAAAACTGGCCCCAGTGGAACGACCAAACTAATAAAACTGGCCCAGTGGAACGGCCAAATTAATAAAACTGGCCCCAGTGGAACGACCAAACTAATAAAACTGTCTCAGAGGAACAGCCAAACTAATAATACTGGCCCCAGTGGAACAGCCAAACAAATACAACTGGCCCAGTGAAACGGCCAAACTATTACAACTGGCTCAGTGTATCGGCCAAACTAATAATGCTGGCCAAACTAATGAAACTGTCTCAGTGGAACGGCCAAACTTATACAACTGGCCCAGTGGAACGGCCAAACAAATACAACTGGCCCAGTGGAACAGCTAAACTAATACAACTGGCCCAGTGTATAGGCCAAACTAATATTGCTGGCCCCAGTAGAATGGCCAAACGAATAATGCTGGCCCCAGTGGAATGGCCAAACTAATAATGCTGGCCCCAGTGGAATGGCCAAACTAATAAAACTGGCCCAGTGGAACGGCCAAACTGTTAAAACTGGCCCAGTGGAATGGCCAGAGTAATAAAACTATCCCAGTGGAATGGCCAAACTAATACAACTGTCCCAGTGGATTGGCAAACTATTAAAACTGGCCCAGTGGAACGGCCAAACAAATAAAACTGGCTCCAGTGGAACAGCCAAACTAATAAAACTGGCTCAGTGGAACGGCCAAACTAATAAAACTGTCCCAGTGGAATGGCCAGAGTAATAAAACTATCCCAGTGGAATGGCCAAACTAATACAACTGTCCCAGTGGATTGGCAAAATATTACAACTGGCCCAGTGGAATGGCAAACTAATAAAACTGGCTCCAGTGGAACGGCCAAACAAATAAAACTGGCTCAGTGGAACGGCCAAACTATTAAACTGGCCCAGTGGAATGGCAAACTAATAAAACTGGCTCCAGTAGAACGGCCAAACAAATAAAACTGGCCCCAGTGGAACGGCCAAACGAATAAAACTGGCCCCAGTGGAACGGCCAAACTAATAAAACTGTCCCAGTGGAACGGCCAAACTAATGAAACTGGCCCCAGTGGAACAGGGAACTAATAAAACTGGCCCCAGAGGAACGGCCAAACTAATACAACTGGCCCAGTGGAACAGGGAACTAATAAAACTGGCCCCAGAGGAACGGCCAAACTAATAATACTGGCCCAGTGGAACAGCCAAACTAATAATACTGGCCCTTGGAATGGCCAAACTAAAAAAACTGTCCCAGTGGAACGGACAAACTAATTAAACTGGCCCAGTGGAAAGGCCAAACTAATAAAACTAGCCCAGTGGAACGGCCAAACTATGAAACTGGCCCAGTGGAATGGCCAACCTAGGAAAACTGGCCCAGTGGAACCGCCAAACTAATAAAACTGTCCCCATTGGAATGGCCAAACTGGTAAAACTGGCCCAGTGGAACGACCAAATTAATAAAACTGTCCCCAGTGGAACGGCCAAACTAATAAAACTGGCACCAGTGGAACTCCCAAACTAATAAAACTGTCCCAGTGGAACTCCCAAACTAATAAAACTGGCTCAGTGGAATGGCCAAACTAAAACAACTGGCCCAGTGGAATGGCAAACTAATAATGCTGGTCCACTGGAATGGCCAAACTAACACAACTGGCCCAGTGGAACGGCCAAACTAATAATTCTGGCCCAGTGGAAAGGCCAAACTAATAATGCTGGCCCAGTGGAATGGCCAAACTAATAAAACTGTCCAAGTGGAACGAACAAACTATTAAACTGGCACCTGTGGAACGGCTAAACTAATAAAACTGGCCCCATTTGAACTCCCAAACTAATAAAACTGGCTCAGTGGAATGGCCGAACTAATACAACTGGCCCAGCGGAACGACCAAACTAATAAAACTGGCCCAGCGGAACGACCAAACTAATAAAACTGGCCCAGCGGAACGACCAAACTAATAAAACTGGCCCAGCGGAACGGCCAAACTAATAATTCTGGCCCAGCTTAGCGGCCAAACTAATAAAACTGGCCCAGCGGAACGGCCAATCTAATAAAAATGTGATGGCTAAGGACTACTTCACATTTAATGGTCCCTCTTCTGTCGTAGGAGGACGTAGCAGTGTAGAATTGTTGTTGTAGTTCAGACGGAAGACCAACTCCAGCCTGAGCCTGTGTCTGTCTTCTCGTTTAGGAGGGAACTAGAGAGCAAGACAGACAGACAGAACTGAAGCTGCCGTGCAGATATTGTACACACAGGCGGAAGCTGACTAACTTCAAATGTGGCAGACATGCACAGCTCCAATATGATGTGCTAGCCAGCTAGCTATGAATCAAAACAGTTGGTAACACTCCCACACAGACTGACACTAATGTTTTACAGAGCGAGTGATAGTCGGTATCGTGCTTCAGTTCAGCTGCTTGTGAAGCTGTTTGGGAAGCTGCACAGCTCCAGCTGCTGTCAATTACCACTTGTTATTCTCCTCCTCATCTTGGCTGTCTGCTACATCTGCCTGCTGGGGGCACAGAGGTTTACTGGCTAATGTCACACGTAGCAGTACTTCAGGGTGCTTTTATCAAAGCAGAACCAACACACGAATCCTTTGTGAGTGCTACACTTTTATGCCTCTAGTATTTCCCTAGTATTTCTGAATACTTTGTTGTGATTTTTGACTTTCTGATGTTTTGTTGAAACCTTGAATTAGCAATGTACTATCAATCAATCACATGTATTTATAAAGCCCTTTTTACATTAGCTGATGTCACAAAGCGCTGTACAGAAACCCAGCCTAAAACCCCAAACAGCAAGCAATGCAGGTGTAGAAGCATTGTGGCTAGGAAAAACTCCCTAGGAATGCAGGAACCTAGGAAGAAACCTAGAGAGGAACCAGGCTCTGAGGGGTGGCCAGTCCTCTTCTGGCTGTGCCGGGTGGAAATTATTACAGTACATGGCCAAGATGTTCAAACGTTCATAGATGACCAGCAGGGTCAAATAATAATAATAATCACAGTGGTTGTAGAGTCTGCAACAGGTCAACACCTCAGGAGTAAATGTCAGTTGGCTTTTTCATAGCCGAGCATTCAGACTTAGAGACAGCAGGTGTGGTAGATCCAATAGCATTGGGCATAGTTAGTTATTTCCCTCCCATAGTGGACTGTACGACTACAATGGTTGGTGTGAGCAAGACATCAAGCCATGCTGGTTTCCTCCTTACCAAACCTTGTTTACGTTTCTCCAACACAACAGGTTATAATCACCCCTTTGTCCTAGCCGGGCCAGATAACAAGGCAGGAAAAATGGCAAATCCCGCTGCTTATTTGCTTGAAGGCCTTATCGTCTGTGTTTGTCAACACGTCGTTAGAGAGCCGCGGGGGCTAATTAGTTGTTTTTACAGTGAGCTGATTAGACGTGAATTCTCATTGGGTTTCTCCACGTGATCACGGGGAAGACATTCAGGCTAGGGCCAGCCAGTCAACCAGCCAGTCAACCAGCCAGTCAGTCAGTCAGTAGGGCCGGGACCATACCAGTATCGCCATACTCCTTAGTATCGTGGCAAGGAAACAAAACACAAAGCGGATTTAACAGCCCTTCATGTTGGAAACAAACATCATGTTGTCATCCAGAGTTACATGTATTTACTATCCAGGCTATAACACACAGTATATTACATACAGCAGGTTTTTAAAGGACCAAATGTCTGCTTTGTGGTTTTTTTGCCATTGGGAAAAATATTGCGATTACTGGTATCGATAGTTACATCTCTAGTTCAGGCCTCAGTCAGGACTTTGAAACGTTGTAGAATATAACGTTGTAGTATACCGTAGAATACTAAAATAAATACTACAATATTATCTGCACAAAAAACACTGTAGTAAATAGTTAAGTATTTAATTTGTGTATACCCTGCCCATTACCCTCCCCATATCAGAATACGTGCCAAGTGAGAACCTACGTTGCAAGAGTAGATCATCTGGTGTTCCCTACAGGTTATAGAAAAGAGCAGAACCTCTCCGTTCAGACCCCAGTCCTAACTACCTTTAGGAACCTCTGCTCTTTTAGTATACTGCAGTCCTCAAAAACACTACAGTAAATACTATAGTATAATACAGTCTGCAAAAACACAACAGTAAATACTACAGTATACTGCAGTCCTCAAAAACAGTACAGTAAATACTATAGTATAATACAGTCTGCAAAACACAACAGTAAATACTACAGTATACTACAGTCCGCAAAAAACACTACAGTAAATGCTATAGTATAATACAGTCTGCAAAAACACAACAGTAAATACTACAGTATACTGCAGTCCTCAAAAACAGTACAGTAAATACTATAGTATAATACAGTCTGCAAAACACAACAGTAAATACTACAGTATACTGCAGTCCTCAAAAACACTACAGTAAATACTATAGTATAATACAGTCTGCAAACCACAACAGTAAATACTACAGTATACTGCAGTCCTCAAAAACACTACAGTAAATACTATAGTATAATACAGTCTGCAAAAACACAACAGTAAATACTACAGTATACTGCAGTCCTCAAAAACACTACAGTAAATACTATAGTATAATACAGTCTGCAAAACACAACAGTAAATTCTACAGTATACTACAGTCCGCAAAAACACCACAGTAAATACTACAGTATAATACAGTCCGCAAAAATACTGCATAAATGTCTATATTATATACTACAGTTTTATTTTACTACTGTATTTATACTATAGTTAACTGTAAACGCTACAGTATACTACAGTAAATACTAAAGTACTCACTTTAGTCTGCCAAAACACTACAGTGAATAGTTTTTAATGTGGGGAGGAAAGTTATCACCCAGCAACACTATCAGGTATTTCAAACCTCAATGGCAGGTTGAGGATTTCAACAAAAATATTGCATTTTGTATACCCTAACTTTTGACCTTAATGTAAAAATCAGTAACGTGAATTATTCACTTGTATTTTATGACATAATATGTATGTTTGATATTTATTATATGATATTATCTTAGTGTAAAGTTTATCTTAGTTTCTCCTACATAAAAAAGGGGGCATCAACTAGCTTGCCCTGTAACATAACCCTGTGACCCCTGACATAACCCTGTGACCTCTGTCATAACCCTGTAACCTCTGTCATAACCCTGTGACCCCTGACATAACCCTGTGACCCCTGACATAACCCTGTGACCCCTGACATAACCCTGTGACCCCTGGCATAAACGTGCGACCCCTGGCCTCTGACATAACCCTGTGACCTCTGTCATAACCCTGTAATCTCTGTCATAAGCCTGTGACCTATGTCATAACCCTGTGACCCCTGACATAACCCTGTAACCGCTGTCATAACCCTGTAACCTCTGTCATAACCCTGTAACCGCTGTCATAACCCTGTAACCGCTGTCATAACCCTGTAACCTCGGTCATAACCCTCTAACCTCTGTCATAACCCTGTGACCCCTGGCATAACCCTGTAACCGCTGTCATAACCCTGTAACCTCTGCCATAACCCTGTAACCTCTGATCTAACCCTGTTACCTCTGATCTAGCCCTGTGACCTATGGTATAACCCTGTGACCCCTGATCTAACCATGTGAACCCTGATCTAACCCTGTGACCTCTGATCTAACCCTGTGACTTTTGATCGAACCCTGTGACCTCTGATCGAACCATGTGACCTCTGATCTAACCCTGTGACCTCTGATCTAATCCTGTGTGACCTCTGATCTAACCCTGTGTGACCTCTAAATCTAACCCTGTAACCTCTGTTCTAACCCTATGACCTCTGATCTAAACTTCCACAGCACTGTCCCCCATTTCCCAGTCCATCATTTCCAGGACCTTTAAGGCTTCCTGGTGCCACCCATCCACCACAACATCCAGTATCTTTGATCTCAGGTAGAAAGGTTGCCCTCCTCACCCTCCTCGTATCCTGCCGGCCATACTCTATAGCCTAGCCCAGGGATGGGTAACGGTGGCCCTTTCATAGAGCCGCGGGTCAATTTCAACAAATGCTGTAAATATGTACAGTACCAGTCAAAAGTTTGGACATACTTGCTCATTCCAGGATTTTTCTTCATTTTTACCATACTCTACATCGTAGAAGTGAAGTCATAGCGAAGACATCAAAACTATGAAATTACACATATGGAATCATGTAGTAACCAAAAAAGTGTTAAACAATTAAAAAATATATTTCATATTTGAGAGTAGCCACCCTTTGCCTTGATGACAGCTTTGCACACTCTTGGCATTCTACAATGTAGAAATACCAAGAGAATATAGTCACTCAATTAGACCATGTCAGTTTTTTTTTAATGTATTGGCAAATTAGTCTAGCCAGCAATCTAGACAGCAATCTAAACGTGTAGTAATCATGGTCGAATTACCAACAGAGGGGGCCCTATTGATTTTGTTAGTCACTCTCACTCAGATATCATATTAAAAACGGCAAACATTTCCCTCCACACTATGGCAAAATGTGGAGAATTGCAGAAAATGTGTTGTAAACCTGAAGAAAAGAAAAATACTGCCCATAACAAAATGAGTAGATTTCTTAAACTAAATGTCACGTAGGGCCCCCAAAAAGGCTAAGCCCTGACTGCATGTGTGGGTCTGGATGTGGATATGCAGACTTGCGAGTCACTGCGGTCCCTCAATATCAGTTGTAATTTTTGTGGTCCCCACCCCCATCAACGTTGCCCATCCCTGCCTATCCAGGGCTGTTTTTGTTGATTTGATTTGATCAAATTAGGTTGTCTGTTTATGGTCCGAAGAGGCAAACAGACACTTAGAGCGGCCCAGAGAGACAGCTGTGTAGAGACTAGTTGTCCACAGTGGAAGCAAGAGATAAGCTTTTAGTACTCCCCCCCCCCACCAAACTTTAAATAAAGCCAGAGGATCGTAAACGCAAGAATGTCTCCTTTTCCTGCAGCGCTCGTTTATTCTTCCCTGTGTCAGTCAGGTGTTGTGTTAATCTGCCTCTAAATATGATGAAGGGCCGTTCTCTGACTGCTGAGTTTTATAGGGAAATAGCTCAAGGAGCCAATGTCACCACCAGCCTTCAGAGGAACACCTAAAGTTTAAGGTTATTGATTTCTGGGGTTTTAGAAAAATTATTTAAAAAAATATTTAAATGCAATACAAGTGATCCATTAAGTTCCAAGAAATTAGACAATGTCAAGCCACAACTATGGACAATGATAAATGTACACATACAGTTGAAGTCGGAAGTTTACATACACTTAGGTTGGAGTCATTAAAACTCGTTTTTCAACCACTCCACAAATTTCTTGTTAACAAACTATAATTTTGGCAAGTCGTTTAGAACATCTACTTTGTGCATGACACAAGTAATTTTTCCAATACTTGTTTACAGACAGATTATTTCATTTATAATTCACTGTATCACAATTCCAGTCAGTCAGAAGTTTACATACACTAAGTTGACTGTGCCTTTAAACAGCTTGGAAAATTCCAGACAATGATGTCATGGCTTTAGAAGCTTCTGATAGGCTAAATGACTTAATTTGAGTCAATAGGAGGTCTACCTGTGGATGCATTTCAAGGCCTACCTTCAAACTCAGTGCCTCTTTGCTTGACATCATGGGAAAATCAAATTAAATAAGCCAAGACCTCAGAAAAAGAATTGTAGACCTCCACAAGTCTGGTTCATCCTTGGGATGAACGCCTGAAGGTACCACGTTCATCTGTACAAACAACAGTACGCAAGTATAAACACCATGGGACCACGCAGCTGTCATACCGCTCAGGAAGGAGACGCGTTCTGTCTCCTAGAGATGAACGTACTTTGGTGTGAAAAGTGCAAATCAATCCCAGAACAACAGCAAAGGACCTTGTGAAGATAATGGAGGAAACAGGTACAAAATTATCAGTATCCACAGTAAAACGAGTCCTATATAGACAGCAAGGAAGAAGCCACTGCTCCAAAACCGCCATAAAAAAGATAGACTACGGTTTGGAGCTGTACATGGGGACAAAGATCATACTTTTTGGAGAAATGTCCTCTGGTCTGATGAAACAAAAATAGAACTGTTTGGCTATAATGACCATCGTTATGTTTGGATGAAAAAGGGGGATGTTTGCAAGCCAAAGAACACCATCCCAACCGTCAAGCACGGGGGTGACAGCATCATGTTGTGGGGGTGCTTTGCTGCAGGAGGGACTGGTGCACTTCACAAAATAGATGGCTTCATGAGGTAGGAAAATTATGTGGATATATTGAAGCAACATCTCAAGACATCAGTCAGGAAGTTAAAAGCTTGGTCGCAAATGGGTCTTCCAAATGGACAATGTCCCCAAGCATACTTCCAAAGTTGTGTAAGTAATTAAGGACAACAAAGTCAAGGTATTGGAGTGGCCATCACAAAGCCCTGACCTCAATCTTATAGAAAATTTGACAAAATAGATGTCTGGAACAGGAATATAACCGAGTAGTCGAAACATTTCCAGCAAGCAGTAAACGTTCCCACAACGTTTGGAAATGCAGAGGTAACCACACATTGTTTGCTGGGTTGTCAAATCTGGTGGCCAGTTTAAATCAGTGGCCAGTTTAAAACATGGCTTTAGTAGACATATACACAGCAGGCGCCTGGTCAACACACAGGGCCCCAGATAGCCTGGCGTTTTACTGGGATACATTTCATTACTGATAATGTCTGTTCTGTTGTATCAGCTGACTACCATAAAGAGATGGCGGTGGTGTTGGTGGTGTTGGTGGTGTTGGGCCGTAGCTCAGACAGCTCTGCTGACCAGAAGGAGACTTACTGTAGGGTACGTCCCAAATGGAACCTTATTCCTTTATTTAGTGCACTACATTTGACCAGTGCTCATTGGACTTTGGTCAGAAGTAGTGCGCTTTATAGGGCACATAGGGTGTAATTTGGGACGTAACCCTACTATTGTGGCATTGTAGAGTTTGGACAACTTGATTGATGCCTTTGTTTTGCTGGTAGCTGCTCTCAGACACCCAATTGTTGCTCGGCAATTAAGCAAACAGAGACCTGAGACTTTACTGGTCCAATACCATTAAGGTTGGAGATTGGCCGGGTTCGCCCAAGTGGATCGGCGTGTGTTTATCCCCAGTCGCATCCTTGGTTAAACATTAGCTCGGTGAGTTACTGTGTTCACTGAATTTACCTGTTGAGGAGATGAGACGTACCAGGAAGCTGATAGTGGAGAACAGTGGCAGACACATTGCTCATTCGATTCCTGAAAAAAAGTAAATTAAACTTTTATCAAGACCAAGAAAGAACACCTCACATTTCAGCCAATACTATTCATAGAACAGCCCCTTTGCTCCAGTAGGTTCTAAACAGGAAAAGTTAAGTTAGTCCAGTCCTGTGGTCTCCTACTGTGGTCTCATAACAACTGACCACAACACTTGTGGGGTTTCAACAACGAGTCATTTCCTTGGGTTTTCCTCCAGGTTCCTTGACTTAGGCCTGGCTCCAGATCAGGACTTCCCTGTTCCTTGTCTTTAATCACCAAGTTGACGGACACTTCCAGGCGATTACCTTTATCCTTAAAATCAGGTGTTGTTTTGATTGTGACATTTTTGCCCCCCCCCAGACTCATCAATATGTTGTATCAAACTGCTGTCTATTTATCAGTTTACTCATTTAAAACAATGGGATTGAAATATAGACAGTCTAATGGAGATATAGAAATACATTCTATCAATGTTGTGGCTTGAAACACGAGGAAGCCACAAACACAGCTGGTAGAATAACACACACACACAGTATCAGGTCTGTCGGTCTCTCTGTCTGTCTGGCTGGTTGTCTGTCAACCCCTGACTCTTTGTTCCTTCCTGACATTGTAATCAAGAGTTCAATTCTCATCCAACTCTTTGTTCTTTTTGCTCTCTTTCTTTTCCCTGTCGCAACAGCTGACCAGAGAGAGGGAGAGAGGGAGGGAGGGAGGAGAGAGAGAGAGAGAGAGAGAGAGAGAGAGAGAGAGAGAGAGAGAGAGAGAGGGGGGGGATTATACAGACCTTTCATGTTTGATTTCCTTTCACGTCTTGATCAATCTATCCTATCCCGAATTGTATTTATTTATCTTATCCCTAGATGTCTAGTTTCTTTATTCAGGATGAGTATGAGATGGCTGGGTTCACTGACCTTTAGCAGAGTTCCCGAGCAGCTTAAGGCCAAAGGTTACACCAGACGCCTTTCTGAAGGAAGCCATTCACAAGGCCGTCTGAGATCTCTCCAGTCAACACCCTGGATACAGCCTTCCTGTCCCTGAAGACATTTCTCTCCTAGCTCCCCTCTGTTACACACAGAGGCAGCACAGAGGCAACACAGAGGCATCACAGGGGCAGCACAGAGGCATCACAGGGGCAGCACAGAGGCATCACAGGGGCAGCACAGAGGCATCACAGGGGCAGCACAGAGGCATCACAGGGGGCAGCACAGAGGCATCTGGGGGCAACACAGAGGCATCACAGGGGCAGCACAGAGGCATCACAGGGGCAGCACAGAGGCATCACAGGGGCAACACAGAGGCATCACAGGGGCAACACAGAGGCATCACAGGGGCAACACAGAGGCATCACAGGGGCAACACAGAGGCATCACAGGGGCAGCACAGAGGCATCACAGGGGCAGCACAGAGGCATCACAGGGGCAGCACAGAGGCATCACAGGGGCAGCACAGAGGCATCACAGGGGCAACACAGAGGCATCACAGGGGCAGCACAGAGGCATCACAGGGGCAGCACAGAGGCATCACAGGGGGCAACACAGAGGCATCACAGGGGCAACACAGAGGCATCACAGGGGGCAACACAGAGGCATCACAGGGGGCAACATAGAGGCATCACAGGGGCAACACAGAGGCATCACAGGGGCAACACAGAGGCATCACAGGGGCAGCACAGAGGCATCACAGGGGCAACACAGAGGCATCACAGGGGCAACACAGAGGCATCACAGGGGCAACACAGGGGCAACACAGAGGCAACACAGAGGCAACACAGAGGCATCCCAGAGGCAGCACAGAGGCATCACAGGGGCAGCACAGGGGCAGCACAGAGGCATCACAGGGGCAGCACAGAGGCATCACAGGGGCAGCACAGAGGCATCACAGGGGCAGCACAGAGGCATCACAGGGGCAGCACAGAGGCATCACAGGGGCAGCACAGAGGCATCACAGGGGCAACACAGAGGCATCACAGGGGCAGCACAGAGGCATCACAGGGGCAGCACAGAGGCATCACAGGGGCAACACAGAGGCATCACAGGGGCAACACAGAGGCATCACAGGGGCAACACAGAGGCATCACAGGGGCAACATAGAGGCATCACAGGGGCAACACAGAGGCATCACAGGGGCAACACAGAGGCATCACAGGGGCAGCACAGAGGCATCACAGGGGCAACACAGAGGCATCACAGGGGCAACACAGAGGCATCACAGGGGCAACACAGGGGCAACACAGAGGCAACACAGAGGCAACACAGAGGCATCCCAGAGGCAGCACAGAGGCATCACAGGGGCAGCACAGGGGCAGCACAGAGGCATCACAGGGGCAGCACAGAGGCATCACAGGGGCAGCACAGAGGCATCACAGGGGCAACACAGAGGCAGCACAGAGGCAACACAGAGGCATCCCAGAGGCAACACAGAGGCATCCCAGGGGCAGCACAGAGGCATCACAGGGGCAACACAGAGGCATCACAGGGGCAGCACAGAGGCATCACAGGGGCAACACAGAGGCATCACAGAGGCAACACAGAGGCATCCCAGGGGCAACACAGAGGCATCCCAGGGGCAACACAGAGGCAGCACAGAGGCATCACAGGGGCAACACAGAGGCATCACAGAGGCATCACAGAGGCATCACAGAGGCAACACAGAGGCAGCACAGGGGCAACACAGAGGCATCACAGAGGCATCACAGAGGCATCACAGAGGCATCACAGAGACAATTCTCAAGACTTGGTATGCCCCCAAAACTTTAGCAAACATTGTAACATTGTAGCGCCCCTCACTGCCTGCATCTAGTACTACCAAAGACTGCCTCCCTACAGATCCTGTATCTCTGGGACTTCATCTGACTACCTCCCTACTTCCTCAGACTGCCTCCCTACAGATCCTGTATCTCTGGGACTTCATCTGACTACCTCCCTACTTCCTCAGACTGCCTCCCTACAGATCCTGTATCTCTGGGACTTCATCTGAGAAAAAGTAGTTTGTGTTCGGTCAGCAAGAAAACAACACTGCCCTTGATTGCAGGCAGAAACGCTGTTGGCTATGAACAACTGGAAGAAGGAAGAAACCAAGAGAGCAACCCGGCTTGGAGGGGAGCAGTGGAGGTGCCCTTGATCCTGCAGACTGAAGGCGTAGGGAGACTACCGCTATAAGGTTTTTTCCCACAGTGACTTATGGGAAAAGTATGTCGTCATGGAAATAAAAATCAATTACCACTGGGGATGGTTTCTTCCTTTGACTTTCGGGGTGTATTTAATATCCGTAAACATGAGTAGGCTCTAATGTCACTAGTATCCTCTACATAGTATGTTGACTTGCTTAGAACGGAGAGGGACAGATATTTATTTGTACTATTATTGTCTACATACAGTATAGCTAATGTTACTCACGCTTACAATGAAGGAGAGGGACAGATATTTATTTGTACTATTATTGTCTACATACAGTATAGCTAATGTTACTCACGCTTACAATGAAGGAGAGGGACAGATATTTTTTTTTTTTAAATACTCAAAACGGGAGGAATATATTCCTTTTATGCCTAAAATAAGATGAAAACCCATTTTTCCATGTAGTTCATTATCCATCCTGTCACGACTTCAGCCGAAGTTGGTCCCTCTCTTTGCTCGGGTGGCGTTTCGGCGGTCGACGTCACCGGCCTTCTAGCTCCCGCCGATCTACTTTTCATTTTCTATGTTTCTTTTTTTCGTCTTCATTATACACACCTGGTTTCTATCCCATAATTACATGTTCCTTATTTAACCCTCTGTTCCCCTCATGTTTTTTTGTGCGTGATTGTTTGTGTTTCTTTGTTCCGTGTTTTTTCGAGTGGTTGGTTTCTCCCCTCACTCATGTATTTTGGAAATATTGAGTAAAACTCATATTCGTTGTCCTGCACCTGACACATCCGATGATATAAAACATGTCATGTGACCTGACTTGGCGTTGTTGTTGTATTTGCTTTAATTAAAAACGTGTGAAACAGAACTCAATATGTTGTCATTATAACACAGAAATACGGTAAGTGTTCTTTTTAAACAGCGGTTTGTAATCATAGATACTGACAGGAAACGCATATTTTCCCAGACAATAGATAGAGAAGCTCTCAGTCCTGCCCCTTACAAAACTGTGTGCTTAGTTAAAAAAAATCTATATAAGGAGTTAGATACCTCATGTTTCTCAGAGCTCAGGCAATTTTTGTCATGCACGCACGCGCACGCCCGCACGCACGCACACACACACACACACACACACACACACACACACACACACACACACTCTCTCAGACAGCAGCTAATAGTACTGTGGAGATTACCACGCCAACTACACACAGCATGAGATTACCATGCCAACTACACACAGCATGAGATTACCATGCCAACTACACACAGCATGAGATTACCATGCCAACTACACACAGCATGAGATTACCATGCCAACTATACACAGTATGAGATTACAATGCCAACTACACACAGCATGAGATTACCATGCCAACTACACACAGCATGAGATTACCATGCCAACTACACACAGCATGAGATTACCATGACAACTACACACAGCATGAGATTACAATGACAACTACACACATCATTAGATTACCATGACAACTACACACATCATGAGATTACAATGACAACTACACACAGCATGAGATTACCATGCCAACTACACACAGCATGAGATTACCATGCCAACTACACACAGCATGAGATTACCATGCCAACTACACCCAGCATGAGATTACCATGCCAACTATACACAGTATGAGATTACCATGCCAACTATACACAGTATGAGATTACAATGACAACTACACACAGCATGAGATTACCATGCCAACTACACACAGCATGAGATTACCATGACAACTATACACAGCATGAGATTACCATGCCAACTACACACAGCATGAGATTACCATGCCAACTACACACAGCATGAGATTACCATGCCAACTACACCCAGCATGAGATTACCATGCCAACTATACACAGTATGAGATTACAATGACAACTACACACAGCATGAGATTACCATGCCAACTACACACAGCATGAGATTACCATGACAACTATACACAGCATGAGATTACCATGCCAACTACACACAGCATGAGATTACAATGACAACTACACACAGCATGAGATTACCATGACAACTACACACATCATTAGATTACCATGACAACTACACACATCATGAGATTACAATGACAACTACACACAGCATGAGATTACCATGCCAACTACACACAACATGAGATTACCATGACAACTATACACAGCACGAGATTGCCATGACAACAGCACACAGCATGAGATTACCATGACAACTATACACAGCATGAGATTACCATGACAACTACACATTGCATGAGATTACAATGACAACTACACACAGCATGAGATTACCATGACAACTATACACAGCATGAGATTACCATGACACCTATACACAGCACGAGATTGCCATGACAACAGCACACAGCATGAGATTACCATGACAACTATACACAGCATGAGATTACCATGACAACAGCACACAGCAAACAGCTGAACCCAGAGAGATTACCTGAACAACTTTAATATGACAACTACACACGGCAAACAGCTAACTGCATTACCCAACAATTTGGCACCACATATTCTCTTTCTCCTCCATGCCAAGAAGCCCTTTTGGGTGAATCCTGTAACAAATGGCAGAGGGTTATTTAGAGGCTGATACCTGACCAATAAAGAAGACAGAAACTCAAGCTGCAGGGTGTATGTGGAACTATTGTCAGAGAAGAACAATGGGACAGAGTCAACATTGGCTGGGAGGGGAAACTCCAATCTTCAATCTGTTAGTCTTTATGCTGTGATGAGAGAGGAGGGATTGTTGCTTACTGAGGCAGAATACAGTCCACAGCGGATACAGCGTAGCCAGTCAGTGCAGGTCACACAGTGTCTCCCACTGCCTTGAGTTAACATGACACTGAAGTACCCACGACACAGCCAAAAGAAAGGCAGGTAAAGATAAACTACTTCACGTTACAAATGTCTCTCTCAGCTTAGCTCCGGGGGCTGAAATGTCAGAGCTCTTTCTTTTCAAGGTTTAGAGAAGGGGAAAAAAAATTGCCTCAAAAGACAGGGTCACTATGGTGATTTGTTGCATTTTCATTCCAACTACTTTGTGATTGTACAGGGGGGTAATCTGGGATCTAAATAGGGCTGAAAGTGACTGTTTGGAAGGGAGTGTAAAACCGAAACGGCCTCCTCTACCGTCTGACAATGCAAGCAGTGTTTTTTTTTACAACGTAATCCTTCCAGTCCTTCAATGACGATTCAAAGCACCTTTCTCCAAACATGCACTTCCTGCCTATATTACCTCAACTAACCGGTACCCGCCTGTAAATAACCCCCTGCACATTGGCTCTGTACCGGTACCCTCCTGTAAATAACCCCCTGCACATTGGCTCTGTACCGGTACCCCCTGTAAATAACCCCCTGCACATTGGCTCTGTACCGGTACCCTCCTGTAAATAACCCCCTGCACATTGGCTCTGTGCAGTACCCTCCTGTACCCCCTGTAAATAACCCCCTGCACATTGGCTCTGTACAGTACCCCCTGTAAATAACCCCCTGCACATTGGCTCTGTACAGTACCCCCTGTAAATAACCCCTGCACATTGGCTCTGTACCGTACCCCCTGTAAATAACCCCTGCACATTGGCTCTGTACCGGTACCCCCTGTAAATAACCCCCTGCACATTGGCTCTGTACAGTACCCCCTGTAAATAACCCCTGCACATTGGCTCTGTGCAGTACCCCCTGTAAATAACCCCCTGCACATTGGCTCTGTACCGTACCCCCTGTAAATAACCCCTGCACATTGGCTCTGTACCGGTACCCCCTGTAAATAACCCCTGCACATTGGCTCTGTACCGGTACCCCCTGTAAATAACCCCCTGCACATTGGCTCTGTACCGTACCCCCTGTAAATAACCCCTGCACATTGACTCTGTACAGTACCCCCTGTATATAACCCCTGCACATTGGCTCTGTACCGTACCCCCTGTAAATAACCCCTGCACATTGGCTCTGTGCAGTACCCCCTGTAAATAACCCCCTGCACATTGGCTCTGTACAGTAACCCCTGTAAATAACCCCCTGCACATTGGCTCTGTACCGGTACCCCCCTGTAAATAACCCCCTGCACATTGGCTCTGTACCGGTACCCCCTGTAAATAACCCCCTGCACATTGGCTCTGTACCGTACCCCCCTGTAAATAACCCCCTGCACATTGGCTCTGTACCGGTACCCCCCTGTAAATAACCCCCTGCACATTGACTCTGTACCGGTACCCTCCTGTAAATAACCCCCTGCACATTGACTCTGTACCAGTACCCTCCTGTAAATAACCCCCTGCACATTGACTCTGTACCGGTACCCTCCTGTATATAACCCGCTACACATTGGCTCTGTACCGGTACCCCCCTGTATATAACCCCCTGCACAATGACTCTGTACCGGTACCCCCCTGTATATAGCCCCTGCACATTGACTCTGTGCAGTACCCCTGTATATAACCCCTGCACATTGACTCTGTGCAGTACCCCTGTATATAACCCCTCCACATTGACTCTGTGCAGGTACCCCCTGTATATAACCCTGCACATTGACTCTGTACAGGTACCCCCTGTATATAACCCCCTGCACATTGACTCTGTACAGGTACCCCTGTATATAACCCCCTGCACATTGACTCTGTGCAGTACCCCCTGTATATAACCCTCACATTGACTCTGTACAGTACCCCCTGTATATAACCCCCTGCACATTGACTCTGTACAGTACCCCCTGTATATAGCCCCCTGCACATTGACTCTGTACCGGTACCCCCCTGTATATAGCCCCCTGCACATTGACTCTGTACCGGTACTCCCCTGTATATAACCCCCTGCACATTGACTCTGTACCGGTACCCCCTGTATATAACCCCTGCACATTGACTCTGTACCGGTACCCCCCTGTATATAACCCCCTGCACATTGACTCTGTACCGGTACCCCCCTGAATATTTTACTGCTGCTCTTTAATTACTTGTTACTTTTTTTACTGCATTGTCGGTTATGGGCTTGTAAGTAAGCATTTCACTGTAAGGTCTACACCTGTTGTATTCAGCATTTCACTGTGAGGTCTACACCTGTTGTATTCAGCATTTCACTGTGAGGTCTACACCTGTTGTATTCAGCATTTCACTGTAAGTTCTACACCTGTTGTTTTCGGCATTTCACTGTAAGGTCTACACCTGTTGTATTCAGCATTTCACTGTAAGGTCTACACCTGTTGTATTCGGCATTTCACTGTAAGGTCTACACCTGTTGTATTCAGCATTTCACTGTAAGGTCTACACCTGATGTATTCAGCATTTCACTGTAAGGTCTACACCTGTATTGAAATGTATTCAGCATTTCACTGTAAGGTCTACACCTGTTGTATTCAGCATTTCACTGTAAGGTCTACTGCTGTTGTATTCGGCATTTCACTGTAAGGTCTACACCTGTTGTATTCAGCATTTCACTGTAAGGTCTACACCTGTTGTATTCAGCATTTCACTGTAAGGTCTACTGCTGTTGTATTCAGCATTTCACTGTAAGGTCTACACCTGTTGTATTCAGCATTTCACTGTAAGGTCTACTGCTGTTGTATTCGGCATTTCACTGTAAGGTCTACACCTGTTGTATTCAGCATTTCACTGTAAGGTCTACTGCTGTTGTATTCGGCATTTCACTGTAAGGTCTACACCTGTTGTATTCGGCATTTCACTGTAAGGTCTACTGCTGTTGTATTCGGCATTTCACTGTAAGGTCTACTGCTGTTGTATTCGGCATTTCACTGTAAGTTCTACACCTGTTGTATTCAGCATTTCACTGTAAGGGTCTACACCTGTTGTATTCGGCGCATGTGACTAATAACATTTGATTTCATTTACATAATTATATCCGTCCAATCAGCGAAGTTCCTTCAACAAACTTCACTGAAACCAATAAGGCTCCATCATGGTCCTCGTGAGAACATGAAGAAACAACGTCGGTGTACCTGTTCCTTTTTGGAAACTGGTTGACCAGATGAATAAAACCTGCTAATAAATGAATCAATGTTTTCTATGTTGGCCTTGATATTCATCAAACATCAAACTCCTAATAGCACACTGTGCACATAAAGAAACACGTCAAGTCAAAACCATATAATACTAATTACAAAGGAAAATATGACCCATGCGTCACATACAAACACATCATTTTAGAAAACACATCCTGTTGGACTCAATATATTTCTATCAGCTAACAGTCTGCCAGGCAGGGAAACAGGGCCAGACAGGGAAACTGGGCCAGACAGGACAGTTTGTGTGGCACAGTGTTTGTCTGCCTCAGCCACTGACTGCACTTAGGCTTAGGAGACAAAGAGGTGAAACAAATCCTGTAGGCTACAGAGCCAGCTGAAATCCCTCTAACCCAGACAGGAGCCTGCCAGCCAGCCAGAGAGCAGAACCAGCCAATCAGCTAGCCAGAGATCAGAACCAGCCAGTCAGCCAGCCAGAGAGCAGAACCAGCCAGCCAGCTAGAGAGCAGAACCAGCCAATCAGCTAGAGAGCAAAATCAACCAGTCAGACAGCCAGAGAGCAGAACCAGCCAGCATGCCAGCCAGAGAGCAGACCCAGCCAGCCAGAGAGCAGAACCAGGCAGTCAGTCAGCCAGTCAGCCAGCCAGAGAGCAAAACCCGCCAGCCAGCCGTAGAGCAGAAGCAGCCAGTCATCCAGCCAGTCATTGAGCAGAAGCAGCCAGCCAGTCAGCCAGCCAGAGAGCACAACCAGATAGAAAGCCAACCAGAGAGCAGAACTAGCCAGCCAGCCAACCAGAGAGCAGAACCAGCCAGCCAGAGAGCAGAACCAGCCAGCCAACCAGAGAGCAGAACCAGCCAGCCAGAGAGCAGAACCAGCCAGCCAGCCAGAGAGCAGAACCAGCCAGCCAGAGAGCAGAACCAGCCAGGTAGCCAACCAGGGCTCTGATCTTACTGCCTCCCATAACCTCCAGCTGTCCTGGCAGAAGCCACTCTGTTAAATAGGTGTTGTTAATTATCCTGGGATTGTGTGAAGCTCAACAAGCCTGCACCAGTTGGAGCCAGATTTCCCCACACCTATTTTTGTACCACTACATCCCTGGCTACACACACACACACACACACACACAGACACAGACACAGACACAGACACAGACACAGACACAGACACAGACACAGACACACAGACACAGACACACACAGACACAGACACACACACACACAGACACACACACAGACAGACACAGACACACACACACACACACACACACACACAGACACACACACACACACACACACACACAGACACACACACACACACACACACAAACACGGCTGAGGTATTGTAGTAGGACTGTTGCTAGCTCGACGACTGCATGCATCTGAACACAGAAAAGAGGTTGAACAATGAAAGTGCTTTGGCACCTCACAGTTTCTCTTTCTCTGCCCAGCCCTCTGCCCAGCCCTCTGCTCAGCCCTCTGCCCAGCCCTCTGCTCAGCCCTCTGCCCAGCCCTCTGCTCAGCCCTCTGCCCAGCTCTCTGCTCAGCCCTCTGCCCAGCCCTCTGCCCAGCCCTCTGCCCACCCCTTTGCCCTGCCCTCTGCCCAGCCCTCTGCCCAGCCCTCTGCCCAGCCCTTTGCCCAGCCCTCTGCCCAGCCTGGTCTGGTAGCCTGGGATCAGGAGTCACTCCCATCCTCCCTCCCTGCGCCCGCCCGCCCTCCGTCCCTCCCTCCGCCCGCCCTCTGCCCTCCGCCCTCCACCCTCCCTCCCACCCATCGTCCTGATCTTATCAGTTACACGTCCACCTCTCTATCCTCCTGTCTGATTTGGCTGTGGTAAGCTGACACCAAGTCATGGCCTACATCCCAAATGGCACCTTAGTCCCTAAGTGGTACACTGCTACCCTATGGGCTCCGGTCAAAAGTAGTGCACTAAATAAAGGAATAGGGTACCGTTTGACACTCAGCTATGGCGAGGAGGCTGTGGATAGTGAATGTACCTAGATGTCCTGTGACAGTCTCTGTGTCTGATTAATATGGAAACATGAGGAGGTGGGAAGCTACCTTTTCCTACCTCCGCTCCCCCTTGCTAGCTATAAAATGTCCTCTCTGGCTGTTGACTAAAGATTAGGAGAACATGGAAGAAGTTCAGATACGCTGCTAGAAGACATGCTATAGAACTACAAAAAGGTCCAATGGTTCCAAACTGGGCAAAGAAGGCAGTTCAACATTTAATTTACATTTGTTTGAGTTGTCAACTAACGTTAATTCAATGTGAAATCAACAATCAAGGATATGTACTCTGTAAGTACGCTAAACAAGAAAAACTACCAAGGACATGTACTCTATAAGTACTCTAAACAAGAAAAACTACCAAGGACATGTACTCTATAAGTACTCTAAACAAGAAAAACTACCAAGGACATGTACTCTATAAGTACTCGAAACAAGAAAAACTACCAAGGACATGTACTCTATAAGTACTCTAAACAAGAAAAACTACCAAGGACATGTACTCTATAAGTACTCGAAACAAGAAAAACTACCAAGGACATGTACTCTATAAGTACTCGAAACAAGAAGAACTACCAAGGACATGTACTCTGTAAGTACTCTAAACAAGAAAAACTACCAAGGACATGTACTCTGTAAGTACTCTAAACAAGAAAAACTACCAAGGAAATTGTGAACCCAACCCAGCATAGCATTTAAAACAAAATATACTACATTTGAACTTGTAGCATTATCAGACAGTAACCATGTTTCCATCCAACCTTTTTATGCAAATAAAGTACATGTTGGATAAGACATGTCACTACAGGCCTGATGGAAAAAAACACATGTGTAGGTAATCTTTCTAAATGTCTACAAAGAAAAATACTCTAGAAAAGGTTGTGATCTTTAATTGTGTCTGTAAAATTAACGACGGGATAAATGGTGGTGGAGACAATCTTTACGCGCAGATATTTATGTATTAAAGTAAATTCTTTGGTTGAAATTACGTGGAAACAACATTGATTCAACCATTTTTTTTTTTATTTTTTTTTACCCAGTGGGTTTGCGATGAACTTCACAGTGGTGGTGAAAGGGCACGTGATTCGCTTGATGGTTCCATCCAGTACCTGTCATTCTCAACGCTTGGTTGCCGTTTGATCTCGCTCTTTTTGGTCCGTAATATTCTCATCAGGTAGGCTATACTTTATCTGCGAGCCTTTGGCTAGAGCGCGCATGTAAAGACAACAGCGGGCACAAACAGTTTCTACGTATCGCACGACTTTTACTGAAAAAAAAAAAAAACATAAAACATTAGTAGAGTTGAAAATGCAAAAAAAGAAAAAAACACATTTAACTTGAATTTAACCGTAAAGGTTATTTTTATGTGCAGTACGTCATCACACGCAGCCTTTGATCTGCAACAAGTCAGTTCGATGGAAACACCCCCTCTGCTGGGAAAATTTGCATATTGTTTTTATGCAGATTTGAGAATATTTGCATGAAAATCTGTAGACGCTACAGTACTAACTTATTGCAAAACTAGCAACAGTCCCATTTTACAACCACTTTTTAAAGTGGTACTAAAAAAAGATGCCATTTTGTGAACCATACAGAAAAGACAGAGCGAGTAAACGGAAAGAGAGAAAAAAAATATATATAAATATGAATTCCATTACGTTTGGGCTGAATGTAATTCAAATAATTTCAGAGATGAGCTGCCTGCAATGGGCTGAAACGCTTCTTCTTAATGGACAGGTGCCCACTTCAAATCCCCCAGCAGTCCTCTCTCTCTCTCTCTCTCTCTCTCTCTCTCTCTCTCTCTCTCTCTCTCTCTCTCTCTCTCTCTCTCTCTCTCTCTCTCTCTCTCTCTCTCTCTCTCTCTCTCTCTCTCCTGACACTAATGGATTGCTTTACATGCAGGCTCCTGGAGAATGGGAAAGGATTGGGAGGGCTTAGGCTCGGAAGCACCCAGGACGCGCAGGCTTTTTTTTTTTTTTTTTTTTTGCATAAATACTGCCGTTTAATTTCCACAACTCGTGCATTTGTCAAACGTAACCTTTTCCCAACTCCACATTTCAGGATGATAAGCATTAACCTCCTGTCAAATAGGTGAAGCTACGTGGTAGAGGCACCATTACGTGACCACAGATTACATATAACATGTTTTAAACTTGACTTTTATATCAGACATGGTATTAACCAGGGTGGTGTGGAAATATTTATTTCTGCCAATTTTTAAGTATTTTTCAAGTTTTACCCTTTAAAAAGAATTCCAGAACTTGCCAAAAATAATCACCATTATCCAGTTTGAAAAAAAATCACAGTACTGTACGGGCAGTTCTCTAGGCTACACAGTGTAGGTGGTGATTGGCATGTACTGTACTGCACAGACTCACTTAGAGGTTGGACAGTTTGTTTCTTTGTGAATGACATTGGCATTTGTCAAAGGAATGTAGTGAACAATCTGTACACAGCAAACATTTTTTTTCTTCTAATCTTGTCAGATATAAATATGAGGTGAATGGGTGTGTTAACGAGGTGAATGGGTGTGTTAACGAGATGAATGGGTGTGTAAATGAGGTGAATGGGTGTGTTAACGAGGTGAATGGGTGTGTTAATGAGGTGAATGGGTGTGCATATGAGGTGAATGGGTGTGTTAACGAGGTGAATGGGTGTGCATACGAGGTGAATGGGTGTGTTAACGAGGTGAATGGGTGTGTTACCGAGGTGAATGGATGTGTTAATGAGGTGAATGGGTGTGCATATGAGGTGAATGGGTGTGTTAACGAGGTGAATGGGTGTGCATACGAGGTGAATGGGTGTGTATATGAGGTGAATGGGTCTGTTAACGAGGTGAATGAGTTGTGCATATGAGGTGAATGGGTGTGGTAACGAGGTGAATGGGTGTGTGTATGAGGTGAATGGGTGTGTTAACGAGGTGAATGGGTGTGTTAACCAGGTGAATGGGTGTGTTTATGAGGTGAATGGGTGTGTATATGAGGTGAATGGGTGTGTATATGAGGTGAATGGGTGTGTATATGAGGTAAATGGGTGTGTTTAGGAGGTAAATGGGTGTGTTTATGTGGTGAATGGGTGTGTTAACGAGGTGAATGGGTGTGTTAACGAGGTGAATGGGTGTGTTAACGAGGTGAATGGGTGTGTTTATGAGGTAAATGGGTGTGTTTAGGAGGTAAATGGGTGTGTTTATGTGGTGAATGGGTGTGTTAACGAGGTGAATGGGTGTGTTAACGAGGTGAATGGGTGTGTTAACGAGGTGAATGGGTGTGTTTATGAGGTGAATGGGTGTGTTCACGAGGTGAATGGGTGTGTATATGAGGTGAATGGGTGTGTTAACGAGGTGAATGGGTGTGTTTAGGAGGTAAATGGGTGTGTTTATGAGGTGAAGGGATCTGTATCTGATGTGAATGGGTGTGTTAACAAGGTGAATGGGTGTGTTAATGAGGTGAATTGGTGTGTTTACGAAGTGAATGGGTGTGTTAACGAGGTGAATGGGGTGTGCATATGAGGTGAATGGGTGTGTAATTGATGTGAATGGGTGTGTAAATGAGGTGAATGGGTGTGTTTATGAGGTGAATGGGTGTGTTAACAAAGTGAATGGGTGTGCATTTTTCTTAATAACACAACCACATATTCCTAGACAATGACCAAATATTCTTCCACATCAGAAGAAATGCACCTTTACATTTGAACATTTATACTGTCCCAAGATGCACAGAAATACACTGAATTCTAAATGGATTAAATAAATTTAAAAAAATTATGCAATACCCCATAATGACAAAGTGAGAAAAAATACGGACCCATATTTTGCCATATTCAAATCAAATTAAATCAAACTTAATTTGTCACATGCGCTGAAAACAACAGGTGTAGAGCTTACTGTGAAATGCAACCCAGGTTGTAAAGGTATATAGTATGTAAAACCAGTGCGGTCCAACCCAGGTTGTAAAGGTATTTAGTATGTAAAACCAGTGCGGTCCAACCCAGGTTGTAAAGGTATATAGTATGTAAAACCAGTGCGGTCCAACCCAGGTTGTAAAGGTATTTAGTATGTAAAACCAGTGCGGTCCAACCCAGGTTGTAAAGGTATATAGTATGT
Source organism: Brachymystax lenok tsinlingensis (assembly GCA_030435695.1). Taxonomy (NCBI): domain Eukaryota; kingdom Metazoa; phylum Chordata; class Actinopteri; order Salmoniformes; family Salmonidae; genus Brachymystax; species Brachymystax lenok. Next base: position 3,993,963 of record CM059807.1, read on the forward strand.
AAAACCAGTGCGGTCCAACCCAGGTTGTAAAGGTATATAGTATGTAAAACCAGTGCGGTCCAACCCAGGTTGTAAAGGTATATAGTATGTAAAACCAGTGTGGTCCAACCCAGGTTGTAAAGGTATATAGTATGTAAAACCAGTGCGGTCCAACCCAGGTTGTAAAGGTATATAGTATGTAAAACCAGTGCGGTCCAACCCAGGTTGTAAAGGTATATAGTATGTACAACCAAAAGGAGGTAGAACTGTAACATTACCACCTGTGCAACAATGAGGCTGAAATTCTATTCAATTATTTTCCATGGTAACGGGTGAAATACAAAGGACTGGGGATGGAAAGGGGAGAGAAGAGAGATAAAAGAGCAGAGAGGAGAAGAGATAGAGGAGAATGGAGAGAGGGGAGAGAGGAGAGAAAGAGGAAGACAGGGGAGGGGAGGGGAGAGAGAAGAGCGAGGGGAGAGAGAGAAGAGAGAGAGGAGAGAGAGAAGAGACAGAGGAGAGAGGGGAAGAGACAGGAGAGGAGAGAGGGATAGAAGAGAAAGAGAGAGAGAAAGAGAGAGAGAGAAAAAGAGAGAGAGAGGGGAAGAGAGAG